>JAFEMH010000536.1:30000-726202 GCA_022495995.1 Adenophora triphylla var. japonica | reverse complement strand
AACTTCGTGAGATCGTTTCATAATCGTTCTCGTAATAGTTTTATTGAAGAGTTTGGATTTAGAATCACTGCTTTACTTTGAAAGAATCTCCAACCAGATTGGAATCTTTTGCAGGGAGTTGCTAGATTTTGGTATCCTTCTCTTCATCTCTTTAGTTTATCTCTTAATGAGATGGTACCCACTTTGTAGAGTGAGTTTGCATATTATCTTGGATATGCCTTTGACCCGGTGAGATTGCGATTCCTAAGTATGATAGGAATCATTCGGAGGCTTTGAATGAATTATTGAGGATTCCCCCTTGATATATATTATGAGGTTGATTCACCGCACAATTTGTGGGTGGATTGTATTCCTTTCTGCCTTTCTGCTTGCGCTTTAGTGGAGATTCGGATGTGAAGCCTTCCCATGTTTACAAACGGGGAATTTCTTGGCCCTTTTCTCTTTTTCGGAGATGTATTGTTCACATGCAAGGGTGGCTTGGCCGACTCCCCAATTAAGGTGGAGATTGTTAAGCTAGGGGACGTTCTAGGAACATCCCTTCCACTTGAAGTATTGGGTGAGGTGACCTCTCATTCATGGTCTTGATGAGCCGCATAGGACCGGTGCCATGACTCAAGGAGAGTCCTCTTTTATTAACCATTTGGCTTAGAAGGGGAACATCTCAAATCCCGGTAGCCCCTTCGTTGGAATATTCCCCTTTTATGTATCAAGCAAGTGAGGAAGCTCTGATCAAAGGGATGCTTTCGGAAAGATGAGTGGGCTGGAAAATGATTGCAAAGAGCCGACTTTACCCACGGATATTATTTGGTGTCCACCATTTTAGTAGAGATTGAACAAAATATGTTGCCAATACCATAGGTTTTGGACAGTAGTTGTTAGCTTCCCAAGGGTTTGCGATGATTCCTCTTTTCTATATTACCAGGCGGGTGCTTCGTGCCAATTCGGTCAACAACAAGATACTTTTATTTTGAAGGAGCTTCCGAAGTGAAGTATCCTACATGGGTCCGTAGTTTGCAAGGGTGCTAAGCTCAAGCTTGGGGTGAAAGGGACCGGTCGAGATCGTTGGAGCCCGGAACAGCTCTTCGAAGCTTTGATGCAAGTGTTTTTCTTATCAGGATAAGTACTTGGATCGGTTTTTCCATAGCGGCCACCCAAATGCAGAGATAAGATTGATGAAGTGCGGGCGTCCGTTGTTAGGGGACTCTTTTGTGGAAACGGTGTTTTGAGAAGGAGCGAGGCTCAATCGGACCCTGCTAATGTGAGAACTGATCCAACCCAAGATTTCCTTGATGGGGATTGGTATGAAAGAAGAGGCACCGGTCTCCCTGGAAAGATGCATGCTTTGGATAGGCCCAATATCTTCAAGAGGTTTTCAAAATCTGTTTTCACTCGCCTTGATGGATTTTCTCCTTTGAAGGACCCGAATCGCAAGAGAGATCGAGATGATGGTAATGATCATGTCCGCCGGCCTACAAAGTCAATGAAAGGCTAGATACTAGAGAGTACCAAGAGATTGCTTAGATAGATCAAATAGTTTTTAATTTAGTATTTTCTTTTCAAGATTCTTAGCTTAGCAAATTTGTCGTTGTCGTTAGAATTTTTCTTTTGTTATCGAAAATGCATTCAATTAATACAAGGACAAGATTTGATTTTATTATTTGATTAGACCGAACCCAAAGGCTGCCTACGTTCCTCTTTTACATTAATCAAATAAGTGGCTCAGGTCGACGTAGTTGCATTTTTGAGAGAAATTGGACAAAATTCGTTTTACGACAGAGGGTAGTCTCGCGCGAGACAAAGCCTCTTTTTTTTGCGCACACCCTTTGGTTTTTGCCTAGACCCCCCTTTCAGGTTTTCAATATAGCGGGCTTCTTTTCTTGTGCGAGCTCTAATTTTTGCCTAGTTCCTCCCTTTTAGGATTTTCAACCTAGCGAGCATTTTTTTGAAGATGCCAAGTCACGCGAAGTACTTCTTGAGCTTGTCCATGTTGACCGGCTTTGGTAGTTGATCTCCGACTAAGTCTACCCAAGGGCTCCCAGAGGAATATCTTCTTTACGATGTAGGGTCCTATCCATCTTGGTCCCCACTTGCCTAGAGGGTTGAAAGGTCCAAGGCGGTATTCGCGGAGAACTAGATTGCCTACTCTTATGTTCCTTGTTTTGACCTTTTTGTTGAAAGCTCTTGCCATCCTTCTTTGGTAGGCTTGAGTGTGTTAAGCTGCTTTCAGTCTCCTTTTGTCTAGCAGGGCTAGCTCTTCGTATCTGTTTTCTAACCAGTCAACTTCGTCCACTTGATTCTCTAGGAGAACCCTAAGTGAAGGTATTTCTAGCTCTATAGACAGAACGGCTTCCATCCCGTATGTGAGGGCGTATGGAGTTTCGCCGGTGGCTGTTCAGACCGAGGTGCGGTATCCCCAAAGTGCAAAGGGTAGTTTGTTGGGCCAATCCATTCCAGTGACTGCCATTTTCCTGATGATGGTTTCAATTGTTTTATTTTCACCTTCAACTGCTCCATTTGTTTGAGGCCTGTAGGGGGAGGACTTATGCCTTACGATTTTATATTATGCCAAGAGACAGTCAGTTTCTTTCTCAAAGTGGGAACCATTATCAGATATCATCTCTTGTGGCACCCCATAATGGCAGATAATGTTGCGTTTGATGAACTCTGCTACCTTTCTGGCATTCAAGGCTTTGTAGGAGGCGCCTCAATCCATTTAGTCAAATAGTCGATGGCTACTAGAACGAAACTGTGCCCGTCGGTTCCCATGGGTGTGACCTTTCCAATCACGTCTATACCCCATGTAGAGAAGGGCCAAGGAGATGTCATAGTGTAAAGCAAGGAAGGTGGTGCATGCTGAAGGTTAGCGTGTATCTGGCACTTGTGGCATTTCTTGACCATATTGGTGCAGTCTGCTTTCATGGTTAACCAAAAGTATCCTTGTCTGATGATCTTCTTGGCGAGCATGTTTCCGCTCATGTGGGTTCCACACACTCCTTGATGAACATGGCCCATTATCTCTTGGGCCTCTTTTTCGGTGGCGCAAAGGAGGTTCCTTTTGGAGTATTTCTTGAACAAGCGATCAGCAATGATGACATAATTAGCCGCTAATCTTTTGAGAGCAACTCGAGTTTTCTTATCGGCCTCAGGCGGGCAGGTTCCATCCAGGATGAAATGCCAAATGTCATAGTACCAGGGTTTCTTGTCGGAATCATCAATAGTGGCGCATTCAGATAACCACTCATCCTTGTAATCATGAAGGTCTATGATAGCGCAGTAAGCAGGAGTCGCTCGCCGAGTTATTTTGAAGGATTTTACTACTTTTCCTTTAGGGATATCGACCAAGGAAGCAAGCGTAGCCAATGCATCTGCGAATCAGTTTTTGTCCCTGGGGAGGTAGTGGAACGAGACATCTTGGAATTGTTGCACTAACTCTTGGCGGTAGGCATTGTATCTTTGAAGGGTCGAATCTTGGATCCTCCACTCTTTAATGTCTGATTGATAATTAACTAAGAATCTCCATACACCTCGAGTTCAGTCACATTGCGTTCTAGGGCTGCTTCGAGTCCTGCTATACAAGCTTCGTATTCGGCAGTGTTATTGGTGGCTGTAATTACCCAAATCCGGATCGTTAAAACAAGTAAATTTGCACCTTCCGAGTTAACGCGATCTCCATGACTATTTCGACACACATTCAGACAGTTAATTTTAAAAAAACAGTCGAAAGACGTCGAAAGGTCACATCAGTTATCAAAAATCAGGCCAAAAAGACCAAAAACCCCTCAGATGGAAAGTCTGGCCGGCCGGCCCGTTTTACATGGTGGAAAAACCGTACACAAATCAAATCAATTAACAGAGGCCTGTCAACCAAAGGACGAAAATGCCCATGGTGAAGAACTGGTCGGCTGGCTTGTTTTACCAAAACTACCTCCTATAAATAGCAGCCTCATTTCAGCCATTTACCACACCCCATTTTCACCCCCCTCCTCCCAAATCTCTCATTTTTTACCCTCCCATTTCAAGCCAAAAAACCCCATTTTCGAGTCATTTCGAAACACATTTCGAGTCATTCCCAAACACATTTCGAGTCACTTTAAACACGTTTCCAAACACCCTCGTAGCCAACCTACGAACCCGAAGAATATAGAGCCACAACCAAAATATTGGTAAACTCTCCTTCTGACTCAAAGCTCCTTCTAAAACTCCTTTCCTTGAAATGTAGTCATATAAGACATCCAGTCCGGGTCGAGAAATGACCCCTCCTCTATCACTTTTATCTTCCGAGAAAAGTAGCTTAGAGTTAAAAATGGGAAGATCTCGACCCGTCAACTTTATAATTATTGTCATTTAAATACTGTCATTTATCGTCCGAATCGTTTGATTCGTTGATTGTCCTTTAAATATTGTCATTTATCCGTCCGGATCATTTGATTCGTTGATTGTCCCTTACCGTCCGGATCGATTGATTCGTTGATTGTCCTTTACCGTCCGGATCGCTTGATTCGTTGATTGTCATTTAAATACTGCCATTTACCGTCCGAATCGTTTGATTCGTTGATTGTCATTTACCGTCCGAATCGTTTGATTTGTTGATTGTCATTTAAATACCGTCATCTACCGTCCAAGTCATTTGACTTGTTGATCGCCATTTCAATACCGCATTTACTCTATCTGTCCGAGTCAAGAAATTGACTTGTTGATCGTCTTCATTATCAACGTTTACTATCAACATCTTCATTTCAAAAGCTTTCGCCACGGCCATTTTTACCAAAAAGGGTGATGTTGTAATGCCCAAATTCTTTATCCAAAGTGATTCCTAAATATTCCCCTACACTTTACTCCTCGGAGATAAGTCTCGGGTCGAATAAACGGAAAATCTTGATATAACGTATTTGTACATATACCATGTCAATGCTTTCTTATCCAAACATCCATCATTTTCATCTCCACCATCATAACACATTTTTAAGTAATTCACACACACACATGAACAGTTTTCGAGAAAGGTAGAAAGACTCGTCCATACGAGGCGTTCCGGGTGAGTTTAAATAGCTCTTCCCGAAACGTAACGTGACCTCCGAACCTAACAATCTCTGTTCAAGCCTTTTTCAAAGTTTTGGCTCATAATAAAAACGGCGTGGCAACTCTGCCTTTTTCGAAGAAATTCATCCATCCCATCTTTGAAAACCTAAAACCGTCTCTCTCAAATCCCTCTCGCGAGGAAAAAGGAAGGGACGCACTGGCCTGATCGGGTAATTTCAGTTGGTGACTCTGCTGGGGACTTCAAATGTTTTCTTAAAATTGTCTTCTGTTTTAAAAGGACATTTCTGTGGGTCAAACTTTCTTTTACCCTTTTCTCGCTTTTGTGCGTGTGTGTTTTTCATATCCTGTAAATTACTTTCTTTTCTTTCCAAAAAAAAGAAAATTCAAATAGCTCCGATTTTCAAAACATCGAACTGTTTTCAAAAAAAAATGTGTGTTGCTTTCTTTCAATATTTTGTGCATACTCATTTGTAAATCAGTTTTCATGCATGATTTTGAACTGCTCATAAACTCTTTAAAACACATCTTGAAAACCTCTGTTTTACTCAGAAAAGGAATTTAAAGTGACTGCACACTACTCGCACTGTTGCCGAAGAGACACTTGCACACTACAACCCTTAACCCGGGGTGACCGTTCAGTTGCAACTTGAAAGGCCTTCCTATGCCTCTCTCATGCGGGGTCATCCCAAATAGCCCACCCTCGCCCATGTAACCATGCACTTTTTGTGTCACACTTTGTTCGAGACCTTGTTTGGTTTTTGGCTCAGTTCGTGTCATAAAGCCCAAAGTGTATAATTTTACACCAATCTTCCTCACAAGTCAAAACCTAACAGGTTAAGATGAAAGGCCGTTTCTTGACCCAAAGTCTTAGCTTCTAGCTTTGACTTTGATGCAGAGTCGTGTTAAAATTATACCCGAATGTTCAATGTGATGCAGAGTCATCAAGTCGTTTTAATGTACAAACCATACCAGTCACATCTTGGCCCACGCTAAAGAGCTAAGGCCCCTCGCGAAAGCGAGTCAAAGAGAGGTCATGCCAAAATTTTGGCAAGATCTCGGCCTTAACTCAAAGATGTTGACTTTGACTGTGACATGTATGGCATATACGTCAAAAAAGGTTTGCATGACCAGCTTGCCTCTAAGATCACTTTTCCCTTTCGTCGGTGGAATCCGCTTGCCCTGTAGGACCCTTGCCTGGGATTGTCCGTCCTGGGAAGGCATTGTACAGGTGAAAAACGAGGAGTCTATAGACGTAGTATCGAAATCCACTGATTTAAGATCTAGAGTAGTTGCGAAAAAGAAGAGCAATCTTTTCCAACCAGTTAGGCTTCTGAGAAAACATGTTTTAAGTAAACTTGAGCTGTAACTGCATGTTGCACGAGCCTAGAATCCCCTGAGCCAAATACCTCTTCTGAAATCTAAACCCTACCTTCCGTTCCCCGCAGCGAACAAAGAGTGGTTCAGAGTTCCGGGTAGTCGTCTCGTCAGAGTTACAGTTACTGAATCAGCAGATAGTTCCTCAGTTTCCTCAGTTCCTACAGTCGGATCCGCCGAGATGTCTGGTTCGCCCAAAAACCGTGATGGGAATGGAACCCCGCCACCAGCAAACGACATGACACTGGAAGAAGCCATCCGGGCTATCGAGCTCCACAAGAAGCAGATAGAAGATCAGCAAGACTTTGTGGTACAGCTCCTGAATGAGCGAGGCATAACAACTATTCCCCGGTCAGATAGTACGTTTGACCTGATCGATGACGGTGATCCTCCCCGATCAGTGCTCCAAACCTTCAACCAAGTTCCCCCGCCCCCGAACTATGGAAATCCTTCCACCCGAGAAAACAGCCAACCAAGATTTCATGTGGCCACTTCTCAAGGCGCCCCTGTTGCCCGCGGCCAAGCCGGTTCTACCCCGTTCACTCAATACAATCAATAAGGGGTTGGACCCTCCCAAATAGATCCAAATAGCCTCCAATACCCTCCCGGGTTCATCCCATTGCCCATATACGAACCCCACAATTTCGGGACAAAGCCCCAATTCATCCCAGAAAAAGCTCCCACATATCTAAATATCTCCAGCCTGTCATAGCCAACCTTGCCTTTGGGAGCGGGAGAAGCTTCCCCGCAATATCCTGGTAGCCAGCAAAACAATGCCTGCTTCTCCAACCCGGGGTATGGGCAAACTCACACTCAAGGAGCAATACCCTCCACCAATCTGCCACCTTCAGTCACGGCCTCTCCGATCGCAGCACCAGGCACCAAACCTCCTAGCGTGCCATTAGATCCAACCTTGGCCTGGATGATCGAACAGATGAAAGAAATGAAATCCAACATGTGAAGCTCCAAAAGAGAAACACTTAAATCTATCGGTCCGGGAAAAGTCACACCCCTTCCCGCCAAGTTCAGAATGCCCGAGATGGACAGATTCGATGGGATGGAATGCCCGCAGACCCATATCGACACTTACATCCTCGGCATGAGGGCAAAAGGAGTAACCCTCCAACAAATGGCTGACCATTTCCAGCATACCCTCAAAAGTTCAACACTAAGGTGGTTTCTGAGAGTCAAACCCGAAGACCGCCACACCTGGGACCAAATCAGCGACATCTTCCTCGAGAGATATCGCTCCAATCTAGAGTGGGAAACAAGCCGTGAAGACCTGATCACCACCGAACAAAAGGCAGACGAGAGCGTTGGAGAGTTCTACAAGAGGTGGAGTTGGAAGATTTCCGAGATCATGGAACCCCTTTCCAAAGACGAACAATTGAGGATCTTCAAATCCTGTCTGAGGCCATCCATCAGAACACTGATCAGCCACCATTTCTTTCCCAACCTCTGTGCCATGGTCAATGCAAGTTCCCAGTTCGAGAAAGACCTAAATGAAAAACTGGCCGCAAGCACAGTTCCATCTTACAGATACAGAGCAACAGCCGTGTCCTACCCTGCACCAACTCCCAGCAAAGTGAAGGATAACACCGTCAACCACATCCAGTAAGGGCATCATGCCAGCAATGGGAACACAGTCCAGAAAAACAGTGTCCCTTCCAGAAGGCAGCCCTCCCTGGGTTTCGACAACCTAGGCATGCCGCTCAGCAAAATGTTAGAAGGGCTAATCAAAGAAGGCCTGCTCAAACCAGTGGAGAACTACAAGCCAAGGGAGATCACGGCCGGCACAGACATGAACAAGTATTGCACCTTCCACCAGTATCATGGACACAATACTGACAGTAGCTACGGCCTGCGATACATGATCCAGAAGCTGATAGAAGACAGAAAGTTGGAACGTCCCCGCGGCCCTAACACAGTCGGGAACCCTTTCCCAAAAAACAACAGCATAAACTCCATTGAATGGGAACTAAAACCCATTACCGCTGAGCCAGTTTCTTGCCCTCTGCCAGTCAACCCTTCGCCAGATGTGCACATTTGGTACGATGTATGTGACTGCTCAGAATGCCTCGAGTATGAGTTTTAAGACCTAATAAGAGGTGATTCCCCCAAGAAGAAGAAGAAATAGTCCTCTCAACAAAAGCTCAAATAAAGGTACGAAGTCGGAGATACTAGTGTGGGCACACTCGGAGAACCATCGGGAAAGTTCAACTATTACGTCCTCTACTCCAAACAGCCTTCCCCTTCCCTCTCTTCAAGCAGCACCGCCTCGAAACCAATGAAGAAAGAAGAACTGAAGCATTTTGTCAACACCCAAGTTCACGCCTCTAAATAGAAGAAGACCCTAAGTCTTAGCGACTCGACTGGCAACAAGAAGCACAGTCCCCAGAAGGACAAACCCAACTTTAACTTGTCCGGCTTTAGAGCCTGACTCAGCAGGGGAAAAACGAAACAAACCTGGTAGCCGAAATCAATCAATGTACTAACAAAGGAAGGCAACCGCCACAGGCGAGCTAACGAGAACCCAAGGCCCGAGGTACCATCAAGACCTTTGCCTCCTAAGAGAAAGACAGGAAATAGTTGGCTCGATGACTCCCTGTGATGATGTGTATCCCGATTTTTCCCCTTTTTTGAGGCGCCCGACAAAACTTTTGTTTGTTTTTGGAAGTTTTTGAAAAATCTTTATCGTACTTTGAAAAATAATTTTGGAGTCGCCACGCCGTTTTTAGTTTAAGGGCCAAAACTTTGAAAAATACCCAATATTAGAGAAAGTTAGTTCGGAGGTCACGTTACACTCCGGAAAGAACATTTGGCGTTCACCCGGAATGCCTCGTACGACGAGTCTTCCTCACTTGAAACCTTTTGTGTGTGTGTGTGTATTTGAAAGGACTTTTCTGAAAATAACTGAAATTTTAGGGACTGAACTGAAAAACAGTTTAAAAACAGTGATTAAACTGAAAATAACAGAAAATTGAGGGATTGTTTGCAGATGACAATGTCATCCACGTGGACAAGACTACAGTGCAATCTCATCCGCGTGGATAGCCCTGCAGTGTCATTATTTTTACAGTTTCTAGTTTAGTCACTGTAATTTCCAGAAAGTTAACTGGATTTACAGGACTTAACTGGAATTGTAACTGAAAAGTCAGAAAGTAAAGGGGGGTTTGGATTTTGGCATCCATGCTTGTCCTCTCTTTCCCTAGACTTTGATTAGTGGTCATAAGTGATGAATCCACTTAATCAAGTCATCCCGGGGGTACGTTAGGACTTTGTGAGCATTTCATTTGCTATGGGAAAAGGGGAATTTGACATGAAAGTAAATTTGAACAAGGAATATGTCAAGATGTATCAACTTTAGAGGAAGATTTCTAAGGTGGTCATAAGATGACCATCCTTGAGATCTATACTCAAGTGTATCTCCTACATCTTGTGTGACCTATTTTATAAGTCTGGATGATTTTCATCCAAGGAAAGTGTTCTAAGGTGAGCATCTTATACTAGGGAGGGGGATTTGTAAGGAAATAAATGATGTGGACCATTTGAAATGATCACCTATGGAGATTGACTCCAAGATGACCATATTTAGGTCAAGAAAGCAAGTAAAGACTAGAAAATGTAAAGAGTCATGAAATTGGCAAATATGAACCATTTGAAGTGGTCATCCATGGAGATGAACACCAAGATGACCATCTTCTAGGTCAAGCAAGCAAGTACCACATAATGTAAAAAAGGAAGTGGGGAATGACATGGAAATAAAGGAAAATGTGGATCATCTTAGAAGATCATCCATGGAAATGGATTCCATGGAGATCCTCTTGGATCCTTGGGACAAGAGGGGAAGGGGATGAGCAAGTAAGTAAGTAAACAAGGCTACATCATTTGTATATGAAATGTATGCATGGATGAAGGAGGTTTGAGTAAGGGAGGTGAGGGTTTACCAATTGTTTCTTGGTTTGTTGTTTAGGGTTTGAGAGATTTCAAGGCTTAAGAGTGGTTTGAGATGGATTTGAGGTTGGATTTGGTGTTGGATTTTGAATTTTGATAGTATAAATGGCTATTTGGGAATGGATTTTGACAGCATAACAGTAGGTTTTCGTATTTTTTGGGGTTTTTCTCCCTTGTTAAACTGAGGGAGAAGGGTTGTATTTATAGGTTGTCTGGATGACAATCTTATCCGCGTGGACAAGATTGTAGGTGCAATCTTGTCCGCGCGGATGACCCCAGCAGCGTGCTTGATCTGTGCAGAAAAGCAGTTTTGGCATTTTGCTCTTGGTCAATATTCCCTTTTATTGGAAATGACAAATTTCCAGTGAGGTATTTGTCTATTTTTTTATTCCTAAGAGGTCCTTCCTCATTCAAATTGTCAAAATAATGTCCAAAATGCCCCTAAATGATTATTAATCATTAATTTGGGCTGACGGAACATTAACGACCCAGATTGGGGTACTTACAGTAGCCCCTCGGCGAGGAGGTGACCGAGGCGACCGAGGCGGTTGGATGGATCGACCCTTAACGAAAAGATTCCTACGTATCCCAAGTGGGAATCAAGCCGGTCGTAGTTCAGGTCTTGCGGGGGAAAGGAGCGGTCAAATGAATGGACCTCCCACCGCATTTTCGTTGTCGAAGGTAGACTCGACTAACGAAGGCATTGCCGAAGACTGACTCGACTTAGCAGAAGCATTGCCGAAGACTGACTCGACTTAGCGGAGGCGTTGTCGAAGATGGACTCGACTTAGTAGGGGCATTGCCGAAGACTGACTCGACTTAGCGGAGGCATTGTCGAAGACTGATTCGACCTAGAGGAGGCATTGCCGAAGACAGGCTCGACCTAGCGGAGGCGTTGCCAAAGGCTGACTCGGCTTTAGCGGGAGCGTTGCCGAAGACAGACTCGACCTAGCGGAGGAATTGCCGAAGATGGACTCGACTTAGTAGGGGCGTTGCCGAAGATGGACTCGACTTAGCAGGGGCGTTGCCGAAGATGGACTCGACTTAGCGGAGGCATTGCCGAAGACTGACTCGACTTAGCGGAGGCATTGTCGAAGACGGACTCGACTTAGCAGGGGCGTTGCCGAAGACTGACTCGACTTAGCAGAAGCGTTGCTGAAGACTGACTCGACTTAGCGGAGGCATTGCCGAATACGGACTCGACTTAGCAGAAGTGTTGCCGAAGACTGACTCGACTTAGCGGAGGCGTTGCCGAAGACTGACTCGACTTAGCAGAGGCATTGCCGATGACGGACTCGACTTAGCAGGGGCGTTGCCAAAGACTGACTCGACTTAGCAGAAGCGTTGCGGAAGACTGACTCGACTTTAGCGGGAGCGTTGCCGAAGACAGGCTTGACCTAGCGGAGGCGTTGCCGAAGACTGACTTGACTTAGCGAAGGCGTCTTTACCTAGATTGAGACTTAGTTCATGATTATGAACCTAAATCGGGGCTCGGTTCAGGAGTATGAACCTAAATTGGGACTTAGTTCAGGAGTATGAACTTAAGCCGAGGCTCGGTTCAGGAGTATGAACCTAGATTGGGACTTAGTTCAGGAGTATGAACTTAAGCCGAGGTTCGGTTCAGGAGTATGAACCTAGATTGGGACTTAGTTCAGGAATATGAACTTAAGTCGAGGTTCGGTTCAGGAGTATGAACCTAGATTGGGACTTAGTTCAGGAGTATGAACTTAAGCCGAGGTTCGGTTCAGAAGTATGAACCTAGATTGAGACTTAGTTCAGGAGTATAAACTTAAGCCAAGGTTCGGTTCAGGAGTATGAACCTAGATTGTCTCCTTCGCTGATGCCATTGGCCTTGGCGGCGCTCTTGGTTGTAAGCTTGACTGACGGCACGGGCCGATTTCCATTGGGGCTGGTAATTGGAAGCGATGATGAGCTTTGAGCTCGCTTGGCCAGGGCCTCGTTTACCATGAGCAGGCAATCGTCGAGGGTAACTTTGGCATTTCATAATCTGATAATAAGGACCGGATCCTTGGTATCTTCGGGATATCTGGAATAGATAATGTTGACGAAGTCATCGTCAGTTACATGGTCAGAGGGGTTCTTTGTCATGTCAACCAGTTGTTTCCAATTGTCGGATAACTGCCTGTACGGGACGTTGAGCTTGACGATTTCCATGGTATTGGAGCCCTCGTCGTAGGTGACCTCATCGGAACTGGTGCCGTCCTCGAAACTGAGCATATGTATGTAAGGATCTTCCTGCAGATTCGCCGTGTCTTCGACTCCGGAGAGTCCTGATTCGTTGTCGTCTGACGGCTCAACCCAGATATAAGGACGTCTCGCGTCCTGCTGTGAAGTTGGAGCTGCTAGATAAACATCATGCCCTTTGCTTGAGAAGAGGGGCTCGGCGGGCAATTCCTCGTGTAGGACATCCCAGATGACTGACATACATTCATCATGAGTGTGATGATGCTTGTTGACCTTTATCACGAAGATTTTTTCGCCTGGCGGGGCCAGAGAGTTGGCTTGAAGGATGCTGACAAATCTTCGATCGGAGACAGGGGGCTTTTGTGCCCGTATCATTGCGATGCTCAGGGTTTCTTTCCAGTCTGCGTCCAAGTTTCGGAAACGGCAGTTGAACTTGATGAATCTGACTGCTTCAGGATCTGCCTGTTCGAGGACGTTGACATAGTTAGCACCTCCGGACTCTGAGGGATTCTGATGAGATTTGCCCGATAGTCCCTTGGTCGGCTTGCATGAGGTAACCCCGGTGCCTGGCTGCGGGCACGCTTGATTGGCATTTCGGCTTCATTTCCTATGAGGAAACTGTCCCCTCTGATGACTTTGAGATCTCCTTGCCGATTAATGAACTTGACGCACTGATGGAGAGTGGAGGCTATGGCTTTCATGTGGTGTAGCCATGGGCGTCCCAGCAGAGCTGTAAATTCGAACGGAATGTCCATCACGTGGAACGTTGCTGGCACCATTTGGGTTTCGAACCATAGCTCCAGAGTCATCGTTCCCAGGATGGGACGAGATGTGCTGTCGTAGGCTTTGATAGTTCGGGTAGATGGGATCATGTGGCTTTCATCAATGCGTAGGGCCCGCATTATGCTGAGGGGAAGGACATTGACTGCTGATCCATTGTCTACCAATGCCCCAGGGAGAGAGATGGTGTTGAGCCGGAGAGTGATGTACAGAGCTTTGTTGTGCCCCGACCCCCTTTCGGCAGGTCTTCATCACAGAAGGTGAGCATACTGCCATACAGTCGAGAATCGTAGATATGATCTCTTTCTGGAAAGGGAGAGTCATCGAGCCATCCATTTCCTGTCTTCCTCTTGAGAGGCAAAGCTTTTGGGGGTGCCTCGGGATTGTGTCGAGGTAGCTTGTGGCGGTGGCCGCCCTTGGTCAGCACGTTGATTGAGTGCGAGTGCCAAGTTGACTTTGACTTTCCTTTGCCGGCCCGTGCTCTGAAGTTGGGCAAATTGAACCTTGGCTGATCCCGCGGGGGATTAGGTTTCTGGTTGGCGGTAAGGTTGCCAAGATTTGAGGTATTCTGGTGTCCTGAGGCCTGAACTTTGGTGTCAGTAGGATTTTTCGGCTTTCCCACCCCTGTCTGCTCTAAAGCTACGTGGTTTGAAGGAAGGGAGGACTGGCTGGAGTAGAGTACATAGTAATCGAACCTCCCAGATGGCTCTCCGAGTGTACCCACGCTGGTGTCTCCAGCTTTATATCTTTCTTTCAGTTTCTGCTGAGAAGACTTTTTCTTCTGCTTTCTAGGAGAATTACCCCTGATAAAGTCTTGGAACTTGTACTCAAGGCAGTCGGAATAGTCACAAACATCATAACTGCTCTGGACGTTTGATGAGGACCTGGCTGGAAGAGGCTGAGGAACTGGCTCTGTGGCAATCTTCTTTGGCACCCACTCGATGGAGTTCACACTGTTGTTGTTCGGAAAAGGGTTTTCGACTGTATTAGGTCCATGGGGACGCTCCAATTTTCCTTCCTCTATCAAATTTTGGATCTCGTACCGTAATCCCACGCAGTTGTTAGTTGTGTGCCCATGATACTGGTGGAAGGCGCAGTATTTGCTTTTATCAGCGTTGACTACGGGATTCTTGGGTTTGTAGTTTTCAAAAGGCTTGAGGAGGCCTTCCTTGATTAGTCCTTTCAGCATCTTACTCAGAGGCATATCCAGCTTGTCAAAGTGCACAGAAGGCTGCTTCGTGGTGGAGTTGTTGCTTTGCGGGACCGGGTTTCTGTTGCCCAACTGCTGTCCCTGATGGATGTGGTTGATGGACGTATCTTTCCCTTTGCCGGGGGCCGGTGTGGGATTGAATGTAGCCACTGATGCGTATGCATGCGGGCATACTATGTGATTTTTCCTTGAGATCCTTTTCGAACTGTGAGCCGGCATTGACCATGGCTCGGAGATCTGGGAAGAAGTGATGGCTGATGAGCGTTCTGATGGACGGCCTCAAGCAGGACTTGAAAATCCGCATCTGTTCCTCTTTGGAGAGTGGCTCCATAATCTCGGAGAGTTTCCAACTCCACCTCTTGTAGAATTCTCCGACGCTTTCATCTGTTTTTTGCTCGGTGGTGATTAAGTCCTCACGACTTGTTTCCCACTCTAGGTTGGATCTGTACCGCTCTAGGAAGATATTGCTGATCTGATCCCAGGTATGGCGATCTGCAGGCTTGACCCTTAGGAACCATCATAACGCTGAACTCTTGAGCGTATGCTGGAAGTGATCGGCCATTTGCTGAAGGGTTGCTCCTTTCGCTCTCATGCCGAGAACGTAGGTGTCAACATGAGTCTGTGGACATTCGGTTCCGTCGAATCGGTCCATTTGCGGCATTCTGAACTTGGCAGGGAGAGGCGTGACCATTCCCGGATCTGTGGATCTGAGCGTTTCTTGCTTTGAGCTGCTTATACTGGCCTTCAGGTCTTTCATCTGTTCGACCATCCAAGCTAGGGCTGGGTCCAGTGGTGGACTTTGAGGCTCGGGGTCGGGTGCTGCCATATGAGTGGCAGTAATTTGAGGTGGGAGGCTTGATATATGTGGATATATGGGGGCCTTTTCTGGACTGTATCGGGGTTTGTCCCCGGTGTTTTGAGGTTCGTGTATAGGCAATGGGTTGAACCCGGGAGGGTATTGGAGGATGTTGACATCTATTTGAGATGGTCCAGCGGTGCACTGGTTGTACTGAGTAATGGGAGTAGTACTGGCTTGGCCGTATATGACAGGGGTGCCTTGAGAGGTGGCAACATGGAGACTCGGTCGACTGTTTCCTTGGTTCGAAGGCATCCCGTAAGTTGGCGGGGGAGGAACCTGGTTGAAGGTTTGAGGAGTTGATCGGGGAGGCTCGTCGTCCTCAATCAGAATGAAAGTACCGTTTGGTTGGGGGATAGCTGCTATACCTCGCTCATTCAGAAGTTGTACCATGAAGTTCTGCTGATCTTCTTTCTGCCTTTTGTGAACCTCACATGCCCGAATGGCTTCTTCCAATGTCATATCTGTTACCGGTGGCGGGGTTCCGTGCCCGTCACGATTTCTCGGCGATTCTGACATGTCTGAGAGTCTGGCTGAAGGAACTGAGGGAACCGAAGAACTGTCTGATGCTGCCGTAACTGTGACTCTGGCGAGGCGCTGACCCAGAATTCTGAACCACTTTCTGCTCGCTACAGGGAATGAAAGGCAGGGTTTAGGCTTCGGAAGGGGTATTTGGCTCAGAGTTTCGGGCTAGTGCAATGTGCAGTTACCGATTAATGTTTACTTAAAACGTATTTTCTTAGTGTCCTAATCGGTTGGAAAAGATCGTGTCTTCTTTTTCGCAACTAACCTAAGGCTCTAATCAGTGGATCTCGTCACTACGTTTATAAGCCCCTCGTTTTTCACATGTAAATCGTCTTCCCGGGATGGACAATCCCGAGCGAGGGTACTATAAGGCAAGTGAGTTCCACCGACAAAGGAAAAAGTGAACTTAAGGCTAGCTGGTCACGCAAACTTCCAACGTATGTGACACGCGAGCCACGGTCGAAGTCAACGTCCTTAAGTTAAGGCAGAAATCGTGCCGAAATTTCGGCATGACCTCTTTTGACTCGCTTGCGCGAGGGGCCTTAGCTTTTGGCGTTGGCCAAGTTGTGGCTGGTACGATGCATACGTTGAGGGTTTGGTGACACGGCGTCACATTGAACCTTCGGGTATGTTTTTCGACATGGCTCCGCGTCAAAGTCAAGGCTGAAAAGCTTAAGACTTTGGGTCGGGAACGACCTTTGGTCTCAACTTTTAAGTTTGACTTGTGAGGAAAACCGGCGTAAAAAACATACACTTGGGCTTTATGACACGTACTAAGCCAAAAACCAACCGGGGTCTTGGACGAAGTGTGACACAAAGAGTGCATGGCTTACACGGGCTAGGATGGGCTGTTTGGGACGACCCCGTGTGCGCTCGAAAGGTGTCTGGCAGACCAACCGAGCTGCAACTGAACGGTCATCCCGGGTTACGGGTCGTAGTGTGCAATGTACCGAGGCAGCAAGTGCGCGTAGCGTGCGGTGTACCGAGGCAGCAGTGCAAGTAGTGTGCGGTCACTAAATTCTTTTCTGAGTAAAACAGAGATTTTCAAGATGTGTTTTAAAGAATTTATGCGCAGTTCAAAATATGGCATGAAAATCAAGTATGAACGAGAATGCACGAACATGTTATGATTTTTAGATGAAAATGCAACACATTTTTTTTCGTTTTTGTTTTGAAAACCGTTCAACGTTTCGAACAACACACACACACACACAAAAAACGAGGAAGGGTAAACGAAAGTTTGACCCACGGAATGCTTTTTTGAAAACGACGGCAGTTTTGAAAAAGTATCCTTGTCCCCAGCGGAGTCGCCAACTGAAATTACCCGGATCGCGCGTGCCGCGGCGAGCGGTTCTTTCGAATGGACTTCACTTGGGAAAGAGAGTCACCACGTCGTTTTGTATTATGATCCCAAACTTTGAAAATGGCTTCGAAAACGTGTCGTTTTGTATTTTGAGCCCAAACTTTGGAAATGGCTTTGAAAATGTGTCGTTTTGTATTTTGAGGCCAAACTTTGGAAATGGCTTTGAAAACGTGTCGTTTTGTATTTTGAGCCCAAACTTTAGAAATGGCTTCGAAAATGTGTCGTTTTGTATTTTAAGCCCAAACTTTAGAAATGGCTTTGAAAACGTGTCATTTTGTATTTTGAGCCCAAACTTTGGAAATGGCTTTTAGGACCGGAGATTATTAGGTTCGGAGGTCATGTTACGTTTTGGGAAGAGTATGTTGAGATCACCCGAAACGCCTCGTATGACGAGTCTTTCTACCTTTCTCGAAATTGTGTGCGTGTGTGTGTGTAGCATTTTTTGAAAAAAGGGGCTTGAATGACAAGTTTAATCTTGATTTGGATGTCAAATGTTGATTTTATGATTTTTTGGAAAAAAGCCAGCGTTTGAATGACAAACGTCGATTTTGGGGTTTTTTAGGAAAAAGGTGTGAGTGACGAATTTAAGTCTATAGCTTGAGTGTCAAGCAATGATTTTAAAAAAAAGAGCGTTTGAATGTCAAATGTCGGGTTTTGAGTTTTAAAAATGATCGTTTGGATGCCAAACGTCACTTTTGCGCGTTTTAAAAAGGGAGCTCGAATGACGAACTCCGGTTTTGAACCGGGCATTACATTGTTAGCGATTTTATGAAAAAAGGCATTAAATGAGATGCAATCAACGAGTCGTTTTGCGACTCGGACTTTGATAAATAAAATACTATCACAAGCCAAACGACTCGGACTTGTAAATGACAATATTTAAAATGCGGTATCGACGGAATCAAACGATCCGGACATTAAAGATGCGATCGACGAGCCAAACGGCTCGGACTTGTAAAGGTGCATAATTTAAATGACAATATCGACGGATCAAATGATCCGGAGTTTGTAAATGACTATCATGAACCAAACGGTTCGGACTGTAAAGTTGCGAATCAACGGATCAAACGATCCGGACTGTAAATAACATAAACGTAAAGAACGGGGCCAAAACGCCGTTTTAACCCGAGATTACTTCTCTTACGGGAGAGAAGATGATCTTGGGGTAAAACGTATCGGACCCCGTAGACGGTGTTACGTCTACATTTCAATGATTTTGACCGAAGCGATTATAGCGTTTGACGCATAAATCGAGGCAAAACGAGTGTTTAGAGAGAGTGTGTGTTACCTATGGCTAGGGGTTGACTCTTTGTCTCGGTTGACGTATACGGGATACGGTTTGGTGTTTTAAAGGGTGTTTTGAGTTTTTTTGGTTCGTGTTTAGTTGAAAAATGAGGTTTTCACGCAAATCGAGACAAAATGGGGATCGGGTGGGGGTAGAACTGGTCTATGCCCTGGGGTTTTGTGAAGAGGGATTATGTTTTTCCTTTTTTTTTTTAAATGTTTTGACAGCCCTTGTATTTATAGGGTGAAATTGTAAAACAGTCCGGACGGACTTCTCCTCAATTTGGGGAGGTTTTTTGGCATATTGAAAAATTGGGAGACTTGTTGGCAATTCTGGTTTTTCATGCAAAACATTCCGTCCGGACTGTCACTCAATCTCAGGGGCATTTTGGTCTTTTCACCTGAAATCTGATTGATGTTGATTGGAGGGCCTTGACATGCATGCCACGTGCCCCTGTGACTCACCTAGGCTAGGGTTTTCGTCCCGTTATTCCCGGTTTTGTCCGTTTTTTAAATAACTGTCCGGAAAATGTCTGAAATGCCCCCGAAAAGTCCCGGAAAGTGCGTTTTTCGAGAAAAGCTGTACTTTTATGTGTGACAATGTGTGTTGAGTACGCTTTGACGTTGGGATGCACGGGGCAGTCCCGGGACGTCTCGTTGGCTTGAGAACGGGGAGTTTAACGGGTTCCGGTTAACCTGGGAAGGGCCAGTTAACGGATTCCGGTTAACTTCTAATAGATTTTGACGATTCGGATTTGGGTACTTACAAGGGTACAATAATCAAATGATCATAATCTGATCATAGGAATTGCTCCTCAAATCATAATCTGGACAAAAGTTCAAATCATGCAGGTGGCATATTATGCCTTTATCATCTTTGGATTCATCAACATCGTTTGAAAGAGCTTCAGCTGCCTCAATCTCCAAGCAGTAGTGCTCATCAGCCTCAGCGACAACAGAGTCCATCTTGTATGGCAAATTATTGTCAAATGCCCGTGTTGGATGGGGAATCATCATCAAAATCCCGTGTTGGACGGAGAATCATTATCAAATGACAGTGTTGGACGGAGAATCATCATCAAATGCCCGTGTTGGACGGAGAATCATTATCAAGTGCCCGTGTTGGACGGAGAATCATCATCAAAAGCCCGTGTTGGACGGCAGATCATCATCAAAAGCCCGTGTGGACGGCAGAATCATTATCAAAATCCCGTGTTGGACGGAAAATCATCATCATCAGTCGTAGTCTCAACCCTTCCGGCAGCTACAGGTAAACACATCAAAGGTATGAGAACATATCTCTATCTGCACTACCATTTTGGCCCTTGGCATTTTTCTATATATCTCTCAAAAGCAATCTTTCGGTTGGCTACCACATAGTCAAATCCCGGGCGGCTTTCCTCTAATAAGTCATCCAGACCATTTTGATCTTTTCTCGGTTTGAGGCACCATACGTTCTCACTTCTCGGTTTGAGGCACCATACATTTTCACTTCTCGGTTTGAGACACCATACGTTCTCACTTTTCATTTTTGAGGCACCATACGTTCTCACTTCTCGGTTTGAGGCACCATACGTTCTCATTTCTCAGTTTGAGGCACCATACGTTCTCACCTCTCGGTTTGAGGCACCATACATTCTCACTTATCGGTTTGAGGAACCATATGTTCTCACTTCCTCGAACTACGATCCAGCTTAATTCCCTCCTAGGGATACGTAGGAATCCTTTCCCAAAAAGGTCCAGCCATCCAACCACATCAATCATTTTCCTACATTTGTCATATCCCCAGCGGGTCCAGCCGTTCGACCATTCTGGTCTATCTTTCCCATCTTTTGCTATTCAAGATTGGGATCTTTCTTATCGACAACCTCACTTCTTCCATAAGTGACGTTGCCGAGGGGCTCTGTGAGTACCCCAATCCAACTCGATACCCAATAAAAGTGCCTTTTACTCAATAAAAGTGTGCTAGGGAACATTTTGGTAAATTTCTGGTCCATTCCGAGACTTTCGGGAGCTTTTTATAAGTTTCTCACTAAGGAAGGACCTATAGGGAATTATTCAGTTTGGACCTGTTGGGAATTAATCCTGGAAGGGTCCAGAACCGCCACCTTGCATGTTTCTAGAAGGAAAGCGGTTATGGCTTGTGGCGTCGTACGACATATCGAGCCACGGAAAAGCTCATCGTTGCATCGTGCGACACTTCTAGCCAGCTCCATCTGCAGCTATAAATAAGACCCTCTGCCTCTCATTTTGGGATCCTTCTTTGACCCCTTAGCGTCACTCTGCCTAAATTATGCCAGAAACCCCTCTCTCTCCTCAAACACACACAAGACACATACCAATCCCCTCTCAATTCATTCTCTCATACTGTGATGTACCCGATTTTTGAAATCAAACGGAGTCGCCACGCCATTTTTGTTTTAAGGGCCAAAACTTTGAAAAATGCCCGAGATTAGAAATTTGGGTTCGGAGGTCACGTTACACGCCGGGAAGGACGTTAGTGTGCACCCGGAATGCCTCGTGAAACGAGTCTTCCAAGCTTAAAAACCATTTGTGTGTGTGTGTGTGTGTGTGTTACTTTGGCCAAAATAAGTTGAAACTGAGGAAAGTAAAAATTGGGAATTCTTTATTAGACTTTGGACAGATCCCATGATTTTTGGTGTGATTTTTGGGTTGAGATTTGACACTCAAAAGATTTTTGGAAGTTGAAAACCATTTCTGCCAGAATGAAAAAGGCAGTGGACACTTGATTTTGAAATGGACTTTAGGGATTGAAAACTCCAGAATCTGGGAAAAGTCCGAGAATGAAAAATGTTCAAAACACCTTAAATAAGGTTTCTGTAAAAGAACTTCCCATTTTGGAGATGATTTGAGGGACCAAAACCTTCTGGAAATCTCAGATGTTAGATCTGGATTTTCAGAGACTGATGAACTGACCTTTAAAGGAAAATTTGAAAAATGGAGTTTTACTCACGAAACAAATAAAGTAAAAATATTTATGGAAAGCTATGGATGTTGGCTACAAAAAGTATTTTGTAGTCAATACCAAATTCCAAGTTTATCTATGTCCAAAAATTTAGACAATGGACTGAGGTCTTAGAAAATTGCTACTGGACAGCAACTTCTCAAGAAGGAAAATGTGATTTTAAAGGGGGTTTTGCATCCATGCTTGTTCCCATTTCCCTAGGTTTTGATTAGTAGTCACTAGAAATTTTATTGGTGATCTACTATATCAAACCATCCTTGGGGTACATTAGGACTTAAGCATTTCATTTGCTTGGGAAGGGGAATTTTGTAGAGATGAAATTAAAGAGAAAAATCAACTAGAGATTTAAAATGTGGACCATTTGAGATGGTCATTCATGAAGATGAACTTCAAGATGACCATCTTAGGTCAAGATTTAAGTTAAAATAGACATAAAGTAAATCAAAGTAAGGAGAACAAGATGAACAAGAAGTTAAAAGGGAGTTTTAGGGTTTAGAGAAGGAGGGCTTTACCAATGGTGACACCCTATCTTCCTAGGCTTGGAATTTGACTTGAGGAGTATCAAGATTTGGTGTTTGACTTGAGGAGTATCAAGATTTGGTGTTTGGGTTTGTGTTTGGGTGGATTCAAGGCTTGAATGTGTTTAGGGTTTGATGATAGAGTTGATCAAAGAGAAAACAAGTAGATAACACTTAAGTCCTCTATGTTTTCTCCCTAATCTTCCTCTTGAGTAGTGTTTTAAGCTTGAGCTTGGTGTGTTTAAGAGTGATTTGAGAATGTTTGAAGTGAAATTGGGAAAGGTTCAAGAGAAAATGGTGGCAATCTAAGGATTCCCACTGTTTTCTCTCTATTTTCGCCAGAATACAGCTTCTGTGAGTAAAATGTGTTGTGTAAACTGAGAGAGGAGGGTTCAATTTATAGGCCCCTGTGAGATGCAAACATATCCGCGCGGATGGTTCTCAAACGTGCACGGTGCATTAAATGCTGCTCCAGGCTTTGAACAGGAAGAATATTATTCAAAATTCCAGCAGTTTTTGTTTTTCAACTTGCCTAATTCGGATTTTTCCAATTTCTTTTGCTTTTTGAGATTCTTTTCTTGGTTTATCTTTTTTTGGCAAACCCTAATCTACCCTTGGTTGGTTAGAAATGTTAGAAATGTTAGAAATGTTAGGAATGTTAAAACTTCCGTTAATTTTCTAACGAAAATACTAACAACTCAAATTGGAGCACTTACAGTAGCCCCTCGGCGACGACGCTTTCAAAGGAAGCGGGGTCGTCGATAAGAGTAAGGCTCCATATTTGACAGGATGATCAAGTGATCGAGTGGCTGAACCTAGCGATAGGCTACCTACGTATCCCGAATGGGAATCAAGCCGGCCGTAGTTCGGGTCTTTGACCCTGGGGATGATGGCGTTTTTAGGTGCCTCGAACCTTGATGAGTTCTGCGATCGTTCTTTGAAAGAAACTCTGCTGGGGATAAGAGATGACCATTTTGGTCTGGTGGCTGAAATTGTGTATCCGCTCTGCTGGGGATAGGAATGACCATTTTTGGTCTGATGGCTGAAGTTGTGTATCCGCTCTGCTGGGGATAGGAATGACCATTTTCGGTCGGATGGCTGAAATTGTGTATCCGCTCTGCTGGGGATAGGAATGACCATTTTGGTCTGATGGCTATCCGCTCTGCTGGGGATAGGAATGACCATTTTTGGTCGAATGGCTGAACCTAATGATAGGCTACCTACGTATCCTTAAGAGGAATCAAGCCAGTCGTAGTTTGGGTCTTTGACCCTAAGATTTGACTATTTTTGGGAAGTCGCCCTATGATCTGACTATTTTTGGGAAGTCGCCCTATGATCTGACTATTTTTGGGAAGTCGCCCTATGATCTGACTATTTTTGGGAAGTCACCCTATGATCTGACTATTTTTGGGAAGTCACCCTATGGTTTGACTATTTTGGGGAAGTCGCCCTGTGGTTTGACTATTTTGGGGAAGTCACCCTATGATCTGACTATTTTGGGGAAGTCGCCCTATGATCTGACTATTTCTGGGAAGTCACCCTATGATCTGACTATTTTTGGGAATTCGCCCTATGGTTTGACTATTTTTGGGAAGTCGCCCTAAGATTTGACTATTTTTGGGAAGTCACCCTGAGATCTGACTATTTTTGGGAAGTCGCCCTAAGATTTGACTATTTTTGGGAAGTCGCCCTAAGACTTGACTATTTTTGGGAAGTCACCCGAGGTTTGACTGTTTTTGGGAAGTCGCCCTATGATTTGACTATTTTTGGGAAGTCACCCTAAGATTTGATGATAATGTTCTTTTAGAAAAGTAGTTGACTAAGATATGCTTTCATACCTGTGTTGTGCTTACCTGTAGCTGCCGGAAGGACTGAGGCTACGGCTGATGTTGATGAAGAGTTGTTGGGTTGCCGTTTGTGGGACGATTTGCTGTCTTTGGAGGCATTTTGACCTGAAGGAGGAGTTTGGTTGAGTCTGCATCTTGCTGGTGATCGTCAACCTTGTAGAAGTTGTTGAGCTTGTCTTCACATTGGGACTTCTTGCTTTTGAGAACATGGTGTCTCTGACCGATTTGTATTTGAGAACTTGGCGTCCCTGACCGATTTGCATTTTGAGACCTTGGCATTCCTAACCGATTTGTATTTGACAACTTGGCGTCTCTGACCGGATTGTATTTGAGAACTTGGCATCTCTGACCGAATTGTATTTGAGAACTTGGCGTCTTTGACCGATTTGTATTTGAGAACTTGGCGTCTCTGACCGATTTGTATTTGAGAACTTGGCATCTCTGACCGAATTGTATTTGAGAACTTGGCGTCTCTGACCGAATTGTATTTTGAGAACTTGGCGTCCCTGACCGATTTGTATTTTGAGAACTTGGCATCTCAGACCGATTTGCATTTTGAGAACTTGGCGTCCCTGACCGATTTGTATTTGAGAACTTGGCGTCCCTGACCGAACTGTACTTGAGAACTTGGTGTCCCTGACCGATTTGTATTTTGAGAACTTGGCGTTCCTGACCGATTTGTAGACACTGGAGGTGGTCTGCACATGTTTTGCCCGAAATCATCTCTTGCCGAAAAGGGGGATTTGATTTCTTGCAATTTTGTTGAAACCATTGATTTTGGGCTTTGGCAAACATCTTCCTTGTTGAGGGTAAGTCTCAATAGCGAAGGAAAATGGTCTTTCACGTTTGAATTCCTGCATTGGTTAGTAGAGAGGATGACGGATGCATGCATAGAGCCAAAAATGATTGTGAGAGTATCACTGCATATGTGTGCGAGATGATGCATTTACTTGCTTTCGAAGATGCACTTAGCCTAAGCTTTTGGCAGGGAAATTATGATTTATGATCTTCAATCACTTAGGATTTTTTCTATTGATTCAAGTTTTGTGCATGCTACATGAGCCCTTGAGAGATTTTTGTGGGGATGCATGGTGATGAGAAGGGATGTATTGGGATGTATGTGTCTGGAGACAGATTTTGAGCAAGTGGGGGGTGAGAGCCCTCGATTGCGATTTAAACAGCGGTTGTTGATGAGGTCTTGTTAACAGTATCACATGGACCTCAATTTTGATGTGATTGGATTCGGACCCCGGGTCTTGGTTGGTCATTTGAAGCTGATGCTGACAGGCTCTAGGGCGCGTTGATATGAGTGAAGCCTCTTTCATTTGGGTGAGCTGTGACTTTGGTCAAAACCTTGTTCGGAGAATGATTTGATGAAATTGCTAATGCCGGGAGAAACCCAGATCTCAAATTCCGATACTACGGGAAGCTGCTATGTACCAAGTTCTGAAGCTGAAATTCTTTCTTGCGACTTGATAAAATTCGGGTCCAAAAGACCAGCTTGACAAAGTCCAGATTTCGAAGCAGTGACTTGGCAAGGCCCTAATCTTATAACCTCGTTGTGATTCTGACATAATTAGCAGAGTCCCAATCTGATTGGTAATGCAAAGCGATCCTGAGAATAATCTGATGAAGATCGAATCTATCTTGTAGTGAAGAACCCAATGTGGACCCAAAGATGACTATAGAAGCCCCAGCTTGAAGAGCTGATACAGGAGAACCTGGGAGAACCGCTTAGCAAGCCCCAGCGTGAAGAAATTCAGAGTAGTCTTACAGAGGAGGCACCCATCTTTTCAGACCTTAGTCAACCAGTCACTTGGACAAGACTCAGAAATGTTTACGTGCAGGGGCATATCTTTTGAAAGGTGGGAATGTCTCCCGAATTTGTGTATGACACTCTCGCTTTAGGTTTGACTCTTTTGAGAGAGTATAAGCATCACAAGGTGTGGAAAAGTGTATGGAAGCCCCTGCTGACAGAAAGACAGTGTTTGGCTCTATTTCCCTATGATGGAGAGAGAGAAGACTTGTCGAGACACTTGAAAACTTGTCTTATTCATGATGATCACAAGGCTGCTTAAAATCCTTTGTTAATGTTCGGGTTATTCAATTCCTAAATCTAATATGAACAAATATTTTGATTAATCACGAGGAGAAAATCAACTGATATCGAGAATCAAGCTCGGAAGAACGGAAAGTGTATAGGGACGATCCTTGATGAGACCGGATTTTTTTTTTTTTTGAGATTTGTTTGTGATTTCGATCGGACCATTTCTGGTTGCCTACGTTCCCTCCATTATGAAGAGCTCAGGTCGCCGTAGTTCGGGCCTATCCCGAATGAAAAGAGAACGAATGTTGAAATTCGAGGATCTGAGGACCTTTGGGGATTTTGAGGATTTGGAGGATTGAATAACATATCCCCTTAGAGTGTCCATGAAAGACACGGATGCGAAGCCCCAGTGGGACATCCACGGCAAGTGTTTGTGGAGTAGAAATGAATTATGCTCACATCAGATTTGAATTTGCACAATCTTTGATTGATGATTTTGAACCAAGATGAATTAGATTCCAATTTAAGCAAGCAATGATGCATTAATTTGATTTAGATCTTAAAGATTTTACGATGAAATTGCTATCCGATAGGAATTGCAGCTGGGTTTTCGGGCTTCGATCGGCCATCGGGTAATTTTGGAAGTTATGACCTCTTAAAGTGAGAGGTCGGCTGGGCCTTTTGCTGACTGAACCTCTAAAGGTGAGAGGTTGGCTTGCAGGGATGTGTTTGGGAAATCTATGGCGGGGAAGATTGATTGCCTCTAAGAATGAGAGGTCAAATTTTGACTTTGGCCAAAGGCGAGAGTAATGGGAGTATCCTCTAAAATCGAGAGGATGGCTTGGGATTGATTTAAGGTAATGGTGAGAGGAAGTCCAAGCTATCGATAACTTTTTGCGATCTTGCGAGAATTCAGGCTCCTTTTTGATCATTGGAGAGCTTCTTGAGAAGTCGGGGACTTTTGAGGATCGACAGTTCTTCTTTTTGTTTTGTTTTTTGTTTTTTTTTTTTGACTTGGAAAGCCTCTTGAGGAGTTGAGGATTATCTTTGTCCTTCCTTCATGGCTTGAGATATTTTGCGTATTGCCGACTCTTGAAGTTAACTTCTTGGCCTTGCTTGGACTTCTCTCAGCAATGAGCAAAAATGATGGCTAAACGGGGTTTCAAAACACGCCGATCTTGAAATGAAAGGTATTGTTTGGTGAGGGTGAGGTAATGGCTTTCCTATGGGTGAAAGGTTTCAACCGCAGTCCCTACCTGATGACCTAAACGAGATTAAGTCTTCATTGCTTGCTTAAGCTTTAAATGAGAAAAGATCCGTGCAAATTCATCGAGCAATGAAATAACGAGGATGATGTGAGCATATGAGATGCAAGATTGGGAGTTGGTAAGCCCCAATTTGAGAAGGATATCAATTGATTTTCTCACTCCGATTAGTTTAAATATTAATCATTTCGAAGAATTAGTGGTTGAGCAGCACAAGTGATCATCTAGGATAAAACCATTTCAATTGAGTGTAATGTGGGTCTGCAAGTGATGTCTCGAGTCTAGCAAGAAAAGAAGAAAAGATATATATATATATATTAAAATTTTAAATGATAGTTAAGCTATCTTTCCACAACATTCGAGGTGAACTAAACCGACAAGTGTCCAAGACGGACTTAGGGGAAAGAAAAATACTAGAACCTACGAAGGTTGACTAAAAGACTATTTTAGAGATAGGTAGCCCCTAGTCTAGCTGCTCTTTGCTGTTGGATCATGCATCTATTCTTCGACGCTGGAGACGGGAGCTATTGCAGGTCTTCCCATCAGGACTTCTTTGTCAACTTCTTGCTCAATCCAACCATTTTCATTGCCTGCGATGACTGGTTCATTGACCTCGCAAAGGGACGAGTCAAACTCCATTGTGCCCACAAGGCTCGACCATGTTGACATTCGGGTTGTTGTTTCTAGGGAATGGGTTACTGATAGTATTGGGCCCTTCAGGCACTTCTAACCTCCCTTGTTCAATCAAACTTTGGATTGCCTTCTTCAGGGGGACGCAATCATCTGTCAGGTGCCCATGGTACTGATGAAAGGCACAATGCTTGGAGGTATCCAAAGGAGCATTGGGGTTTCTAGGCTGATAATTTTCCAAAGGCCGGAGCAAACCTTCTCTCACCAAACCTCTGAAGATATCACTCAAAGGCATCCCAAAGTTTCTCAAGTCTTGGAGCCGGGATCTGGATGCATCAGGTTTCTTGGGAACAAAGGAAGCGGCATTATTCTGATCTGTCCCGCATAGCTAATCACTTCTTTACCTTTTGGTTGGGCGGGAGGCTGTGTTGGAGGTGGAAGAAACCCGGTATCCGTAGCGAGTGCGACGGTCGGCAGCTGATTGTAAGCCTTTTCGAACTTAGCCGGAATTAACCATTGCACGTAAGTCGGCGTAGGGGAAGTGGCCGAGGGAAGCTCTCAAATGCGGCTTCAAGCATGAGTGAAAGATGTCTAGCTGCTCCTCATCGGAGGGAGGAATGGCCATTTCACTCGGCTTCGGGTTCCACCTTTTATAGAAATCCCCAATATTCTCATCGTGGCGCCGCACCGTTGTCTGCAGTCAACTCTGTTTGTTTCCCATTCCAAGTTGGCTTTATACTTATACGTGAAAGTGCGGTGTCTGTTCCCAAGCAGCCCTAGCTTCGTGCCGCAATCGGAAAAACCATTTCAAAGCCCCCGACTTCAAAGAGAGCGAAGTAGTCGACCAATTGGTTTGTGCATCCCTTAGCTTTTATTGCCATAGTGTAGGTGTCCAAGTGAGTTTTAGGGCACGCACTTCCATCAAACAATTCGAGATTGGGCATCACGAACTTGTGAGGCGGGTACAATTGAGTCGGGATACGTAGGCCGAAGAGCGGTGTTCCTTTTGACGGTCAATTCGGCGATCTGCGCTTTCATTTCCTTGTGTTGCTCCATAAACCAAGCTAATTGGGGATCGAAAGGTGGAGCGGGAATGCTGAGCCGATATTTGAGCTAGGCGAGAGGACTAGGCTGTTGGTGGTGCATTGGTGGAAGGAATACTATATCCCGGAGCATAGGTGAAAACCTGTCTTTGGCCCAAATTACCCTGGGGAGTGTAGGTAGGAGCTTGAACAAAGGGATAGAACCCAGCGACTTGTTGTTGGCTTCCAATCGGCAAAGAAGATGGGGCAGATCTGAGGTAGCCGGATGGCTTGGATTTCGGAGTGAGGCCCATAAGTAGGCTTAAGTGCGAGTCTTTGTCCCTGGTTGTTGAATTGCATGGCTGGTTGTGGCGAGGATGCATAACCGAGAGGATACTTGTGGTCTGGTGATTGATGAAGCTGGGATGGGGGCTTGGTAACCCATTGAACCACGAGTGAGAAATGGGTTTGCGGAAGCTGTGTGAGGAGCGGTGAGCTAGCATCATTACGAGGAGGGCTCGACCGTTGCCCCGAACCAAACTGTGGTGGCATTCCAAACCGTTGCTGCGAAAGTCCGGATTGATTGGTCCCAAACTGAGGCGGGATCCTCATTTGTTGTGGCATTCCGGGGTAGCCCCAAGCATGAGAAGACATTTCGTACTGATTTCGTCCCCACTAAGGGACTGGGAATTGGCTCGTCCCTTTAGGCTGCATGGATCCAGCGGTCTGCAGTTGGGGAGTCGGCTGACCCAGAGGTCGAGAAGCATGGGCTCCGGTGGTAGTACCATGGGAGGCCGGTGGTGGTATCCGGGAGTAGTCGGGCTGACCAAGAGTGGGGTTGAGGTCTTGCTCTTCTTCCACGGTGAAGGTGCCATCAGGATTGAGGCTGGCAGCCAAACCATGGCTCTTAATAGCCTCCATGAGGCTATTCAGCTGTGCTTCTTGTCGCACTCTCATATGTTCGGCTAACTGATTCCACTGCTGTTCTGTTTGAGGAGTCTCGGGAGGCGGAGTGACGTTGTCCCCATCGTTACCGGCTGATGCAGACATTCTGGAATCCGGAGTTAGAACAAACGGTGAAGATGCGCTTGACTCTTCCCAACTGATCAAACGGTGACCCGGCGCCCGAAACCAAGCTTTGTGAGGAGCTGCGGGGGAAAAGGCACGAGGGTTCAGATGTCTGGGAATGAAGGAGGGTAGGTGTTTGGGCTTTGGGCTCATGCAACATGCAGTTATTTGTTCATGTTTACTTAAAACACGTTTTATTAACCTAATCGGTTGGAAAAGATTGCTCTTCTTTTTCGCAAACTACTCTGGATCCTGGATCAGTGAGCCCCGTCACTACGTCTATAAGCCCCTCGTATTCCACCTGTATTTCGACCTCCCAGGGTGGATAGCCCCGGGCGAGGGTCCTATAGGTTAAGCGGGTCCCACCGACCGAAAGAAAAACGATCCTAAAAGTCTGGCGGGTAATCGAGTCTTAACGAGCATTCGATGTAAATTACGGACAAAGCTGACGTCAAAAGTCGAGATCATGTCCGGGGGCTCGACAAAAGTCGGCATGATTTGGACTGATAAATGTCCACGATTGATCTTGACTTGTCGTCAATTAGGCCGTAATTAGGCATGGAATAACCATTAATCCTTGATGACTCAGTGTCATGCTGGGAGTCAGTGTATAATTTTTCCGGTCGGACAGAAGTCAAGGCGCCGGTCAATATCTTGGTCAAAGTACGTGGCGGAAAACCGGCGAGAACTTTGGCGATTAGGGTCCCGAAAGATATTGAGTCGGTATGCCGACAAAGGCTTGAAAGGAAAGTTCTATACACAGACAGGGCATGACACAGACCAAACTAAAAACCAACCGGGTCTCGGACAAAGTGTGTCACGGACAAGTGCATGGTCGACACGGGGCTCCATGGGATGTTTGGGTAGTCCTGTGCTTGCACCGAGAGGCGTAATAAGATCAAACGGGCCGCGACAAGGATTTCCCCGGGTTAGGGACGTAGTGTGCAGTGTACGGTCACGTGCGCGTAGTGTGCAAACGATCTATCTTCTTTTACGAGTAAAATAGAAAATTTTTTATGTGTCTTAAAAATATGATGCATGATTTTTTTTTGAAAATTTTCTTTTTTTTTTGAAATTTTTTTTTTTGAAATTTAATGAACACATAAGCACAAGAATTCCGACAGTTAGGGACATGATTCCGACAGTCAAAATTTTGACTTTTTTCGAGGCGGCCAAAACAACACGAAAATGTGCAAAAATCAACACACACAACAAATGATTTTTAAAGCCGGGACGGAAGCTTGACCCTCAAAAGCTTTTCTTTTTTTTGAAAACAATGATACCGGTACGTGGGATTGTTAGACCACAATTTATCCCCGACTCGTGTTAGGAGGCGATAACGGGAAGTTTAATGGTTTCCACCAATATATCAAATATCATTTTTTTTTTTTTAGAAAAAGCTTATTTGTCCCCAGCAGAGTCGCCACTGTGATGTACCCGATTTTTGAAATCAAACGGAGTCGCCACGCCATTTTTGTTTTAAGGGCCAAAACTTTGAAAAATGCCCGAGATTAGAAATTTGGGTTCGAAGGTCACGTTACACGCCGGGAAGGACGTTAGTGTGCACCCGGAATGCCTCGTGAAACGAGTCTTCCAGCTTAAAAACCATTTATGTGTGTGTGTGTGTGTTACTTTGGCCAAAATAAGTTGAAACTGAGGAAAGTAAAAATTGGGAATTCTTTATTAGACTTTGGACAGATCCCATGATTTTTGGTGTGATTTTTGGGTTGAGATTTGACACTCAAAAGATTTTTGGAAGTTGAAAACCATTTCTGCCAGAATGAAAAAGGCAGTGGACACTTGATTTTGAAATGGACTTTAGGGCTTGAAAACTCCAGAATCTGGGAAAAGTCCGAGAATGAAAAATGTTCAAAACACCTTAAATAAGGTTTCTGTAAAAGAACTTCCCATTTTGGAGATGATTTGAGGGACCAAAACCTTCTAGAAATCTCAGATGTGAGATCTGGATTTCCAGAGACTGATGAACTGACCTTTAAAGGAAAATTTGAAAAATGGAGTTTTACTCACGCAAAAAATAAAGTAAAAATATTTCTGGAAATCTATGGATGTTGTCTACAAAAAGTATTTTGTAGTCAATACCAAATTCCAAGTTTATCTATGTCCAAAAATTTAGACAATGGACTGAGGTCTTAGAAAATTGCTACTAGCAACTTCTCAAGAAGGAAAATGTGATTTTAAAGGGGGTTTTGCATCCATGCTTGTCCCCATTTCCCTAGGTTTTGATTAGTAGTCACTAGACATTTTAGTGGTGATCTACTATATCAAACCATCCTTGGGGTACATTAGGACTTAAGCATTTCATTTGCTTGGGAAGGGGAATTTTGTAGAGATGAAATTAAAGAGAAAAATCAACTAGAGATTTAAAATGTGGACCATTTGAGATGGTCATTCATGAAGATGAACTTCAAGATGACCATCTTAGGTCAAGATTTAAGTTAAAATAGACATAAAGTAAATCAAAGTAAGGAGAACAAGATGAACAAGAAGTTAAAAGGGAGTTTTAGGGTTTAGAGAAGGAGGGCTTTACCAATGGTGACACCCTATCTTCCTAGGCTTGGAATTTGACTTGAGGAGTATAAAGATTTGGTGTTTGACTTGAGGAGTATCAAGATTTGGTGTTTGGGTTTGTGTTTGGGTGGATTCAAGGCTTGAATGTGTTTAGGGTTTGATGATAGAGTTGATCAGAGAGAAAACAAGTAGATAACACTTAAGTCCCCTATGTTTTCTCCCTAATCTTCCTCTTGAGTAGTGTTTTAAGCTTGAGCTTGGTGTGTTTAAGAGTAATTTGAGAATGTTTGAAGTGAAATTGGAAAAGGTTCAAGAGAAAATGGTGGCAATCTAAGGATTCCCACTGTTTTCTCTCTATTTTTCGCCAGAATACAGCTTCTGTGAGTAAAATGTGTTGTGTAAACTGAGAGAGGAGGGTTCAATTTATAGGCCCCTGTGAGATGCAAACATATCCGCGCGGATGGTTCCGTAAACGTGCCTGGTGCATTAAATGCTGCTCCAGGCTTTGAACAGGAAGAATATTATTCAAAATTCCAGCAGTTTTTGTTTTTCAACTTGCCTAATTCGGATTTTTCCAATTTCTTTTGCTTTTTGAGATTCTTTTCTTGGTTTATCTTTTTTTGGCAAACCCTAATCTACCCTTGGTTGGTTAGAAATGTTAGAAATGTTAGAAATGTTAGGAATGTTAAAACTTCCGTTAATTTTCTAACGAAAATACTAACAACTCAAATTGGAGCACTTACACATACACCAATTCCTTCTCTCCTTCACACATACATTGAAGATCCAAGTCTAGCACTTCCAATCTGAGTTCGAATATCTTTCCTAAAGCTGAGTTGAAGGTCTCTACACCTAACTTTGTGTAGAGATTGTGGATCTACAAGGGTAATCCCTTCATCCTCCTTCTATCTCTATTTTCGTAATGGATTGACATTTTCCATGTTTAATATGCTTATGGTGTAGAATCTGAGTATATTGGGATTGTTATAATCTCAGTTAGCATGTAGTATGCTTTGATTCGTACGTATTTTCTGATCATGCATTTATCGTAGTGATGATGCGTGATTTGGTTTAGCGTTAATATGCGTTGTGCATGAATCGCTAGGGTGAGTGTGGATCGTTCTGTATCCACATTCATCCGCGAATTGGTCTCTCTGAGGTCGTAGTGACCTGGTTTCTATGTTTGTCAATGTTCAATTGCCATCTCATTTCTCTGTAATCCGGCCTTTGTAAAACCTCTGCAGAGGGAAGAGTATGTCATGCGACACAATTGGCCATTTGTGGTCCTGTGTCGGGCGACATACTTAGCCACCTGCAGCTGGTCCTTTTCAGTTGTAATCCCTGTTCAAAACTCGTTGTAATCGGGATGTGGCCCCCCGCACCAAGTGGCTTACAAGATGTAATTCTCCCATTTTGATCAATAAAGCAAAGCATTAAAATGCATTTATACATATATTGTCTCACACATTTGCACACACTTATGAATGAATTGGATGTTGAATATAGAAAGACTCGTTTACGAGGCGTTGTTGGGTGAACTCTCGGTTCTTTCCAACACGTAACCTGACCCCCGAACCCATTTTCTCTTTTCAAAAGGTTTTCAAAGTTTCCTTTAAAACGGCGTGGCGACTCTCATTTAATTTTTTAGCGAGCGTACATTCACATCTCTCAATCAATGCCTCCAGCAACCCATAATCGTACTGAATTCTCCCTATATAATGAAACCCACTAAAGCCACTCTCGGCTAATCTTGACAATATCCTCGGCGCTAGTCTATCCAGCAATGTGACACCACGACGAAATGAAAGTGGACTAGCAACCTGCTGTCCGGCTTAAATAAAAGGAGCTGTATCGCCCTCATGTGCAGTCAAAACAGAGTTATCGATAGGCACATGATCAACGAAGGTATCCATCTGTTTCAACAAAATAAACCCAATTTCAATATCAAATAAATACATATATAAACATAGAGACTCAATAAAATCTATATCAAATACTTCTAAATGAAATAACAAACATACTAACAATTAAGTTTAAAAAAAGCCCACAAATTGAGTTCAAAACCCCAAAATTTCAAATATACGACAATTGAGTTCAAATATACCAACAATTGAATTCAAATATACCTACAATTGAGTTCAATAACAACACTAATTTAGTTCAATATCAACATGTACAACAACTCAAATCAAAGTATACTAACAATTGAGTTCAAATCAAAGAAAAATCAACACACAATGAAGTAAGAAACTTGAATGTAAACTTACAATCACGAAATTTGGGGGATGAAAAGCTTGAATTTGATGAATCAATCCTTCCGTCTCCGATGAATCAATCAAAGGATAATAGGGGAGAAAATGTATGTTGGTTTTAATTTGTTGTAAGAAAAATGGAATTTGGAGAATCTAGGGTTTTGAAAGTGGGTATTGATAAATTTAGTGCGGGGTTGTTTGGGGTAAATGAAGCGAGAGGGAGTGGAGAGATCGAGAAGAAAGGTGGAGGGGCTGAAAGAGAGGGGGTGTGTGTGAGTGAGAGAGAGAGAGAGATAACGGCGAAGAGGAAGGCATAAACTAGGTTACGCTTGGAGGAGGGAGTATAGAAAGAACCTTATGAAGCGTTTAGTACGGTAGCGCTTCTATTAAGTGCTATGTAAGCTTCCCCTAAGATAGTGTTCCCCTAATATGCGCTATGTTAGTTAATTTTATTATTTTATTTTTTTGGTTATCAAATTTAAAGATGTGGATGCGCTATGTAAGTGTACACCTTAGATAGGGCTTTTTAAAAGCGGTATCTAAGGTGCGTTTCCTAAGATCTAAAATGTACTAGTGCCTTCTTCTCTCTTCTTCTGCTAGGCGGTGGCTTAGGGTTTTTTTTTCTTCTATAAACTGTAAACAGACTGTAAGTCGCTAATGGGTAATTTGATTTTTGAAGACTCGCTACACCATGTAGCAAGTTCTGTGTACGCGTAAACTCGATACATGGTGTGGTGAGTTTGACTAAACTGTGTTAATTTAATTAGTCAAACGGTTAAACCCTAATTTAACTAAACTCGCTACATAGTGTAGCGAGTTTCAACGGTCAAACGTTGAACTCGTTACACCATGTAACGAATTCTAAAAATATAGTCATTTTGGAAAATAGTTTCAAATGTGAGTTATTTTGTGAATTATAATTTTAAAATGGAATTATTTCAGAAAAAAATCTACTATTTAGTGACATTTTAATACAATATACTTTATCAATTTGTTATAAATAATGTAATTTACGTACTATTTTTATGCAATGTACTTTTTAATTTTGATTAAAATAATGCAATCAAATTGCATTATTTGTAACAAGATTAGAAAATACATTGCATTATATTGTCAATAGATAGTACATTACCTTTAGGGTATGTTTGGCAATCTCAATTCCAAGACTTGGATTTGGAATTGGAAGAACAAAATGAATTTCGTGGAACTAATTTAACCCTTTCAATTTCAATTCAATGGATTGGAATTGAGTTTCCAAACATAACCTTATTGAAATCGAAAGAACGTACATTGCATAACTTGGTAATTATTTTGAAACCCCGCAAAGTTACTAAATACCTCCGTAACGCAATTTTTATAAGAATGTCATCAATTGAAATGACTATACTATCATTCAGTGTTATACACTCAATGTTGTATATCCGTCGTAATTGAATTTCTTCAACATTATTTACCTATCTATTAAATACACATGCCGCAAAATTGAAACCCATTTCCATCTACCTATTAAATTTACATATTTCTCCCATTAATTTTTCACCTCCCTTAAACCCTACAAACTAACCTTTCTTACCTTCCCTCCTACCTCAATCACCGGTTAAAAAAAGCTCTCTCTCTCTCTCTCTCTCTCTCTCCTATTAAATTTTCATATTTCTCCCATTAAATTTTCACCTCCCTTAAACGGTTAAACCCTACAAACTTACCTTCTTACCTTCCCTCCTACCTCAATCACCGGTAAAAAAAAAAAATCTCTCTCCCCTCTTAAGCTAACAAAATTCTTGAAAAAAATTCTCATCAAGTTTTCTATATTGTGTTGAAAGATCAAACATGGATGGAATATACGTAAATATAACTATTTTGAACACTATTGTTTATACAATGTTTTTTTAATTTTTTTTAAACAAATCTCATAACTAAGATTCGACTAGTAGTGGTCAAACATATTTGCAATGTTTGATGACCGTCGACTGAACATGTTCACATAGTCTGGCCAAAGACTATCGAATATACAAGGGTTGTTCATACAATACTGACCGAACATTGTTGTTCAACCATTGTCTGTCGAACATTTTGATATTGTATCCACGCCCTTGTCCGAACTTTATACGATGTAAGGTAATTGATTTTTTTAATTCTTCTCTATGTGTGTTCTTCTTTCTCTCTCAGCCTCTCTCTGTGCTCTTGTCGTTTTTTATTTTTCTTAAGCATTGAATTAATGTGTGTGGGTGTGTTTTCTTAATTTAGGTGGGTGTTTATTTAAATATTTAAAAGGGTAAAACAGAAATATTGGTGGTGTGCTTGATGCTGAGTGTTTAAATTTTTTGGTGCACTTAATATTACGTGGGTATTCAGTAATTGTGCGGGTGTGAATAACAGTTCTCTTAGACTAAAGGTGATAGACTTAACTACAGTTAAGAAATTGATTTTATTCCCCCATCTCCCTAAAATAGTTTTTATTTCTTAATCCCTCCGTCCGAATGCTCAAATTTCATTTTAAAAGATATTATGAAAATATATGATTTTTATACATTTTTTTGGCAAAGATTTATAAATTTTTGTGTTATCCACTTCGTAAACATTTAGTTTTAAGATAATAAAATGAATAACGAAAAAATGGCAATTTTTTTAGGACAATCTATATTACAAAAAAAACATTTATTTTGGGACAAAATTTTGTTGAATTTAGACATTAATTTAGGAATAGAGTGAGTAAAAATTAAACTCAATCCTTTATTTTATAAAAAAAACAACTAATCAATATCCCCAAATTAATGTCTTACCGATTTAGGAAAATTGTTAAACGTCACACTTACCTCTCATTCCATAAAACAAATAAAAAAAAAAGTAATGCTATGAGCAACAAAAAATTGTTGGAAATGGGTTTTGGAAACTTGATTTGACCAAGTTTTGACCCAATTTTCAAATAGATTTCATTTATTGTTTAATGAAATAAGTTACAAAATTATAATTTACATTTGTTGTAAAATAATAAAATGTATTTATTTACTCAAAATCATTTCCGAGTGAATGAGAAATTAATGGCTAAAGATTGTAACTTGAAATGGGAAAATGAAGAGGTTATAGGATATGAAAGAGTTATCCCACATTGCTTAAATGATGAAAAGTAATGCTAGTTTATAAGTGGATGCAAACAAGGAGGAGTCATCAAGTTGTTCCTTCATGGGCCAACCTAGGTGGACTATTGGGCCAACCATGCAAGGAGTAGAACAATTATGCTAGTTTTGTACTAGCTCAAATTGGATCACACCCACGAATTGGACCACACCCACGAAGCCCGCATTGGGCGCTTTAGAGGCGCACTTTGCACTTCGCTATGAGCTATTGGAGCCTTTAATTTTTAGAAAATAAATCAAGGTCCGATGGTATCCAGTCCGTGGGTCGTGTGGGTTGGGCGGCTTGGGCTTGGTTCAGTCAAAGTGTGCATGGTAGTTCGACTTGGCCAAACCAGTTGGTAGTGGGCCGGTGGCATGGCCCTAGGCCCGATTGGATTAGGACGCCAGTATGAGAAGGTCAGGTTCACTGAACTTGGTCCGTGCCCATTCGATCAGTCATGGATCGGATAAGGCACGACCCGCGCCTCTTCGAATGGGCGGGTCGGATGGCTGGGTTGCTCCAGCAGATCTCCTCCCTACAATCTGATCTAATTCGACGGCTGGGATTCCACCGGATACCAATAGTGGTTATTCCAAAGAGGTACCTTAACTCTTCATTAACTATAAATAGCCCCCCCTGGTTTGACAATTTCATTCATTCATTCAGACATCAAATATCCAATAGCCTAGTAGAGAAAGAGCATATTGAAGCATAAAATTCCTTTCAAGTCCAGAAGTTTCAAATACTCAAATTTGTTTGTCGAAGTCGTTAATTTGGAGTGCTCCTATTAACGATAGTTAAAGTCGTTGCATCTTACGAGAAGATTGTCAATTACCGTTAGCACCAGTGCGGGGCAATTACTTTTTACGGAGATTGTGTCTAACACAAGCCTCGACTCTCTGCATTCCCGGTTTAATTCATTTTTTTCGGTTTTTATTTATTTCCCCGATTTTGTTATTTTCAGTTATTTCCAAAAGAAAGCCTTTTCGAATTTCCGTTATAATTTTCCTAACAATCGTAAGAAGTAATTTACGTTTTCTTAAGGAAATGTCGACTGAAAATAAAACCTCTGTTTGGGGTTACCCACCCTCATCAGACAAATGCAACAAACCAGATTGTTGTGCCCGCTCCAGTTCAGAATTATTCAGCACTTGGCAAGAAAACAACGAATTTCGGAGGTGCGGACTTCAAAAGCTGGCAACAAGAGATGTTGTACCTCTTAACCAACCTCGATTTGAAGATGTTATTTGAAAAAGGTATCCCCGCTAGTCGGGATGATGATTCAGATCCGCAAGGACGGATAGCCACAGAGGCATGGAATCATGGAAATCTCATTTGTAAAATGTACATATTGAGTGGGCTAAGTAAAGCCCTATACGAGGAGTACTGTTTCGTGGAGACAGCCAAGGAGTTGTGGAACTCATTGGAACGGGTCTACAAGATTCAAGAGACCGGGTACCAATAGTGGTTAATCCAAAGAGGCACCCTAACTCTTCATTAACTATAAATAGCCCCCCCTGGTTTGACAATTTAATTCATTCATTCAAACTCAAATATCCAATAGCCTAGTAGTGAAAGAGCATATTGAAGTATAAAATTTCTTTCAAGTCCAGAAGTTTCAAATACTCAAATTTGTTCGCCGAAGTCGTTAATTTGGAGTGCTCCAATTAACGATAGTTAAAGTCGTTGCATCTTACGAGAAGATTGTCAATTACCGTTAGCACCAGTGCGGGGCAATTACTTCTTACGGAGATTGTGTCTAACACAAGCTTCAACTCTCTGCATTCCCAGTTTAATTCATTTTTTCCGATTTTTATTTATTTCCCCGGTTTTATTATTTTCAGTTATTTTCAAAATAAAGTTTTTTCGAATTTCTGTTATAATTTTCCTAACAAAAATCATAAAATTTTGGATATAAACTAAGTTGGCAATGTTTGATTGGATATATATAATGAATAAATAGTGTGACCTACAATCACAATATTCAATTAAACGTTATCAACTACTTTTGTTTCCAAATTTTGGTAAAATATTTTTGTGACTTTAGAATTATTAACAAAAAAATACTCCATCCGTCCCACTACTTCAAGTGAGCCACTTTCCTTTTTGGTCCGTTCCACTTCAAATGAGTCATTCCATAAATGAAAATATGTGAACAGTGTTTCGGACATTTATATCCTCATAATGTTTATATATTTACAAAAAAACCATTCATTATACCCTTATAATTTTAATATATTTACAAAAAAACCAATCATTAAGGCCCCGTTTGTTTCACCGTAAAATATTTTTCGGAAAATGTTTTCCGTAAAATAACTCGTTTTCCGTTGTTTGGTTGCTTTCCGGAAAACCGTAAAACATTTTCCGTTGTTTGGTTGTTTTTCGGAAAATGTTTTCCGTAAAATAACTCGTTTTCCGAAAAATGGAGAAAACGTTTTTCGAAAAATATTTTACACCCTTCCTAAGTAAAACGACTTACTTACCTTGTCCTAAGTAAAACATTTTTCGAAAAATGGTGCCCTTCATGTACAACTCATATTTCACAAGGTACAACATTCTACTTCATCATTCTAATAATAATAATAATAATATTAATAATAATAAAAAAAAAATTAATTAAAAAAATAAAATAAAAAAATAATCTAAAATAATAATAATAATAATAATAAATAATAATAAAAAATAAAAATAAATAATAATAATAATAATAATAAATAATAATAAAAATAATAATAATAATTAAAAAATTAATTAAAAAATAAAATAAAATAATAATATAAAATAATAATAATAAATAATAATAAAAAAATAAAAATAAATAATAATAATAATAATAATAAATAATTATAAAATAATAATAATAATAATAATAATAATAAATAATAAAAAATAATAATAAAATAATACTAAAAATAAAAATAATAATAATAATAATAAAAATAAAAATAATAAAAAATAATAATAATAAATAATAATAATAATAATAATAATAATAATAATAATAATAATAATAATAATAATAATAATAATAATAATAATAATAATAATAATAATAATAATAATAATAATAAAAAATAATTAATAATAATAATAATAAAATAATAATAATAATAAATAATAATAATAAGAGTTGGTCTTATAAAAAACTAGTTTTTTCTTAAGATAAGGAAAAACGTGTTTTCCAAAGCGCTGTTCAAAATAAACGGTGGCAATTTTGTAATTACTGGCAACCATGTTCAAAATAAACGGTGGCATTTTTGTAATTACTGGCAACCATGATAAATGCCGGTGTTAATATTACAAATGACCAGTGATTTCATACTGGCATTTTATAAACATGAAACTGACACTTTTCTCAAGTGCCAGTGTTAATGTTAAAAATTGCTAGTGAGTACACTGGCACTTTTTAACATTGATACTGGCAGTTATTAAAAGTGCCAGTAGTAGTGTTAATAATTGCCAGCCATTACACCGGCACTTTTTAACATTAATACTGGCACTTATAAAAGTGCCCGTTGTAGTATCAATAAGTGCCAGTGTACATGTGCTGGCACTTTTTTACACCAAACACTGATATTCTTTTTGCTGGCACTCATAAATACATGCACTGGCACTTCAAAAAACATGAACTGGCATTCCAAAACACATGCACTGGTACTCTTTTTTGCTGGCACTCAAAAACATGCACTGGCACTCAAAATATATAAACTGGCACTCAAAACCACATACACTGGCATTAGTTTACACTAGAACTGGCACATTAAATCCCTAACACTGGCACATCATATCCCCACAACAAATTCCCAAACTGGTAATCAAATATGTAGAAACTGGTAATCAAATATGTAGAAACTGGTAATCAGATTTGTAGAAACTGGCACAACGCCGTTTCAAACACACAAATTCAAATCAAACAAAATAAGTTCTAATTTAAGAAGCTCTGTTTCAATCAATAATACCAAACCAAAAACCATGGATGGACAGGCCTCCCAATTTATTACCATTTCCACAAACCCATCTTTAATTCGTCCTAATATTCACGTCAATTGTCGTCGGTGGGACTCCAATGCCGAGAATTTTCGAACCCGTAATTTCAATTCCAGTTCTACATTCCAAGATTTTGATGATCAAGAGGAAGAGAACAACGAAGAATGGTCTGACACTTTGGAGGAATTCATCGGCCAAGCTTGGATTCTCAAGGGCGGCCCTACCTTTCGCTTCAACCCAGGCGAGGTTGAAGAGGATTAGAGAGAGAGAGTTGGTTGAGGAAGACGGTCTGAGGAGCGAGAATGGAAGATCGCCATTTCCGCCTTTCCGCCTAGTGAGAGAGGTTTGCGTTTAGTGAGAGAAAGTGAGAGAGAGAATGAGCCACCCTTTTTTAAAACACATTTTTTGTTAAGTTAACAAAAAACGCGTTTTTTACAAGTTTTTGGCTAATAATAATAATAATAATAATAATAATAATAATAATAATAATAATAATAATAATAATAATAATAATAATAATAATAATAATAATAATAATAATAATAATAACAACAACAACAATCATAAGTATAACATTTTCCTAAGTAAAATATTTTACGCCGTAAAACATTTTACAGGAAAACATTTTGCAGGAAAATGTTTTTCGGAAAATATTTTCCGGAAAATGTTTTACGTTGAAACAAACGGAGCCTAACTTACTATTCCTCCCACTCATTCTCTTTCCTATTAAGGCTTCGTTTGTTTAGCGTAAAATATTTTTCGGAAAATGATTTCCGGCAAAATGTTTTCCAAAAAATGAAAATATTTTTCGGAAAATAAGATAAAAATGAAGTTTTCCCCATTCTCTGATGCGAAACAAACACCGAAAAATGAGAAAAATGTTTTCCAGAAAACATTTCCCCCCAAACAAACGGAGCCTAAATGTTTTTAACTTTTACATTCTCTCTCCTCTAATCTTCTACCAACTTTCAATTCTTTATTCATTTTTTTAAAAAAATCTTAAAAACCGTGAAATAATTTCATGGCTCATTTGAATGAAGTGGGACGGAGGGAGTATGTCATAACCTCGTTGATGCGCCATTGCAACCTCCCTTCTTTGGTTTCAAGCTATGTCTAAAAATAACAATCTGACATAACCTCATCGATGTGCCACTGCAACTTCGCCTCCTCCTCCCTATCCGCGTCTTAAGACAACACCCTTATTTCGAACTATATGGAGTCGCCCTCCAAAGCTCGCAACTCCACCATCTCATATCACTTCTAATAGCAAAATTGACATTTGGTTTCTTCAAAATTTGATAAATATTGCCACAATTATTACAAGGTAATGATGTTTTTGAAATGGAAAAATTAATGTCTCATAATCCATCTATTAGAATTTTAAAATCACTTTTATTTAGGTTTTTGTATTTTTAGGTTAAAATATACTCCCCCCGTCCCAGCTTAAGCTTCACCAATTACCCAAAATGGCGTTCCTTACAAGTTTCACCTTTTCTAAAATGGAAAAGGTTTATTAATATTTTATTATACACACTAACTTTTTTCTCTCACACATTTAAATTATGGGTCCCACTTGTCATATCCACTCACTTCTTCCCTCTCACAACCCTTCTCCCACTCCCATTATTTTTGAATATACTAGTACATGCCCGTATCCGAGGACACGGTTTATTTATTTATTTATTATTATTATTTTTTAATTAAGCTCGTGTCCGAGGACCTTTTTTTTTAATTTAAAAAAAATAATAAAAATTTTAAGGGCAAAATGGGAAAGGGACAAAATAGTGAGGGCAAACTGGGAATTTCGCCAGGCGAAACTGTTCATAGAACTGTTCCTTTGGGTGAGGTAGACAACCCTCTTTTATACTATAGATACTCCCTCCGTCCCAATAAGTGCTTCACCCTTTTGGGTGGGCACGCAAATTATGGAAATGAGAGGGAAAAAAATGTTGTGAGTGTAATTTGAAAATAGGAGAGAGAATTAGTGGAGGGAATAGTAAATTATAATGGTGTTGTGAGTATTAAAATAATGTAGGAGAGAGAATGAAGGGAGGAAATAGTAAAGATTCTTTGCCAAAAAAGGAAAGGTGAAGCTTCTAACGGGACGCCCTTTTGGGTAATTAGTGAAGCTTTTATTGGGACGGAGGGAGTATAATGCTTTCTTAATTTGCGTGTTTCACCAAAATGGTGAAGCTTAACTCGGGATGGAGGGAGTATAAAGTTTTATAGTCGGAGTATTAAATTAGACTATGTCTGAGGGGCGAATTGATATATAGGCCAAAAAGTGATGGAGTGTTTGAAGTACAATGACTTCATCGTAAACAAGTGAGGGCGGTAGTGTATTGTAAATAAGTGATGGGTCTGTATTAGGGGTGTGCAATCCTGCTCATCGGCCCGTAAAGCCTGCTAAAACCCGGCCCGTAAGGCTCGCGCCCGCAATATTTTCAACCATGCAGGGCTTAACAGGTTGAAGGCCCGTGAGCTCGGGCTCTTATTGTTCTACAGCCTGTTAGGGCCCGGCCCGACCCGTATATATCTTTCAAAACTACGTCGTTTTGTAATTTATATATATAATAAATTTAACACTCACAAAGTCAAAAGACTCAAAACCCATTTACTTCTTTCATCAGTTCATCCATCCATCATCAGCCCAAGAAGAAGAACGACGTTCCTCCCTGTCACTCTAAGTGGCCGAAATTTTCGAAACTGGCAAAAAAGGAAGCTGGCCAATATATATTAGGCAGAGGGGTTAGCCTAAAATTTAGTTAATGATGGCAAGGTCACAAAGGGTCCTTCCTTTCATTTTGAAGCTAGCTACTGATGCCTCTCAAACCTTTTTTCTAGCTTTATATTTTCATATATACTTCGATGCGGTGCCATTGCACAAAAGAATCCAACCACCTCAACTTCTTGTACACAAAATAATACGTTTCTCTGATAATTTCGCTTAATATTGTAGGCACTAAAAGTAAAATGTATGAACTCAAAATATGTTCCAGGACATGGAAAATGTGGCATTACCTGTTAATTAATGACAAGCAACTGCTTTCCCGACGAACATACCTAAAAAAAGCCTGCAAGATTATACAAATGGTCCATCATCAAATGTTACTATATAGATGTTTTGAAAATGCAGTGCCTTATAACAAAGAGCCAAATGTCTTTCAGTACCGACTCAAGAACAATATACAACATCTAATTTGTAAGCCCGTCATGCCCGAGCCCGCTCAATGCCCGTTTAAAGCCTGTTAATTTGAGCCCGCATAAAGCCCGCAATTAAATGGGTCCATACCGGACTTTGCCAAAGCCCACGGGCTTTAAGCCCGTGCACACCCCTAGTCTGTATATTTTAATTTGAATCATTTTTTGACATTTTGGGGAAAAAATATCCTCCTATGATTCTCGTCCTTTTGATTCGTTTATTAACAATATTTATTAAAACAAATGGAGTCTTAATGTTTTACTTTGAAAAAGGACAATGAATTTTAAAATGATCCATCTACACCGATAGATTTGGTAACTAGGACAACAAAAATTCTCTTAAAAAAAGCACTGAATCAGATTTATTGCTCTCGATTTTTGATTTCAGAGCATAAAGGAAGAAAAGTACGACTTCTCCTTTTATAAGCCGTGAAAGAGCGTTTGTCGTGAAGGAATAAGAAATCCTAAACCGTTTTGAAATCTTCATTCCAAACATACGCATATCTTGAAGTATTCTTTAAGTAAATTCTCTCCGTCTTTTCCTAGAATAAAACTTTTCTAATCCAAGTGAGAGACATCTAAAAAAATAACTAAACGATGTTTTGATTTGAAAATCATCATCACAGCCTCATAGATAGGACAAAGGGAGTACATCATATTCGATTTGGTAAGGACATGTTTTGTAGCAGAATATTAATAAAAAAACTACAAAATTTTATGGACTTGCAAAATATCTTATATATATATTTATCTTTTTTTATCATAATAAAATTGAGTCATTCATATTACTTCTTCTTCTCCAAGTGCGAATGACTTCGTCTATCATCCTTTATTTTATTATGCTATTGGAATTATAATGGTCTTATTTGCCAAAATATGCGGCAAACCCTAAGTCGCCCATCTTATCATCATCACACGCTTCCTCCATACACCATCAAAACCACTACCCTCCTACACCACACCACCACCCTCGGTTCAAACCTTTATAAAGCTGAAACCCTAATTTTCTTTTCTTTATTTTCTTCTCCAACAAAACAACCAACATTCGATAAAACCCAGACCGACCCATCCTAACTCCACCACACAAGTTTTTGCCACTCTACCATTTTCGCTATCCATACACCACCCTCGGCAAACTCTCTTGTCGAAACCCTCTTGACCTCTAACACCACCCTCCTTCTCAAAACCATCCACCATCGGCACAACCTTCAAGCCAAAAACTCTGCTCCACCAAACCCAACTTAAAAACCACCTACATCCGCCTCTCTTCCATAGCTACCCACCATAAAAAAAAAACCACTCTCCTTAAACACCATAAAGTCTTCTGCCTCTCCTTCTCACAAACACACCATCGACAAAATCCTAATCCGCCTCAGCCCAACTCCACCGCAAAAAAAAATTAAAAAATCTCCACCTCTCCTCCCATACCACCATCAGCATAAAACCCTAAAATTGCTAAAATTCTACTTTATTTCTTTATTTTCTTCCTTCAATTAAAAAAAGGGTCCTGTTTTCTTGGCAAAACCTTGCTGCCTCCATAAACCCTCACATTATTTTCTTATTTTTGCCTCCTTTAAAAAAAGTAATAAAAAATTATATATATATATATATATATATATATATATATATATATATATATATATATATATATATATATATATATTTTTGGCAATAAAAAAAATATATTTTTGGCAAAACCCTAGCTGCCGCCCAACTCTGTCTTCTACCTTCTCAACCAACGTCTCATATTCTCTTTCCTTGTGTTACTTTATTTTCTCCACCTAAAGCATCACCACCCTTAGCCTCTTATAGCTACCACTTGGTGCTTTCCACCCTCGACAAACCCCAATCGCCGAAACCCATGGTCTCTAATGACAACAACTCTAATTGTAACTGCCTCGCCCTATCACCACCACCGTCGGCCACCTTTGGCCTAAACCCGAAGTGCACCACCACCCTTCATCAACCACCAACACAACCTCACTCCCACTCATCCTACCACAACAACACCAAACCCCTCCTTATAAACCCTAACGCAAACTGGTCTTCCATCTCAACCACTTCCATCTCAACTATTCCCAACAATCAATCTGATGTTGCAAATCCCTGTTGTCATCACACCGGCCCTCACAACCACCAACCTGATATGAAACCTGATGCGATCACACCATCAACCACATCCTATCAGAAATCACACACATTCGAGAACACATTCATCTTCATCCGCTCCATCAAACCCGATTCATCTTATCACTCTTTAAGAATGGAATTATCCAATAATCGTCTATATTGCGGGAGCATATTATGAATATTATATTATCAATAATATATTTGTATATATTTACTAACCAAATTTAGAGATATTATATATCAATTAGAAATTCAAATATTGTATAATTTAGAAAAATGTATCACAGTAAGAGATTACCTCTCATTATAATTCCAAATTATTTTAGAACATTCTATTGTAATCCTATATGTACCTCTTATATAATAATAAAATTGAGTCATTCACTTCTCATTCTCCATATATAAATGATTTCATCTATTATCCTTTATTTTATTAAGATATATAGTTGCAAAAATTTGTCAAAAGATTGTTCTACAACAAAAGTAGTTTTCTGAAATATGTGCTAAATAATAATAGTGCCCTTACTTTGTCGTGGCAACTTACCCAACAATACATCTCACTCTCAGGTTGATGCCGCATCCATAATAGATATACAAAAAAAATAAAAAATAAATGTTCTTAAATCATTACATAAATATTAAAGGATACACCGGAGGTATGTAATGTAATAAGCGGCATGAGTTTTGGACAGAAACCTTGATTCCTTATTAATTAAAATTTAATTATATTTTAATTATAAATATCCTCAAATGGACATATAATACAATTTACGTACTATTTTCATGTTCTATAGTTTTAAATATGAGTCAAATAATGCAATATTCCTTGCATTATTTGTAACGAGGTGGTCTCCCGTGAGAACAAGGGAATCCGTCTCATGCATGAGACGGGTCGACCCATGACCCATGAGGCATGACCCGCCACGTGGCAGCCTTTTATAGGCCAATTTTTTTTTCTCCAGGACCCATGGGTCCGATCCTGACACGTGGCAGCCTCTCATAGGCCCATTTTTTTTTTTGCTTTTTTTTTTTTTTAGTTTTTATATTATTTTTTCGGCTTTTCAGTGGTTTAGAAAAAGTAATAGTTACCATCTCTTAATGTAATGACTGTATACATATAAAGTAACATTGTTCATAAGTAAACGTAATACCTGTTTTAAAAAAATAAAAGTTCGTTTTTATCCATTTTTTCAAATGTAATACAAACTATATGTATTACATTTGAAATGTAATAGCTTATGTATATGAATGTAATAGTTTATACAAGTAAATGTAACACTTTGATAGATGAAATTGTAACATATTTCTATAGATAATGTAATACTTTTACATGTATCATGATAAATTTGAACTCATTGTAACTTATTGTTTGAAAACATATAGATATCTATACATATGTGTTACAATTATGTACAAATACTATTACATATAAATAACACGTTTGTTACATTTTAGTTATAATAAGTATTACTTTTGCCAAACGAAGAAAACATAGGGAAAAACACTATTACTTTTCTGTATATATGTATTACTTTAATGTATACAAACTATTACTTTATATGCATACAATCATTACATTATGTTATAGTAACTATTACTTTTCACAAATCGAAAAAAAAAAAAAATTTAAAAATTAAAAAAAAAACTTTTTTTTTGGGCCTATGAGAGGCTACCCCGTGTCAGGGTCGGACACGCCTCCGCCGACCGTTGCAACCTTCTCTCTCTCTCTCTCTCTCACACACACACACACACACTCGCTCTCTCACACATACATGGCGCCGAAGAAGAAGTCGCAGAAGCAGAAGTCAACTTCAACATCTACGAAAAGTAAACCCCCATCTTCCTCCACCGGTCCCAAACTCCAAATTTCCGCCGAAAATGAGAACCGCCTCCGCCGTCTTTTACTCAACTCCGATCGTCCTACGGTATCAGCTCCGGCTCCGGTAGACGATTCTCTCTCCAAGGCTCAAAAGGCCAAGAAGCTTCGCTCTGTTTATGAGAAGCTCTCTTGCGAGGGCTTCTCCGATGATCACATCGAACGTGCACTTTCCGCTCTCAAGGTTTTGATTTTAATTGAGTTAAATTATTTTGCACAATTTTTTTCCCTATTGAAATTCAAAAAATGGATTGTAGAATCTTGAACTGTCAATTTAGTCTTTGTTTGGTATGTTTCAATTGTGATTTCATTGGGTGTAATTGAAAATCAAGGAAAGAAATTTGTACGAGAATGATAATATAAGACATCATGGTTGTTTTTAATTGAGCAATTATAATCTCGCAACTCCCTTTTGATGCCCATCAGTTACTTCTAGAGCACTTTAATTTAAGAGTACTTCCAAAATAAAATAAAAAATAAAAAAAATTAAGAGCTAGTGGCATTGCTATTGAATCGTGACCTTGAATTGACCCGGAATTATAGGCTTGGGACTACATTTTTTTAGCTGTTATCAGCTGAACAAATTCACTTCACTTGTGTTCAACAACAAAGTTTGTAAATTTATGATTGAACAACGAAACTGGTTTATGATATACTGCTTTGGAAGGATAATGTGTAGATTGTAGAGGGAATTTTTACATTTCTATTCAGTTTTTTTTTTTCTGCTTACAACTCGAGTTTATTCTAATTTAATCCTCATATTTACGGAAATTAGTTTGGATATAAAGGTGACATGGCTGTAGTATATTGCTAAAAGTATTTGATTTATGGAGAAGGCCTTATCTTCTAGAAGAGCTGGATTATTATTTGTATTGCTTTAAGTCCGTTTCAGGTAATTGGAGTTGAACTCTTTGCTTTATCTAACTTATATAAGGTTAATACTCAACAAATTGCATATTTTCCATGTCCTTTAAGTTGTTTTCTTGCACACATTCATCTGTTCATATTCTCATGCTTACCCTTTTTGCTCCTGTCCCTTGTTGAATCATTCTTAATTAATGGCGTTAAGAGCACATGGCATTAGTTTTTTGTTGTTCACCGCAAGTCCTTTTTGCTAAGTTGATTTCTCATCTGTATTAAATGGAATAAAATAAGAAAAATAAATAAAATAAAAGTGCCTAAGCGAACTCTGAGTACGAAAAAAGAAGGAAAAAGGAGTACACGTGGAAAAGAACTATTTCAGTGTTACATATGACAAGAAACCATGCCTTTGATAGCTCTGAAAATGCTGGATCTACTCTTGCTGTTCCTGAGGTTGCTCTGTCAACCAACCGAATTGAAGGTATTAACGCCTTACAATTTGTTCATGGAAAAAGAGTCCTAATTTTTTTTATTTTGCTGTTGGTCCATTCTAGAGAGAGAATTGAAGTGTTCATGGTGATGAAACTTGTAAACATCTAGTCATGATGAATTGTAGCTACAGTTATGGAGAGAATTGAACTTCAATGTCAGTTCGCCATCAGTCTTTCAGCTTTTAGTCCCCTTCTTGCTTCCTCCTCTCCCTATAAGATCTCTCTCCTCAACGCCATTACTCACCACCACATTACAAACATTCAATGGGGGTTGTGAATTTGACTGGAAATGAACATTGCTGTTGGATTTTTGGGCTAGCAATTAACGACGGAAGAGTTTAGGGGGTGAATTTCTGGTTAAGGTTGGGATTTGGATGCTGAAATGGGTTGAAAATGTTTCAAGGGAGTGACCTGATTTTACCCATACTAACAACCAAAAAGCTTTATTTGTTTATGGAAACTCAAAGAGGCGACAAGGCGGAGTTCAACATTGATGGTGGCGAATCCTGATTCGCAAGGACAGAGGTTTTATGATTGATTTTTCGGAGGTGTGTTTTTGGTGGATTCGGTGGTTGCCAATGGGTTTCTGGTCACATGTACTACTAGATGGCACCAGTCGTTGGCGCCTACGGGCTGGTTGGCACTTGTGGGGGAAGCAAACAGAAGCAGCTGGAGTGGTGGCATTGTAGGTGCTGATTTTTTTTTGTCTAAATGTTTCATGAGTTCATATGTATGTTTTTGAGATGGCATCGGTCGTTGGCGCCTACTGGCTTATTGGCACTTGTGGGGGAAGCAACGGAAGCGGCTGGAGCATAGTTACCAAGAATGTGGGACGTTTTGGGACGCGGGACGGAAACGGGAACGAGGAACGTGACTTTTAAAAATTTGGGTATGTTAGGGGTAGAATTAGTCGGTACGTCAGTATGGAATGTGGTACTCTTCAATTGGGAACGCAAAAGCAATATATATGTGTGCATATATTAAAAAAATTGTTGGTTACACTCTTAAAATGATTAAACATACCCACATTTAAAAGTGTTGTACAATTAATGGGTGTGTATAAATATATTGAGAATGATAATAACTGTCCTGTAGGTTTAATTTTGTATGCAGAGTCCGATTCAATTACACTACGCATCGTTCGCTCTCCCCGATCGATAGAAAACGACTCTTCCTCCAGAGTCCAAATTCTCCTCACTTCTCCTCTCCTTGGCAATTCCGACTCTTTCCTTGTATATGTAGTCTCCTCTCATCCCAATGACGACTTCAATTCCGACCAATATCAATATTTGATCCACAAAGATCGAAATGTTCTCAACTTCCGCAAAGTCCGAAAAAGGACCAAGATGATATTCGATTAATTGACGGCGCTGAAAGGTCAGATTCTACCTTCTTTTTTAAAAAATAAAATAAAATCTGGGACGATGTTTTTGGGGATTTGGATCGCGTTCACAGGAGAATGGGACGTAAATGACCCCGACTCCGGGACGTGGGACGAGAGAGAAGTAGAGTTCCCCGTAACTATGGGTTGTAGTGGTGGCATTGTAGTTGCTGATTTTATTTTTTCAATGTTTTATGAGTTCATTTGTATATTTTTTTTATGTATGAAGGGTATTATGGGCAGCACAATCCCAAAGGTAGCCAAAAAGCATGTACACGGTGAATGTGCACCTAACATCAAAATCTAAGGGAAGTTAAAAGAAGCTCTCCGTTGACAAAATCCCGCGACATCAAACCCTATAGCAGCACTGACCCCCAAGCTTTATACCCCAAATTATCGTTAACCTTTTACCTTTGAACTTTAGTTAGTGTCTATCTTGTATTTTCATTTCTTTTATGTTTGAGGGGAGGGGTAGGAGGGTAGGTTTGTTATGTGCTTCTTTCCAATCCCAAATTGCAAAAGTAAGCAATGGGTATAAGGGAGTTTGCAGACCTTGAAAGATTTGCATCTATATGTAGCATGTGACGAGTTGCCGGAAGGCCTGGTGTAACTTGTTAGTAATTCAAATTGAAGTAGCTTTGTCTTGTTTTGAGAAGGAGCGAGCAACTTTTGAGGCTGTGTTTGAATTTGCCTCGAGATGAGCTACCGTCGAAGTTTCGCTGTGGGACTACTGTTATTGATACAACAACAACAACAAAGCCTTAGTCCCAAAATAATTTGGGGTCGGCTAACATGAATCCTCATATGTCATCGTGAAAAAAGGTTGTTGAAAAAAATCATACAAATAAAAAAAAAAAAAAAAAAAACAAAACAAAACAAAATAAAACAAAATCAAAAAAATAAATAAATAATAATAATAATAATAATAAATAAATAAAAATAAAAATAAAATAAAAATAATAATGAAATAAATTAAATCAACCCCCCACATGGATTTTTGCCCTCCACTCCGGCCTTTTCAACACCATACTTTCAACCACTCCAAGTAAACTCATATCATTTTCAATTACTCTAATCCAAGTTTGTTTGAGTCTTTCCCTACCCCTCGCCATTTTATCATTTCTCCACTGTTCCGGCCTCCTAACCGGTGCATCACTCGGTCTTCTTCTCATATGTCCAAACCACCTTAGACGATTTTCCCTCATTTTATCCTCAATGGGCGCAACTCCTACTTTACCTCTAATCACCTCATTCCCCAATCGATCATTTCTTGTATGACCGCACATCCATCGAAGCATACGCATCTCCGCCACATTCATCTTATGCACGTGACACTGTTTCACGGCCCAACATTCGGTGCCGTAAAGCAATGCCGGCCTAATTGCCGTGCGGTAGAATTTTCCCTTTAATCTATTGGGCATGCCGCGATCACATAGAAACCTTGTGGCACTCTTCCACTTCAACCAACCTGCTTTAATCCTATGAGCCACATCTCCATCTAATTCTCCATTCTTTTGGATAATGGATCCAAGATAGCGAAAAAACTCAGAAGCTTGGATAATATTTCCATCAAATGTGACCGCCTCGCCTCCCAACTTCCAACTCGCTAAACTTACGGTCCAAATATTCAGCCTTGTTTCGCTTAATCGAAAACCTCGAGATTCCAAAGTGTGTCTCCACAACTCCAATTTACTTTCAACACCCTCTCTTGTCTCATCAATCAAAGACAATATCATCTCGCGAACAACATACACTTTGGTATATCATCTTGACCGACCTCGTCAATTCGTCCATTATCAAAGCAAAAGAAAGGGGCTAAGTGCGGAACCTTGATGCACTCCAATCTTTATAGAGAACTCTTCGCCTTTTCCAACACTAGTCTCGTACACAAGTACTAACTCCATTATACATGTCCTTGATAATATCAATATATTTCTTTGAAACACCCTTCTTTGCTAATGCCCACCAAAGTACCTCTCTTGGCACTTTATCGTACGCCTTCTCCAAATCAATGAAAATCATATGCAAATCTTTCTTTTGATCTCCATATTTCTCAGTGGTTTGTCTCATAAGATATATTGCCTTCATAGTCGATCTTCCCGGCATAAACCCAAATTGGTTATCCGAAATATCCACAATTTTTCTCAGCCATTGTGCAATCACTCTTTCTCAAAGTTTCATAGTATGGCTCATTAGTTTGATCCCCCAATAGTTGGCACAATCTTGGACATCACCTTTGTTCTTATACAAAGGGATCAAAGTACTCTTCCGCCACTCCAATGGCATTGTGTTAACTCTCCATATCTTGTTAAATAGCGTTGTTAACCAATCTATTCCCCTCTCCCCGAAACATCTCCAAACCTCAATTGGTATACCATCCGGTCCTACAGCTTTCTTCAATCTCATCTTTTTCATTGCCATTTCCACTTCACTCTTTTGAATTCTCCGCATAAAATCTCGATTAACCATACTCGAAGAGATATTTAAATCTCCAATATCCTGCTCTTGACCGCCATTGAACAATGTATCAAAGTACGAACTCCATCTATCTTTTATCTCTTTATCCCCGACTAGAACTCTTTGGTTTACATCCTTCACACATTTAACCGTCCCTATATCTCGTATCCTCTTATCCCTCATACGAGCGAGTCTGTAGATGTTCTTTTCCCCTTCTTTTGTATCCAACTTATCATAAAGTTTCTGATTCACCTTTGCTTTTGCGTCTCTTACTGCTTTCTTAGCATCTCTTCTAGCTTCCTTATACTTCTCATAGTTCTCGTCGCTCCTACATTTCCACAATAATTTGTAGCATTCTCGCTTGCACTTTATTGCTTGTTTTACTTCGTAGTTCCACCATGATGTGTCCTTACTTGGTGGCCCATTTCCTCTGAATTCTCCAAGGACTTCTTTCGCCACCTCCTTTATGGTATGTACCATCTTAGTCCAAGTCGAATCTATATCCATATCCTCCATATTATCCGACCAAATACCGATATCGACCATCTTAGCTACAAATTTCTGTTGATTCTCCCTTTGAAGTCAGTCTCCACCACTTGATTCTAGGGTCTACCTGTAAGTTTTCTCTTTCTCGAAATTCTCTTCCTTCGAAAATCAAGTACCACCAGTCTACGTTGAGTTGCTATGCTCTCACCCGGAATAACCTTGCAATCTGTATAACTCTTTCTACAAGTATTTCTTACTAAGAAGAAGTCAATCTGACTCGCATTACCTCCACTCTTATAGGACACCAAGTGAGATTCTCTCTTCTTGAACCAAGTGTTCATTATACTCAAGTCATATGCCAACGCAAAGTCTAGGATACTATTTCCTGCTTCATTCCTCTCCCCCAAAACCAAAACCTCCATGTATGCTCTCAAAGCAATGTCGACTAGACCCCACATGCCCGTTCAGATCACCACCAATCACTAATTTCTCACTACTAGGTACTCGTTGCACTACCTCCTCCAAATCTTCCCAGAACACTTGTTTAATAGATGCATATAACCCTACTTGTGGTGCATAGGCGGAAATAATAGTTATAATCTCATCACGTATCACCAGTTTAATGCCCATGAAGAAGGTATTTTCCAGATGATCTTTCATGCTTTGGTATGATTATATATTCTGTTTCTCTGTTAGTATAGTTGACAACTCATTGGCAATGGAACTCTCGTACACTAAAGGTTACTCTTTGCTCAACACAATGAAACAGGAGGTTCTGTTGGCATCATATCAACTGCAAGAGATGATTGGACCCCTCTAATGGACTCACAAGATACGTCGAAAGTTGAGATGCCTCAAGTCTCCATCAAAGTTAAAAGGCCAAAGGAAGATGATACCTTTTACCAGCAGTCTCAAGCTGAATGGATACGCCAGTATATGGAACAGCAGGGAGAGGTACATCAGTAGTTTGCTTTGAGCAATTTTTTTTTTTGTTTATTAGTTTTGACGCAATTGATGTTCAAATTTGTACTTGAATTATATTTTCTGTCATAATTTTCAAAATATATTTTTGGGTATTTGGAAATTAATTTTGGAAAATAAAAGATGCATTTGAGGATCGCGTATTTACATGTGTGAAAACCCTAAAGACGCGGTTGCCAACTGCACCTCTTATATACTGACACATTCCGGTAAATATTTTTTCAAGTATGACATTTTGGTCGATACTTTTTTCAAAGGTGACAGTTTGAGAAAAAAAAACTCTCATTTAGTGCTTAGAGATGTTTCTTTATCCTGATTATTAATGCCTACCATTTAGGACAAAGCTGCCCCCCCCCCCAAAAAAAATAAAATAAAATAACATAAGAAAACATAAAAAGAGGAAAGGGACAGTAAAAGAAAGAGAATGAATAAGAGAAGACGAGCGAACCACCTTTATCTTCAATTCTGATGTGCATTAATGTACAACTCAGCTCGGTATAGTACTAGCATTAGCACTGTAGCAGTTGTTTGTTTTAGTACTGCTTTCCGCTCAATAGATATTGGAGGAATATAAGTTAACTTGATTATCTGTTTGCATGTTGTCTGAAGTGTCTAGGAGTAAGTTCTAAATTATTGTCATTACTGCTTTTTAAATTGAAGTAACCCCTTAGAGCAACTACAACAATGGTACTTAGTTAATAGGGATCAATTCAAAATTTGACCCCATTGTGTCACCCTTCACAAGATATCAAATTATCATCTCCAACAATAGGTATCAAATTCATGGTATCAAAAAATACGGTATAAAATATGCGACACAAAGAATAAAACTTAAAAATACGAATTTTGTTTATCAACAATTGTTTTTGCTTTTAACTGATGTCCTTAAAAAATTTAAGTTAGTACTAAGGAAGGTAGCAAAAATTTGAGTTAGGACCATCACATGGGTATCAAAATTTGTATTTGATACCCATTGTTGGAGTTGCCTTATCAAACAACAAAAGAAAATGAAGATCTGATTCTGTATTTTATTTTCCTAAGTTCATCTTTTCCTTGCATATTCTTCACCTGTTCTTTGGCAGATTTTTTTATTACACTGAATTTTCGCTTGTTGAAAAAGTTTTACATTATGATCTTGACTGAGAGTGTTTTACTTAATGATGTTGATACCGGTAAATAATCACTTAAAGCCTTTCGTTTGCAGGATGAATCTGAAACTTGGGAAGACAATATGATTGACAAGGTACTGGTGATCTCTTGTTAGTAGTAGCACAAGTTCGTCTACTCGTATCGTCTCTAGTCACTGAAATTAATTGATGATTGCCTCTTTCTTGTTGAAGTTCCATACTTCTTTGGACCCATAAATACTTGACATGATATTAACTGGCAGTGAATCCATAGTATTTCATTTTCGGGCATGTATAATGTTGTCTAGTTAATCATGGGCCACACAGAGTACAGTATTATGCTGTAGTTCTACATCAATTAAATGAAGACCTATCTTTCCTCCTCCATTTTTCATTTCCTTTACAATTATATCTCTTTTGATGATTTGGAACAGAAGGAAACAATGGGTTTTTGGCTGTTGCTATGAGGTTTGAAACGAGGTAAAAACATATTAGCACTGCTGCACTGGCTATCAATTATATTTTGACAATTATGATGGCATCAAAATTTGCTGTCATTCTGTCTATTTTTTTCCTAGGAAAATTATGTGGAAAGGAGCATTCAGGGGACTAAAACGTGCACACACCAAGAACAGAGAGACATAGCTACAGTGAAATGCACTACAATAGGCTGCATACTCTATCCTCTCTGCCTTTTAGAACATAAAAGATTATTGACAGTAACAGTCTTAGAACCTGTCCAAGTTCACAACTTAACCAAGATCACCTGTTTAACATAAAGAGTATAGATGTCAACTTTGTCAAATGTGTCTGATCTTCTTCTTCATAAAGGGAGCAACAACTTTGCTTCATATTGTCCAGTAGCAGTTGTTGAATTTACTGATAGTGGATTTTGTTTTTCCATTTTATGTGGAGTTCCTCTATAATAATCTGGTATCTTCTGTCGTCATAAGTCATGTCGCATGTCAGCTTCATCCTTCCCGCAGGAGACTTGCCACTTCTTTGTACTCTGATTTAGTATGTAACTCATTATTTAGGTTTGTATACATGACACCCACGATCTCTTTTCCTTCTTGTTTTCGTTGGTGAAATTTCCAACTTTTGTTCTCCTGTATAAGTGTCATCATATCTGAGCTTGAGTAACTGAGTGACGACCTGGGAACGGATTCCCCACCGGCAGGAATCAAGTTTCATTTTTTCCTAGATATTTATTTATGTTTATAATTTCTTTCCTGCTAGGTCCTTCAAAGATATACCAACTTATACACATGCACTTACATTATTCAATTCTTGGTAGGTCCCACACTACTAGAAACAGGCCTTTTACCGACGGAAATTTCCGTCGGTAATTCCACATTTCCGACGGTAAATGGATATTACCGACGGAATTCGTCCGTCGGGTTCCGTCGGAAAGAATTGGTTGGTAATACCGACGGACAAATTCCGCCGGAAATACCGGCGGATTGTCCGCCGGAAAATCTGAAATTCCGCCGGGAACCGTCCGTCGGAAATGAGTAATGCCGGCCGGTTAACCAGAGCAATTGCCGGAGGTTACCGATGGAATAATCCGTCGGTAAATAAAACCATTACCGACGGTTATAACCGTCGGAATCCATGAAATTTACCGTCGGATATGTCCGTCGGAAATCTTAACCGTAAACCGACGGATATATCCGTCGGTAATGAGTTTTATTTTTTAATTTTTATTATTTTCCGACGGATATTTCCGCCGGAAATTAGTATTATTTATTTTTTTAATTAATTTACCGATGGGAAATTTTCGTTGTAATCCGGCGATTTTTTAAAAATTCTCGTTTTATTATTAAACCACCGTAAACCCGTCAAACCCGTTTTAAACAAATCCCAACAACAAACAAACTACAAACAAACTACAAACAAACTACAAACAAAGGGAAAAAGGGTAATGGGAAAGGGATAAACCTGTCAAACTTGTTTTAAACAAATCCCATTCTAAAAGAAACACAAACAAACTACAAACAAAGGGAAAAGGGGTAATGGGAAAGGGATAAGGGGTAATGGGAAAGGGAAAAGGGAAAGGGAAAAGGGGAAGGGAAAAGGGGAAGGGGAAAGGGAAAAAGGGGAAAAGGGGAAAAGGAAATTGTTTCGTTTGGGGAAAAGGGAAAGGAAAGGGAAAGGGAAACAAAATATATTTGTTTACATTACATGCCAGCCAAATAAAATGAATGTCAATCAACCACGACCCCGACCACGAGCGCTGCCGCTACCGCTACCGCTACCACCGCCACTTCGCCTAAGGTATTGACCAACTGATTCATCAGAAGCGTTACCGCTATTACGTGGCTGTGGCTGTGGCTGTGATTGCAAATTCATGGTAGCCAAGTATTGTTGCATGCGCTACTCAAGCTGTTGCTCCACTAGCCTCTGCACCTGGGCTGAAACCTGGGTCTGCATCTGGGTCTGCACATGGGCCTCCACCTGCGCCTCCACCCGCGCATCCACCGGGGCTCGCACTCCGCACTCGGCTCGGGATCGGCTCCACTCGCCTCTCAACCTCTGGTTGACCCGATCATCAAACGCTTCTTGATCCACATGATGACTACCGCCTGAGGAAGAAGATGAAAAGTATTGCGTAGTAGTGGTCATGAATGGCATGTTAAAATACCCCGCACTATGTCCTCCGAATCCAGTAGCGGTCTCCTTTGGTTGCTTGTCTCGAGGACAATGGCCGCCCAAAGATTTTAACGAAAGGCGGGCCGCTCGGTGCTCTCAGAGCCAAACTTCCTTCTTCAATAGCCTCCTCACGAGCCCGCCTATCATACTCTTCCCGAAAAAAAAAATACATTATACACTATGGTAGAAAATAATATTTATTTAACTAAATAATTTATAATTTACTAATAGATAATATATAATTTACTAATAGAAAATACTATTAACACTTAAATAAAGGGTCTCGTAATAAGGGTTGACCCATTGTGGCCCCGAGCCATCGCATCCTCCGTAGTATGTGTAGCCGTAAATACACACAGCACCATCGCCCTCATCATCTCCGTGTTTCAAACGCTTAACATATAAAAAAATTAAAACTTTAAAAAGCCTATCAAATAATAACAATATATGAATCAAATAGAGTATTGCTTAATTTACAAACGGATAATAACTAAGTTTACCATTACTGACCAACTCTCGCCGAAGTTAATTGATCCTCCAGTGCACACTCCCCGCCCTCTTGTGAGTTCCTATTCTTCTTTGCAATTTCGAACTTTTTTGAAATTTCTCACTGCTCCAATAGGCTTCCCACTCGCTCCCATGCACTAGCGGAGAAATTAGTCGGAGGCAAACCATCATTCACCACTTTCTTTTCATGTCGTACACTTTCCCCGCAAATGTACCGCTTAGCAACCAATTTCTTGAAAGCCGCCTCGATTTGAACGTCTAGACACCTGTGGCATGAATATATGTGCTACAAAAATAGTAAAAGTAGTTAAATACACAAGGGAATAATCTACAAACTTTACAAAGGAAAGAGAATTAAGTAATTTTACCCTAAACCGGCTATACCAGTATAGCATACACCTCTTTTGATATTGACTTCGGGGTGGGGATAAAATTCCTAAAAATTATACCCGCCGAATAAATCCCCAAACCATCTAGCGGGATCTTGGCAACCACCATGTATAAACCTATAAGATATTAATTGAAAAACAATATATCAATATATATACAAATAAAAAGACAATAATAAAATGTAAACATTATAAATATGACATTTACAATTAAATAATACTTAATGCCACTCGGGAGAGATAGATATTTCCATTTTTCCATCCTCATTAATAATTGCGTCCAAGTGAACCCGTCCGGATGGTTCACTAACTGGAAAACTAGAGCTTACATTACCTTGATCGCTCACATTACCTTGATCGCTCAAATCATCATCACTACGTCCCGAACTGACGTAGAGCCCTCCCTCCACTCCTTGGAGAAACAAGACGATGGACAAAACCCGCAACCTTGCCTTTCTTTGAACGATTGCCACCTCGACCCGACATATCTAAACTAGTATATTATATATACAAATAAAAACAATATATCAATATATATATATATAAATAAAAAGACACTTCATTTAGGTTTATTGATATAAAAGACGAACCCTAATTCACACCGGCTTCTGCAACATCAGAATTTTCAACACAAATTGGTCTCGGTAGTCGGTTTAGGTGGATGTGAATAATTTTAAATATTAATATTTAATTCTTTGTTGTTAAGCATATCATTCTCTAGGGTGAAAGGACAATTCATGTCCATTAGGTTTAGAATTGGGGTCGGCTTCTATCCCATCCCGAAATACACGTATGAATTGCAAATATCACTCGTCTACTTGCTTTATAATCGAAAAATCAAGCAATTTTAATAGACAATAATGATATTTACAAATAATATAATCGTGAATAATTTTTATTCATTACCATAACATGCATAATTTTGATCAATAAACAAGATGAGAGTAGTTATCATCCACAACAATCAAAACCCTATCTCACCTAGACCAAGAAAAGACAGTAGCAAACAAGTTCTCATCGTTTGAGCAAAGGATTTTCTGCTTAATATAGGTTTTTTCAGTTCCCTCCTCTCTAAGGATCTCAAACATCACGGTCATGTTCTTATGCAGTGCCTGTTTTACTCTTCATCGTGGTGGTATACGGTCACATAGTAAAAACAAGATAACAAAGATAACACCAAAGGATAAGAGAAAATAGAGCTTCTCCAATTTTTTCAATCTCCACCTTCCATTTTATCCAAGATCCTCGATGCGGAATCTTCCCTCATGAGCTTGAAAGGCTGGCGGTGTTGCCCTCAATCTCACGGTTGCTTTGCATGTTTTGCGAAGCAACCATGAGATTGAGAGCAACACCGCCAAATTTTCATGCTCATGAGGAAGATTCTCGCAATCAGATCTTGGGTAAATGGAAGGTGGAGATTAAAAATTGGAGGAAAGTTCTCGTTTTCTCTTCACTCGGTGTTATACATCGTTACCTTGTTTTTACTTGTGACCGTATACCACCGCAAGAGAAACAGTACCGACAAGAACATGGCTGTGATGTTTCGTATCCTTAGAGAGAAGAGGACAAAGAAACTGAAAACTCTTATTAAATGATGTAAAATCATTTGCTCAAACAAAGGAGAACTTATTTGCTCTATCTTTTTGATCAAAGATGGACGGATTTTGATAAATGTGTGTGAGAAAGGCTCTCATCTTATTTATATATATACATATATGTATATATATATATATATATATTTTTTATATTTATTATTATTATTATTATTATTTATTATTATTATTATTATTATTTATTTTATTTATTTATTTATTTTGTTTTTTTTATTTTTTATTTTTATTTTTTTATTTTTTATGCCAAAAACTTATAAAAAACGCGTTTTTTATAACCTTAACAAAAAACGTGTTTTTTCACCCGTCGCTCCGACCGCATCACCTCCAATTTCACCGCCCAAGCTGCCGCTTACTACCGTATTCCGTTGATCTCCGCCAGTTTAGGTTTACCGGCCAAGCCAATTTTTCTCGCATTTATGTGCCTCCCACTCACGGGACGTTTTCCATCATTAATGGATACTCTTCTCCATTGGAGATCTACAAGCACCTGGAGCATCACTATGGCGCTGGAACGGGTTCCGTTCTTTGCGTTGGAAGTGAGCGGCACCGATTCCCTTCATCTTTTTTCATTCTAGAATATGTCTCGGAAGTTAGATGGATAGATGATGGGTTTAGGGGACTTCTTCCTTTCCCATTTAACTCTAGTATGGGTGGAACCTCGGCGCGCACCTCCTTATTTTAACAACAAGAACAAGGCATCACCGAGCAATATCTCCTGATCTCGGAAAAGTGGAATTTACTCATTGAGTTGCAACTTCAACGACCTTACCCTTCTAGAGGGAGTGACATGTCAACATGGGAGATTGCTGCAAAGACATGTGTTTAGAAGTGTCACCATCTACGTGTTTTCAAATGCCACCCATGTGTTTTTGAATGCCGCTTAGTTCCAATTTTAATTCCAATTTCGGATGTCACCCATGTGTTTTGAAGTGCCGATCCCATGTGTTTTCAAATGCCACCCATGTGTTTTTGAATGCCGTGCTTGTGTTTTTGAGAGCCAACAAAAATAATTACCGCTTTTTAGAGCGCCAACAGACAGAGCTTTTGAGTGCCATGTATGTGTTTTCAAATGCCGGTCCATGTGTGTTTGAATGCCGGTGCTTGTGTTTTTGAGAGCCGCTCATGTGTATAAAAGTGCCCGTGTGGTAAAAGTGCCGCTTTCATGTTTATAAAAACGCTGTATGAAATCACTGGTCATTTGTAATATTAACACTGACATTTATCATAGTTGCCAGTAATTACAAAAATGCCACCGTTTATTTTGAACGTTGCTTTGAAAAACACGTTTTTCCTTATCTTAAGAAAAAACTAGTTTTTTATAAGACCAACTCATTTTTTATTTATTATTATTATATTTTTTATTATTATTATTTATTATTATTATTATTATTATTATTTTATTATTATTTATTTTATTTTTTATTTATTTTGTTTTTTTTATACTGTTCAGTCCCTTTGTACCAATTTTTTTCTATTTTTTCTTTTAGTCCCTTTGTACCAAAATAAACATTGTTATTTTCATTTTAATTCTTTTCAAAATAAATATTTTATTTTAGAAAAATTAAATGATTTAGTGCAATTTTTCCTGTACAAGCAAAGCAATGTACAAATTATAAAACATTTTTTTATAAAAACGTTAACTATTTAAATGCGACATTTGTTTTGTAACAGGGCAATATTTATCAGTAATATTTTTCTTTTTTATATAATCATCATTTAAAATTTGTTAATTCAAACATGACTTTTATTTTTTTAAATTAACCGTAATTTATGTTGGGATATAGAGTCTAAACTAACGACGAGGAGTATTGTTGGTACGAAAGATTAAGAAGTGAAAGTTTGAGTCGGAGCCAAAATACTCGAGGTAAAGGAAAAGGAAGTAGAATATATGGAGGAGCATTTTGGAAGCCGTGCGAGCGCATAGACTATGGAAGGCGCTATGCGACCATCCTATCCACGCATAACAGTCAAAATGTGCCATGTGCTATGAGCGTAACCCATTTGCGTGTATATGTGTTGTTTGGAATATTTTACTACATTCATCCTAAAATGAATAATCAGTTATTTTTTTCTCAAATTTGCTCTAAAGGACAAATTAAAACCAAAATTCCAACATTTAACCATTAATCTTCACTATTATAACAAAGGTACTATAACCAACAAGCATAAACCCTAATCTCACTACAGTTAAAATTCGAACCATCATCTTCAAACAATTTACATAAAAGACCTACAAATTACATCAACAACATAACCCTACTAGCAATGTAAATGTACCCAACAATGGGAGATTTGAAAAGCACACAAATCTGAACCCTAATTAGCTTCAACCTCATTTTTCCATCCTCTTAATTTTTTTCAACAATTATACATACACAGTTACCAAATATACTTTCTTAATTTTAATCAATACTTGAGAGAGAGAAATCCAGTGAGAGAGAGAGAGAGAGAGAGAGAGAGAGAGAAAGAGAGCTTACAGGCGACGGAGACAACGACGGCGAACGGCGGGCTCGGCGGCAACGGCAAGACTAGGGCGACTCATGAGAGAGAGAGAGAGAGAGAGAGAGAAAGCGAGTGAGAGAGAGAAATCGAGTGAGAGAGAGAAAGGGATTGAGAGAGAGAAAGAGAGCTTACCGGCCGGCGACGGAGACGGAGACGGCAACGGCGAACAGCTTCCACGGCGGAGACGGCGTTTGTTCGCGAATTACTGATGAGAGAGAGATAGAGAGTGAGAGGGAGAAATCGAGTGAGAGAGGAATTAAGCGATTGAGAAGAAACTTACCGAAGACGGCGACGGCAACGGCGAGGCACTAGGGTTCTGTTCGCGAACTGAGAGAGAGAGGAGAGGGCGTAAAATGAAGGCGTAATTAAGAAATGGGATTTTTTCATTATATATAGGGCGTATTTACCGACGGACGTAGCCGTCGGTAATACCAAGGAATTACCGACAGACATTTTTAAATTACCGACGGACTACACGAAATTTTAAAAAAAAAAAATTCCCGGTAAAATGAAATTAATTTCCGTCGGTATTCATTTGTTTTCCGTCGGTAATACCGACGGACTAGGTCCGTCGGTAAATGTCCGTCGGTAAATACACTGTTTCTAGTAGTGCCAGAGCCAAGGTCTTACGATTCTATTGTTGAAGAGTATCACAGGGCAAGGCTAGAAGCTTTTAATGCAAAAGAAAGGCGTGATAAGAAAGGTCAAGAACAAGATGGCCTAATTATTCGTAAACTTAAGCAAGAGATGGCTGCCCTAGGTTAACATTCATTTCTTAGTCATTATCTCTTTACTTTGGTGGTGTTGTTCCATTCATGAGCTGTCTCTATTTACTGAACAGGAATATCAGATGATACATTGGAAGCAGAGTATGAGAATCTTAGGCATCGTGCAGCTGAAGAGTCCTCTTGTCAGCCCATGTCTTGCGAGACCCTTGATGGTGCTGGTTCGTGCAGTGAAGAAGGTGGTATGAGCTCTGGTGTACGAGGAATGAAGTCAAGTGTTGATGCAAATGTTACAGACAGATGCTTTGAAGATTTATCAACTGATTATATTTCAAGTGTTCCTGATCACGAGAGAAATGCTTCAGCTGATGACATAGAAGATGTAGAGCTTGGTAGTATTTTTCAGGAAGAAGCCTCATTTAGTGAATGTTTATCTTCTGAGATCTTGAAGCTACAAAAGAAAGATAAGATGAGAGAGTTACTAAGTGGGAAAAACTTAGAGAAATTGGAGGGAATTTGGAAAAAGGTGATACTTCCTTGGAACTACATAATATATTCGACGTGCAAGATTATTAGTTAAACTACATTCACACGTATCCCTCTTAATTGTTGAAGTTCATGCCAATTTTTGCCTTCCTCCCCTTCTAGCACTGATGTTGCTTTTCATCTTATCATTCTTATCTTATGTATCTACATTAGTTGACGTTCGGTTTGTCCAATCCATCTCAAGGGACTCTCTCTCATCATATCTTTTGGTGGTGCCGCATTTATGGTTTACTTCTTAAGAATATGTTTATCTTCAAATTTTATCTTTCTGCTTTTGTCACACATTCATCCTTTTTATCTCATTTTGGATTCACCAATTTCTCTAAGAAGCGTTTTAGTTACCATCGTTTCATACTATTATGTACATCAAGCACATAACCGCTAGATGGGAATCACTTAAAACTCTGGACACTCAGCTTCCTAAATCTTCTTTTATTCCGTAACTGTAATCATTTTCAGTAATTATTGTATAAGCTTTTTACTGTAATCTTATAAATTCTTTCATCTGTTTCTGTGATAAGTTGATAGCGTCTGTTTGCCATTCCACTTTTGCTTGTGTCAAAGTAGTAGTAAAACTAAGTATCTTGGGTAAGCATCATGATAAGCTGTAGTCTTAGATGTTTGCAAGTGACCAAGAAGTATTTTTGTCTGGCACGCTTACTTCCCATTGTTGCTTCTTGTGTTTATCCTTGCGTTGGGAAAGAAACGACTACTTGTGATCAGAGTATCTCTAAAACTTTTGCTTGTGAACTGAACAACATGATCCTGATGCATTAGTTTGAGATTCCACTTTTTGCGAAAAATGTATGATTTGGCTCTTATCAATCCTATGCATTTTGAAATCTCTCATTGACCTGATTATTATCTCTTATTTGGCGTATCATTGACCATGCACCTGTATGTGATAAAAAATTTAGCTTCTTGGTTTTGGGTATGCATGTCAGCTTCGAAAATAAAACCTTGAAGCTGCTCCACATTGTGTCATGTAGAACCTTTGGTAGGCAAGGAAGGAGAAAAATTTAACGGACTCACTTTGACATAATATAAGCTTTCCATAGTGATGCTCAGCACTCTTATTTGCTGGATTTATGAGTACTTAACCAAACTGCTGTTCTTTTTGTGGATATTTGGGGAAGATGGGGGTGGGTATGTAGCTAGTTTTTGTTCAAAAAAAAAACCCATGTATTCTCATGTTTTATCAGCTCTTAAAATTACATTCTTGCAAGACCTTCTGTTCTTTTGTATGGTTTTTCCTCCTTGGCAAATTTTTAATGCACATAGTACTACTTTTAAAAAGGATAAGAGGTTCAATTTTCTCCTTTTTTTCCCTTCCTTCATATGATCTTGCATGTTTACTTTCATCTCATGACATTATAGTTACTTTGTTTCCTAAAGATGCAGTTAATGGCTACAGGGAGACCCACAAAAGATTCCCAAGGCAGTTCTGCATCAACTTTGTCAAAGATCAGGGGGGGAGGCGCCTAAGTATAATAAAGTGCATGCTACAGGGAATAGATGCAGGTATACCATCAGTGTGATACGGAAAGCTAGTGGGAGGGGTAAGAGCAGAAAAGCTGCGGGGCTAATTACTCTTCAACTACCTGGTGTTGATGAAACCTTTCAAACAGCTGAGGTCCCTGACTATCTCTTATGTGTAATTTAGGTCATCCTTATCAATGTCATCATAAGTTACAACTCACAAAAGTGAGAAATTGTTCCCCTAAGTCTTCCTCAAATGTACATGTTGCACCCTAGATCCTCCAATGCTAAAGCCCATATGGATGCAAGAAATTGAACTGCTATCTTTTAAAAGAAGAAAACTAACCTTGATCTCTGAATATCCTTGCACTCCTGTCTGTGCAAATGTACCAAAGGTTCCATCCCCTTACATAGATTCTCATTGTTTATGCCAAGTTAACCTAAACCAAGTTACGTACACTCAACTCAGCCCTTGTTCCAATCACTTGGGGTTGGCTACATGAATCATATTCTGCCATTCAGTTCGATCCAAAGCAAAGTCATCACGCAAACCACATTCATATCTTTCTTCATTTCTGATGTCCATGATGGTTCCGGTTTTCGCCTTCCCCTACTTCTATTCCGGTTGATGACTTAAACCAAAATAGGTTAAAATGTTAAATCAGAAGGGTTGATCCATACTTCTTTACTCATCAATGATGGAATTAATTTTACATAAACCCTATTATGATGCGGAATATTTATTCTAGGACAATCATGCTTCAAGTTATCTAAGATTATGGAACGATAGACAAACCTGAATCCATAGCAATATTCGTTGAATCCTTGATGAAAACTTGATGAACGATTATTGCCTTCCCATTGATCCTTAGGGTTCTTGGAATTCAATTGACAATGGAAATCAAGAGAATAAAACCTAGGTAGGTCAATTGGGGACCATAACCCTGTATTTATAATGACCTAGTATGTTAGCCAGCCCATCATAGATTAACAACTAGGCCCCTTAGGTATCTACACATATTAACCGTAGATCCCATACTTATAAAGATGACTTGGGCCCCCTTTAACTTTAGTAGATCACTTTATTAGGTCCAAATACTTTAATATTTAATGTGACATATACAATTACTTATAGTGCACATACGTCTATGTGCCCAAAGACTTTATTTATTATACTAGTATATGTAAAGTCCATAAAATATTCCAACAATCTCCCACTTGGACTTACACATGTACATAGTAAAATACCTTAGTTTAATTGCATATCACATTATAAACCTTAACAGCAATGCTTTATCAAATTGTGTCATCTTAAACCAATCCGGTCCATTAGTCAAATCAACATAAGGATCAAAGAGGTTTTCGTCACTATTAGCGCAACTAGACCCATCAGTGGTCACATATATTAACTCAACTAAATGACATGGATCAAGTATGGATGTGTAGCATGGAATAACATGTAATGTGATCTTCACATGTCTATTCTCAACTGGTCCAACCTTATTTTGAGATCAACCAAATATTCAGAGTGCAAAATAACTTTATTAACCAAAACTGAAAAATCAAATATACTTATAACAATAAATGTAAGAGCAAAATACAAAACTCCCACTCAATCTAAGCATACTCTAGTGATACAACACCCATACAAGCAGTGTGCTCGTGAAAAACCTTCGGTGTTACACCCTTAGTAAGCGGATCCGCGACCATGGAGTTAGTCCCAATATGCTCAATACAAATCTGTCCACTCTGAATCCGTTCCTTAACAACAAGATACTTAATGTCTATGTGCTTAGACTTAGACGAGCTCTTGTTGTCATTAGAATACATAACTGCCGACTTATTATCACAAAATAACTTTAATGGCCTATCAACGCCACCTAATATGCGCAGCCCAGTGATAAAATTTCGCAACCAAATTGCGTGATTTGATGCCTCATAACACGCCACAAACTCTGCCTCCATCGTAGAAGTAGCAACAAGTGTCTGCTTAACACTCTTCCAAGAAACTGCTCCTCCACAAAGTAGATAAACGTAGCCCGAAGTAGACTTACGACTATCTTGGCATCCCGCAAAGTCAGAATCCGAATACCCAATGATCTCAAGTCTATCCGACTTTCTGTAAGTGAGCATATAATCCTTTGTTCTCTGTAAATAACACATGACCCTCTTGGCTGCTATCCAATGATCCTTTCCAGGATTGCTAAGGTATCTGCCTAAAACACCAACTATGAATGCTAGGTCTGGGCGAGTGCAAACCTGAGCATACATCAAGCTCCCTATAGCCGAAGCATAAGGGAAGCTATTCATTTCCCTAGATTCAATCTCATTCTTGGGGCACTGAGCAAGATTGAATTTGTCACCTTTAGCCACTGGGGTGTCACCCAATTTACAATCCTGAATGCCAAATCTCTTAAGTGCCTTATCGATGTAACTCTTTTGTGACAATCCAAGAATACCTCGAGAACGATCTCTGTGTATTTGAATTCCTAATACAAAAGATGCATCTCCCAGATCTTTCATCTCAAATTTCTTTGAGAGAAATCTCTTAGTTTCATGCAGTAAGTCCGTATCATTTGTGGCTAGTAGGATGTCATCCACATATAAGACCAGAAAAATATATTTACTCCCACTGAACTTGTGGTAGACACAATCATCAACTGTATTTGTCGTGAAACCAAATGACAATACAACTTGATGAAATTTGTAATACCACTGACGGGATGCTTGTTTGAGTCCATAGATGGATTTCTTGAGTTTGAATACCATATCCTTTGAATCTTTTGAAACCAAGGTTTCTGGTTGCACCATATAAATTGTTTCTTCAATGTCTCCATTAAGAAACGCAGTCTTAACATCCATCTGATGTTACTCTAGGTCATAATGTGCCACTAATGCCATAATGATTCTAAAAGAGTCTTTCGAAGAAGCCAGAGAGAAAGTCTCTTTATAATCTATTCCTTCTTTCTGAGTAAATCCCTTAGCGACAAGACGTGCCTTATGTCTTTCCGCATTGCCCTGTGAATCCCTTTTGGTTTTAAATATCCATTTGTAACCAATAGGTTTCACTCCTTCTGGCAATGGGACAAGATCCCATACATCATTGTCTTTCATTGATTTAATCTCATCATCCATAGTGTCTATCCACTTTTGAGAGTTAGAACTACCAATGGCCTCATGAAAGTTGATTGGATCATCTTCCAATTGACCAATGTCTACCTCTTGTTCATTTAGAAATACCAAGTAATCATCCGAAATGGCACTTCATCTCTCTCTAGTGGATCTTCTTAAAGGCACTTGTTCTTGAGGTTGTTGAGCTTGTTCCTCATGGACAACTAGAGGGATATTGACAATGTCTTCTTGATCCAAATTTTGTTCTTGAACCACATCAGGATTGCGATCCAAATCATGGTCAAGGACAATTGTAGGAAGAGGAATGGTAATCGGAACCTCTTCAAAGACAAAATCATCTCTAACTTGTCCCCCCACAAGCTCAACATCCTCAAAGAATTGAGCATTTCCCGTGTCAAAAAAGTTTCTGGATTTGGGATCGTAAAACTTAAAGCCCCTTGACCTTTCAGAGTAACCAACAAAGTAACTACTAACAGTCCTTGAGTCCAACTTCTTTTCATTAGGCCTGTAAGGCCTAGCCTCAGCCGGACATCCCCAGATGTGTAAATGCTTTAATACAGGTTTCTTGCCTATCCATAGTTCATAAGGGGTTTTGTTAGCAGCCTTTGTAGGTACCCTGTTAAGGAGATAAACTGCAGTCTTCAATGCCTCTTCCCAGAGTGAGTCTGGTAAAGTAGTATGACTAACCATACTTCTCACCATTTCCTGTAAAGTTCGATTTCGTCTTTCAGCAACACCATTCATGCTAGGTTTGCCTGGCATGGTGTACTGAGGGACGATACCGCACTTCTCAAGATATTTACAAAAAGCCCAGGACGTTGTTCACCTGATCCGTCATTTCTGCCATAGTATTCACCACCGCGGTCAGATTTGACTTTCTTTATTGTTTTGCCATGTTGATTTTCAACCTCGGCCTTAAACTTTTTGAACATATCCAATGCCTGTGACTTTTCATGGATCAAATATAGGTAACCATAACGAGTGTAATCGTCTATGAATGTAATGAAATATTCTTGACCATTCCACGAGGGTGTAGGAAATGGTCTACATATATTCGTATGAATTAATTCCGAAACATTCATAGCTCTCTCAGCTTTTAATTTGCTTTTGTCTGTTTGTTTTTCCTTAATACACTCAACACATATTTCATAATCTGATTTGTCAAGTGTTTCAATAATTCCGTCTGACACAAGCCTTTGCATTCTCTGTTTTGATATATGTCCTAATCGCTTGTGCCATAATGACATGGAATTATTGTTAGTAAATTTGTGTTTAGTACCACGTGTTTCCACATGCAGGTTTTCATGATATGAAGCAACAGTATCCAACATATAAAGATTATCATAAACCGACAAAGTACTAGATCCAATAAATTTAGAATTATACGAGAAACGACATTCACCATTTGCAAATGAACAAGTAAATCCTTCTTTGTCCAAAACTGAAATGGAAACCAAATTCCGTCTAAAAGACGGTACCACATGTAGGTGTTAGTGCCCTAGGCCTATAGAGATAGACCTTTATGTAATGTCATTGTTCATTTATATATGAGATTGTTTCTTTGATTATTATATGTGTTTGCATGTTTACATTAATAATTGTGTCCCTAGTACTTATGAAGCACTAGTATGAAGTCTAATGGATAATCATGTGATGATTATATGCATAGAGATGCACATTAGATTCATGGGTACTTGTTAGAGAACAAGGTACTGGACTTGACCCATTATGAGATCTATGTCATGGTCAAATGTCATAATTAGATCTCATATAGTCATATCATTGATATCCTTTGACCTGAGATTATCATCGTCTTCCACTCGATGAATATCATGTTTGATATAGTTTAACGTTGTCTTTAGCCGGATGACAATAAGGGCTATCATTGGCATGGTATGATTCTTGTTGGAAAGAATGATAAGTCAAGATGGAAATTGTCCCTCGTAAAGAGAGATGTTTGCTTGGCCACTCGTGAGTAAGATTGATGTAGTGCATGGCCATGCCCGAATGAATTAATATGATTAATGTCATTCGATTAATCAATTTACTTAGTAACGAGAAAGCATTGAACAATATGAGTTGACGTGGACCATGACTCATGTTCAATATAACATCGTGTGACAATGGGATTGTGATATGTTCTATGTAGGAAAAACCGAACTTAATATTATACTATTTGGGTAGGCATGATGGCTTGCTAGAGTCCGCTCATGTCTTATGAGGATCGATGTGATCGAACTCATTGCCAACATAGTATAGTCCTATGGGGTCACACGCATCGAACGAATTGTCAAAAATGGAATTATGGATTCTGGTGTGATGGGCGACCGCCCAAGGTGCTATGGGCGACCGCCCATGTTATATGAGAAACTGGGCATTGGAGACCGTCCACATGGGCGACCGCCCTTGCCCTTATGGGCGACCGCCCATGATGGTTTTCGTATAAGGAGGTTAGGCTCTGGACACATGGGCGACCGCCCATGTCCTGATGGGCGACCGCCCATGTACGCTGAAAGGCTGAAACCGTTTTTGCCAAGGGTTTTTAATAGGGTATAATATTTATAGAGTATAAATAGTATCTTTGAACAACCCTAGCAGCCAGTTCCGATTTTGAGCTTTGAGAAAGACAAAATAGAGAGATTTTTCAATTGTGAATTGAAAAACATCACACCAATTCCATAATTCATCATAGATTGAAAAGGTTTCAATCAAGGGGTCTAGCAATCCTCCTAGAAAGAGTTCTAGGGTTCGTTCATCGCGTGGATACTCGTAGAGGATCTTCGCCTCTCAAGATCTTTTGTTCGTGATTAAAGGATCGTATATTGAAGACTTGCTAATTCTTCAATCTGGAGTTAGACTACGTATATCAACGACAAAGGCATTCAAGGTTGGTAACCCTAATTCATACTTCTTAATTATTCATCTAGAACGGATTCTAGGGCTTTGGGTATTCGAGTTATTTGCATTATTCCGCTGCGCATGGACCCTCGAAACCCAACAGTGGTATCAGAGCCCCGTTCATGATGTTTAGTTAGATAATCATGATTATTGTGTAATGTGATTATATGAATTTTCATGATAAATATGATTTGGAATGTGAAATTGTATGAGTATTGCTTGTGAAGTAATTGTATATAGTGATATACCATGATTATGAAATTGAAATATGTGATTAATATGATTAATCTAGGTCATGGGATGTCGATTTCATTAATATGATTAATGCGATTAACCTAGGATGTTTGTGAAGTGTTACTTGGTATATGGGCTGGACACCAAAACCTTCCCCACAGGCACTTCGATGGAAGTGTGGGATAACCTTGGAGCACGTGGCCGCGTACTAGTAATTACTGACCAAATGTGATTTGTGTTGTATCATTCCATGTTCATAATTATGCTCATATAGTTTTTCATGAATCAACCTTGCCATGTTAATTGATAAACATGAAAAATTGAACCTTCTTTGAAATTTTGAGTTTGTTTATGCTACCCACTTTAAACACTTGTGAGTACACGGGTAGTTTTATGTAGGCTCGCCATAGCGAGGTACATTAATTCTATCTTTGTATGATCAAGATGAGCAAATAGTGATTGCTATACGTTTAAAATGGTTGAACTCAATAAGGCTATCAAAACAGTTTTGGGCCTAAGGCATAAGATGAGATTGAAACATGTGACATATGATGTCTATAATCTCATAAAAGATCTAAGAGTCATATGTTGATATGATTGATAAATGTTATCTACCTTTTTAGTTTAATTTTGAGCAGTCGTGCCATAGCCGACTTGAAATTAAATTAAAGTTGGATCTTAGCCTATTAAATTATATTATGCATGTTTGTATATGAAGGTTATATAATTTAGTGGGAGTATTTGTGAAATACATTATTTAATCTCTTAAATGAAATTGGTGCTTATATATGTTTATATCTTGTTGCATATCTTTGTAGATCAATGGCTGCTAACACTAATCAGAATTTGTCACTGCGATCACCCTTGAGAAGGACAAGTTAGAAGAGAATGGCAACAACTATGTGGATTGGATCCGCTGTTTGAGAATTGTTCTCAAACAGGAAAGGAAGTTGTACATTCTCGATGGACCCATTCCACCCGAGCCTGCTGCTAATGCACCTAAAGCTGAAAGGGACCAACATAAGAAACATGTTGATGATTCTATAGATGTTGGTTGCACGATCTTGGCTACTATGTGTAAGGCCCTTCAGAAGGACCTTGTACACATGGAAGCTTATGATTTGGGAAATCATTTAAAGGAAATGTTCCAGTTGCAAGCACGTCAGGAAAGGTTTGACACTATGAAGGCTCTTCATTCATGCAAGATGATTGAAGGACAACCTGTTGGGCCTCATGTGTTGAAAATGAAGGGTCACCTCGAGCACCTTGAGAGGCTTGGATATCCTATCCAGTTGGAGCTGGCTACGGATATGATATTGCATTCACTCCCTGAAAGTTATAATCAGTTCGTTCTGAATTATAACATGAATGGGATGAATAAATCTCTGTCTGAATTGCATGGGATGCTAAAGAATGCGGAGAACAATATTACCAAGAAAACCAATCAAGTGTTGATGGTGAACAAAGGAAAAGGGTTCAAGAAAAACAAGGTTAAAGCAAAAGTTGCTAAACCGGAGGCAAAGGTTGCCGTTGTTGAGAAGCCTCAACCCAAATCCCAAAAGGATGCGGTATGCTACCATTGCAATGAAACTGGGCATTAGAAGCGTAACTGCAAAGCTTATCAGGAAGGGCTGAAGAAGAAGGGCAATGTGATTGCCACGACTTCAGGTATCTATATGATAGATGTTCTACTTTCTACTTCTAGTTCTTGGGTATTAGATACCGGATGTGGATCTCACATTTGTCTAAATGTGCAGGGACTTAAGAATAGAAGGTCGCTCAAAGAGGGTAAAGTAGATCTGCGGGTTGGAAATGGAGCAAGAGTTGCTGCATTGGCCGTGGGGACTTACGAAGTCACTTTACCTAGCGGATTAATTTTAGTTTTAAATAACTGTTATTATGTTCCGGATTTGAGCAGAAACATTATTTCTATTTCATGTTTAGACAATGAGGGTTATAATTTTCTTATTGCGAATAAGAAATTTTCAATTTATTTGAATGACATGCTTTATTGTGTTGCTCATTCTTTTAATGGCCTTTATGTCTTGGATGTTGAAAGTAATGTTGAGAATGTTTATCATGTTAGTAAGAAATCTAAACCAAAATATGTGAACAACGCATACAAATGGCATTGCCGTCTTGGTCACATAAACGAGAAACGCGTATCTAAACTCCATAAAGATGGATATTTAGAATCATATGATTATGAATCATATGATGTTTGCGAGTCTTGTTTATTGGGCAAGATGACTAAAGCTCCTTTTACTAAGAGTAGTGAAAGGGCTAGTGATTTATTGGCTCTCATACATACTGATGTGTGTGGACCAATGAATAGCATTGCTAGGGGAGGATTTCGGTACTTCATAACGTTCACTGATGACTTCTCCAGATATGGCTATGTCTATCTGATGAAGTACAAAAGTGAAGCATTTGAGATATTCAGAATATTTCAAAATGAGGTACAAAATCAACTTGGCAAAACTATTAAAACCATTCGATCCGATCGAGGTGGTGAATACTTAAGCCAAGAATTTGACGATCATCTGAAAAGTTGTGGAATTGTTTCAGAACTTACTCCACCCGGAACACCACAATGGAATGGTGTATCCGAGAGGAGAAATCGAACTCTATTAGATATGGTTCGATCGATGATGAGTCAAGTTAACCTTCCTATTTCTTTTTGGGGACATGCACTGGAAACAACTGCTTTCACGCTTAATAAGGTCCCTACTAAATCGGCTCCTAAAACCCCACATGAGATGTGGTATGGAAGAAAGCCTAGCTTATCTTTCATGAAGATTTGGGGTTGTGAGGCTTATGTAAAGAAATTAGTTTCCGAACATAAACTTGCACCTAAATCTGATAAATGCATTTTCGTTGGTTATCCTAAGGAAACGAAAGGATATCTATTTTACAACCAATCCGAGAACAAAGTGTTTGTTGCTCGTAATGGTGTCTTTCTAGAGAAAGAGTTTCACTCTAAAGAAACTAGTGGGAGTAAAATTGATCTTGAAGAAATTCAAGAACCCGAAAATGACAAGGAACCGATAGTAGAGACGGAACCAAGTTCACAAGCTGTTGTGGAACCGGTTCAAGATACACAAGTTCTTCGCAGATCGGATAGGATACGATCCGAACCTGAGAGATATGGATTTCTCATGACGGAAAGTAATGAAGTAGAAATCATTGAGAATGATGAACCTACTTCCTATCAAGAGGCGATGTCCACTCCTGATTCGGACAAATGGCTAGGAGCCATGGAATCCGAGATCAAATCCATGAACGATAATCAAGTTTGGAACTTGATTGATCCACCCGAAGGTGTAAAAACCATAGGGTGCAAGTGGGTTTTCAAAAAGAAAACTGACATGGATGGGAAGGTACATACTTATAAGGCTAGGCTAGTTGCTAAGGGGTATAGGCAGATTCATGGCGTTGACTATGATGAAACCTTTTCGCCCGTAGCAATGCTTAAGTCTATTAGAATCTTAATTGCCATAGCCGCATATTACGACTATGAGATATGTCAAATGGATGTCAAAACAGCGTTTCTTAGCGGAAACCTACTTGAGGATGTATACATGATACAGCCTGAAGGATTTTTCGATCCAAAGAATTCTAACAAAGTGTGTAAGTTACAGAGATCCATTTATGGATTGAAGCAAGCTTCCCGGAGCTGGAATCTACGTTTTGATGAATCAGTCAAAGAGTTTGGCTTCATCAAAAACGAAGATGAGCCTTGTGTATACAAGAAAATAAGTGGGAGCATAGTCCTATTTCTGGTGCTATATGTCGATGACATCTTGCTCATTGGAAACAATGTTCCTGCACTTGAGACTGTTAAGTCTTGGTTAGGAAAATGTTTTTCAATGAAAGATATGGGTGAAGCGGCTTATATCCTTGGTATCAAGATCTATAGAGATAGATCAAGAAGGATGATTGGTTTGAGTCAAAGTACGTATATTGACAAGGTCCTTAGAAGATTCCGCATGGAAAATTCTAAGAGAGGGAACTTGCCAATGGGACATGGCATTACTCTTAGCAAGACTCATTGTCCTAAGACAAATGATGAGCGAAAGAGGATGAGTGATATTCCATATGCTTCGGCAATTGGATCTATCATGTATGCCATGTTGTGTACTAGACCCGATGTCTCGTATGCTCTAAGCGCAACGAGTAGATACCGCCGATCCTGGTGAGAACCATTGGATAGCTGTCAAGAATATCCTTAAGTACTTGAGAAGGACTAAGGATGTGTTCTTGGTATTTGGAGGAATGGAAGATGATCTGGTTGTAAAGGGTTACACAGATGCAAGCTTCCAAACCGACAAAGATGACTTTAGATCGCAATCTGGGTTTGTGTTTATGCTAAATGGAGGTGCCGTTTGTTGGAAGAGTTCCAAGCAAAGCACTGTTGCTGATTCTACAACAGAAGCCGAATACATAGCAGCATCGGATGCGGCTAAGGAGGCGGTTTGGATCAAGAAGTTCGTTAGTGACTTAGAAGTCGTTTCGAGTATCACTAACCCGATAGAGCTGTTCTGTGACAATAATGGTGCTATTGCCCAAGCAAAAGAACCAAGGTCACATCAGCGATCCAAACACATTTTGAGACGTTTTCACCTCATATGAGAAATCTGTGAAAGGGAGGATGTCAAGATATGCAAGGTACCAACGGATGACAATATTTCGGACCCTCTCACCAAGCCTTTACCATAAGCTAAACATGATGGTCATGTTAGGTCCATGGGTATAAGATACATGAATGATTGGGCCTAGTGCAAGTGGGAGACTGTAGGTGTTAGTGCCCGCCCTAGGCCTATAGAGATAGACATTTATGTAATGTCATTGTTCATTTATATATGAGATTGTTTCTTTGATTATTATATGTGTTTGCATGTTTACATTAATAATTGTGTCCCTAGTACTTATGAAGCACTAGTATGAAGTCTAATGGATAATCATGTGATGATTATATGCATAGAGATGCACATTAGATTCATGGGTACTTGTTAGAGAACAAGGTACTGGACTTGACCCATTATGAGATCTATGTCATGGTCAAATGTCATAATTAGATCTCATATAGTCATATCATTGATATCCTTTGACCTGAGATTATCATCGTCTTCCACTCGATGAATATCATGTTTGATATAGTTTAACGTTGTCTTTAACCGGATGACAATAAGGGCTATCATTGGCATGGTATGATTCTTGTTGGGAAGAATGATAAGTCAAGATGGAAATTGTCCCTCGTAAAGAGAGATGTTTGCTTGGCCACTCGTGAGTAAGATTGATGTAGTGCATGGCCATGCCCGAATGAATTAATATGATTAATGTCATTCGATTAATCAATTTACTTAGTAACGAGAAAGCATTGAACAATATGAGTTGACGTGGACCATGACTCATGTTCAATATAACATCGTGTGACAATGGGATTGTGATATGTTCTATGTAGGAAAAACCGAACTTAATATTATACTATTTGGGTAGGCATGATGGCTTGCTAGAGTCCGCTCATGTCCTATGAGGATCGATGTGATCGGACTCATTGCCAACATAGTATAGTCCTATGGGGTCACACGCATCGAACGAATTGTCAAAAATGGAATTATGGATTCTGGTGTGATGGGCGACCGCCCAAGGTGCTATGGGCGACCGCCCATGTTATATGAAAAACTGGGCATTGGAGACTGTCCACATGGGCGACCGCCCTTGCCCTTATGGGCGACCGCCCATGATAGTTTTCGTATAAGGAGGTTAGGCTCTGGACACATGGGCGACCGCCCATGTCCTAATGGGCGACCGCCCATATACGCTGAAACGCTGAAACCGTTTTTGCCAAGGGTTTTTAATAGGGTATAATATTTATAGAGTATAAATAGTATCTTTGAACAACCCTAGCAGCCAGTTCCGATTTTGAGCTTTGAGAAAGACAAAATAGAGAGATTTTTCAATTGTGAATTGAAAAACATCACACCAATTCCATAATTCATCATAGATTGAAAAGGTTTCAATCAAGGGGTCTAGCAATCCTCCTAGAAAGAGTTCTAGGGTTCGTTCATCGCGTGGATACTCGTAGAGGATCTTCGCCTCTCAAGATCTTTTGTTCGTGATTAAAGGATCGTATATTGAAGACTTGCTAATTCTTCAATCTGGAGTTAGACTACGTATATCAACGACAAAGGCATTCAAGGTTGGTAACCCTAATTCATACTTCTTAATTATTCATCTAGAACGGATTCTAGGGCTTTGGGTATTCGAGTTATTTGCATTATTCCGCTGCGCATGGACCCTCGAAACCCAACACCACATGTGTCTCATACAAATCTAAATAAAATCCAGACTTTAATAATAATCTAAAAGTTCCGATTGCTTCAACTTCAATAGCATTGCCGTTCCCCACATAGATGAATCTTTCAGCATCACTTGGCTTTCGGCAGTTCAGGCAACCCTACATAGACACACTAATGTGAGTTGAAGAACCAGAGTCTACCTACCATGTATGTCTAAGTACTGAAACCAAATTAACCTCAGAACAAACAAAAGCAAGAGATATACCTTTCTTTACACGCCATGCGTGGTATTTAGGGCAATCTCTCTTCATATGATCCATTTCCTTACAAAAAAAGCAACCTGGATCCTTATCTTGTCCCTTGGACGTTGACGTTGCTAAATCCTTAGCTTGTCCCTTTGATACTTTATGTTGCTTTTTCTTTGGCTCATTGACCGCAGTTTCTTTAGCCTTCCTTTTCTTGTTATAGCCCGAAGAGGAAGCCGCAAAGTGAGCACTCTCAGTCTTTTCAGACTTTAACCTTGATTCCTCTTGCACACACAATGAAATGAACTCATTAAGAGTCCACTTTTCCTTCTGGCAATTTAATGTTACTTCAAATTGCCCAAACTGTGGTGGAAGAGAGATCATAACCATATGAACAAGCATGTCATCCGACAGCTCGAACTTGAGAACCTTAAGTTTAGATGCCAAATTGGCCATCTCCATAATGTACTCACGCACGTTCCCTTTACCTTTATACCTCATGGCAACAAGATTACGCAAAAGCGTGCTTGTTTCTGCCCTTTCATTCTTAGCAAAACGCTTTTCAAGCTCTGTAAGGAACGTCATTGCAACTTTCTCATCATCTATATCGCCTCTGAATGATTCTGGGATGCTTTTCTTCATGATCATAAGACACATGCGATTTGAGCGTTCCCACTTTTCCATATCCTTCTTAGCTTGAGATGTACTCGTGCTAGTCAGGTCAGCAGGTTTTGGCTCCCTTAGTGCAAGGTCTAGATCCATAACTCCCAGAACAATCAGCACATTTTCTTTCCAGCTCTTAAAATTCATCCCATTCAGCATGGGAATCGAGTTGATGTTAGCAGATACATTAGAAGCTAATGAATTAACTAAATAGAGAACAAAAATAAAACAAATAAGCTCACATATAACTTTAAGCAGATAAATGTTTGAAATTAAAATTATCCCATTACAAGAAAATCGACGCAACATTAATTTTAATCTTTGGATAGAAATTAACTTGCAAGTGATTTTCTTGATGTAGAAATCAAATATTAACAGTAAAATCCTGTCAAATACAGAGCTTTTCTTTGGACCGACTCAATATTCACATGGACACTTAATAACTGTTACATATTTATCTCCACAAACGAATTTGAATTTCTGCCAAATAATAGCCTTCCTTTGGGCCGACCATTACCCGCATGAAAAACAAACACGCTAAAAACTTCAAATAATCATGTATTTTAAATTAAAAAATTTCATAGGAGAGGTTACTTTGGTAACATGCTACGTAAATTTAATAACATAAAATACAAGATGTGTTCGAATAAACGAACCCAAAATAATTTCAAACATGTGCATAACTTAAACATTATTATTGAAACTAGTGTGACCCCCGTGCGATGCACGGACAGTTACTAACGAATAACTGATTGAAATCGAAACAAATACAAAAGAAAATAGAGATATTTATATACATTGTAAAACAATTCTTTAAAAAAATATTGTCATTACAAATATCAGATTAAAGGTCACCAAAATAAATATAGTGTTACATCAGGGCGGTGCATGAGGAGTTATTGATGCTTAAAAAGACGAAAATTAAATAAAATGACTAAATGAGAGAAATATTTTTATCGAAAAAACACAGCTTCAAATTATTTTACGAAATTAATAATTGAAATTATTATTTCTTAACAAATTGATTAGTATCATTGTTTATTAGTTTTGTAAAATAAATCTAACTATATATTAACGGAGCCAACGAAGCGAAAATAGTTATGGCAAGTTAAGCAACCATTTAGTACTCCATTGTAATTGTATGACTATTATCAATAGGAGTACCTATCTCAATTTAGCATAATTTCCAAGCCCAACATCAAATATAAAAGAAAACAATACTATATAAGTACATATATTGAAAGAAAGAAAAATAAGAAGAAAAAATTATAAAAATTAGAAAACAATATGTCATATTTATTTACATTAACTCATCATGAACATAATAATGATATTTAATTTCAATTTAACTTATTTAATTTTGAGAAGAAAAATCAAAATCCTATACCCCACCACTTCTATTTAGAAAAATCGAACTAAATAAATTGTTTGATGTATCGAACTAAAATAATTTTTAAGCCCGATATTCGTCTTTATAAATACACAATTTTTTGAGACGAATAGAAAAATCGACAAATTTATTAAAACTTTATTTACTATGCTTCAAAGATTTTTTTTAAAAAAATATTAAATAAATTGTTTGATGTATCGATAGAATTATAAAAATTAGAAAACAATATGTCATATTTATTTACATTAACTCATCATGAACATAATAATGATATTTATTTTCAATTTAACTTATTTAATTCTGAGAAGAAAAATCAAAATCATATGAACCACCACTTTTATTTAGAAAAATCGAAATAAATAAATTATTTGATATATCGAACTAAAATAATTTCCAAGCCCGATATTCGTCTTTATAAATACACAATTTTTTGAGACGAATAGAAAAATAGACAATTTTATTAATACTTTATTTACTATGCTTCAAAGATTTTTTTTTTTTAAAAATAAAATAAATTGTTTGATGTATCGAACTAAAATAAACAAAATAATCATATTATCACATCCCAATAACCCACATTCAACACCCTTCCAACTCATCATCCTATACACTATCACTTTTATTTTATTTTATATCTTCATTTTTATGATTAGTAAAATTATTATTATCATTTTTAATTAAAAAAAATATTTCACACTTAAATCATTTTCACTAAAAAGATATTGAAAAATTAAAAAGGAAAATTAACAAAGTATAATTAAGATAAGAAATTTATATTTAAAAAAGAGGGGTTTTTTTTCTGTGTCAAAATCAAATAAAAATAGTCTATATTTATAGATGATTTTTTTTTATGATTTTTGGTGTAAAAGTCTTTCATTATACATTTTCAAATACATTGTTATATTGGCCAAAAAAAATTAATTAAATTCAAAAATTAGCAAATATTTTTAAAAATAATACTACTTCATTCGGCTCTGCAATTAATGTTTGTAATGTTAGTGTCTTCGTCTCGAAATAGTACATTAAATTTTTATTATTTTTGGTGTAAAAGTCTTTCATTATACATTTCCAAATACATTGTTATATTGGCCAAAAAAATTAATTCAATTCAAAAATTAGCAAATATTTTTAAAAATAATACTACTTCATTCCCCTCTGCACTTAATGTTTGTAATGTTAGTGTCTTCGTCTCGAAATAGTACATTAATTTTTTAGACGAATAAAGTAGTATTATTTTTTAAAATGTTCATTGAGACGAAAGAAGCAATGTTCAATTTTTTTTGGACATATACAAAAAAAAATTCCTTCAATTCAAAAATGAATATTAATTTCATCCCATATTTAATACTAATTTCTATATCCAAAAAAAAAATTGCTTCTTTTGCCTCAACGAATTACTTTTCTCAAAAATTAATATTTATTTATCTCACGAAGACACGAACTTTATAAACATTAAAAAAAATATTTCACACTGAAATAATTTTCACTAAAAAGATATTGAAAAATTAAGAGGAAAATTAACAAAGTATAATTAAGATACGAAATTTATATTTAAAAAAGAGGGGTTTTTTTTCTGTGTCCAAATGAAATAAAAATAGTCTATATTTATAGATAAAATATTTTTATGATTTTTGGTGTAAAAGTCTTTCATTATACATTTACAAATACATTTTTATATTGGCAAAAAAAATTAATTCAATTAAAAAATGAGCAAATATTTTTCAAAATAATACTACTTCATTCGCCTCTACAATTAATGTTTGTAATGTTAGTGTCTTCGTCTCAAAATAGTACATTAATTTTTTAGACGAATAAAGTAGTATTATTTTTTCAAATGTTCATTAAGACGAAAGAAGCAATGTTCATTTTTTTTGACATATAAAAAAATTCTACTTTTTTTAAAAAAAAATTCTTCAATTCAAAAATGAATATTACTTTCATCCCATAATTAATACTACGTCAGCCACGCCCACGTCTGCCGGGGTCAATTAATCTACACTTTTGCCACGCAGTGAAATTACGAAAATGCCCCTGTTTTGGGCGGGATGTTGACGATTCTCCTTTTATATATATAGAGATTTAAAATTATTAAGTCCATAATAATAATTTCAATAAATAATATTTACTTAATCCAAATAACACATAATTATTACAAAAGGGTTTTGTTCAGCCAAATTAAATCATAAACAGCATAAAAAATATGAGAAATTAACAAGTTTTACTTTAATATGCTTATCCTCATAAATTCATAATATTATTACTGGAATACGCTATTAAATCGACCCCAAAAGACACGGTATCTTTGAAGAACACAGTTACTTATTGAATGGAAAAGAACAAAACTGAACGCCATAATACCCGCAAACATAAAGTCCTAATATGTCCAGCCCCGGCGGAAACATTTGTCTGCTATAATCCCGATCTATTTCATTGTTTATTATGAAATAAATGAAAGTGAAAAGACATCACGTAATATTAAAAAACTGACATCATTCAACCGTTGAGCCATCAAGATTAATGAACACATGGTTCCGTGATACCCCAAACACCAAGTCTCGTGCTTTTCACAGGACTGATTCCCCATCACTATATAAAACTTTTAACAGGTGTCCTGACAGACAGATGCATAATCTATTCGATCCAAATAATTCCAACAACAAAGCAAGATTATGCCTCTGATACCACTTGATGGAATTAATTTTACATAAACCCTAGAATGACGCGGAATATTTATTCTAGGACAATCATGCTTCAAGTTATCAAAGATTATGGAACGATAGACAAACCTGAATCCATAGCAATATTCGGAGAATCCTTGATGAAAACTTGATGAACGATTATTGCCTTCCAATTGATCCTTAGGGTTCTTGGAATTCAATTGACAATGGGAATCAAGAGAATAAAACCTAGGTAGGTCAATTGGGGACTATAACCCTATATTTATAATGACCTAGTATGTTAGCCAGCCCATCATAGATTAACAACTAGCCCCTTAGGTATCTACACATATTAACTGTAGATCTCATACTTATAAAGATGACTTGGGCCCCCTTTAACTTTAGTTGATCACTTTATTAGGCCCAAATACTTTAATATTTAATGTGACATATACAATTACTTATAGTGCACATACGTCTATGTGCCCAAAGACTTTAATTATTATACTAGTATATGTAAAGTCCATAAAATATTCCAACAATCAAAACAGAGGCTGATCCCTCTCTCGTGGAAGAAAATTTGTATTATGCTTAGTCATGTTACTGTAGCGAGGTGTAACAAAAGAAAAATAAATCAAACAGAATTATCTGCGTGTATGTATATATATATATACTCTACAAACTACACACTTTTGTTGTTGTTACTCCGAATGAACTTTGAGCTATAATTTGAGGGTGATTAAATTATCCTAATGCAAAACTAAAAATTATTATTGATAGTATTTATAATGGTGCATCAATAACAATTTTAAGTTTTGCATTGGGACAATTTAATCACACTGAAATATGACTTCATAATTATAGGGTCCTTTGAGCTGCTGTTAGATTTTTCAGGTTAGTTACTCTGCTTGTTGAATATGTTGGTTGTTGTGATGTCTTCGAGCTTCGTGGAAGTACTGTATTCACGACGATAGTTGTTTGTTCTGTAATTGTAGGGTTTCCCATCTGGAGGAAATCATGTTATGCATTTTGGCATGCCAAATTGTTAACTATACATATCTTTTCCTGATTTTAGGATGCACAAAATAGAGTTGCAGCATTTGCTCTGCATCGTCTGTTCCCTGAGCTACATGTTCATTTGATGATAACAAATCCCTATGCTTCACTTGTTCTTGATTGGGAGGAAGGTGAATTTCAGAACATTATATAATATATTATGCGAATAGGATAGATATTAAGGTATCATAGAACTATGCTATCAGTAAAAAAAAGATATCATAGAACTATGCTTTTTTATTTAGTTTCTTAATTTATTTTTTCCACCTCAATTTGAATGTTCTTGGATAAGGAGATGTAAGTGAACTGCCTCTTTACTTGTTCTCGGTATTTGTTAACTTACAGGGGAAATGTCGACAGATGTAAATGGCCATCAAACAGGCCGAAGGGATGGTTTTGTTGATTCATTATTGAATTCTAATGCATCTGTTTCTGTTGCTTCTCCTGTCATGGATAATCCTCTTCAAAAGAACTTTCAAAATCAAGACTTAGGAAGTGCAGATGCTGCTGGCGGCAATATTAAAGCTGATAGTATGTATAATGCTTCTCATTCAAAGTTAACGGTAGTATGTTACGGGATTCAAAGTTAGCTAAGTCTGTCATGGGAATTTTGATATCTTTCCATAGGAATTGCTTCTCATTGTTCATCAGTGGTAGTCATTGTCACTTTGATACTCTGGTATGAGCTGAAGTTTATTGACAAGCAATTTTATTTTGTAGGTGTCGACTCTAATAAAGAGGCGGAGAGTTCTTACCTAAGAAAGGAACATGAGAGAAAAAAGGAACTGGACAAATTCAAGGTCAGTTCTTTGTATTGGCACTCCCTTCCGTAAATAGGGATGTGAAAAATTTGAGCATCCCCTCTCTGTGGTCAGTTGACCTCTAGAGTGACCACTCACTAGGCGTTTACCTGTATGGGAAGTATTTGGTTGGACTAAGAGAAAAAGTTATCAGAGGTGAAGTGGCTGTCCTCTAAAATAAGAAAAAAGCAAGTACAATGAAACAGGAACGTAAATGATTACAAGCTAAACAAAAAACAGACTTGGAATTGATACTGGGTTGACTAAACCAAGGAGCTAAGTGATGCAGGAGAAAGTACTTAGATTTTCCTATTAGTGGACACATAAAAAGAGGTGAGAAAGAAAGAAGAAAAAGGGGGAAGGGTAAGCCTACCCTTAAAAGTCGAAAGTGATCAGCCAAGCCCCAATGTCAAGAGCACACAAGTCCGTGAAACTCACATACTCCTGAACTATTTTTCTAGGCTAACAGACTAAAGATGGGGATTGCATTCTCTTAGTTAGGAATGCTTTTTTTTTTTTAGTGCTTTCCTAGTCCTAGTTGTATCGGTATAATTTTACTTGTGTTTAGATATATAAATTTAGGTTTTTTTATTGTGTTTTAGTACATTATAGGTATAAATGTTGAAATTAGGGTTTTGAAGATTTTAACACTTTGATTTCATAATGTAGGGTTAAAGATGAGCGAGATTTCACTCATTTTCATGTGCTATTGGGGAGTGGTGTTGAACAACCATTTAATGGTCCTCATTTTCAGAAAGGGCCGAAATGTGCGATTAGGGCTCATTGTAGATGCAGATACAATCAATTGATTGATGAGTTATATAAAGTGACGGGTGTAGATCAGACACAATATGAGTTGGAAGTTATTTGTATATATCCCCATTCCTTTAATAGCGGGATTGGTGAGTACTTTCCTTTTCGTATTGAAGATGATGCGGGTATGGATATAATGTTCGATGTTTCTGCCCACTAGAATCCAGATTCATTACTAGGGGTGGCAGCCCATCATTCAATGGTGGAGGAGGTGGCAGTTCCCCATTGGCAAGAGGAAAAGAAGTCTTAATGTTATCATGAGTCTCCCCCACAAGAATATTATCTGGATCAGGAGTGATACTTACGGTATGTCCGTCCACCATTAGGATTAGGAAAGCGAAACATAATTTTTTCAAGCTATTCAATGGATAATACGAATCGTTTCCCGGCAATGAAACCAAATTGATGATGCCAAAAACGTTCGGATCAGCCCAAATTCAGCGACAGGTTGTATCCTGGATGTTTGAATAGCCTTGAAAAGATGAACAAACACGTAAACTAAGCCCGGGCTTCACCGGCGAAGGCCCTCCGACGTTAGAGTAAGTATTTGTGTGATACATAGAGAGAAATCAATTGACAAGAGTTTAGAGCCAAAAGATGCGTTACCAAAATAATGTGAATCATGGCTTGTATTTATAGGTATAGGATGTGGAGTCCGTCTTTGAATAGAAAGTTGTGTGAGAGGAGGCTATAATCCTAGTTGGATTATAACTACCCACAATCCTTATTTGGGTAGGAGTAAGTAATTGCCTTCTGTCCGTGACTCGTAGGCATGTGATGCTTGGTCGGCCTGAGTTGATGCCAAGGAAGAGGGGAGCAAGAATAGGAAAGTCCGTTTTCTTGTCCTGGATGATGACCGAGGAGGGTGTCCTCATCTTTTGTTGAAGCCTTCGTCAGCTTTGACGGATGCCTTGCTCGGCATACGAGAGGTGCCTTCATCGGTATTAGTAAGTGTCTAGGTCGGCATACAAGAATTTTGTGTCTTAGTCATTGTTCGCTTTGCAATGTCTAAGTCGACATAGTGGAAAATGACGAGGAGACATGACGAGCATAGGTAAGGATGGCTCACTCCCTATGTCGTATTTGAGACTTGCATGAATTATATATTGGGCCCAATCCATTGGACCTTGCCCGGTTATAACCCACATTCGTACCTCGGTTTATACCGTTCACATATTTTTCTTTAATATCATTAACCCAATATCTCATTGTCCTATTTTTAAATATATTTTTGCAAATCACCAAAAAAAAAATCTTTTTTGAAAAGTACAAGTAAGGATAACATGGTTCATAAAAAAATCAAAATTCTTTCCATACTGAAATAATATGTTTTTAAGGGCAATAGTGTCCATATGCTACATAATTCAATAATATTTATTGAATGTAGTAGATAAGTATATTTGTATTGGAGATAGCCCCATCCTATTTTTTGTTATAAAAAATCACTGTTTTTTATCGAAAAAGTGGTGCTTTTTGTGTATTTTTTAGAAATATATATTTTTTCAGTTTAAATTTATTTTACAGTAAAATTAAAAGTATTAATATTATTTGAAAAAAAAAAAACTAAATGTATAAAACAAGTGAAGTCTTAATCAATTTCTTATATAAAGTATAATATGGATGTACTTGTATATATAAGAGTGTTTTCACAAATTAAAAAAAATAATAACCATCCTTACTATGAGAACTCTATGAAATACTCCCTCTGTCCCAAAATGTTTGTCCCATTTGACTTTTTTGTTGAACTTTGATCACAAATTTACGAGAGATTAATCATGTTCATGAAATTCTAAAAGTTGTTGTTGATAATATTATTAATGGTAAATCAATAGAAATTTTTAGAATTTCATGAACATAATTAAATTGTCATATATTTGTGGTCAAAGTTCAACAAAAAAGTCAAATGGGATAAACATTTTGGAACGGAGGGAGTAAAAAGTAATGTAGGAAGTAATGATTACATCATTTATCTCTTCTTTTTTCATAATGTAGGGAGTAATGATTACATCATTTACTATGAGTATACATCAGTCGTTCTCCTTTGGAAAGCAAGTTGAGGTTGAGACCCCACCAGTCCACAAATTGTACTGCAAAAACATTGAGTAGGAGAAAAGCTTTTTAAAGAATGCAAGGAATTATATGCTCTAACCCAATTAATAGGCAAAAGCTTTAGAAGCTTGACACAATTAATGGTCAAGCTTCTTCCTCTATCCAAATCCAACTACAAAGAGAGGAAGCTTTCTTTCTTACTATTTTGGACATTCATATTGGAACGAAGAGAGTAATTTTTAGTTTGCTCACGAAAAATGAAAAGAGTACATACCTGCACGTCCATCCCTTTCTTCTTCATTGCTTGAACTAAAATAATAACTATGAGGAGAGAGGCCAACGAGAAAATAATGGCTACCGGGGGTACGATAATTGGAGAAGGAAACATTCATTTCATCACTCCAAAGAAGCCCGCTTTTGGTTAAATCTTTTTTTTCTTCTTCTTCTTCTTCTTCATAGACAATCCTTATTCCACACTCTTTCACCTTCAACTTTTCATGCCTAAAGGGATCAAAAATTTTGAAGGATACTTGAATTTGATCACCAGCCTCCCACAGATCCTCACACTTCCACGTGCTTACCCACATGTGTTCTTCTAATGACTGTGTTAACTCGACAAACCCATCCGGAATGTAGTAGCTAGGTCCATGCCAAATCCTTTGTCTTATTACAAACGGTAACATCAATCAAACCAAAAAGATTAAGACTTGGATCTGGTCTTCTGATCAAACAAATATTCAAGCCTTGAATTTTCCTAGCAACAGAAGAAGAAGGAATGGTATACTGTAATTTTGTTATACCCGTTTCCCATAAAGGAACTTTGATGTAACCTGTTGAGTCATCTTCTACATCTGTGTAGTAGGTTTTGAAGCAACCGGGAACCCTTGTTGTATATTTAACTAAGGTGCTGAATATACCAAACTGATAAAGTACCTGCACAGTTGCACCATAACAAATCATTCATTTATTTGTAATTAATATACCAAATTCATTACCAATTGTTTCTCTGTGTGGCTTATATTGCATGTATGTCTGTGTCAGAGAGAGAGAGAGAGAGAGAGAGAGAGAGAGAGAGAGAGAGAGAGAGCGAGAGAGAGAGAGAGAGAGAACCTTGCCCATGCAGCCTTTCGGCACTGATTCTAAACCCAGGTTCTTTATTACTTTTCTCTCAACAATCCCTGTATTTACCACCTTGAAACAACCTTCATTTTCAATATGTTTTATCATCTCATAATCATTTCTCAGAAAAATTTTTTTACCCTGCAGTCTGGTATAAGTTTTTCCAGATTGTTTTTTATTCTCGAGATGCAAGTCGATTACAGTGCTTGGCGGATGTATAACTGATTGGAGCTGTGGACAATTACTAACATCGAGTAGAGAAAGCCTAGAATTTGATAGATTTCTGACACAATCGGGTAGTCTGGTTATCAAGTTCCCACTTAGATCCAGCTTCTCCAATGAGGATAGCCCACTAAAATACCTCGGAAAACATTCATCTGACAGATTGCAGCCTTCAAGACTTAACTTTACTAGAAGGCGAGGTAAATAGGCGAGTAACTTGACCGGTCCTGTAGAGATATTTGGTGATGCAAATTTCACTACTCTATACCCATCAGAAGGCTTTACATTTCGCTGCTCAATTGGAAACTCACCAAGATGCGAACAACCTGACAGATCCAGTGTTAAAAGAGATTCTGGTAAATCAGGAAGATCTCTCAGACTCTTGCAATCTCTAAAATCTAGCAGCAGGAGTGCCTTCAGTATTCCAATAGTTTCGCACACCTTAACTAAATTAGAGCAACCTCTGAGGATCAATCTCTCAAGCTGCAAGAGTCCTCTAAAGTCAGGGGTTCGGCTAAGTTCCAGTGAGTAACTCAGATTAAGGAACTTTAGGGATTTAAGTTCCTGCGGGAAAAGAAAGCAGTAGAAGAATGTTAAAAGTGGCTTGTCATTGTTACACTTTAAGTATAAAAAATGTAACCAAATGGCATACCATGTAACCTTTCCAAACTTGTTTTAATAGGCTGTGTTGCAAGTCAAAAAGCAACAAGGTTCTTCAGGGGCAACTCCATGGGTACATATTCAAGAGGACATCCATGCCAACTTATCCATCTCAATTCCTTCGGGAATTTATTACAGCGTCCAGTAAGATGTACATAATTGAGCTTCAGAAGTTTTAGATTTACCATCTTTGCAAATGAATCTATTCTCATTTCTCCTTTCTTAGAAGGTAGATATCTGTCATGGACCTCTTCTTTTTTCTTATTCACATAGTCAAGCAATCTCGTGATTAAGTGTGGATTTGCATCAGCAGCAGGAAAGCTTGGTCTGTCAGACTCCGCTTTAATAATCTTCAGCCCATCAAGAATGAGGCCTTGAACAACTTCACTACCCTAAATTAAGAACATAGAAAGAAATCATAAATCATTTTCAAATGACTTGCAAAGGATGCATCAGCACAAAGTTTAGACACGTAACAATAGATTGTTTTCCATACCTTATCATATTTCAGTACAATAAAAGAATCCTCATGAAACCACAATCTACTCCTTCTTCCAGGCTCGTTGGGACATTCTTGTCTGACTATTTCTCGCCCCATATCTTGAATCACCTGATGCATCATCAAATTATTGTCATTTGTTGTTGTTATCAGACATCTATCAATCAGGTTTTGGATTCCCACTGTAGCATGCAGACCGCAGTGGTCTAATATTTTTACCACATAATCTTCTTCTTCTCCCACAAAAAAACAAGCAACATGCAAGAACAGATTTTTTACCGTCTTATCTTCCAAAGAATCATAGCTTATCTGCATGACCTTGTGGACATCAGGGTTCCCAATTTCATCCCATTTTTGCAATTGCTTTTTCCAAAATACTATATCCAACTTTTTGCGTAGAGAAGAACCCAAAATTACAAGAGCCAAGGGAAGGCGTCCACAGCGCAAGAGTATCTCTTTTGTTATCTGCGTGTATTCTTCTAGGGGATGAAGTTGTCGAAAAGCATGCCAACTAAAGAGCTTCAGAGAGTCCTCGTCTTTTAAACATTTAACATTATGGACCTCAGGGGGAATGGTGAAATCTTTCTTCAACGACATGTTCCTAGTAGTTACTAGGATTTTACTTCCGGGACATAGCCTCTGTGGTTGTCCAAGAAGTGCCTCCAACTGCTCTGTTTCACTAACATCATCGAGGACAAGAAGGACCTTTCTATTGCATATAGCTTTCTTTATCTTTTCGGTGCCCTCATCGCAGTTATAAATTCTCACTTCTTCCCTTTTATTTAGAATGACTGAAAGAAGTTGACTTTGTAAACGACAAACCCCAACCCCGATTTGATTCCACCTCGTTGCAATCCTTGCAAGGAAACAACTACCTTCAAAATCTCGAAAATATTCATTAAAAAAATATTTGGCAATAGTTGTCTTCCCTATTCCACCAATCCCACAAATGATGAGCACATTATTGTCTGAGGATCTATCTTTCAACCATGACTCAATCCCAATGGCTCGATAATTCATTCCAACTAAGCATTCGGGGACATCTAAAGTCCTGCGGTTCGGTAGATTGTTTTCAACCTCACACACAATTCTGCCAATGAATTTTGTTTCGGGCCTGAAAAGTGCAACAAACCCAATTTTAAAAATTGCTTTAATTAATACTTCATATAAATTCACACAAATTAAATCTCAATTGGCACAATTCATGTAGAGTTAAATCAAACTCGACCTAACACAATGAATCATGGTTAACTATACTGTGGATTAATCTGGTTCAAAGTGTACAGTTAAAAGCATGCTGTACCAATTTATATATATCGGGAAATGAAGAAGGAAACAAACATACCCGCCCTTGTCATTGTCACTGTCCAAGGTAAATCCACTCAGGCTAGCAGCTTCAGTAAGAGCGTCCTTCCACATATTGATCTTGTCCAGCCCAACATAACCTTTCTCTATGTGTCGATTCAACGCTTCTTTGTAGCTTCTCCTTTGGTATCTGACATCAGATGCATCCACCCGGTAGAAGATGGGTAAAACCTTATGATCACCTTGTATCTTCTGTTGTTCAAGAATCCTCACTAATTCATCAAGGCACCAACTGGAAGACGCGTAGTTCTCAGAAAAGACAATTACCGAGACAGATGACTCTTTGATTGCCTTTTCAAGTTGTTGTTTGAGACTTTCTCCTTTTTCCAGTTCATCGTCGTCTCTAAAAGTAGAGATCCCAGCTCCTTTCAAATGATCGTACAGGTGATCAGTGAAACGGTTGCGGGTGTCGGAACCTCTAAAACTCAAAAAAACATCATATCGATTGCAGCTTCTCTTTCTTTTCAAAGAAGATGTACTTCTCTTTCTTTTCAAAGAAGATGTACTAGCGGAGTCCTCGTAGTCACTCAAAATAACCATTGAATCAAAAGAGCAATATTGGGATGGGATGTATTAGAGATTTAAGAAACAAAGAGTTTGAATTGAGGGTACATCATAACTCTCTAACTAAGATGTAATGAAATCCGATATAATAGTATTACTTTCACAATCATGAACAGAGGAGTTGGTAGTATCGCGATTGGTTCTTTAAGTCTCGGTTCTTTAAGTCGTCCACTAATGTTATATATTTACAAAAAACCATTCATTATACCCTTATAATTTAACATATTTATAAAAAAATCAATCATTAACTTACTATTCCTCCCACTCATTCTCTTTCTTATTAAATGTTTTTAACTTTTACATTCTCTCTCCTTTAATCTTCTATCTACTTTCAATTCTTTACTCATTTTTAAAAAAAAAATCTTAAAAAGCGTGCAAAGATGTCATAGCTCAATTGAAATGGGACGGAGGGAGTATTTGATAACGCCACGACTTTTGGGGGTCCGAATGAAGGTAGGATATCTGGCAGGATATTTTAGTGGTACCTAAAACAAAACGAAGAGAATAAGCACCGTTAAGGATAAAGCCGAAGTTTAATCAAGTTCAGGTCCTCAAGTGTGAGTGTAAGATCTCTGAGGAGTTTATAACTGAGAACAAGATGTGGGAATGTCTTGGTGTGTGTTTAGGGTTTAGACAATATGGCTTACAAATATGAATTTGACACTTATCTTGTCCATGGGAACAAAGGTTGATATTTATAGTAAGGAGGAGCTGCTCGCTGACGTCAGCCCTAAGGATATCTTTGTCTTTGACCTAGGACGCGTGTCCGCGCCTGGTTGACTCTGTCAGTAAAGTAAGATTCACTGCAACTGCAGAGGGATGTCGCTGATGTGGACAGGGACAGAGGGAACAGACCCAAGTTGGCGTCGCACCTTAATGGCCTTAATGGGCGCCTGAGCCACCATTCATTGCGATGTGAATAAGTCGGCTTATTGGTGTCAGAGCAAGTATGGAACCTTGCTCTACAAGCTTTGGCTTTAACCGGGAGTCTGGTATGAGATCGTTGTTAACATTTTTGGCGCGGTCAACAAGGTTGACGCAGGCACGGATGTTACGATCATGACTTCCACGGTCACCCTTCTGGCGGTCTAGTTGTCCGTGGTCTTGACTCTAGCGGTCTAGGGAGATCCGCGGTCTTGACTTTGGCGATCTAGTAAGATCCGTGGTCTTGACTCTGGCGGTCTAGTATATGCCACATCATACCTGGCCTTTGGACTAGATCGAGCTTTGTCCCGATCTAGAATGTCCGGGCTCATTAGTGGCCCCTAGCTTCGAGCGAGAGATCATTTATGGTCTGAGCGAGGAGCTATATTTGCTAAGCTCGGTCTGCGGTCAGATAAATTTTCCGCGGTCACAAGTGTTGTGTTTTTTCGCTGGTTTTGCTTTGACTCCATATTGCTTGGCACATGTGAGGAGCACGTAAGGGGTGTTGAGAGTAGGTTTGGATGGAATTTTCCCAGGCCGGAGAGCGCGGTTCCAGTTAGGGTTTCTGCCATCTCCTACCCTAGCCCCGACGAATCCGAGGAGCTTCAAGTCGCCCTAGCCTTATATTTAGCCAAGTTCTTGACCGAGAAGATTCATCCTATTTTCGATGTGGGAGCGATCATAAACAACGAGCCGTTGTTGATCTTTTCGGGAGTGGCACCTCAAAGAGAGGGTAGCTACTATGCCCCCAGGGTGGCTATTAAGCCCCTGCTGCGTGGTCTCGATTGGAGGGTTCACGAATTTTTTGATTTTGAGTCTAATTGCAAGATGTGCATGATGGGCGCGGTCTGTGAGCCTCCAGCTTGGATCGGTCCGGTCTCTATTTTTTCCCTGCTTTGAACTGTTTTATACTTGTTTTTCACTTTCGCTGAACTGCGATCTGACCAATTTTTTCTTTATTTATTACAGATCCCTTAGATCCCTCAATGGCCCCCAAGCTAAACCCCCAACAAATTAAGGCGGCCAAGGTGCGCCAAGTTGCAGCTGAGGCAAAGGCCAGGCAGGAGGCCTTGAACAAAGTTGCTGCTGATGGGGTCTCCTTGACCGTCCAAGATAAAAACTCTGGCGCCCTACTCGCCGGTGTCCGCGAAATTCCTGCGGCCAAGGAGCTGCCCCCTAGACCGCATCAAACACATTATGGCCGTGGCCGCAGTCCTCCTATTGATCGCACCGTTTCCACCGGCCCACTACTAGAAACTGGACCATTACCGACGGAAAATTCCATCGGTAAAACACAATTTCCGTCGGTAATGTGGCTTTACCGACAAATGCGTTCCGTCGGAGTCCGTCGGTATATTCTGGTTGGTAATGCAGGCGGACTTTTCCGTCGGTAACGCATATATATCCGTCAGAAATTATCCGTCGGTAAGGAATCTCGCCGGCCGATGAACGACGTTATTGCCGAAGAGATTACCGGCGGATTGGTCCGTCGGTAATCACAACAGCAATTCTGACGGATATGTCTGTCGGTAAGGCTTAATTTACTGGCGAAATTGTCCGTCGGTAAGGAAGGAGAAGCAACGAAATTAACGACGGAATTTTCCGTCGGTAATCTGTCCAGCATTAAAAAAAAATCTTTTTTTATTTGTAAACCACCTGTAAAAGGCTGTAACCTGTTTTAATTAAATACCAACATGTTTAAACAAATACCAAAATTTTCAAACAAACACCAACAACCTGTTTCACTTGAACATCAAATAAAATACAAGTGCCACAACCACCATCCAAATCAAGCGAAACCGGTTGGGAAAGGGGAAGGGTAAAGGGGAAAGGGAAAGGGAAAGGGTAAAGGGTAAAGGGGAAAGGGGAAAGGTAAAGGGGAAGGGTTTTAAAACTACTTAAGTTTGATTATATGTCAAATAAAATACAAGTTAAAATACAAGTTTAACGACTACGATCGCTAACGCTACCGCTACTACCAATTCGCCTACCACCATCCACACTTCGCCTACCACCATCCACACTTCGCCTACCATCCACACTTCGCGTACTAGTGCCACGACCACCATCCAAATCAAGGTATTGATCGACTGATGAGGCAGAGGCATTACCGCTAGTAGGTTGCTGTTGTTGCAAATTTCCCATTTGGGCCATTATTTGTTGCATGCGCTCCTCAAACTGGCTTCGCTCTTCCCGAAGTCGTTCCTCCAAACGTTCATCCATCTGGCTCTGCAATTGGCTCTGCAAATTCTGACTGCTGGATGAAGAAGAAGAAAAGTATTGCGTAGTATGACTGCGGTATGGCATGTCAAAGTACCCAGCACCATGCGGCCCAAATCCAGGCAAGCGATCTCCCTTTAGTTGCCTGTCTTGGAGGACAATGGCCGTCCAAAGTTTTTCACGAAAGGCGGGCCGCTCGGTGCTCCCAGGATCCATACTCTTCCTGGAAAAAAAAACATTATCCAGTATGTAGAAAACAATATTTCTTTAACTAAATAATTTATAATTTACTAATAGAAAATACTATTGTAGCGATGCGGAATTTCTTCCTCCTTTTTATTGTTGATTTGTTTATTTAGAGTCGCCACCTATATTATTATGAGGAAATATAGAAAAACCAATTTGAAAAATTTTGGGTTCGGGGCTTAAGTGATGGATTTGGAAGGTCTAGGAGCACCGCATCCACCCAATTCGAAGATCGGTCTTGCTTTAAGGGAGATTTTCAAATAGACAGTTTTTAAGAAAACAATCCATTTAATTAGATTAAACGGAATATGAGATCGATTGCTTCGAGACCATCTCCATGATTTGGAGAGGCTCTAGGCCGATCCCAGATTTGATGTGTTTATACCACTCTAAAAATCAGTTAGAATAGGTAGAGAAAGAAAAGATGATTACCTCTAGGTCGAGAGGTGATTTAGGCAGAGTTTTGCCTCGATTCTTGACTCGAATCTTAGTGTTCGTCATCAACAAGGTTGATGAATAATTTTTTGTTGTTTTTAGGGTGATTTGCAGGAGTCTTTCAAGGAGAGAAACTAACAAGTTGTGTGTGATTTGTGTGTCTGTGTAACCACCTCCAAATGACTAGAAGTCATCTAGTATTTATAGGGGTTGAATGACTTGGTCACCAAGATTAGGAGACTCGAGTGGATTAGGAGATCATCCTAGGAAGCTTCCAGATACCCTTTGTCAGTGGATATCCGGATTGGATGAGTTTTATCAAGGAAAAAGGTTGAAATCGACAAGGAAAGTGATTCTGTACATTCTGCAGAACCATTGTCTTGCGTGAGACACGCCATGTCTCACGCGGGACAAGGCTTCACAAAAGAGTAATTTGTCCTCCCTTGTTATCTCGTATGCAGATTAGTCCAAACTAACGGCCGTTAGTCAAAACTTAACGAAACATGACGAAATGGTGGATTTCTACTCTAAAACCGAAAGCGAGACTTAGAGTGGTATAACTCTGATACGATAGGTTCAGAATGGAGTGTCTACAGAGCCCCTCAGCAACAAGTCTTATGGAAGAAGTCATGTCGTCGATATAAAAGACATCATTCTGAATATCGGGATGGTCGTACCGCACGGCTGCCTACGTATCTCTTATCAGAGAATCAGACCAAAACGTAGTTCGACTCCAAAATACTAAAAGGCTGTTTTAGGTATTTTGAAAATCATTTTGAAAATCGAAGAATTTTTTTTTGAAAAGGTAAACTCATACAGAGGAATCAAATCATGACCCAATTCTGAATATACCTGTCTGTCTGAAGATTCGCCTGTTCTGGCTCCGAACCTGTGGGGACAAGATGTTAGAAAATAAAGGCTTACCTGTCCGGTCCCTCGTATCCTACTGTTTTGTGACGATTCGCCTGTAAGGGCTTCAAATCGGGCTTTTTGATGAGGTGACGGTCCATGTGGCATGAAACCAGGCTTTTGTGTGACGATCGCCTGTAAGGGCACCAAATCGGGCTTTTGCTGAGATGACGGTCCATGTGGCATGGAATCGGGCTTTTGTGTGACGATTCGCCTGAAAGGGCTCCGAATCGGGCTTTTGCGAGGATGATGGTCCATGTGGCACGGAACCGGGCTTTTCGATGACGATTCGTCTGTAAGGGCTCCGAATCGGGCTTTTGCGAGGATGACGGTCCATGTGGCACGGAACCGGGCTTTTCGATGACGATTCACTTGTTAGGGCGCTGAATCGGGCTTTTTGTGAGGATGGTTTACTGTCTTCGACCAACCATTTCGGGCAACACGACGTTGTATCAGGCAGTTATGCGTATGTCACGATTGACTCGTTCCGTGACTTGCGGTACCGATTTTTCCACTTTTCCTTGCTAGTGTGTCACTTCCAAGGGTGAATGTGTCAAAATTTTGAATTTTGACATTGCGTAGACGCTTATTGCCGAGGGAAATTTTGTCTTTGTCCAGTAGGTTTGTCTTACGCGGGACAACTTGTATCGCGCGGGTCTAAGTCTGTCGAGGCATAAATTCAGCCGCTGCTGCTTCATTTCAAAAACTCTTGTTTCAAACTTTTTCTCTCAAGTCCGACCCAAAGTTTTCTTTTCTTCAAAATTTCTCTAATTTCTTGTTGATTTCCCTTTCTTAACCAACTTTAATCCTTTCCCAAACACATAATCAATGGCTCAAGAATCAAGGAATTTGACATTGGATAGTTATTTGTGACGAAAGGATTATCCTCGTGACGACCTCACTTTCGATCGTCAAAGTCACATTTCGCACGTCGTTCGTGAAGGCTTGGTAAGAATCTCTTTCTCAACTCATTCCCATGATTTCATTTCATCCATTCCATGGTTAAATATGTTGATTCATCGAATTTGAGCATTCCCACTCTCTTTGTCAAGAACTAGGTTCAATGTCAATGCATGTTAGATTTTCTAGGCTTTGTTAAATTTTTATGATGCCTTTGTGTATATATGTTGGTGCTCTACACGGTTTGGATTGTAGGAGGGGTTGATTTGGGTAGCCAAATGCGAATCCATGCATGATTCTCCAGTATGCACGCAAGGTGTTTGATGAAATGTCTCAATGAAAATTTCTTTCCTTGACTTGATTTCTGACGATGTTTCCTCTGTCTTTCTCTGTTTTGCAACCATATAGGTCAATTAAGAATTGCTGGGGCAGTGCCAAGTTTGCCAAGGTTGTCTGGGACAAGGTCAAGGTCCTGGACAGGGTCCGTGCCAGAGTGGAGCAGACCGGGCTTCACACTTTTGTTGATAATGTCTGTGGCATGAGGCGGACTCCTCAAGTTCTCCGGGCCATCAGGGAGAGGTGGTGGGATACTACCCACACTGTCCATTTGCATTTCGGGGAGGCGACCATGACCCAGACCGATTTCTTTGCTATTATCGGGCTAGAGTGCAACGGAGATTCTCTTCCGATGATTAGGGGTTACAAATCGGCGAGCCCAGCTGAGTGGAGGCAACTTATTGGTTTTGTCCCTAGCAAAATCAAGGGATTTGCTGTTGAGCTCGCTCCTCTTCGTGGCCAGATTGAGGCCTATGCTGACAAGGCCAATGCGGTCATGGACCGAGTTGTGAGGGGGGCCCTCTGGTATATTCTGTAGGAGACCATTTTTGCCAATCACTCTTCCACTGCCCGTACTGCTCTTTTGGGGCTGCTGGAGGACCTGGACATGGTGAGTACGTATGATTGGGGCTCCGCTGGGCTGGCCTTTTGTTATCATGCCATGGATGAGGCATGTAGGCATACCAAGGATGCTATGCAGGGGTATTCTTATTCTTGGGAGGTACATTTCCTGACTTCTTGTCGCTTATTCATATACTGCATATTTCATCCATGCTTTGTACTGAATCTGGTTCTGTTTCCTTGTACAGATATGGGGGTATGCTGTTTTTTCTTTGCATAAGTTTGAGTTGGACGAGCGTGGGGCTCAGTTTCCGGCTATCAAGAGGTGAAGCTACTCCAACTGCACTGTGGATGAGGAGGAGGGAGAGGATTGGACCTTAACAGTGGAGGAGGCACGGGCCTTGTTGGACGGTTTCCGCTTTAAGCGACAGGGCCTGTATCCATGGACTCTCTTGGAGGCTGAGGTGCATGGCGCGTGGACTACCACCGTTACTCAGAGGATCTTGGTGTCACTTGAGGGTGATAGTATGTACTTGGGTGAGAGAGTCTTCTCTCAGCATGGCAGGGGTTTACTCGTTAGGAGAGTGCCAAAAGATCTGCCCAGGGAGATGCACTCTACTTCTTCTGCTTCCGTTTAGGCATATGCCAATTATGTGAATGGATACGCAGCAGAGGATTGTGTGGATTCAGGGACTTCATACGAGGATTTCCTCCCTCATTTGATGGGTCCCCTTATGGTAGGTGGTAGGCAGCCACGCACACATGGTTCTGCTTCTGGCTCATTAGCCCCAGGCTCTTCTTCTCAATATGCGGGTCCTGTGCCTTTTGTGCCGGATTATGGCCTCCCTCCTGACGTCTCTTTGGTAAGACTGATATATTTTTCTGCTTGTACTGTTTCTTGCATTGTCCATATATGTGTATATGTCCAATCCTTTCTGAGTATTTCCTTTTTTGAATAGATAACCATGTCCGCGGCAGATTACAACCGTGGGGCGAGCAGGATGGCCTGTTTGATGGCCTTGGTGTCGGACCTCTCCGGGAAGCTTTTTCACAAGGCGGCCTCGGCGGCGTCTACGATTGCCTCTGCGGTGACCCCTACTTGCGGAGCCAAGAGATCAAGGAGGGATGGTAGCCCCAGTGATGGCGATGATGGCGGTGCCGATAGCTCGAGGGATTTGATAGCATAGGGCTCCCCTACTCCCCATATTCTTGAGGTTGGCCCAAACATCTTTTTTTTCTGTATCTGTTAGCACATAGATTGCACAATAAACAAGTATTTTCTTTACTTACTAACCTAGTTCTAGTTAGTTAGCTAACTTTCTCGACTTCCATGGTGGTATCCACGAGCAATGGAATGGCCAATTTTTGGTATATAATTGGGAAGGTTTTGGTATATATACTGTATATGGGGAATATATTTGCAGGTTTCGAGACTTGTTTCGGCAAGTCGGGGCTAGATTGATCTCTTGTACATAAATTCTGCAGAATTTATAGAAGGGTTGTCCCGCGCGGAACAAGGTGTCTCGCGCGTGACACGCTTCCCAGACAACAGTTCTTCTCTTTTTCGAAACAGGATTCTGTGAATACCCCGTCCCGATGCAACGCGCATTCGGAGGTTGAAAAGAATAATTATGTAATGTCGGACCGAGATAGGATATTCATTTAGTTACACTCGCTTTAAACCATATTAAAATATTAGTTTAAATTTTGAGAGTCGCCACGCCACTTTGATATAGCCCAAAGCTTTGAAAAAAGGCTAAACAGTTAATTGGGTTCGGGGGTCAAGTTACAACAGAAGAAGAAGCGTTATCACTCCTATTGCCCGACGAATCGGTCTTTCTAGCATATGGGGTGTTGGTTGTGTGTGGTGTTTACAGGAATAGATAGAAGAAACGGGATCATGCATAAGGAGGAGGGGAGAGAAAGAATTAATTGATGATCACACCCTAGAACCTTTGAGTTAGGCCCTCGGAAGGTGCACTAATCAACGTTCATCCTTGGGGGATTGTTGATCATGGGACAATTATTACTAAGGTGGAAGGAAAGAAATAGTTCCTAGATCCATTGGGTTTCTTGGCGAAACCCTAGATCATCCTCGGCTATTGCATATTTAAATATATTAAAACAACCCTAAATCTAGCATATATGACATAAGCAAGAAATAAAGTAATTAAAATACTAAGCATGCAAATAATAAATCTAGCATAATAATAAAGACGATAATAAAGACGGAAAAATAAACAGAAGACTTACCTAATGATGGCAAGGCTTTTGGATTGAATCTATGAAGATTCGAAGAGAGTAGGAAGAACTGCGGGTAAAACAAGTGTAGTCTCGTTTCTTCCGAGTGAATTGTGTGTTGAGAAAATATTTAGACTTAGAAAACTCGAGTTTAGTCTCAAGTTTTCTATGGAGGAAACCTCAAGTTTTGTCTTGAGTTTTTCGTAGAATAATTCTGTCTTCAAAGTGTGAGGCAGAGTGGGGTTTATATAGTGAAAGGAATTGGGGAGGGACGGCTTCGAAACTGATGTGGGAAAGGACAAAAGGCCGATCGGCCAATTATTACTTTGGCCCAAATCCTTGGCCCAAATGCGCAAGCCTTGGCCCCAAATTGCCTAGAAATCTCGGCCAAACTGTCCAATTCCCTCGGCCATCCTGGTGCAAATGCAAAGGCTCATTTTGTATAATAAATATTCGTTTCGTCTCCGCTATTTCCAAGTCCACTTTGGCCACTGAAATGACTTCTTTTGCACTTCGCTCTTTGGAATTTTATCTTTCATTTAATCCCAGGAATTTTTATATATCAAATTCGTCCAAAATTTCCATATTTCCCGTTTAGTCCCTGAATTTTCCATAAATTCCGATTTGGTCCAAAAGCTTCCAAATGCCATTTTAGTCCCAGATTTTCCCGAATCGCACTTCAGTCCCTGTACTCAAACCATATCAAATATACATAAAACTCGGGAATCAAACGCAAAGAAACCTTAATCAAACCAGTCCAAAATATTTAAAATTCCTTTTTTCGGACCGGGTACTAACAGTAGCCCCTCGGCGACGCTTCTTGTAAGACAAGTAGGGTCGACGATAAAAAATAGGATCCGTCCTGAAAAAAGGGATTTCAGGAGGTAAGGAAAGTGACCTTGTGGATGTGAGGTTTTTTGGACTTGAGCTGAGTCGCAAAAGGATGACCAGGTAGGTCAAGCGGCTGGACCCACGTCGGGCTACCTACGTATCCCAAAAGGAATCAAGCCAAGTCGTAGTTCGGAAGAGTGGGCGTTTAGTACCCGAGAGTGGCGGACGTGCAGCGTCTCAAGCCAAAGATGCGATTTGTGGCAAGGCTTTGGGGATCGGATCTAAGGGCGATTCGAATAATATTGAGAGATGTACGGAAAGGAGAATCAAGTATAGTCTTGCCTTCTCCGTGGGAAAATATGTTGTGTGTGGAAAGGAAACTCAAGTATAGTCTTGATTTTTCTCTTGAAAATTGTGTGTGATGGAACAAATCAAGTGTAGTCTTGATTTCTCCGTGTGAAGATATGTTGTGAGATAATGTGTGGAAAGGAAATTCAAGTATAGTCTTGATTTTCCTCTTGAAAATTGTGTGTGATGGAACAAATCAAGTGTAGTCTTGATTTCTCCGTGTGAAGATATGTTGTGAGATAATGTGTGGAAAGGAAATTCAAGTATAGTCTTGATTTTCCTCTTGAAAATTGTGTGTGATGGAACAAATCAAGTGTAGTCTTGATTTTTCCCTGTGAAGATATGTTGTGGAAAGGAAATTCAAGTATAGTCTTGATTCGCGTACTGAGAGAAAGTGTATGGGGCAATGTGGGAAAAAACTGTGTGGGAATCAAAAGCCAAATATTTGACTGTCCGGGGAGTCACCCAAAGATTTGACTGTACGGGGAGTCACCCAAAGATTGGATAATTTTGACTTCTGAAATGCGGGACGGACCCTTTGAAGGTGCGGGACGGACCCTTTGAAGATGCGGGACGGACCCTTTGAAAGTACGGGACGGACCCTCTGAGATACAGGACGGACCTTTTGAAATGGAGGATAGACCTCTGAAATGCGGGACGGACCCTTTGAAGGTGCGGGACGGACCCTTTGAAGATGCGGGACGGACCCTTTGAAATGGAGGATAGACCTCTGAAATGCGGGACGGACCCTTTGAAGATGCGGGACGGACCCTTTGAAGATGCGGGACGGACCCTTTGAAGGTGCGGGACGGACCCTTTGAAAGTACGGGACGGACCCTTTGATAGTACGGGACGGACCCTTTGAAATACAGGATGGACCCTTTGAAATGGAGGATAGACCTATGAAATGCGGGACGGACCCTTTGAAGATGCGGGACGGACCCTTGAAATGGAGGATAGACCTCTAAAATGCGGGACGGACCCTTTGATATGCGGGACAGACCCTTTGAAAGTACAGGACGGACCCTTTGAAATGGAGGATAGACCTCTGAAATGCGGGACGGACCCTTTGAAGATGCGGGACGGACCCTTTGAAATGGAGGATAGCCTCTGAAATGCGGGAAACTGTAGCTGCCAAAGGACTTAGGCTATCACATCGATGAAGAATAGTTGTGTGAATTGATTGGGATTATTATGGCTTCCCGAGCCGAAGAACCAAGCGATTAAAAGATTGGGATAATCATTGCTAAGGCTTAGAGAGGAGTCTTGTCTCCTAGGCTTAAGGCTAGGATTTTAGAGAGGTATTTGTCACCTAGACATGAGGCTAGGGTTTAGAAAGGTATTTGTCACCTAGGCTTGAGGCTAGGGTTTAGAAAGATATTTGTCACATAGGCTTGAGGCTAGGGTTTAGAGAGGTATTTGTCACCTAGGCTTGCTTGAGGCTAGGGTTTAGAAAGGTATTTGTCACCTAGGCTTGAGGCTAGGGTTTAGAAAAATATTTGTCACATAGGCTTGAGGCTAGGGTTTAGAGAGGTATTTGTCACCTAGGCTTGCTTGAGGCTAGGGTTTAGAGAAATTTTTGTTACCTAGGCTTAGGGCTAGGGTTTTACATTTCTGGTAAGTCTGAACAAGGCAGTTTGAGCAGAAAGGTTATGGTTTAAACTAGGCGAGGCCGAGAAGATGGGATTAGGTAAGTTTGATGTCCAGAGATAAGGGGCAGGACCGAGTCACCTTGAGAGAGAGAGGCGTCTTTGAAGAGTTTGAAAATTTGTGGAGACCAAAGAGTGATTTTGTAAACAAGGTGCCAAAGAGGATAGCATTTTGAAAGCATGTTATTTTGATAAGGAGGCCTTATGATTAATCATGTTTCTAACTAACTCCAAAAGTTTGCCACATGCTGATCTTGATGACAAGGGATGCCCTTCATGCTAGATATGACTTCATTGGAGCTCCGATTTTTGTTAGAGCACATAGTCGACCCATTTTTGTTGAGGGGAGCCCCAATGTTTGATGAAGTGACCTTGGCGAAGTCCCAGTTGATGATGAATGGCGAAGCCCCAGTTGATGATGCAAAGCAAACCTGAAGGGAATGGCGAAGCCCCAGCTTGGAGAGATTCAATGCATCCCTATTTGCAGATAGAGTCATCTTGCGGCCACGGGGGCGACCCCTCGTTTCGAACAATGGTCAATCAGTCGCTGGACAAGACTCGGAAATGTATATGTGCAGGGGCGCATTTTTTCGAAGGTGGGAATGGATCCCGAGTTCGTGTATGACACTTTCTCTTTTGGGTTTGACTCTTTTGGGAGAGTATAAGCATCACAAGGTGTGGAAAAGTGTATGGAAGCCCCCGTACGTAAAGACAGTGTTTGACTCTATTTTCCTATGATGTAGAAAAAGAAGACTTGTCGAGACATTTGAAGAATTATTTTATTCAGAATTATATCTTGATTGCTCGTGAATGGACCTCACTGATTGGTTTATCAAATTCCAATTATATAGGTAAACAAATGAATGTTTTGATTTGAAGGTGAAATCTGGCTTGTCTTTAGAAGGAGAAGGATGTTCCGTTGTTGCTTGCTGCTCTGTTCGATGGTAATTGTGGTGCGGGCTGCCGTTGCATTGATCTCCTTCATGGGAAAGAATGAAAAATAGAAAAAAGATTGGGGTGGAAGAAAAGGTGGGAATTGACTGATTATAACCCAAAGATTTTTTCATTCCTTCAAGTGAAGATTCTTTGTTTCTTTGTTCTCGCAAGCCGAGGGGAGTAGTCCCTGGCGCGTGTCTCCTTGCTTTTACCGGAGTGCCGCTGAGAGGCACGGATGCGAAGCCCCAGTGAGACTTTTGCAGACAGTGTTTGAGGAGTCGAATGAATGAATTTCAAGAATAGGACGAGTTCCCAAACTTTTGAGAGAATATGTAATATGCTCACGTAGGATAACAAGTGACTCAAAAATCTGAATACGCATTTCTTTTAAATAATCTTTTGAGAATTCCATCCGGTAGCGGTTGTAGCTGGTCTTTGGGTTGCGATCGACCATTGGATGATGCTTAACATGACCTCTTAAAGTGAGAGGTCGGCTGGGCCATTTGCTGAGAGGTTGGCTTGAGGGATGTGTTTGGAATTTCTAAGGTGAAGGGATTTTCTTGTTGTTGCCTCTTCAGAACCTCTAAGAGTGAGGTTAACTTTGATTTTGGCAAGGTCAAGGGTGGTGATGGAATCCTCTAAAAGTGAGAGGATGGACTTTGGAATGGGTTTATGGGATTTGTCCAAGAGGGAATCTTTGTTGCTTCTTCTCGCGAGTTTGTTGTGGTTTCAGCAGGTAACTTGATCATGATAGGATCTTCACTCGACGTCTCGTTTTCACAACCTTTCGGCAGGTAACTTGATCACGATAGGACTTTCACTCGATGTCTCATTTTCACAACCTTTGGGAGGTTCACTTCGGGGTGATGAAGTTTTTTTTTTTTTTTTTTTTTTTTTTTTTTTAAACACCCTCTTATCGAGAAAGGCCTTCGGATTTGTTTGCTCGCGATAGCCCCTAGTGTATGCCTTAGGATGATTTTACCTTTTCCTTCTTGGGTTTGGAGGTGGTCCCTTCGAGGGAGCCCCTTGTATGAGTTTCTTTCGCATTCCGCCTTTCTTGAGCTTGGAGGTGATTACTTCCTTTGTGAGTCGAGGGAGCCCCTAGTATGGGCTTCTTCCTTAGGGTCTCAAAACTTGTCGATCTTGAAATGAAAGGGTATTATTTAGTGAGGATAAGGTTATGGCTTCCTATGGTGAGAGGTTTAAGCTTCAATTGCTACTGGATGGCATTCTCAAAAGAGTATTTAAAATAAATGCAAACTCAATTAACCGACTTATTAAGTAAGGCAGAATATATTCTGACCATAAGAAAGATATGTGAGCATATTCAATGAAAGCTTATCGATCAAAATGGAAAATCAGAGGAGACGCGAGATTGGGGGGTTGGTGAGCCCCAAGTTGATATTCATGCAGCACTTGTGAAGGATAGGAACAACTCCTTGCATTTTCTTTAAATTGCAGTGGCGTGAGCAGCTATTTTCTGATGATGAGCAAAAACGGTCTTTGTGCTTGTCTTGATCATATGGAAAGGAGGTCAAGCGGGGGAGAGTGTATTTGGGGAAGTGTATGTTTGAGAAGGTATAACGGGTATGTACAAGGAATGTATGAAAAGTATATGGTGGAGTATGTAGAGAATGTATGAGAGAAGGGTGTATAGGGATGGTGTATATGAAGAAGGAACGGTGAGTTGTTTACTCCAATCAAAGCATTCATTCATTGTTTACTTTATTAGCCGGTGAGTTTATCAGTGAGATTAGCAACCAAGTGATAATTATAAATAAAACAACCTTCTTGAAAGTAATGCGAGATTATGTCTCAAGTCTAGAGAGAAAAGAAAGAAAGACCCTTTTTTATTATTGAAGTAACTAGTTCAAAGTGGACATTACATATCAATGCCCAAAATGGACGTAAAAAAGACGCACTAGAACCTACAAGACTGAATGAATCTAAATCTTTCCTCGATGGGTGAGGGTTCCTTCATCAATGAGGCCTTGGTTGATCAAACTTTGAATCAAGCGTTTTAGCTGCTTACAGTTGTCAGTGGTATGCCCAACGTACTTATGGTATTTGCAAAACTTGGATGTATCCAAGTTAGATCTCGGGTTAATAGGCTTGCAATTCTCGAGTGGCTTGATCAAATTCTTCCTCACCAAAACTTCGAAGAACTCATCCACAGGCATTGCCAAGTCATCAAAATGCTCCTTGTTGATTTTCTTCTCTTGGATTGAATTTGGGGGTGACTCGGGTATTGGTATCCTTCTTTGGTTGGTGGCCATAGCAGGCATCCTGAATGAGAAATTTTGATGTGTTGAACCATAAGTGGGACCGCAAGCATGTGGATGGTAGGGACTCTGGAATTGAACAGGAGGAGGAACTCTTCTCAAATATTCTTGAATGTAAGACAAATGGCGCTGCTCAATTTCATGCATGTCTTTGAGGAGGTTAATCACTCCCACCCTCATGTCTGAGACTTCTTTAAGGGCTTCAATGCTTTTCTCCATAGACATGATGTAGAATTCTAATGATGGCAGAGTCGAACCAATGAGTAGAATTAGACTCATAATTAATCTTAAGGCACCTTTGAGAAAATAGATGATCTCCACGATTTGAGAGTTTGACCGGGCTGAAGTTGCCTACGTAACCCTTACCATTTAAGGTACGAGTCTCAGGTCACCGTAGTTCGAGGGGTCCCCGATTGATGATACAACCAGGGTTAAGTTTAAAGAAAGAGAGAGGATGAATGTAAAAGAGGAAGAGGAAGATGACTCGATCCTTGTTCAAATATAAGTGAGGGTGATCTAGACGAGCTAATCGGACTTGGATGAGAATTGGTAAGTTGGCTTAGGTAGGCTCTAGATGGTGGTTTGATCTAGATGGGTCGAGAGAGGTTTGATCTAGGTGGGTCTTTGGCTGAAGGGTGCTAGAGATAAAGGATCTAAACTATGGATGGTTTTAAGACTAAGGGAGAAAACTGCGGATGGTTCAAGAGGTAAGAGGTAGAACTTTGAAGGGTCCTAAATTGAGGATGTAGACCGTGGGTGGTCAAAGGTAGAGGAGTGGACCATGGATGGTCCAAGAGACGAGGGGTGGACTTCGAAGAGTCTCAGGTGGAAGGGTGGACCTTTAATGGTCCTAGATGGAGAGAGTGGACCTCGAAGGGTCCTAAATTGAGGAGTGGACCTCGAAGGGTCCTAAATTGAGGAGTGGACCTTGAAGGGTCCAAGAGAAGAGGAGTGGACCTTGAAGGGTCCAAGAGAAGAAGAGCAGACCTTGAACGGTCCAAGATATGAGGAGTGTGAACCTTGAAGGGTCCAAGAGATGAGGAGTGGACCTTAAAGGGTCCAAGAGAAGAGGAGTGGACCTTAAAGGGTCCAAGAGAAGAGGAGTGGACCTTAAAGGGTCCAAGAGATGAGGAGTGAACCTTGAAGGGTCCAAGAGAAGAGGAGCGGACCTTGAACGGCCCAAGATAAGAGGAGTGGACCTTAAAGGGTCCAAGAGAAGAGGAGTGGACCTTAAAGGGTCCAAGAGAAGAGGAGTGAACCTTGAAGGGTCCAAGAGAAGAGGAGCGGACCTTGAACGGCCCAAGATAAGAGGAGTGGACCTTAAAGGGTCCAAGAGAAGAGGAGTGGACCTTAAAGGGTCCAAGAGAAGAGGAGTGAACCTTGAAGGGTCCAAGAGAAGAGGAGCGGACCTTGAACGGCCCAAGATATGAGGAGTGGACCTTGAACGGTCCAAGATATGAGAAGTGGACCTTGAATGGTCCAAGATTGGGAGAGTGGACATAGTATAGGAAGAGCACCACGAAGGGTCAAAGAGTGGACCTTGAACGGTCCAAGATAGAGAGACTGATCCTAGAGCGGTCCGCAGTAGAGGGTGTGGACCTTGAAGGGTCCAAGAAGTAAAGAGTGGACCTCGGAGGGTCCTAGAAATGGAGAGTGGACCTCGGAGGGTCCTAGAAATGAGGAGTGGACCTCGGAGGGTCCTAGAAATGAGGAGTGGACCTCGGAGGGTCCTAGAAATGAGGAGCGGACCTCGGACGGTCCCAGCGGACCTCGGAGGGTCCTAGAAATGAGGAGCGGACCTCGGAGGGTCCTAGCGGACCTCGAAGGGTCCTAGAAATGAAGAGCGGACCTGGGAGGGTCCTAGAAATGAAGAGTGGACCTCGGAGGGTCCTAGCGGACCTCGAAGGGTCCTAGAAATGAGGAGCGGACCTCGGAGGGTCCTAGAAATGAGGAGCGGACCTCGGAGGGTCCTAGAAATGAGGAGCGGACCTCGGAGGGTCCTAGAAATGAGAAGCGGACCTCGGAGGGTCCTAGAAATGAGGAGCGGACCTCGGAGGGTCCTAGAAATGAAGAGCGGACCTCAGAGGGTCCTAGAAATGAAGAGCGGACCTCAGAGGGTCCTAGAAATGAGGAGCGGACCTTGAACGGTCCAAGATATGAGGAGCGGACCTCGGAGGGTCCTAGAAATAAGGGATAGTTAAGCACTTTATTTACAAAAAAGCCCTCTATTTTATAGAACCTACTCTTGGTTGGAAGGGATACCCCTTTTTCGCAACTAACTAAAGGTCCTAACGTGGTGGATCCTAACGACTAACCGTCTCATATAGACATTTAAGATGATATTTATGGGAAGTACTACAGACCTATGATAAGACAAGATCTTTTAACAAGCACTCGACCTTACATGGCACATCCTTTAAAAATTTTTTGTGCTCTTTTCTCTCTATAGATCTTGACTTATCACTGATTCGTAGTGACTCAACATAAAGACCTTATTAATTGTCTACATGAAAAAGCTAGTCAAACCAACCGGTCACAAGGAGTGTATTCTTAGCAAAGTGGGTGACACAAGGGTTAGATTTCAAGCTCCCACCGTGCAGCCGAAGCGCACTGATGAGTGGATGGCCAAGTGAGACTCGGAAGGGAGGCAACATGATCACCACACTTCCCGCACTTTGGCTTCTCCGAAGGGTTAAGGGGTAGCTGTGCAGTGTGACACGGACTCTAGTGGTAGTGTGAGGTAAAAAGTCTAATTCTTTTTTTTAAGGAAAAAAGAGAAAGATTTTTTTTATGAGATGCATGCATGCAATGCAACAGTTAAGAATAGGAGAGAAAGAAAAAGGAAGTAAAATACAACACCATACAAGAAAACGAAAGTCTGACCCACTTAGTTTGAAAAGATTTCAAAACAGTCCCCAGCAGAGTCGCCACTGTGAATACCCCGTCCCGATGCAACGCGCATTCGGAGGTTGAAAAGAATAATTATGTAATGTCGGACCGAGATAGGATATTCATTTAGTGACACTCGCTTTAAACCATATTAAAATATTAGTTTAAATTTTGAGAGTCGCCACGCCACTTTGATATAGCCCAAAGCTTTGAAAAAAGGCTAAACAGTTAATTGGGTTCGGGGGTCAAGTTACAACAGAAGAAGAAGCGTTATCACTCCTATTGCCCGACGAATCGGTCTTTCTAGCATATGGGGTGTTGGTTGTGTGTGGTGTTTACAGGAATAGATAGAAGAAACGGGATCATGCATAAGGAGGAGGGGAGAGAAAGAATTAATTGATGATCACACCCTAGAACCTTTGAGTTAGGCCCTCGGAAGGTGCACTAATCAACGTTCATCCTTGGGGGATTGTTGATCATGGGACAATTATTACTAAGGTGGAAGGAAAGAAATAGTTCCTAGATCCATTGGGTTTCTAGGCGAAACCATAGATCATCCTCGGCTATTGCATATTTAAATATATTAAAACAACCCTAAATCTAGCATATATGACATAAGCAAGAAATAAAGTAATTAAAATACTAAGCATGCAAATAATAAATCTAGCATAATAATAAAGACGATAATAAAGACGGAAAAATAAACAGAAGACTTACCTAATGATGGCAAGGCTTTTGGATTGAATCTATGAAGATTCGAAGAGAGTAGGAAGAACTGCGGGTAAAACAAGTGTAGTCTCGTTTCTTCCGAGTGAATTGTGTGTTGAGAAAATATTTAGACTTAGAAAACTCGAGTTTAGTCTCAAGTTTTCTATGGAGGAAACCTCAAGTTTTGTCTTGAGTTTTCCGTAGAATAATTCTGTCTTCAAAGTGTGAGGCGGAGTGGGGTTTATATAGTGAAAGGAATTGGGGAGGGACGGCTTCGAAACTGATGTGGGAAAGGACAAAAGGCCGATCGGCCAATTATTACTTTGGCCCAAATCCTTGGCCCAAATGCGCAAGCCTTGGCCCCAAATTGCCTAGAAATCTCGGCCAAACTGTCCAATTCCCTCGGCCATCCTGGTGCAAATGCAAAGGCTCATTTTGTATAATAAATATTCGTTTCGTCTCCGCTATTTCCAAGTCCACTTTGGCCACTGAAATGACTTCTTTTGCACTTCGCTCTTTGGAATTTTATCTTTCATTTAATCCCAGGAATTTTTATATATCAAATTCGTCCAAAATTTCCATATTTCCCGTTTAGTCCCTGAATTTTCCATAAATTCCGATTTGGTCCAAAAGCTTCCAAATGCCATTTTAGTCCCAGATTTTCCCGAATCGCACTTCAGTCCCTGTACTCAAACCATATCAAATATACATAAAACTCGGGAATCAAACGCAAAGAAACCTTAATCAAACCAGTCCAAAATATTTAAAATTCCTTTTTTCGGACCGGGTACTAACAGATTCTGTCAAGTTTTCCTATATAAACACATGTAGTCCGCCCCAAAACTTCATTCGGGCCTCCAAGACTCTTAGAATATTCTGTTGGGACCAAATTCTTGCTTTCTTCTTCAGCCCTTTGATCCATGGTTTCCAAGGAAATTGGTCCAACGTCCATAATTGTTGATGAATTTTCTTTGCCTTCCGATGCAGTCCAAGATTTCAAGCAAACATCGAGGAACTTCATGAGATCATTTCATAATCGTTCTCGTAATAGGTTTATTAAAGAGTTTGGATTTAGAATCCTCTTTACTTTGAAGAATCTCCAACCAGATTGGAATCTTTTGCAAGGAGTTGCTAGATTTTGGGATCCTTCTCTTCATCTCTTTAGTTTATCTCTTAATGAGATGGTACCCACTGTAGAGGAGTTTGCTATTATCTTGGATATGCCTTTGACCGGTGAGATTGCGATTCCTAAGTATGATAGGAATTAGTCGGAGGCTTTGAATGAATTATTGGGGATTCCCCTTGATATATGTTATGAGTTGATTCACCGCCTCTGGGTGGATTGTTCTTCTTTTCCTGCACGCTTTAGTGGAGATTCGGATGATGAAGCTTTCCATGTTTACAAATGGAATTTCTTGGCCCTTTCTCTTTTCGGAGATGTATTGCTCACATGTAGGGGTGGCTTGGTTGACTCCCAATTGGTGGAGATTGTTCTGCAAGCTAGGGGACGTTCCAGGAACATCCTTCCCTTAGTATTGGGTGAGACCCTTCATGGTCTTGATGAGCTGCATAGGACCAGTGCCATGACTCGAGGGAGTCCTCTTTTATTGACCATTTGGCTTAGAGAACATCTCAAATTGGTAGCCCCTCCATTGGAATATTCCCCTTTTATGTATCATATGAGGAAGCTCTTGATCAAGGATCTTTCAGAAGACGAGTGGGCTCAAATGATTGCAAAGGCCACTACCACAGATATTATTTGGTGCCCACCATTTTGGAGTGTGAACAAATATGTTGCCAATACCATGGGTTTTGACAGAGTTGTACTTCTGGGTTTGCGAGATTCCTCTTTCTATTTTCCTAGGCGGGTGCTTCGTCAATTCGGTCAACAACAAGATACTTTTATTTTTGAAGGAGCTTCTCGTGAAGTATCCTACATGGGTCCAGAGTTTGCAAGGGTGCTAGCTCAAGCTTGGAGTGAAGGGACCAGTCGAGATCGTTGGACGAACCTTCGAAGCTTTGATGCAAGTGTTTTCTTATCAGATAAGTGCTTGGATTGGTTTTTCCATAGCGGCCACCCAAATGCAGAGAAGATTGATGAAGTGCGGCGTCTATTGTTAGGGGACCCTTTTGTGGAAAGTAGTGTTTTGAGAAGGAGCGAGGCTCAATCAGACTCTGCTAATGTGAGAACTGATCCAACCCAAGATTTTCTTGATGGGGATTGGTATGAAAGAAGAGGCACCGGTCTCCCTGAAAAGATGCAAGCTTTGGATAGGCTCAATGTTTTCAAGAGGATTTAAAAATATGTTTTCACTCGCCTTGATGGTTCTCCTTTGAAGGACCCGAATCGTAAGAGAGATCGAGACGATGGTAATGATCATGTCCGCCGGCCTACAAAGTCAACGAAAGTCTAGATCCTAGAGAGTACCAAGAGATTGCTTAGATAGATCAAATAGTTTTTAATTTAGTATTTTCTTTTCAAGATTCTTAGCTTAGCAAATTTGTCGTTGTCGTTAGAATTTTTCTTTTGTTATCAGAAAATGCATTCAATTAATACAAGTACAAGATTTGATTTTATTATTTGATTAGACTGAACCCGAAGGCTGCCTACGTTCCTCTTTTACATTAATCAAATAAGAGGCTCAGGTTGACGTAGTTCATTTTTGAGAGATATTGGACAAAATTCGTTTTCTGACAGAGGGGTAGTCTCGCGTGAGACAAGGCCTCTTTTTTTTTTCCACATCCTGGTTTTTGCCTAGACCGCCCTTTCAGGTTTTCAATCTAGAGGGCTTCTTTTCTTGTGCGAGTTCTAATTTTTGCCTAGTTCATCCCTTTTAGGATTTTCAACCTAGCGAGCATTTTTTTGAAGAGGCCAAGTCACGCGAAGTACTTCTTGAGCTTGTCCATGTTGACCGACTTGGGTAGTTGATCTCCGTCAAAGTCCACCAGCTTAAGGGCTCCCCAAGAGAATATCTTCTTTACGATGTAGGGTCCTATCCATCTTGGTCCCCACTTGCCTAGAGGGTTGAAAGGTCCAGGGCCGTATTCGCGGAGAACTAGATCGCCTACTCTTATGTTCCTTGTTTTGACCTTTCTGTTGAAAGCTCTTGCCATCCTTCTTTGGTAGGCTTGAGTGTGTTCAGCTGCTTTCAGTCTCCTTTCGGCTAGCAGGGCTAGCTCTTCGTATCTGTTTTCTAACCAGTCAACTTCGTCCACTTGATTCTCTAGGAGAACTCTAAGTGAAGGTATTTCTAGCTCTATAGGCAGAACGACTTCCATCCCGTATGCGAGGGCGTATAGAGTTTCGCCGGTGGCTATTCGGATCGAGGTGCGGTATCCCCAAAATACGAAGGGTAGTTTGTCGGGCCAATCCATTCCAGTGACTGCCATTTTCCTGATGATGGTTTCGATTGTTTTATTTGCGGCTTCAACTTCTCCATTTGTTTGAGGCCTGTAGGGGGTGGACTTATGCCTTACGATTTTATATTCTGCCAAGAGACGGTCAGTTTCTTTCTCAAAGTGGGAACCATTATCAGATATCATCTCTTGTGGCACCCCATATAGGCAGATGATGTTGCGTTTGATGAACTATGCTACCTTTCTGGCATTCAAGACATTGTAGGAGGCGCCTCGATCCATTTAAATAGTCGATGACTACTAGAACGAAACTGTGCCCGTCGGTTCCCGCGGGTGTGACCTTTCCAATCACGTCTATACCCCATGTAGAGAAGGGCCAAGGAGATGTCATAGTGTAAAGCAAGGAAGAAGGTGCATGCTGAAGGTTAGCTTGTATCTGGCACTTGTGGCATTTCTTGACCATATTGATGCAGTATGCTTTCATGGTTAACCAAAAGTATCCTTGTCTGATGATCTTCTTGGCGAACATGTTTTCGCTCATGTGGGTTCCACACACTCCTTGATGAACATGGTCCATTATCTCTTGGGCCTCTTTTTCGGTGGCACAAAGGAGGTTCCTTTTGGAGTATTTCTTGAACAAGCGATCAACAATGATGACATAATTAGCTGCTAATCTTTTGAGAGCAATATGAGTTTTCTTATCGGCCTCAGGCGGGCAGGTTCCATCCAGGATTAAATGCCAAATGTCATAGTACCAGGGTTTCTTATCGGAATCATCAATAGTGGCGCATTCAGATAACCACTCATCCTTGTAATCATGAAGGTCTATGACAGCACAGTAAGCAGGAGTCGCTCGCTGATAAGTGACTATTATATAGTCATTTATCCCAAATTTTATATACTTTTACTTAAATAAATCATCATTTTTTATTTTAGTTTTAAGTACTTTTTACTTACTTTTTCACATTTATTAGATTTTACGCCTTTGGTATGTTTTATACTTTTTAGACAGGTTTTAGGGCCTTTTTATGTCAAAAAGGTGCTTGGGTGTTTTAAAGATAAAAGACATGGAGGAGCACCAAGCAAAATGGACACACAAAGCTAAACCCAGGTGGAGCGGCCGTGCAGCTAGTAGTGGAGAGGCCGTGCACTTAAGGCCATGACAGGCCATTTTGGCCCCAAACCATGGAGTGGCCGAGCCTTGAACTGGCCCTGGCCGTGCCAACCTTGGAGCGGCCGTGCAGCTAACCTCGGAGCGGCCGTGCAAGTCTTCCAAATTCAAATTCAAAAATGGCGCCAAGGGTGCACGGCCGTGCAAAACCCTTGACACGGCTGTGCAAGATCGTGACTGCAGACTAAAAGGCACCTTTTGGAAGTACCTTCTTGAAGAGTCCCCTCCCCCTTATAAAAAGACCCTTTGTAATCAGTCTTAAACACAGATTATATATATAATTTTGACTGATATTCCAGAGTATAATGATTAGAGATTAAACAAATACTTGTGATATCAATTTCCAAAGATATTTTGAAGATCAAAGTTCATGTTTTGTTCTTGAAGTACCTTGGAGTAAAGCAATAAAAGTAAAGCATATTTCCAGCCATTTGCCTTCTATTTTCATCATAAGTCTTCTTACTCTATCCTTTATTTTTAATTGCTTATATGTTCTAGATGGCTAGTGAGTAAATTCCCCTTGTTCTTGGGGTTGGAAACTAAAAAACATACATGTTCATCATCTAAAAAATGAAAAGTCTTGTCTTCTATCTTCATCTAAACAATTTCTCTATATTATTCTCTAAATGCCTTACATTTTGGAGACGTCCAATTTGTATGATTCAGTCAATTGAGAGATGGACCTAGCGGAGAATCTCGATTGACGGAACCATATAAAGAAACTAGGTTCCATTGATCACGAAAGTAGTTCAACGGCCTAGGGATGTTCCTTTAATGGAAAGTATGTTGACTCTCGTTCTTAATGGATTCTTACTAATTATGGTCAGCTAGAGATAAGCCGGAATGCCCGTTTGTGACAGGGCGGGGGTAACATAAACGGAAATCTCAAACAGTTAGGACATAATTAGTGAAGAATACAAACGCTACTGTCTTAACCCGAAGTAGCGTAGGCTTAACATACCATCCTTGATTTAAATGAAAACCTATATTTCTAAGACAATGACAATTTGATGAACAATGTTATGTGTATGATTTCCAATCCCGGGAAAGCTTTATTTTATAAGAGTTTTATTAAAATATATTCTGTTTATGTTCTTTCTATTTTAAAAATCAAACTTTAGCTCCCCCCCAATCTTTTCTATAATTCTAAAGACAAAAATATTTCCAAAATAAACCCTGTCTCTGTGGGATCGACCCGTACTTGCACCCGCTATATTACAATAGCCCGTGCGATTGCGGATATTAAATAAACCGTTAGGTTAACACCCCAACAAGTTTTTGAGGCCGTTGCCGGGGACAACGGTTTATTTTAAGTTTTTGTCTTTACTACATAATTTTTCATTTTATTTTGTTTTTTTGTTTTGTTTTGCTTTTACTTCCAATAAATTGTTGCGTTTAATCTCTCTTTAAGTGATTTTCTCTTAGTGTATGTAACGGGCTCGGACATTCCTTGAAAATTTTGATCCGGAATCCGAACGATGCTTTCACGAGAGACTAAGAAGATTTAAAGAGACCTTAAGGAAACATATGGCGGAAGGAGAACCGCAAACACCGGCTAGGACCCTACGGGACTTTGTTAATCCATGTACCCCGGGAACTAGATCCCCTATTGTTGTGCCAAATGCCGAAGCGGCACACTTTGAAATAAAGCCGCAGCTCTTGCATATGGTTATGATTAACCAATATAGCGGCACCGCTTTCGAAGATCCTCATCTCCACATCCAAACATTCCTTGAATATTGTGATACCACACGTATTCAAAATATTACCCCGGAAGCGATTCGGATGCGCCTTTTTCCTTTCTCTCTTAAGGATAAGGCGAAACAATGGTTGATTTCGGTCCCCCAAAATTCATTGACAACATGGGACCAAATTCAAGAAGCATTCCTTGGTCGATTTTTCCCACCAAGCAAAACTGCCCAAATACGCACGAAGATCACTAACTTTTGTCAAACGAATAGTGAGACTTTGTATGATGCATGGGAGCAGTGCCCCCACTACGGGCTTGAAAAGTGGTTGATTGTTCACACCTTCTACAACGGTCTCATATTCAAGACAAGAGAGACCATTGATGCCGCTGCAGGAGGAGCATTGATGAATAAAGGAGTCGATGAGGCATATGACCTTATCGAAAACATTGCATTGAACCATTACCAATGGTCAAATGAGAGGGAGCAACAACAAGGTACGCCCGGTAAATATAATGTTGATGCAGTTACTCTTCTCTCTTCTAAGGTTGACATGCTTTTGAAAAAAATTGAAAATCTTAATGTCAATCCCGTAGCTAGTGTAAATGTGTTATGTGAATTATGTGGGTCTAACTCACGTAATACGGATAACTGCGAGTTACTTGACATTACCTCTAATGATCAAGTGAACTTTGTAAATTCTTTTGGACAAAAGGGGGGGGGATGTATTCTAATACATACAATCCCGAGTGGAGGAATCACCCCAACTTTTCCTATAAGAATAACAACGTTCTTAACCCGCAGCCATCTACACAACCCCCGGGATTTGCACCTAAGAATTTCAATAACAATGCAAGTACCTTCCCCCCTAAGTCAAAATTGGATCTTATAATGGATTTCGTAGTGGAAAATAAAAATTCCCAAGAAAAGATCAATAATGAATTTAGGGAATGCATTAAACTTCTCAATGCTAGGTTGGATAACTTAGCAACGCATAATAAGATGCTAGAGACTCAACAAGCTCAACAGGCTACCCCAATGAATAGGCCACAAGGGAGTCTTCCCGGCCAACCTCAAAGGCCAAATGAGCAAGTCAACATGATAAAAACTAGGGATGAGCAAGAAAAGATAGATGAATGCCCTAGAAATATCAATCATAGTCCAATCCCTTCGATGATAGAGACTAGTTCGGGGATAAAATCCCCTAGAAAGGAAGACAAGGATTATGATGAATTCCTTGTAAACCTAGATGCCATTAATGTCAACATTCCATATTTCAGAAAACATGAAGATATGCCTTTAGCCGTTAAACCTTTGAAAAAATTAATTTTTGAAAAAGAAAGGCTAGAAAAAAATGAAAATGTTATGTTGGCAGAGGAAGTAAGTGTCGTTTTGCAAAATAAAAATCCTCCGAAATTAAAGGATCCAGGTACATTCACCATTCCTTGTTGTGTTGGCAGAATAAACATTGATAACGCTGTCCTTGACTTAGGAGCTAGCGTAAGTATAATGCCATTATCGGTTAGCGAGAAAATTGGTATAGTGGGACTCAAACCCACAATCATAACTCTCCAATTGGCAGACCGTTCCGTTCAATACCCCGTTGGTATAATGGAAAACTTGCCATGTCGAGTAGGGAACTTGATCATCCCTGTCGACTTTGTAATCCTAGATATGGCGGAAGACCATCATATTCCTGTCATTCTAGGAAGGCCATTTCTTGCCACTGCGGGGGCAATCATAGAAGTAAAAAATGGCATCTTTTCCCTAAATGTGGGGAAAGAAAGGGTCGAGTTTAGTATGCATAGGTCAGATCTCGAAGATACCTATTTCGAGGCCTACACCCCTAGTGAAGAAAATTGGACCCCAAGTGAAGAAACATACACCCTAAGTGAAGAAAATTGGATTCCAAGTGAAGAAGATTTAATGGGTGAGGAACCGCAATCAAAGGAAGGAATGAAAAATGATCCCATAGATGTTGAACCTTTGATTTGCAATGATAATAATGCTTTAGATATTTCTCCATGTCCCAAAACTAACAATGCAGTGGAAAAGTAAAAAAGAACAAAGAAGGAGGTCACTTCGAATTTTCAAAAGTGCAAAGACTATAGGTCGCTTGTTCTGCCCAAGAAATCGGGATGGAAGAAATGTCTACCACAAAAGATACTTATTACTCCGGAAGGGTTACATTGGCAAGTTGTCAACGACAAAAGGCCAACCAAATATCACGCATCTCCTACTACCGGAAAGGGGTCAAGCTAAGGACCTAAAATAAGCATCATCGGGATGGTAACCGATGGATTATTTTTGCTTTATTTTCTTTAAATTTTACTTTAATTTAATTTAATTTTATTTCATTTATTATTATTATTATTATTATTATTATTATTATTATTATTATTATTATTATTATTGTGCTAACTTTGTTTTGTAGGTATACAAAAAAATAAGAGAAAAAGAAAAAATTTTTGGTGGTGAATATTGAATAGCACGGCCGTGCAGCACATATTGGAGCGGCCGTGCAGTTCATATTGAGTCAGGAAGAGTTGACTCAGCAAAAGGGAGCGGCCGTGCAAATCCCTTGACACGGCCGTGCACATCGCCTGGGGAGTTGCGTCGTTCCAGACTAAGAGACGTGTCTCTCTCCCTCCTCACTCATTCACTTCATCTTCTTCCCTTCTCCCTCAATTCCTCCGCCTCACCCACTTTAAAAACCCACATCTCCACCATTTTTACTCACAATACAACCCTTAATCCTCCTCAAATCCACCTGTCAACCACTTCTCTCCAATCAAAATCATCCCAAACCCCCCCCCCCCTAAAACCCCAATTTCGAAAATTCAAGAAACCCTTCACCCATTTCATAAATCCTAAGAGGTTACTCCGAATTAAGGTGCAAGGAAGAAGCTTTTGGGTGTCTAGTGGCTATTTAACAAAGATTTCAAGCTTTTCAAACACAGATCCGGGTAATCTACTTTTTTTTTCTCTAGCTGAGTTTTGGGTATTTTTCTACAAATTTTCAATGGAAAGAGGGAAGGGAAAAGGAAAGGCTACTGATAGAGGTTCAAAAAGGTCTCGAAAGGAACCATCTCCTACCCCTAACCTGAACCCAACACTCAATGTTTTGGGTATTGAGTTTAGAGAGCCTTCCGAAGTGGCTAGATTTACCGCCCTTCGTCAAAAGAGGATTAGGCCAACTCAATTCCCAGATATTCCTGCCCTCAAAGCCTTAGATGTTTATTCCAATATAAGAAAATTCCACACCGGGTTTGGTTGTGGTGGTTTTCTCGAATTGGATGCAAAAACCTATGAAAGGATCACTTTGGAATTCTTGTGCACTATGAGGAAGGAATTTACAACAGAAATTTGTGGAGATACGGGGGAACCATATCAGTTGATACATTTGTATTTTAGGCTTGGTGGAGAGGAGTTTCATCTCACTTCCTTTGACATAAACAAAATTTTAGGTTGGCCCGCTTACACCAATTATGAAACCGATTTTCCCATTGAGTTTAGGGAGAATGTGTTTTGGGAGCAAATAACCGGAATCCCATCCTTCAAAACTAGAACCGCAAAAGCCTCGTCTATTATCCATCCCTTTCTTCGGATTATGCATAGGTTCTATGCATGTACCGTTTTTGCAAGGGAAGATAAGGGTACGGTGAACAAGAAGGAGTTGTTTTTGTTATGGTCATTGGTGAGGGCTCATAGGAGGGTGAATTTGAGCCATTTCTTGATCGAGTTGTTTAGTGACATTGTCTCTCCAACTTTCAATGGGGAGATTCATATTGGTGGTATTGTTACTTTGTTTGCTAACCATTTTCGGCGTGTAATGCCCGCCAATGAGGTTGCGGTTTCGGGTTCGACAAAGTTGGATATTCCAACCCTACGAATAATGCAAATGATTTCGGATAGAGGACGTGGGGAATACAATTGGTTGGTAGGGACAGGTAAAATGCCCTACATTGTTTTGCCTAGTCCCATCCTCCCCGTTGCCCGAACTCATCAATTTCAAACTTGGATCTTTCCTAATTCTATGATCCAAGGGGAGGGCCAATCAAGCCAAGCAAACCAAGAGGAGGAAGAAGAAGAAGAAGGAGAGCAACACCATCCCAACCCACCCCAATTGCCGCCGGATTTTAATGATAGGTTTGACCGGATCGAGCTTCAAAACAACCAAATAATGACTCGGTTCGACACTTTCAACAATGAATTCCATTACTTCCGGAATGATATACAAAATCGTGTGAATACGATTCAAAGGCAAGCAAACACAATCTTCAACTATGGGGTCAACAATTGGGACGACTTTCCTCAACCACCACCATCTTAGTAAGTTTCTCTTTACTCCCCCAAGATTGACATTGTTCCTTGAAACATTGAGGACAATGTTCATTTCAAGTGTGGGGGGTATACCTATCTTTATTTTATTTTCTTTTCGCTTTCTAGTTTAGAATTTTCTTGCTTTTTAGACTAAATTTACTTGCTTTCTAGTGTAAATTTTTTCTTTTTAACTCAGTTGCATTTTCATTTTTTATGTATGTATAGAATATATATAAAAAAAAAAGAGTAATAATCCCTATGATGATCCATAATCATTATTTCTATACTTGCCATTTGCCCTAGAATAATGCCTATTGTCTTTCTTCTCATATTTTTTTTATAAACTTAGAAATTTATAAGGAGAAAAATATAGGGATATTTTTTAGGAAATAATTGAAAGCCTCATAAGTTAGTATAGCAAAATATAGGGTTTTATCAAGAAAAAATATTTGATTAGAGGGAATCTTTAGCAATCTACACTTGGTTATTCTTATGAAAAATATATTGGAAATATTTATTTAAGATTGTACATTTTACATTTTATTAAATGTTTATTCCCTTTTTAGAAGCACCCTTTGTTTTGTATCCCTTGAATCACACCTCTTCATCAAAATTCCATCTTTCCATTTCCACAAATCAAATCAAAGTTGGACATTTTTAACTTATTGCTAAAAGAGTGACTTAGTCACCAAGCCTTAAAAAGCAAAAAGAAACCTATTACTTCCTAAGTAACTCGGGGCACGGCATTCGCTGCGACGATGCTTCCTTGCCAAGTGGGAGTAATATCTAAAGGTATTCTTGATCTAAGTATTAGGAACATGGGGTTCGCAGCCACAATGTCTCCTACTTGAAAGGATAAAAAATAACTAAGGTCTTTTGCAAAAATATAACACGTACAAAAATAAGATAAATTTGTTGAAACTTTGATGAGATTTTTTCCACTATCATCATCCATTTTATTCGCCCTTGTGATTCAAGAATGCAATACAATTCTTTGGGAACTTCTAGTTCGTGAATAAATGTTCATACTTTCCCTTGTACATTTTAAAGAAATAAATACATTTCTCTCAAAAATCACTCTAAAGAGTGAAAATTTCTCTTTTCCAAGAAATGATCCAAGATTTATCCTTCTAGCATGTTTTACTTGATCAAATTCTATATATGCTATATTAGGTTAATGTCTTACAAATTATCTCTTTAAAAATATCCCCAAAATACCTCTTCCTAATAATTTTTAAAGGTATACAAAATATGAACTTGAAAGATGAAGGCATTATCCAAAAAGGCATTTAAAGGCTTGCTACTTTATTTTCTGAGGGATCATTTTCGCTTTTCTTTTCTTTTTCTCCCTCTCCGTATTTTCATCTTAAAATTGCTTGGGGACAAGCAAAAGCTTAAGTATGGGGGAGTTTGATAAGTGACTATTATATAGTCATTTATCCCAAATTTTATATACTTTTACTTAAATAAATCATCATTTTTTATTTTAGTTTTAAGTACTTTTTACTTATTTTTTCACATTTATTAGATTTTACGCCTTTGGTATGTTTTATACTTTTTAGACAGGTTTTAGGGTCTTTTTATGTCAAAAGGGTGCTTGGGTGTTTTAAAGATAAAAGACATGGAGGAGCACCAAGCAAAATGGACACACAAAGCTAAACCCAGGTGGAGCGGCCATGCAGCTAGTAGTGGAGCGGCCGTGCACTTAAGGCCATGACAGGCCATTTTGGCCCCAAACCATGGAGTGGCCAAGCCTTGAACTGGCCCTGGCCGTGCCAACCTCGGAGCGGCCCTGCAGCTAACCTCGGAGCGGCCGTGCAACTCTTCCAAATTCAAATTCAAAACTAGCGCCAAGGGTGCACGGCCGTGCAAAACCCTTGACACGGCCGTGCAAGATCGTGACTGCAGACTAAAAGGCACCTTTCGGAAGCACCTTCTTGAAGAGTCCCCTCTCCCTTATAAAAAGACCCTTTGTAATCAGTCTTAAACACAGATTATATATAGAATTTTGACTGATATTCCAGAGTAAAGTGATTAGAGATTAAAAAAATACTTGTGATATCAATTTCAAAAGATATTTTGAAGATCAAAGTTCATGTTTTGTTCTTGAAGTACCTTGGAGTAAAGCAATAAAAGTAAAGCATATTTCCAGCCATTTGCCTTTAATTTTCATCATAAGTCTTCTTACTCTATCCTTTATTTTTAATTGCTTATATTTTCTAGATGGCTAGTGAGTAAATTCCCCTTGTTCTTGGGGTTGGAAACTCAAAAACATACATGTTCATCATCTAAAAAATGAAAAGTCTTGTCTTCTATCTTCATCTAAACAATTTCTCTATTTTATTCTCTAAATGCCTTACATTTTGGAGACGTCCAATTTGTATGATTCAGTCAATTGAGAGATGGACCTAGCGGAGAATCTCGATTGACGGAACCATATAAAGAAACTAGGTTCCATTGATCACGAAAGTAGTTCAACGGCCTAAGGATGTTCCTTTAATGGAAAGTATGTTGACTCTCGTTCTTAATGGATTCTTACTAATTATGGTCAGCTAGAGATAGGCCGGAATGCCCATTTGTGACAGGGCGGGGGTAACATAAACGGAAATCTCAAACAGTTAGGACATAATTAGTGAAGAATACAAACGCTACTGTCTTAACCCGAAGTAGCGTAGGCTTAACATACCATCCTTGATATAAATGAAAACCTATATTTCTAAGACAATGACAATTTGATGAACAATGTTATGTGTATGATTTCCAATCCCGGGAATGCTTTATTTTATAAGAGTTTTATTAAAATATATTTTGTTTTTGTTCTTTCTATTTTAAAAATCAAACTTTATCTCCCCCCAATCTTTTCTATAATTCTAAAGACAAAAATATTTCCAAAATAAACCCTGTCTCTGTGGGATCGACCCGTACTTGCACCCGCTATATTACAATAGCCCGTGCGCTTACGGATATTAAATAAACCGTTAGGTTAATACCCCAACACTCGCCGAGTTATTTTGAAGGGTTTTACTACTTTTCCTTTAGGGATTTCGACCAAGGAAGCAAGCGTAGCCAATGCATCTGCTAATCGGTTTTTGTCCCTGAGGAGGTAGTGGAACGAGACATCTTGGAATTGTTGCAATAACTCTTGGAGGTAGGCAATGTATCTTTGAAGGGTCGAATCTTGGATCCTCCACTCTTCAATGTCTGATTGATAATTATCTGAGAATCTCCATACACCTCGAGTTCAGTCACATTGCGTTCTAGGGCTGCTTCGAGTCCTGCTATACAAGCTTTATATTCGGCAATGTTATTGGTGGCTGTAAGTACCCAAATCTGGATCGTTAAAACAAGTTAATTCGCACCTTCCGAGTTAACGCGATCTCCAGGACTATTTCGATACACATTCAGATAGTTAATTTAAAAAAAAAACAGTCAAAAGATGTCGAAAGGTCACATCAATTGTCAAAAATTGGGCCAAAAAGACCAAAAAACCCCTTAGATGGAAAGACTGGCCGGCCGGCCTGTTTTACATGGTGGACAAATTGTACACAAATCAAATCAATCAATAGAGGCCTGTCAACCAAAGGACGAAAATGCCCATGGTGAAGAACTGGCTGGCTGGCCTGTTTTACCAAAATTACCTCCTATAAATAGCAGCCTCATTTCAGCCATTTACCACACCCCATTTTCACCCCCTCCTCCCAAATCTCTCAGTTTTTACCCTTCTCCCACTTCAAGCCAAAAAACCCCATTTTCGAGTCATTTCCAAACACATTTCGAGTCATTCCCAAACACATTTCGAGTCACTTTCAACACGTTTCCAAACACCCTCGTAGCCAACCTACGAACCTGAAGAAGATAGAGCCACAACCAAAATATTGGTAAACTCTCCTTCTGACTCAAAACTCCTTCTAAAACTCCTTTCCTTGAAATGTAGTCATATAAGACATCCAGTCTGAGTCGAGAAATGACCCCTCCTCTATCACTTCTCTTCCGAGAAAAGTAGCTTAGAGTTAAAAATGGGAAGATCTCGACCCGTCAACTTTATTAATATTATCATTTAAATACTGTCATTTATCGTCCGAATCATTTGATTCGTTGATTGTCCTTTAAATATTGTCATTTATCATCCGAATTGTTTGATTCGTTGATTGTCCTTTACCGTCCGGATTGATTGATTCGTTGATTGTCCTTTACCGTCCGGATCGCTTGATTCGTTGATTGTCATTTAAATACTGCCATTTACCGTCCAAATCGTTTGATTCGTTGATTGTCATTTACCGTCCGAATCGTTTGATTCGTTGATTGTCATTTAAATATCGTCATCTATCGTCCAAGTCAATTGACTTGTTGATCGCCATATAAATACCGCATTTACTCTATCTATCCGAGTCAAGAAATTGACTTGTTGATCGTCTTCATTATCAACGTTTACTATTAACATCTTCATTTCAAAAGCTTTCGCCACGGCCATTTTTACCAAAAAGGGTGACGTTGTAATGCCCAAATTCGTTATCCAAAGTGATTCCTAAATATTCCCCTACACTTTACTCCTCGGAGATAAATCTCGGGTCGAATAAAAGGAAAATCTTGATATAACGTATTTGTACATATACCATGTCAATGCTTTCTTATCCAAACATCCATCATTTTTAGCTCCACCATCATAACACATTTTTTAGTAATTCACACACACATACACATGAACAATTTTCAAGAAAGGTAGAAAGACTCGTCCATACGAGGCATTCCGGGTGAGTTCAAATAGCTCTTCCCGAAAAGTAACGTGACCTCCGAACCTAATAATCTCTGTTCAAGCCTTTTTCAAAGTTTTGGCTCATAATAAAAACGGCGTGGCGACTCTGCCTTTTTCAAAGAAATTCATCCATCCCATCTTTGAAAACCTAAAACTGTCTCTCTCAAATCTCTCTCGCGAGGAAAAAGGAAGGGACGCACTGACCGGATCGGGTAATTTCAGTTGGCGACTCTGCTGGGGACTTCAAATGTTTTCTTAAAAATGTCTTCTGTTTTAAAAGGACATTTCTATGGGTCAAACTTTCTTTTACCCTTTTCTTGCTTTTGTGCGTGTGTGTTTTTCATATCCTGTAAATTACTTGCTTTTCTTTCCAAAAAAAAAGAAAATTCAAATAGCTCCGGTTTTCAAAACATCGGATTGTTTAAAAAAAATGTGTGTTGCTTTCTTTCAATATGTTGTGCATACTCATTTGTAAATCAGTTTTCATGCATGATTTTGAACTGCTCATAAACTCTTTAAAACACATCTTGAAAACCTCTGTTTTACTCAGAAAAGGAATTTAAAGTGATCGCACAATACTCGCACTGTTGCCGAAGAGACACTTGCACACTACAACCCTTAACCCGGGGTGACCGTTCAGTTGCAACTTGAAATGCCTTCCTATGCCTCTCTCGTGCGGGGTCATCCCAAACAGCCCATCCTCGCCCATGTAACCATGCACTTTTTGTGTCACACTTTGTCCGAGACCTTGGTTGGTTTTTGGCTCAGTTCGTGTCATAAAGCCCAAAGTGTATAATTTTAAACCAATCTTCCTCACAAGTCAAAACCTAACAGGTTAAGATGAAAGGTCGTTTCTCGACCCGAAGTCTTAGCTTCTAGCTTTGACTTTGACGCAGAGCCGTGTTAAAATTATACCCGAAGGTTTAATGTGACGCAGTGTCATCAAGCCGTTTTAACATACAAACCATACCAGTCACATCTTGGCCCACGCTAAAGAGCTAAGGCCCCTCGCGAAAGCGAGTCAAAGAGAGGTCATGCCAAAATTTTGGCAAGATCTCGGCCTTAACTCAAAGACGTTGAATTTGACCATGACCTGCATGGCATATACGTCAAAAAAGGTTTGCATGACCAGCTAGCCCCTAAGATCACTTTTCCCTTTTGTCGGTGGAATCCGCTTGCCCTGTAGGACCCTTGCCCGGGATTGTCCATCCTGGGAAGGCATTGTACAGGTGAAAAATGAGGAGTCTATAGACGTAGTATCGGGATCCACTGATTTAGGTTCTAGAGTAGTTGCGAAAAAGAAGAGAAATCTTTTCCAACCAGTTAGGGTTCTGAGAAAACATATTTTAAGTAAACTTGAACTGTAACTGCATGTTGCACGAGCCTAGAATCCCCTGAGCCAAATACCTCTTCGAAATCTAAACCCTACCTTCCGTTCCCTGCAGTGAACAATGAGTGGTTCAGAGTTCCGGGTAGTCGTCTTGTCAGAGTTACAGTTACTGAATCAGCAGATAGTTCCTCAGTTTCCTCAGTTCCTACAGTCGGATCCGCCGAGATGTCTGATTCACCCAGAAACCCTGACGAGAATGGAACCCCGCCACCAGAAAACGACATGACACTGGAAGAAGCCATACGGGCCATCGAGCTCTACAAGAAGCAGAAAGAAGATCAGCAGGACTTTGTGGTACAGCTCCTGAATGAGCGAGGTATAACATCTATTCCCCAATTAGATGGTACGTTTGACCTGATCGAAGACGGTGATCCTCCCCGATCAGTGCCCCAAACCTTCAACCAAGTTCCCTTGCCCCTGAACTATGGAAATCCTTCCAACCAAGAAAACAACCAACCAAGATTTCATGTGGCCACTTCTCAAGGCGCCCCTGTCGCCCGCGGCCAAGCCGGTTCTACCCCGTTCACTCAATACAATCAACAAGGGGTTGGACCCTCCCAAACAGATCCAAATAGCCTCCAATACCCTCCCGGGTTCATCCCATTGCCCATATATGAACCTCACAATTTCGGGATAAAGCCCCGATTCAGCCCAGAAAAAGCTCCCACATATCTAAATATCTCCAGCCTGCCATAGCCAACCTTGCCTTTGGGAGCGGGAGAAGCTTCCCCGCAATATCCTGGTGGCCAGTAAAACAATGCCTACTTCCCCAACCCGGGGTATGAGCAAACTCACACTCAAGGAGCAATACCCTCCACCAATCTGCCACCTTCAGTCACGGCCTCTCCGATCGCAGCACCAGGCACCGAACCTCCCAGCGTGCCATTAGATCCAACCTTGGCCTGGATGATCGAACAGATGAAAGAAATGAAATCCAAGATGGGAAGATCGAAAAGAGAAACACTCAAATCTACCGATCCGGGAAAAGTCACACCCCTTCCCGCCAAGTTCAGAATGCCCGAGATGGACAGATTAGACGGGACGGAATGCCCGCAGACCCACATTGACACTTACGTCCTCGACATGAGTGCAAAAGGAGAAACCCTCAAACAAATGGCCGACCATTTCCAGCATACCCTCAAAAGTTCAGCACTAGGGTGGTTTCCGAGAGTCAAACCCGAAGACCGCCACACCTGGGACCAAATCAACGACATCTTCCTTGAGAGATACCACTGTTGGGTTTTATGGATCCATGCGCAGCGGAATTAAGCATAAAATTAACACAAAACCCAAACCCTAAGATCCGTTCTATACGATTAAATTGAATGGCTATGAGATAGAATTTACCAACCTAAATTGCTTTCCGGTCTTGAGCTATCGAACGGATAATTATGTGATTCGTAATCACAAACTTTTGATCTTCAAATCTTCGAATCTTCAACTACTTTGGATCTTCAGATTTGAACTCTAGGTCTTTGATTTGTTTGAACAAAATTAAGACCCTCTTTTGGTAATCCACACAAATATGAATGTCGAGAACGATTCTCGGGTTGGGAATTGCTAGATTCCTAAAACTTATGGAAGAATATTGAGAGGACTTTTGATTGTGAATTTCTATTGAAAAAATTCGGCTAGACCATTAGGGTTGATAGACCTCTCATATTTATACTACATTAGCATTAATATGTTTCCTAATCGAATTAGGAGAGGCTGTCAATCCGCGTCTGGTGGCTAGTTATGTCGCGTGACATATTTAGCCAGTGGCTAGTTATGTCGCGTGACATACTTAGCCAGTTTACAGAAACTTTCAATCATTCTTCCTTTTGTTCAACCAATTCATTCTATTTGTGTGTGACCCAATAGGATTGTATTATGTTGGCAATGAGTCCGATCATATCGACCCTCATAAGACATAAGCGGACTCTAGCAAGCCATTATGTCTACCCAAATAACACAACGTAAGAGTTCACGTTTCCAATGATACACTTCCATTTCTCCCTTTGTCTCACGATGTTATATTGAACACAAGTCATGGTCCACGTCAACTTGTATTTGTTCAATGCTTTCTCGATCTTGAGTATAATGATAGTCTAATCATATTGGGGTGTGGCCACACGCTTTCATCATTATCACTCATTGAGGGTCCCAAGCAAAACATCTCTCTTCCGAGGGACAAATTCCATCTTGACTTATCATCCTTCCCATCATGAATCCGATCATGCCAAAGATAGCCTTTATAGATATCGTGTTAAGATACCGTTTGACTAAAATCAAACATAACTTTCATCATATGTAAGGTCATGATAATCTCAGGTCTAGGGACTAAATGAAGTGACCATATGAGATTTAATTATGACATTTGAACATGACATAAATCTCATACGGGTCAAGTCCAGTCACTTGTTCTCTAACAAGTACCCATAATTTCAATGTGCATCTCTATGCATATAATCATCATATGATTATCCATTGACAATTATACTAATTATTCTCTTAATAATTAGGGACGGAGATTATTACAATAAATATGCAAACTATATAATAATCAAATAATAAACATAAACGATAAAGATGATACATAATGGTTTTCAGTTAAACATAACTAAAGCCTAGGGCATTACACCAACAGTCTCCCACTTGCACTAGGCTCCATTTATGTATCGAATACTCATGGATCTAACATGCCCACCATGCTTCTGCCTATGCGAGGGTCTTTGTAAGTGAATCCCTTATGTCATCATCGGTTGATACTTTGTATATCTTAACGTCTTCTCATTCTTTATGAATTTCTCGAAGAACGTCTAAGTGAGTGTATGGATCGCTGTTGTGACCTTGGTTCCATTGTTTGCACAAGTGGCACCACTATTGTCATAACAAAAGTTTCATCGATTAGTGATACTTGGAACATTTCCAAAACACTAAACGAAATTTTGATCCAAACCGCCTTCTTTTAGCTACATCATATGTTGCTAAAATTTGGCCTTCGTCGTAGAATTGGCTACAATTTTCTGCTTGGAATTCTTCCAACAAAATTGCACCTCTAATAAGCATAAACACAAAATCCTAATTGCAATTTTAAAATAACTTTGTTAGTTTGGAAGCTAGCACCTATGTAACCCTTACAACAAGATTAACTTCCAATCTTTCAAATCCCAAGAACATATCCTTAGTTCTTCTTAAGTACTTAGGATCATCTTGACTGCCATCCAATGGTTCTCAACAGGATCAGATTGGTATCGAATCATCATGCTTAAAGCATATGAGACGTCGGGTCTAGTACAAATCATGGCATACATGACAGATCCAAATGTCGAAGCATATGGAACTTCATTCATTTCCCTTTTGCTCATCAGTTGTCATAAGACAATGAGTATTGCTAAGAGAAATACCATGACCCATTGACAAGCTACTCTTCTTAGACTCTTCTAAGAATCTTGTCAATGTGAACACTTTGACTCAAACCAATTTATCCTTCTAGATCCATCTCTATAGATCTTGATGCCAAGGATGTAAGCGGCTTCACCCATATCTTTCATTGAGAAACCTTTCCTTGACCAAGACTTAACAGTCTTAAGTGTCGGAACTTGTTTTTCCTATGAGTAAGATATCATTGTAATAAACAATAGAAATAATACCATGCTCCCACTGAATTTCATGCATACACAAGGTTCATCTTCGCACTTGATAAAGTCAAACTCTTTGACCAATTCATCAAAACGAAGATTCCAATTCCTTTAAGCTTGCTTCAACCCATCTCATGGATCTTTGCAACATGCATACTCTATTAGAGTTTCTTGGATCGTCAAACTATTCGGGTTGTGTACTATACACATCCTTAATAATATTTCCATTTAAAGAAAGTCGTCTGACATCTATTTGTCATATCACATAGTCACAATATGTGATAATGGCAATTGAAAATCTAACAGACTTCGACATTGTAACTGGCGAAAAAGGTTTCAACATAGTCAATACTATGAATTTGCCTAAATTCCTTTGTTACAATCTTTAGTCATGAAAGTACACACCTTCCCATCCATGTCGGTCTTGAAGACCTTCTTGCATCCCATTAGTTTTTACACCTTCAGGTAGCCCAATCAAGTTCCAAACTTGATTGTCAAACATGGATTGTAATTCGGATTCCATGGTTCCTAACCATTTATCCAAATTAGGAGTGGACATCGCCTCAAGATAGGAAGTAGGATTGTCATTCTCAATGACTTCCACTTTATTACTTTCCGAAACGAGAAATCATTATTTCTTGAGTTTAGATCGTAACCTATCCGATCTACGACGGACTTGTGCATCTTGAACCGGTTCCACAACTCCTTTGTGAACTTGGTTCCGTCTCTACTCTTGGATCCATGTCATTTTCAGGTTCTTGAACTCTTTTCAAGATTAATTTTACTCCCACTAGATTCTTTATTGAAAAACTTATTTCTCAAGAAACGAATCGTATAGAGCAACAAACATTTTGTTCTCTTTGCGGTTGTAAGATTAATTTCCGAAAATAACCTTTGTCAAATTTGGTGCTAACTTATAAGAGACAAGTCTCTTTACATAAGATTTGCAACCCCAAATCTTCATGAAAGACAAACTAAGTTTTCTTCCCACTACAAGAAAAACGGCAGTTACCGACGGAAAAATCGGTCACTAAATGCCAAAAATCCGTCACTAAATCAATTTAGTGACGGATTTTAGACAAAAAAAATCCGATGTTAAAACGTGCGTCACTAAATTTTTTGACGGATTACTGACGGTTCTCAATCAGATTTAGCGACGGATATTTCCGTCACTAACGTTTTAAAATCCGTCGGTAATTTGGTAAAATAAACGACCAATTTAAAGCATTATGCCGACGGATTAGTGACGGAAAATTTCGTCGCTATTTAAACGGTCGTTTTATTTTTTGGACCATTTTCGTGACGGATTATCGACGGATTATTCCGTCGTTATTTAAATGGTCATTTTATTTTTTTGGACCATTTTAGTGACGGATTATCGACGGATCATTCCGTCGCTATTTAAATGGTCGTTTTATTTTTTGGATCAATTTAGTGATGGATTATCGACGGATCATTCCGTCGCTAAAATTTATTCCAAATTTTCCCAATTTTATTAATTTTTTTAAATTTTCTTTTTTCAATATTTTTTATTTTTGATATATCAAATTACCGACGGATATTTCCGTCGCTAATTTGATATTTTTTATTAAAAAAGAATATTATATATATATTAATATATTTTAAAAAATATATATTTATTTATTCTCAAATCAATCCCTCAACTTTTTTTATTCTCAAATTAGTCCCTTAACGTTTTTTATTCTCAAAACAGTCACTAAACTTTTTTTATATTCAAACCAATCCTTGCATTTTTCAAAAGTTCACTTTGCTCCACCACCATCCACCACCATCCACAACCAACACAAATCAAACAAAAATTTGTACAAATCAAAATAAAACACAAAATACGTTAAAATAAACAAATAAAAATCGAAATCGAAATATGAACAAATCGAGAGAGAGATGTAGAGGGAGTAATATGAACAAATCAAAAGAAATTTCTACAAATCGAAATCAATTTTTTTCCCTTAAATGCTGAACTTCAAATTTCAATGTAAAAAGGTTTGTTCACCAAAGTATTCTCATATAACTTCTGCAACTAGCTCACAAAAATGCAATTGAAAGTAAACAATGCTAGGAGTTCAAAATCTGGATAAAGATTAACTTTGATTGACAGTAGTCTCCCATTGGTTGAAGCCTAAACCTTAATAGCATACTTCCTCAGTGGGAAGTACTTCTCTTTCTTCTTCTCCCGCTCCGTCTTCAAGGATGCCTGGTGCTTGGTGAGCCTTCTGCGGATGGCTCTGGTCTTCTTGGGACGCAAATCAAGAGGCAAATACTTCTTGTTCTTGTATGCTTCTCTGAGAGCTGCCTTTTGTTTCTGAGAAATTACGGTTAAAACCTGCGCGATAGAAGTCCTCACCACTTTAATCTTGGAGAGCTTGTTAGGGGCGCCGCCGGTGACCTTGGCAACTCGGAGAAGGGCGAGCTCAGCCTTAAAATCCTTCAACTGGGTAAGCAAATCTCCCTTAGGTTTGCTCCTCAGCTCATGAACCTTCACTCTCGCCATGGCGCCTGTGTTGTCGGATTCGGAGGAGGCTGGTCTTCGGAACCCTAGAAGAAAATGTGGTAGAGAGAGAAAAGGGAGGGAGACGAAAAGGGAGAGATGGAGTAGAGAGAGAAAGGGTGTGTGTGTGAGAGAGTGTGTGTGTGTGACCGGCCAGCACCTCTTCTTGTTTTGTAACCGGCGGCGGTGGCGGTGGAAGTGGCGTTGGTGGTGGAGGTGGAGAAATTATCTCTGCAAGCACCACCGACGATTTGGAGGGGATAATGTTTTCGGAGACGCAATAACGGAGATCGGAGATGGAGAAGGAGAGACGGGAAGGGAGGAATTGGAAGATGGTGATGATTGAGCAGAGGAAGAGGAGAGCAGTGAGAAGGACCTTGAGCTGTGAGGGAGAGGATATGGGAAATGTGCAATTGCAAGAGGAAGAATGAATGGGATTTGAGATGAAGTTTCATAGGATTGTGTGTGATTAATTTGGACCATAGGATTGTGTGTGATTAATGGTTAAGATTGATTAAAATGTCAATCTATGTGAATATAAAACAACCAATCAAGTGAAAATGTGTTTGAGTTTCCTTGGATGAATTTGGACTATTAGATTTAATTATTTGTTATGCATTTAATGGTTAAGATTTTACTAAACCTAATGATTCATGTGAATGTTTGGGTTCAATGACTTATTGTCACCTCTTATTTTTATTTATTTATCATCAAAATTCTCTTTATATTTATAATAATTAGCAAAAATAATAAATAACAAAAATTATAATTAATCTTACAAAAAACAAAAATAATTAAATATAAAATTATATACTTTTATTTCTTTAAAAATTATTAGTAATAATACTTAATAATAATACTAATAATGATGTTATTGTTAATTATTCAATTAAATAATTGAATAAATAATTATTATTATATAATTAATAATAATACTTAATAATAATATTAATAATAACTAGTAATAATACATAATATCAAAAAAAGTAAATAATTGAATATAAAAATAATTATTATTATATAATTAATAATAATACTTAATAATAATACTAATAACAACTAGTAATAATAATGATGCTATTGTTAATTATTCAATTAAATAATTGAATATATTAATAATTATTCTTATATAATTAATAATAATATTATAAAATTAATAAAAATCATATTATATAATTAATAATAATACTTAACAATAATATTAATAATAACTAGTAATAATAATGATGCTATTGTTAATTATTCAATTAAATAATTGAATATATATTAATAATTATTATTATATAATTAATAATAATACATAATAATAATATTATATAATTAATAATAATACTTAATAATACCCTATAGGGTATACCCTATACCCTATAGGGTAGAGTATACCCTATACCCTATACTTTATACCCTATACCCTATACCCTATATGTATGGGTATAGGATATGCCCTATATAGAGTATAGGGTATAGGATATGCCCTATAAGGTATAGGGTATACCCTATACCCTATATAGAGTATAGGGTATAGGATATAGGGTATAGGGTATACCCTATAGAGTATAGGGTATAGGGATATACCCTATACCCTATCGGGTATATGGTATACCCTATAGGATATAGGGTATAGGGTATAGAGTATAGGGTATACGGTATAGGGTATAGGGTATAGGGTATAGGGTATACCCTATAGAGTATAGGGTATAGGGTATAGAGTATAGGGTATAAGGTATAGGGTATACCATATAGGGTATACCCTATAGAGTATAGGGTATAGGGTATACCCTATAGGATATAGGATATAGGGTATACCCTATAGGATATAGGGTATAGGGTATAGAGTATAGGGTATAGGGTATACCCTATAGAGTATAGGGTATAGGGTATAGGGTATACCCTATAGAGTATAGGGTATAGGGTATAGAGTATAGGGTATAGGGTATACCCTATATAGTATAGGGTATAGGGTATAGAGTATAGGGTATAGGGTATACCATATATGATATAGGGTATATGGTATAGAATATAGGGTATAGGGTATACGGTATAGGGTATACCCTATACCCTATCGGATATAGGGTATAGGGTATACCCTATAGGATATAGGGTATATGGTATAGAGTATAGGGTATAGGGTATAGGATACACGGGAGAGGGTATACCCGAGATCCTATCGGATATAGGGTATAGGGTATACCCTATAGGATATAGGGTATATGGTATAGAGTATAGGGTATAGGATATGCCCTATAAGGTATAGGGTATACCCTATAGGGTATAAGGTATAGGGTATAGGATATATGGTATACCCTATAGGTTATAGGGTATACGCTATATGGTATAGGGTATACCATATACCCTATAGGGTATACCCTATACCCTATAGGGTATATCCTATACCCTATACTCTATACCCTATACCCTATATCCTATACCATATACCCTATACCCTATATCCTATACCCTATATCATATCATATACCATATACCCTATACTATCTATACCCTTTACCTTATACCCTATACACTATACATTATACCCTATACCCTATACACTATATATTATACCATATACACTATATACTATACCCTATACCCTAAATGTATAGTTTTTTTATTTTTTATGAATATAAATAAATATTTTGGACGTTTTTTAGTATTGAAGTTTTTTTCAAAAAGTTATATAAAAAAAACTTAGAAAAAAATAAACAAATGAAAGTATAATAAAGAAATCAGGGACGTGTAAAATTTTTTAATTTTTATATATAAATGTATTTTTTTTTATTTTTTATGAATATAAATAAATATTTTGGACATATTTTAGCATTGAAGTTTTTTTCAAAAAGTTATATAAAAAAAGTTAGAAAATTTATAAACAAATGAAAGTATAATAAAGAAATCAGGGACGGGTAAAATTCTTTAATTTTTATTTATAAATGTATAGTTTTTTTTTATTTTTTATGAATATAAATAAATATATTGGACATTTTTTAGTATTAAAGTTTTTTTTTAAAAAAGTTATATAAAAAAGTTAGATAAAAAATAAACAAATGAAAGTATAATAAAGAAATCAGAGACGGGTAAATTTCTTTAATTTTTTATTTGTAAATGTATAGTTTTTTAATTTGTATAAAAATTCACTACTAACCAACATCTCAAATAATTTTATTTATCAAAAAAAAAATATAAAAAATTAAAAAAGTTTATATGTTATTGTCCGTCCCTCTTCTATTATATACTTTTATTTCTTTAAAAATTTAACTTTTTTTATATAAAAAATCCGTCACTAATCCGTCGCTAACTTAAAATATAAAATTTAATAATTATTTTGAATAATTTAGTAACGACTGAAATCCGTCGGTAATAATATGTAATTAATTTACCGACGGATTATAATCCGTCGGTAATTAAATCCGTCACTAATCCGTCGCTAACCTAAAATATAAATTTAATAATTATTTTAAATAATTTAGCAACGACTCAAATCCGTCAGTAAAAATATGTAATTGATTTACCGACGGATTTTAATCCGTCGGTAATCAAATCCGTCACTAATCCGTCGCTAACCTAAAATATAAATTTAATAATTATTTTAAATAATTTACCGACGGATTTTAATCCGTCGGTAATTAATTCCGTCACTAATCTGTCACTAACCTAAAATATAAATTTAATATTTATTTAAAATAATTTAGCAACGACTCAAATCCGTCGGTAATAATATGTAATTAATTTACCGACGGATTTTAATCCGTCGGTAATTAAATCCGTCACTAATCCGTCGCTAACTTAAAATATAAATTTAATATTTGTTTTAAATAATTTAGCAACGACTCAAATCCGTCAGTAAAAATATCCGTCGCCATTCCGTCACAAATTCGTCGCTAAAAAAGTGCGCAAATTTTTGGCGCCAAAATGGTGACGGATTAGAGACGAAATGGAATCCGTCGGCATATCCGTCACTAAATTCGTCGGTAATCTCGTCCTAATTTCGTTTTTTGTTTTTCACCCCAGGTCGTTGCTATTTCGTCACTAATCCGTCGGTATTAGTGACGGATTTATTTCCGTCACTAATTTCCGTCAGTATCTGTCAGTTTTCTTGTAGTGTCCATGCCACATCTCATGTGGGGCCTTAGGAACCGATTTAGTAAGGACTCAATTCATTGTAACCACATTATTTCTAATGCATATCCTCAAAAGGAATTAGGAAAGTCAACTTGACACATCATCGAATGAACCATGTCCTACAAGGTTCACTTCCTCCTATAGACACACCATACAATGTGATGTTCCGGGTGGAGTCAACTTTGAAACGATTTCATAGTTTTGAGATGATTGTCATACTCTTGGCTCAAATATTCACCACCTCGATCTAATCGAAGTACTTAATAGTTTTGTCAAGTTTGTTTTGCACTTCATCTTGAAATGTTCGAAACATCTCAAACGATTCACCTTTGGACTTCATCAGATAGACATAGTCATATCTAGATAAGTCTTTAGTGAAATGTGATGAAATACCGAAGTCTTCCCCTAGCAATGCTACTTAACAGTCCACATACATCTCATGTATAATGACCAATAAGTCACTAGCCCTCCCACTACTCTTAGTGTAGGGTGTCAGTGCAGTCGATAATCCCAATAAATAAGATCCACATTCCTAAAATGATTTATGGTCATATGAGTCTAAAAGTCCATGTTAATGGAGTTTAGATATATGTTTCTTATTTATTTGACCAAGCCGACAATGTCATATGAACGCGTTGTTCATATTGTTTGGTTCAGAATTCCCATTTATATTTTAGATATCTTTAATATTATTTTGTATCTCATCTTCAAGGATATGAAGACCATTCAATGACATATGCAATACAATAAGGCATATCATTAAATGAATATAAAACTTCTTATTGAAAATAAGAAAATTATATCCTTCATCATCCATTTAAGAAACGGAAATAATACTCCTACTCAAATTCGGAACGTAGTCATACTTGTTCAAAACAAGTACTACTTCACAAGGTAAAGTGACTTCATAAGTCCCTTATGGCTAATGTTGCAACTCTTGCTCCATTCCCATGCATAGGTTTAATTTACCTTATTTGAGTGGCTTTATATTCTTTGTTCCTTGCACATTTAAATAAATGTGGGATCCAATCCGGTATCATATACCCAAGAACAAGAAGTCGAAGGGAAAATATCTATCATATAGATATTTGAAGTAGTAGCAATCATATTGCCCTTCTTCACCTTTTAGGCCTTCCTAATAAGCCTTGCAACTTTGCTTCCAATGACAATCTTATTGCAATGATAGCAAAATGCATCCTTTTGAGACACTTTGGGTTTAGCCTCTTCGGCTTTGACAAAATTTGTCCTAGGTTTAGCAACTTTTGCTTTACCTTCTTTTCCTTCCTTTATGAACCCTTTTATTGTGTCAACCATTAATCACAATTTGCGGATTGCTCCTTCTTTCATCATATGAATTGAGAGCCTTCACCACAACATATATCTTTTGCCTAGTTCGCATTTGGAACATTTCCTTTATGCGGTGTGCTAGAACAAAAGAATAGTTATCATGTGCTCAAGGTTCTTCATAAGAGCCTTTAAACATGGTGGCAAATACAAGGCAAGCAATATTGTCAGAATCATCACTATGTTTCTAATGTTGCTTCCTTATTTGCCCTTTGCAACATTTGCAATGGGTTCAGTAGGAACGGATTCGTCAAGAACGTACACATTATGTATTGTTCCTTTCGAACTTTGTACTTCATAAGGACGAATCGCAATTATCATTATGTAATGCTATTTCTACAACAAAATATACAAATTATATGAACACATATCAATATCAACACATTTATCATTTAAGAGCAAATAATGTATTTTACAAATACTCCCACTAAATCATACACCTTCCAATGCAAATAAGCATAATATGCATTTAATGGGCTAAGATCCAACTTTAATTTAATCTCAAGTACGCTATGGCGCACCGCTCAAGATTAAACTAATTAGGTAGAAAACATCAATCATATCATATATGACTCTTAGGATCTTTTATGAGATTTATTTAAGACATCATATGTCCAAGCATATTTTAATCTCATCTTATGCCTTGGGTCCAAAACCATTTTGATAACCCAATTAAGTTCATCCATTTTAAACGTATAGGAACCACCATTTCCTCATCTTGCTCGCAAACGGAATAGAATCAAAGCACCTTGCTATGGCAAGCCCACCCAAAACTATCCGAGTGGTCTTAAGTGTTTTAATCATGGATTGGCATAAAGAATTTAAAAGTTAAATGAAGGTTCTTTAAGGTAGATTATAAGCATATCAGCAAAGATAGTCACAATCATGCACCAGGTAAGTTCCCAGGAAGATAGGTGAGCCACAAGGACTACTTAAGTACCAACTCTTCCTTAGACAGAACTCTCCTAGTCATGCACAATTAGAAATCAGCTCTGATTTGGCAACATAATCACTACCTTTTATAAACAATCAGTTTCCTTTTAAATTTCGCGCAATTATGACTTGTTTCCATAAAAATCATAAAATCTAAAATTTACAATGTCTAAATCTAAACATATTAGGAAACTATGAATCAATGTTTCAACTAAACATCTAATAAAATTCTTAACACTTAAGAACAATTAATTTATGCATCGCAACAATTAATAAAAACACATTTGAATTAATTAAGCATGCATCATAAACAATGAATTAATCTAACATAGCCCTATAAATTTTATTTCCAGAAATTTATAGCATCCAGATTAAGACATAAAACATCTCAGATTGCAAACACAATCACAGATTAGCAGAAAAATTAAACAAGGCGATTACGCCGATTTGGCTTATTATGTCGCGTGACATAACTAGCCGAGTGGCTAAGTATGTCGCGTGACATAACTAGCCGATTGCAATTTCCATATGTGGCCTACTATGTCGCGCGACCTAAGCAGCCAGTTCGCAGGATCTCCGGATTCATGTAATTCAGATCACATGACAATTAAATCATATAAAACAACCCTTTTACAGATTTAATTCATCATAATTCGAAAATGATTTTCACATTGTTTCACATAAACAATCAAAATTCTATCGCATACAAAAACATGCAATAAGCATATAAACAATTTATATCTTAAATCTAGCATGTTAATTCAAACTTAATCATACGAACGGGGCTACCGATACCCTTTGTTGGGTTTTATGGATCCATGCGCAGCGGAATTAAGCATAAAATTAACACAAAACCCAAGCCCTAAGATCCGTTCTATACGATTAAATTGAATGGCTATGAGATAGAATTTACCAACCTAAATTGCTTTCCAGTCTTGAGATATCGAATGGATAATTATGTGATTCATAATCACAAACTTTTGATCTTCAAATCTTCGAATCTTCAACTCCTTTGGATCTTCAGATTTGAACTCTAGGTCTTTGATTTGTTTGAACAAAATTAAGACCCTCTTTTGGTAATCCACACAAATATGAATGTCGAGAACGATTCTCGGGTTGGGAATTGCTAGATTCCTAAAACTTATGGAAGAATATTGAGAGGACTTTTGATTGTGAATTTCTATTGAAAAAATTCGGCTAGACCATTAGGGTTGACAGACCTCTCATATTTATACTACATTAGCATTAATATGTTTCCTAATCGAATTAGGAGAGGCTGTCAATCCGCGTCTGGTGGCTAGTTATGTCGCGTGACATACTTAGCCAGTTTACAGAAACTTTCAATCATTCTTCCTTTTGTTCAACCAATTCATTCTATTTGTGTGTGACCCAATAGGATTGTATTATGTTGGCAATGAGTCCGATCATATCGACCCTCATAAGACATAAGCGGACTCTAGCAAGCCGTTATGTCTACCCAAATAACACAACGTAAGAGTTCACGTTTCCAATGGTACACTTCCATTTCTCCCTTTGTCTCACGATGTTATATTGAACACAAGTCATGGTCCACGTCAACTTGTATTTGTTCAATGCTTTCTCGATCTTGAGTATAATGATAGTCCAATCATATTGGGGTGTGGCCACACGCTTTCATCATTATCACTCATCGAGGGGCCCAAGCAAAACATCTCTCTTCCGAGGGACAAATTCCATCTTGACTTATCATCCTTCCCATCATGAATCCGATCATGCCAAAGATAGCCTTTATAGATATCGTGTTAAGATACCGTTTGACTAAAATCAAACATAACTTTCATCAAATGTAAGGTCATGATAATCTCAGGTCTAGGGACTAAATGAAGTGACCATATGAGATTTAATTATGACATTTGACCATGACATAAATCTCATACGGGTCAAGTCCAGTCACTTGTTCTCTAACAAGTACCCATAATTTCAATGTGCATCTCTATGCATATAATCATCATATGATTATCCATTGACAATTATACTAATTATTCTCTTAATAATTAGGGACGGAGATTATTAAAATAAATATGCAAACTATATAATAATCAAATAATAAACATAAACGATAAAGATGATACATAACGGTTTTCAGTTAAACATAACTAAAGCCTAGGGCATTACACCAACAACCACTCCAATATAGAGTGGGAAACAAGCCGTGAAGACCTGATCACCACCGAACAAAAGGCAGACGAGAGCGTTGGAGAGTTCTACAAGAGGTGGAGTTGGAAGATTTTCGAGATCATGGAACCTTTTCCAAAGACGAACAAATGAGGATCTTCAAATCCTTTCTGAGGCCACCCATCAGAACACTGATCAGCCACCATTTCTTTCCCGACCTTCGTGCCATGGTCAACGCAGGTTCCCAGTTCGAGAAGGACCTAAAAGAAAAACTGGCCGCAAGCACAGTTCCATCTTACAGATACAGAGCAATAGCCGTGTCCAACCCTGCACCAGCTCCCATCAAAGTGAAGGATAACACCATCAACCATATCCAGCAAGGGAATCATGCCAGCAATGGGAACACAGTCCAAAAAAATAGTAACCCTTCCAGAAGGCAACCCTCCCTGCATTTCGACAACCTAGGCATGCCACTCAACAAAATGTTAGAAGGGCTAATCAAAGAAGGCCTGCTCAAACCAGTGGAGAACTACAAGCCAAGGGAGATCAAGGCCGACACAGACATGTACAAGTATTGCACCTTTCACCAGTATCATGGACACAATACCGACAGTTGCTATGGCCTGCGATACGAGATCCAAAAGCTGATAGAAGATGGAAAGTTGGAACATCCCCACGGCCATAACACAGTCGGGAACCCTTTCCCAAACAACAACAGCGTAAACTCCATTGACTGGGAACCAAAACCCATTACCGCTGAGTTAGTTTCTTGCCCTCTGCCAGTCAACCCTTCGCCAGATGTGCACATTTGGTACGATGTATGTGACTGCTCAGAATGCCTCAAGTATGAGTTTCAAGACCTAATAAGAGGTGATTCCCCCAAGAAGAAGAAGAAACAGTCCTCTCAACAAAATCTTAAATAAAGGTACGAAGCCAGAGACACTAGTGTGGGCACACTCGGAGAACCATCAGGAAAATTCGACTATTATGTCCTCTACTCCAAACAGCCTTCCCCTTCCCTCTCTTCAAGCAGCATCGCCTCGAAACCAACAAAGAAAGAAGAAAGAAGAACAGAAGCATCCTGTCAACACCCAAGTTCACGCCTCAGAACAGAAGAAGACCCTAAGTCTTGGAGACCCGGCTGGCAGCAAGAAGCACAGTCCCAGAAGGACAAACCCAACTTTAACTTGTCCGGCTTCAGAGCCTGAGTCAGCAGCGAAACAAACCTGGTAGTCGAAATCAATCAATGTACTAACAAAGGAAGGCAACCACCACAGGCAAGCTCACGAGAACCCAAGGCCCGAGGTACCATCAAGACCTTTGCCTCCTAAGAGAAAGATAGGAAATGGTTGGCTCGATGACTCCCCATCTCCCAAAAGGGACCAAGTGTATGATCCCACATTGTACGGCAGCATGCTTACATTCTGCGACGAAGACCTGCCAAGAGGTGCTGCCAAACACAACGAAGGATTGCACATCACCATTCGGCTCGACCACATGAAAGCTATAGCCTCCACCCTCCATCAATGCGTAAAGTTCATAAACCGCAGAGGAGACCTCGAGGTCATCAGAGGCGATGTCATCCCCAAAAGCAACGAAACCGAGGCTCCAATTAGACGTACCCGCAACCGTACACACCATCCCATGGAAAATAAAGGAAAAACTCATCAGTATCCTTCCGAGTCCGGAGGTGCCAATTACGTCAACGACCTCGAGCAGGGGGAGCCCAAAATAATGGAGTTCATAAGGTTCAACTGCCTTTTCCTAGACTTGGATCCCGAGCGGAAAGAAACGCTGGAAATCTCAATGGTACAGGGACACAAGCCTCCTATCCCCGACCACAAGTTTGTAAGCATCTTTCGAGCAAAGCCTTCGGCCATACCTGACGAAGAAATCTTCATGCTAAAGGTCAACAGACACAGGCACACCCACGATGAATGTAGGGCATCCATGGAGGAGATATTGAGCATTAAATTCCCTATCAGGCCCCTCTGTTCAAATAAAGGTCACGACGTTTTCCTCACAGTGCCATCTCTGCAATAGGGTACGCAACGCCCTTTGGTCTGGGTTGAGCCGCCAAAGGAGGATGAATTCGAAATCTCTGATGAAGAAAGTTCAACCAACCAGCATATAAACATGCTTGAATTCAATTTTCTCCCCAGCCATCCCGGTAATGGATCCGAGGGACCCACAGACGAACTACTGGCATTGATAGAATTGGCCCTAGACCGGGATTACGAGACCATGCACATCGGCGAATTCAACACACGTGTAAGTTTGATCAACCATATATGGGCGGACTTTCTAATAATTGATATCAAAGAAGGCCGAATGGAATGTCCAACTACGACCTCCTTCATCAACAGAATCCAAGTATTCCCACCTTTCGGAGAGTTGGATGTAATGACGATCCTGGAAAGTAGCGAGAAAATGTATATGTACGGGGAATGCTTGGCCCTCGCAAGGAAAGCCCTCATGGAATTAGCTATGCAAGAAACTCACCTCTGGGATGAGGATTAAATTCAGAAAGCTCGCAGGGACAGAGCCCTTAATGTTTCGCAAGCCGCTTCAGAAAAACAGTTGGAAGCCACTCTGGATCAGTTCGACCTCAGGAACTTCAGCAACGGCAATTTCCTGGACTACCACCACTTCTCGATGGACCCTCTCTGGAAAGGAAAGGCAGTCAGTAGTCTGGATGACATAGGAGATGGAATGGAGCAACACAGGGAATACCTGGTTCGACAACATGAAGAATACAAGCATTTGCCTCCCCGAGAAAAGCAAGCCCTTTGCAAAAGCGACGGCGAGGATGACCAAGTTATACCTCTCCAAGCCAATCACAGAGCCAACGAAATCAGGATCCCAAAGGTCCTAGGAGGGTGGGAAAATTTCATTTCCATTCTCAAAATATGATGCAAATTGAAGAAAAGAAGCCTATCCAAAGGAAAGCGAAAAATGGAAATGAACCTCCAGAGAATGCTAAAGGAAATCCCGCAGACCGCAAGATACGTTTAGGGAATAGGATATGATCAACCCAGAAAAGAGCCAGTCACTTTGGCAGCCGTCAGGGCAACCATGTACTCACCTACCGACATGCTCGCTACCAGGTCAAGGCAGCAAAGAGAGCTCTCCCTAATGGAGATTTACCAAGAGTGCCGCATTCAATTCAAAGAAGCCCTGGCTATTCTAACTTGGGAAGAAATGCAAGCACTAACCCTCACCAAAGGCTCAGTCACGAGAGAGCAGATTTGGGTCAGAAGTGAAGGAAAGCTAGCAAATCATAGTCACTATGAGGCCCAGCTCAAAAATGCTATGAGTATGCTCACCAAGAAGGAGAAAAATGTTGTATACCGTGAAGAGATCAAAGAAATGGTACACATAAGTCGAGCATTCGCCAGCCTCCCAGAAGGGGCAAATGAAATGATGCTAAGTCCTGACAACCACTGCTGCACACTGACATTCGAACAACTGTGCCAGACAATAGGCTCCCTCCCCTCCAAAGCACCTAATCCAGTATCATGGGACATGATTCGAAAGGCTGCCGAAGCTCCCCCAAAGAATAGTGACAATCAATGAACTGAGAGAGGATGTATGGACATGTGCTTCGAAGAATCCCCCGCTGACCATGGCTCAACTCAAAGAAACATGTTCGAAAGAGGCCAAGCCCGATGCCAACGTTCTGACCTTATTCGGCCAAATCCCTGTACTACTGATCCTTGCCCAGCTAAAGCAAACCCAATAAAACATCTCACTGTGGTCCCTGCTCACCTCTTCCTACCCTCACAAGCTCAAGCTGGAAGAAAGCCTGGCCCGAACCATGGTCCTTATAGATGTGACTCCTGAAGAAGTAATACAGATGATCAGCAGCATTCATTACGGGAACATCATCACCTCCTCCGACTTGGACCTGCCAAAATATGGGGCTGACCATAATGAGCTGCTCTACATCACTATCCAGTTAGATGAATGCCGCCTTCCCTGCATACTTGTTGACGGGGGCTCGGGTATAAACGTTCTGCCTTCCAAGATGATGAACCTGCTCGACATCAAGCCCATCGACTTGAAGCCTTTTGCTCACACTATCAAAGCCTATGATTCTACCTCCCATGCAGTTCTTGGGGTCGCTACTTTAAACCTCTGGTTCGGCAAGAAAATGATGCCTACTGAGTTTCAGATCCTAGACATTCCCATCACTTTCATGGCTATCCTGGGAAGACCATGGCTGCACCAAATCAACGACATAGCATCCACTCTTCACCAATGTGTCAAATTCATGCAAGGAGACAAATTGATGATTGTCTACGGAGATAGCATCACCACTGAAGGAACTTTCACCAACGGCATTCCTGTGCTAGAAATCAAGCACGATGATGATGATATGATGTTAACAAGGTTTACAGTGGACACTTCCAGAATTCAAGTATACAGCATCTGTAGGGATTTTATGTTAGGCTTCTTAAGAAATAACAAAGAAGGATGAGAAAGATAACGGAAATTATAACGGAAATTGAAAAGCAAACCACAAATAGTCGAGTCTTGTGTTTAACACAATTTCCGTAAGAAGTATTTGTCCCGCACAGGTGCTTACGATTGATGAAAAACTTCTCGTGAGATGAAACGACTTCTAATTGTTAATAGGAGCACACCAAATTAACAATTCTAACGAACAATGGAAAGTTTGGAACATTGGACTTGAAGGAATTTGATGCAACAAGATGAAATGATTTGGCTATGTTAATCTATCTCAAATGTAGGTAGAGAGGCTCAAATGACTGAATGTATGAATTGAAATTCGAAGGGAAAGTATATAAGGAGAGTTAAGGGGTTTGTGTCTTTTCCCTTGAAAAGGCACAACTTTTCTTTTGAATTGGCACCTGTTCAGGAACTGCTTGACCGAGTCAAGGGACTCGCTCGGCCGAGCGCCAAGCTGCACGGCCGAGTCAAGGGACTCGCACGGCCGTGTCAATCATACTGCTCGGCCGAGCAAGGCATATGCCTCGGCCGAGTAAGATTGTCTAGAGACTTGGCCAATTTGCTATGCTCTGCTCAGTCGAGTCAAGGACTCTGCTCGGCTGAGCACATCAAACCACATCAAAAACCCTTTAAACAACTCTCTTTAAGTTACAAATCTTTGTCATTAATTTCTCATTCACCCGGAAATGGTTTAGGGACAATAAATGAGTTTCATTATCTACCCTAAATGTAGAATACATTTTGTAACTTACTTCGTTAACAAATAACGAACTCTGTTGGAAGTTAACGAACTTCCGTTAGAAAGTTAGGTCAACGACAAGTCAAACTTAACTTTCGTTACCCATTTCCAACAATCCCCCACATGAATGACAATTAATGCATGTATGCAATTTCCTCCAAAAGTTTCGGCGAACTATTATTACATCGGGATAGATAGCTTGTGGCTTTGAATCTCCCCTAGTGAAATATTATCGGATATACTAGCCATTTGGTAGCGAGTCGCTTTAAACCAGTGACTGTATAATGTATACCAAGACAACAATACTCACATAATAATAGCTCTAACAGTTATTATTCTCACATTTTGTCAATTTCGGCCCTGGACCGTATCTCATTCATAAGTGTTCACATTAGAAGCGGCCAAGTTACTTCTCACTTATATAGGTGATTCATTTTATAAGGAGTATCCTGCACTACTCCACCCGTAGGTATAGGAATCATTAAAAGTTTTCTCAACTTATCCTCACCACTGCTGCAGGTGCTTATACTTGGATGTTCTGGGAATGAGTATTCAACATCACCAGGTCATTCAACCGAGTTGTTGTTTCCAAGTGATTCTACTAGAACTTATAGCTTGGTTGTCTCATTGAACCAAGGGCATGGGATCTCCAATTCTCAAGGTTGAGTGTCCACTATGAGTTCTTTTATTGTGGGTTTTAAGCCCATTCCCCTTAAAAGTTTATACAGTTGATCTCTATTTGTACCTTTCATAAACGGATCCGCTATGTTATCATTTGACTTCACATAGTCAATCATGATAACCCCATTCTTGATCAACTGTCTAATGGTATTATGTCTACGACGGATATGTCTGGACTTACCATTGTACATACTGCTCTGTGCCCTTCCTATTACTGATTGACTATCACAATGTATCATAACAGCAGGCACAGGTTTACTCCAACAAGGTATATCCTCCAGGAAGTTCTTAAGCCATTCTGCTTCTTCTCCAGCTTTATCTAAAGCTATAAACTCAGATTCCATCGTGGATCTGGCTATACATGTTTGTTTGAAGGATTTCCATGACACTGCTCCTCCACCTATTGTGAAAACATATCCACTCGTGGATTTTGAGTCTTTTGTGTCTGATATCCAGTTTGCATCATAGTATCCTTCTAATACTGCTGGATATCTCTTATAAAGTATCCCATGATTCATAGTATACTTTAAATATCTCAATACTCTCATTAGTGCTTTCCAATGATCTGTACTGGGATTACTCGTGAACCTGCTTAGTTTGCTCACTGAATATTGTTGGGTTTTATGGGTCCATGCCCAGCGGAATAAGCATCTAAATAACACCAAACCCAAAGCCCTAAGATCCGTTCTATACGATTAAATTGAATTCCTATGAGATAGAATTTACCAACCTTAATTGCTTTCCGGTCTTGAGCTATCGAACAATTTATCGGTGTGATTTTGAATCACAATCTTTGATCTTCAAAAACCATTCAATCTTCGGATTGGAACTCTAGGCCTTGATCGTCAAATGAGCAAAGACCCTCTATTGTTGTATCCACACGTAAGAATGAACCAAGAACAGTTCTTGAGAATTACTAGATTCTTAAACCTATGGAAGAGATATTGAGAAACCTTTTGGTGATTTTCTCTCTTGAAAATTCGACACTATTTCGGCTGTTTACAGACTCATATTTATACTACTTTAGTATTTAGAGTTTGTGCCCTAATCAAATTAGGAAACAAGTGTAAACAGCCTCTGTGGCTAGTTATGTCGCGTGACAAAGGTTGCCATATGGCTAAGTATGTCGCGTGACAAACGTTGCCATATGCAGGAACTCTCAATCATTCTTCCTTTGGTTTAACCAATTCATTCTAGTTGTGTGTGACTCAATAGGATTATATTATGTTGGCAATGAGTTCGATCATATCGACTCTCATAAGACATAAGCGGACTCTAGCAAGCCATTATGTCTACCCAAATAATATAACATAAGAGTTCACGTTTCCAATGGTACACTTCCATTTCTCCCTTTGTATCACGATGTTATATTGAACACAAGTCATGGTCCTTGTCAACTTGTCTTTGTTCAATGCTTTCTCGATCTTGAGTATAATGATATTCCAATTGCATTGGGGTGTGGCCACACACTTTCCATTATTATCACTCATCGAGGGGCCTAAACAAAATATCTCTCTTTCGAGGGACAAATTCCATCTTGACTTATCATCCTTCCCATCATGAATCCGATCATGCCAAAGATAGCCTTTATAAATATCGTGTTAAGATATCGTTTGACTAAAATCAAACATGACTTCCATCATATGTAAGGTCATGATAATCTCAGGTCTAGGGACTAAATGAAGTGACCATATGAGATTTAATTATGACATTTGACCATGACATAAATCTCATACGGGTCAAGTCCAGTCACTTGTTCTCTCTAACAGGTACCCATAATTTCAATGTGCATCTCTATGCATATAATCATCATATGATTATCCTTTGACAATTATACTAATTATTCTCTTAATAATCAGGGACGGAGATTATTACAATAAATATGCAAACTATATAATAATCAAATAATAAACATAAACGATAAAGATGATACATAACGGTTCTTAGTTAAACATAACTAAAGCCTAGGGCATTACACCAACAGTCTCCCACTTGCACTAGGCTCCATTTATGTATCGAATACTCATGGATCTAACATGACCATCATGCTTTTGCCTGTGCAAGGGTCTTTGTTAGTGAATCCCTTATGTCATCATCGGTTGATACTTTGTATATCTTAACGTCTTCTCATTCTTTATGAATTCCTCGATGAACGTCTAAGTGAGTGTTTGGATCACTGTTGTGACCTTGGTTCCATTGTTTGCACAAGTGGCACCACTATTGTCATAACAAAAGTTTCACCAATTAGTGATACTTGAACATTTTCAAAATACTAATGAACTTTTGATCCAAACTGCCTCTTTTAGCCACATCATATGTTGCTAAAATTCGGCCTTAGTAGTAGAATTGGCTACAATTTCTGCTTGGAACTCTTCCAACAAAATTGCACCTCTAATAAGCATAAACACAAATTCTAATTGCGATTTTAAATTAACTTTGTCAGTTTGGAAGTTAGCATCTATGTAACCCTTACAACAAGATTAACTTCCAATCTTTCAAATCCCAAGAACGTATCCTTAGTTCTTCTTAAGTACTTAAGGATCATCTTGACTGCCATCCAATGGTTTAAATAAGGATCAGATTGGTATCGACTCATCATGCTTAGAGCATATGAGACGTCGAGTCTAGTACAAATCATGGCATACATGACAGATCCAAATGCCGAAGCATATGGAACTTCATTCATTTCCCTTTTGCTCATCAGTTGTCATAAGACAATAAATATTGCTAAGAGAAATACCATGACCCATTGACAAGCTACTCTTCTTAGACTCTTCTAAGAACCTTGTTAATGTGAACACTTTGACTCAAACCAATTTATCCTTCTAGATCCATCTCTATAGATCTTGATGCCAAGGATGTAAGCGGCTTCACCCATATCTTTCATTGAGAAAACTTTCCTTGACCAAGACTTAACAGTCTTAAGTGTCGGAACTTGTTTTTCCAATGAGTAAGATATCATTGTAATAAAACAATAGAAATAATACTACGCTCCCACTGAATTTCATGCATACACAAGATTCATCTTTGTTCTTTGATGAAGTCAAATTCTTTGACCAATTCATCAAAACAAAGATTCCAAATCCTTGAAGCTTGCTTCAACCCATCTCATGGATCTTTTGCAACATGCATACTTTATTAGAGTTTCTTGGATCGACAAACTATTCGGGTTGTGTACTCTACACATCCTTAATAATATTTCCATTTAAAGAAAGTCGTTTGACATCCATTTGTCATATCACATAGTCACAATATGTGATAATGGCAATTGAAACTTCTAACAGACTTCGACATTGTAACTGGCAAAAAAGGTTTCAACATAGTCAATATTATGAATTTACCTAAATCCCTTTGTTACAATCCTTAGTCATTAAAGTATACACCTTCTCATCCATGTCGGTCTCGAAGACCTACTTGCAACCTTTAGTTTTTACACCTTCAGGTAGCTCAATCAAGTTCCAAACTTGATCATCAAACATGGATTGCAATTTGGATTCCATGGTTCCTAACCATTTATCCAAATTAGGAGTGGACATCGCTTCTAGATAAGAAGTAGGATCGTCATTCTTAATGACTTCCACTTCATTACTTTCCGATACAAGAAATCAATATTTCTTGGGTTCGGATTGTAACCTATCGGATCATACGATGGACTTGTGCATCTTGAACCGGTTCCACAACTCCTTTGTGAACTTGGTTCCGTCTCTACTCTTGGTTCCATATTATTTTCGGGTTTTTTTGAACTTCTTTCAAGATTAATTTTACTCCCACTAGATCCTTTATTGAGAAACTATTTCTCAAGAAACAAATCGTATAGAGCAACAAATATTTTGTTCTCTTTGCGGATGTAAGATTAATTTCCGAAAATAACTTTATCAAATTTGGTGCTAACTTATAAGAGACAAGTCTCTTTTCATAAGATTCGCAACCCCAAATCTTCATGAAAGACAAACTAAGTTTTCTTCCATGCCACATCTCATGTGGGGCCTTAGAAACCGATTTTGTAAGGACTCAATTCAGTATAACCGCATTATTTCTAATGCATATCCTCAAAAGGAATTAGGAAAGTCAACTTGACACATCATCGAATGAACCATGTCTAACAAGGTTCAATTCCTCCTTTCAGACACACCATACAATGTGGTGTTCCGGGTGGAGTCAACTCTGAAACGATTTCATAGTTTTGAGATGATTGTCAAACTCTTGGCTCAAATATTCACCACCTCGATCTAATCGAAGTACTTAATAGTTTTGCCAAGTTTGTTTTGCACTTCATCTTGAAATGTTCGAAACATCTCAAACGATTCACCTTTGGACTTCATCAGATAGACATAATCATATCTAGATAAGTCTTTAGTGAAATATGATGAAATACCGAAATCCTCCCCTAGCAATGCTGCTTAATAGTCCACATACATCTCATGTATAATGACCAATAAGTCACTAGCCCTCCCACTACTTTAGTGTAGGGTGGTTTGGTCGATAATCCCAATAAATAAGATCCATATTCCTCAAATGATTCATGGTCATATGAGTCTAAAAGTCCGTGTTAATGGAGTTTAGATATATGTTTCTTATTTATTTGACCAAGCCGGCAATGCCATATGAACGTGTTGTTCATATTGTTCGGTTTAGATTTCCCATTTATATTATAGATATCTTAAATATTATTTTGTTTCTTAACATCAAGGATATGAAGATCATTCAATGACATATGCATTACAATAAGGCATATCATTAAATAAATATAAAACTTCTTATTGAAAATAAGAAAATTATATCCTTCATCATCCATTTAAGAAACGGAAATAATACTCCTACTCAAATCCGGAACGTAGTCATACTTGTTCAAAACAAGTACTACTTCACAAGGTAAAGTGACTTCATAAGTCCCTATGGCTAATGTAGCAACCCTTGCTCCATTCTTATGCATAGGTTTAACATACCTTCTTTGAGTAGCTTTCTATTCTTTGTTCCTTGCACATTTAAACAAATGTGGGATCCAATCCGGTATCATATACCCAAGAACAAGAAGTCGAAAGGAAAATATCTATCATATAGATACTTGAAGTAGTAGCAATCATATTGCCCTTCTTCACCTTTTAGGCCTTCCTAATAAGCCTTGCAACTTTGCTTCCAATGACAATCTTACTGCAATGATAGCAAAATGCATCCTTTTGAGACACTTTGGGTTTAGCCTCTTCGGCTATGACAACATTTGTCCTAGGTTTAGCAACTTTTGCTTTACCTTCTTTTCCTTCCTTTATGAACCCTTTTATTGTGTCAACCATTAACACAATTTGCGGATTGCTCCTTCTTTCATCATATGAATTAAGAGCCTTCACCACAACATATATCTTTTGCCTAGCTTGCACTTGGAACATTTCCCTTTTTGCGTTATGCTAGAACAAAAGAATATTTATCATGTGCTCAAGGTTCTTCATAAGAGCCTTTAAACATGGTGGCAAATACAAGGCAAGCAATATTGTCAGAATCATCATTATGTTTCTAATGTTGCTTCCTTATTTACCCTTTGCAACATTTGCAATGGGTTCAGTAGGAACGGATTCGTCAAGAACGTACACATTATCTATTGTTCCTTTCGAACTTTGTCCTTCATAAGGACGAATCGCAATTATCATTATGTAATGCTATTTCTACAACAAAATATACAAATTATATGAACACATATCAATATCAACACATTTATCATTTAAGAGCAAATAATGTATTTTACAAATACTCCCACTAAATCATACACCTTCCAATGCAAATAAGCATAATATGCATTTAATGGGCTAAGATCCAACTTTAATTTAATCTCAAGTACGCTATGGCGCACCGCTCAAGATTAAACTAATTAGGTAGAAAACATCAATCATATTGTATATGACTCTTAGATCTTTTATGAGATTTATTTAAGACATCATATGTCTAAGCATATTTTAGTCTCATCTTATTCCTTGGGTCCAAAACCATTTTGATAACCCAATTAAGTTCATCCACTTTAAACGTATAGGAACCACCATTTCCTCATCTTGCTCGCAAACGAAATAGAATCAAAGCACCTTGCTATGGCTAGCCCACCCAAAACTATCCGAGTGGTCTCAAGTGTTTTAATCATGGATTGGCATAAAGAACTTAGAAGTTTAAATGAAGGTTCTTTAAAGCAGATTATAAGCATATCAACAAAGATAATCATAACTATGCACCAGGTAAGTTTCCAAGAAAATAGGTGAGCCACAAGGACTGCTTAAGTACCATATCTTCCTTCGACAGAACTCTCCTAATCATGCACAATTATAATACCAATTTGAATGCACATAATCAATACTTTGTATACTGACTTGTTTCTCATAAACAATCAGACTCATAAACTGATTTGTTTCCCATTAAATATGCAATGTCTGGACATGTACAGACATTGCACCAGCAAAGGAACCAAGGTCACATCAAAGATCCAAACACATATTTCGACGTTTCCACATTATTCGAGAGATATGCGAAAGGGAAGACGTAAAGATATGCAGAGTAGACACTAATGACAACGTGGCGGACCCATTAACTAAGGCCCTTCCACAAGCTAAGCATGATGGTCATGTTAGGTCCATGGGTATTCGATACATGGGAGATTGGGCCTAGTGCAAGTGGGAGACTGTTAGTGTTATGCCCTAGGCCTATAGTTGATAGACCTATATGTTGACATTATTTATTATTATGTGAAAAGTTTATTATTTGATTATTATATATTTTGCATATTTATTGTAATAATCTCCGTCCCTAAGTATTAAGTGAATAATAAGTATAAATGTTAATGGATAACCATATGATGATTATATGCATAGAGATGCACATTAAATTTATGGGTCCTTGTTAGAGAACAAGTTACTGGACTTGACCCGTATGAGATTTATGTTATGGTCAAATGTCATAATTAAATCTCATATGGTCACTTCATTTAGTCCCTAGACCTGAGATTATCATGACCTTACATATGATGAAAGTTATGTTTGATTTTAGTCAAACGATATCTTAACACGATATTTATAAAGGCTATCTTTGGCATGATCGGATTCATGATGGGAAGGATGATAAGTCAAGATGGAATTTGTCTCTCGAAAGAGAGATGTTTTGCTTGGGCCCCTCGATGAGTAATAATGATGAAAGTGTATGGCCATACCCCAATGCGATTGGATTATCATTATACTCAATATCGAGAAAGCATTGAACAAATACAAGTCGACGTGGACCAGTACTTGCTCAAAGCAACGTGCAAGACCCTCGCCCTCTGCGTCGAAGCCACCACGGCTACTGCGCTGATAAATCCAGCCAAGCCGGAGTCAACCACAAACTGCTGTGGACTCCTCTCTCCGTCCCGAGCCTCGTCTGGGAGCATCTCCCACAACGCTCGAACCGCCTCAAAGGCTCCCCTGCTCTTCAAGTTACGGACATTAACCGGCCCTCGCCCCTGCAGGTGAACATGGCAAAAGTACGTTACTACAGAGGTAACATCCACAGAATGCACGAACGCATATCGAAATGATGAAACACAGATATAATTCATTTTTCCTAAAATATGTCCTTCCCGGTTGGAGTATTAACGGTCCAAAATCCCAAAAAGGTACAAACATTTCGAAAAATCCGTCGAATTCGGAACTTTCAAAACATTTCGAAAAATCCGTCGAATTTGGAACTTTCAAAACCTTTCGAAAAATCCGTCGAATTCGGAACTTTCAAAACATTTCGAAAAATCCGTCGAATTCGAAACTTTCAAACATGTCGAACATTTCGAAGAAATTACTCCGTCCCAAATTAAACTTACTTTAATTTCGGAAAACACCCCTAGACATGGAATTTTGCAACCAAAATTTTTATGTTATCTACCCATATTGTCAATTGAACTAAACTCTAGTCAATTTCGACAAAGGCACATCGCAAAGTCAAAAGCCCCAATTCAGGCACCAAGAACCCTAACTCATTTCTAATCAAATTCCTAAAATTTAAAGAATGCACATTCTGAAAATTAACGGATTTTAGAGGATGTTTACCTGTCTTTCGATCCCTTCCTTGGATTTGTGAGTATCCCGAGCCGGATACAACTCCGTTGGATCCATGGGAAGAGTGGTGGTTCGAATGGTCCTCACCAACCTCGCTCTCTCATTGTCAGTCCTCCTATGACGAGCCCGTGGTTCTAAACCGGCATCCATGATGATTAACCCGCGAAAATTCGAACAAAACTCGCGAAACGGGGAAGATTTTTTTCTCTCCTTTCTCTCTCTCTCTCCTGAAAATATGGTGAAAATGTTACTAGTTTGCGTCGGCCTGTTGCTGATTTGAACCTGGTCAAGTTCAGTCCAAGTCTGGCAGGACTCTTTTGTAGCTGAAAAGATTCCTTGCCACTTTGGCCCCTCAGTTTCTCACAACTTCAATTTTACCCCTTTTGGCCCTCAACAGTGTAAAATTTCCCCAAGTTAGACCTTTCTAACGCCCCCTCCCCAAGGTTAAATCACAATTCCGTCTCCAGACGTTAAATTTCTAGTTAGTCCTCACTAACGTTTCATCTCCAAACGTTAAATCCCAAATCGACGTTTGACATTCAAACGCTCATTTTCGTCCCGAATCGACGTTTGACATTCAAACGCTCATTTTCGTCTCCAGACGTTAAATCCCAAATCGACGTTTGACATTCAAATGCTCAGTTTCATCTCCAGACGTTAAATTTCCAGTTAGTCCTCACTAACGTTCGTCTCCAGACGTTAAATCTCAAACCGTCTTCGGACGTTAAATCACAATTTCGTCTCCAGACGTCAAGATTCTCATTAGTTTTCACCAACATTCACTTCCCCGGCAGTCATCGTAAGCCCGACCATCCCACTTCAGCGGCCATCAAGGTAAGCCCGCACGACAATCCCTCTTCGGCCATCATCGTAAGCCCGAACATTTCTCCCCAGCAGGACCCTAAGACCATCCATCTAAGAAGAAACATCAATCAATCCCCCTTAGTTCTGTTGGAACTCTGGGCGCTTTTCCCCAGCAATGTGTCAGTCTCTCCCGAGACCACATCCCGTTCCTAACCCCGTCGTTAGAACGTCAATCCTTCAGTGTTGTTAAAAATGCCAGTTTAACGCAACCATTCCCGTCATTTCCACCATATCCCCAGCAGATAAAACCTGGCCGTCATCATAAGTCCAGCACCCAAGGTACGAACGGCTTACAAAAATCAATCTCAAGGCACGAGCGCCTTCATCTCAGGACAAACACGTGCTCATAATTTCGGTCTGAGGTGCCACACGCCCTCGAATATTTCAGTAATTTCGGTCTGAGGCGCCACACGCCCTCGAATGTTTCAATGATCTCAGTCTGAGGCGCCACACGCCCTCGAATGTTTCAGTAATCTCGGTCTGAGGCACCACACGCCCTCGAAAGTTTCAATAATCTTGGTCTGAGGCACCACACGCCCTCAAATGTTTCATTAATCTTGGTCTAAGGTGCCACACGCCCTAAAAAGTTTCAATAATCTCGGTCTGAGGCGCCACACGCCCTCGAATGTTTTAATGACCTCAGTCTGAGGTGCCACACGCCCTCGAATGTTTCAGTAATCTCGGTCTGAGGCGCCACACGCCCTCAAATGTTTCAGTAATCTATGTCTGAGGCGCCACACGCCCTCAAATGTTTCAGTAATCTCGGTCTGAGGCGCCACACGCCCTCAAATGTTTCAATGATCTCGGTCTGAGGTGCCACACGCCTTAGAATGTTTCAGTAATCTCGGTCTGAGGCGCCACACGCCCTCGAATGTTTCAGTAATCTCGGTCTGGGGTGCCACACGCCCTTGAATATTTTAGTAATCTCGGTCTGAGGCGCCACACGCCCTCGCAAGTCTCACTTAGGTTCAGACGCCTCCCAATAGTCTCCGTTCAGGTTCAGACGCCTCACAATAGTCTCCATTCAGGATCAGACGCCTCGCAATGGTCTCACTTAGGTTCAGACACCTCACTATAGTCTCGCTTGGGTCAAGGTCCCCACGCGCGACCCTTGCACCTACGAACTACGATCGGCTTGATTCTCGCTCGGGATACGTAGGAATCCTTCCGCTAAGGGTCCAGCCAGCTGACCTCTCAGGTCTCTTCAAGTAAGGCATCCCCTGATTTGGATCCTTATCTTTTTCAACGACCCCACTTCCTTCGAAAGTGACGTCGCTGAGGGGCTAACTGTAAGTACCCAAATCCGGATCGTCAAAATCAGTTAAAAGTTAACTGGAATCCGTTAACTGGCCCGCTCCAGGTTAACCGGAACCCGTTAAACTCCCCATTCTCAAGCCAACAAGACGTCCCGGGACTGCCCCGTGCATCCCAACGTCAAAGCGTACTCAACATACGTTGTCACACGTAAAAGTACAGCTTTTCCTGAAAAATGCACTTTATGGCACTTTTCGGGGGCGTTTCGGATATTTTCCGAACAGTTATTTAAAAAACAGACAAAATCGGGAATAATGGCACAAAAAACCATGCCTTGGTGAGTCACAGGGACACGTGGCATGCATGCCACAGCCCTCTAGTCAACATCAATCAAATTTCAGAGTGAAAAGACCAAAATACCCCTGAGATGTTGTCACAGTCTGTCCGGACTGTTTTTCAGGCAAAATAGAATTGCCAGCAAGTCCTCCCATTTTCCAAAATACCACAAAATCCCCTGAAATTCAGTATAAGTCCGTCCGGACTCTTTTGCATTTTCACCCTATAAATACAGAGGTCTGTCAAACATTTGAAAAAGAAAAAACATAATCCATTTTCACCCACAGCCACGGCATAAGCCCATTTCAACCTCCCCCGAGCCCCGTTTTGCCTCGATTTGCGTGAAAACCCCGTATTTCAACCAAAACACCTTGAAACACCTTTCCAAACACTAAACCGTATCCCGTATACGTCATCCAAGCCAAAAGAGTTAATCCCTAGCCATATGTAACACTCTCACTCCCTAAACTCTCGTTCCGTCTAGGTTTATGTGCCAGTCGCTACAACCGTTTTGGTCGAAAGTCATTGAAATGTAGATGTCACCGTCTAACGGGGTCCGATACGTTTTAGTCCAAGATCCTCTTCTCTTCCCGTAAGAGAAGTAATCTCGGGTTAAAACGGCGTTCCGGCCCCGTTTCCTTACTTTTATGTCATTTAACGGTCCGAATCGTTTGATCCGTTGAATGTCATTTACTTTTATGTCATTTAAAAATTTCGGATCATTTGATCCGTTGATCGTCATTTAAATTACGCAACTTTACAATTCCGAACCGTTTGGTTCATTGATCGCACCTTTAAAATCCGGATCGTTAGATTCCGTCGATACCGCACTTTAAATACTGTCATTTACAAGTCCGAGCCATTTGGCTCGTGATAGTATTTACATATCAAAAGTCCGAGTCGCAAAATGATTCGTTGATCGCATATCATTTAATGCTTTTTTCCCGTAAAATCGCTAACAATGTAATGCCCGGTTCAAAACCGGAGTTCGACATTCGAACTCTCTTTCAAAACGCGCAAAGTGACGTTTGGCATCCAAATAATCATCTTTAAAACTCAAAACCCGACGTTTGACATTCAAATGCTCCTTTCTTAAAAGTCAACATTTGACACTTAAGTTAACAGTTCAAAAATCGTCACTTGCACCACTTTTCCTAAAAAACTCCAAAATCGACGTTTGTCATTCAAACGCTCGCTTTTTCCAAAAAGGATCACAAAATCAACGTTTGACATTCAAACCAAGATTAAGCTTGTCATTCAAGCCCCCATTTTCAAAATGCAAACACGCACACACACACACACACACACACATTTTTGAGAAAGGTAGAAAGACTCGTCATACGAGGCGTTTCGGGTGATCTCAAAATACTCTTCCCGAAACGTAACGTGACCTCCGAACCTAACAATCTCTGGTACTAAAAGAGCTTTTTGTCATGTTTTTGCTACCAATAAAAATGACACCCTTTTCAAAGCTTTTTCCAAGTTTTTGCTACCAATAAAAATGACACCCTTTTTCATAAGCCGTTTTTCAACGTTTGGGCTCAAAATACAAAACCGCGTGGAGACTCCTCTCCTTCCCGAAAGCGAGGTCCCAAACACCGTGAAAGACAACCGCTTGCCCCACGCAGCCCACGCCGCGATCCGAGTAATTTCACCATCCAACCACATTGGTCACTCCCTTCATTTGGCATATCCCAGTAGAATCAGCCATTTGACCTCCTAGATCATATCCTTTCCATCTTCCTAGCAAGGTACCAGTTTCTCTTCGCAATTCCCCAGTGGATTCTGAACTACGATCATGGCTTGATTCCTCTGGGATACGTAGGTAGCCTACTTTAGTTTCAGGCAATTCGTCACATATGACACCCTTTCCCCAGTGGATTCCGAACTACGATCATGGCTTGATTCCTTCGGGATACGTAGGTAGCCTTCCAAAGGTTCATCCACTCGACCCCCTTGGTCACTCAATCCCAATCCATCTCGGCACTTCGCCAGATTGGATTCTTTTTATCGACAACCCTACTCGCCCTGCAAGTGCCGTTGCCGAGGGGCTTCTGTAAGTACCCAAATCTGGCTCATGCCTTCCGGTTAAGTTTCCCGGCAATTCCCCGAACTTTCCTAAAGTTCAGGGGCAATTCTGGAACTTTTCCAAACTGTCCAAGGGGGGAAGGACCTGCTAGGAATTAAAATTCCAAGCAGTCCCTCGCTGGAATGAAGCTTCCAGCTACCACCTTGCATGAATCTAGAAGCAGGCTGAGTCATCGACGCATAACGCTGGATGGCTTCTTTTGCCAGAGGTTAATGCCGCACGGCTTCATTAGGAAACACAAATCAGCCTATAAATAGAGGCCTCCTCTACCCATTTTAACAAGGACATTTGAGTATTATTACTCTACCAAAATCACTCCACGAAATTACAGAAACTAAAACTCCCAAAAAACCACCTCCCTCCTCCATAAAATCCATCCAAAACACTTCCTTCATTAGGAAAACCCCCAAGGGAGATAGAGAAAACCACCATTGGTAATCTCTCCTTCCTTTCCTCTTGAAATACTATTTTTACCTTGTTATATTCATTACTTGTCATTAACTTTGCCTTTACTTGTCATTAAGTTTGATATATTGCTATAAAGATCCTATCTTTATCATGTAGATATCATTTCCCCCTATTTCCCCCAACACAAATGATTCATGGGGAATCTCATCCCAAGGATGAACAAGAGTCCACATGTGGCTTGTTCTAGGGAGGATTCATCACATGATGATGTGAAATAGTCCCTTTTACTACATAAAAATGTCATCTTTACTCTCATAATGTATTCCCCCTCCCTTGACCTTGCTTCCAAGGATTGTCCACCTCATAAAGTTCTTAAAGGACATAGGAAAGCCTCTAAGGTCTTCCCTTTACATTCATAGCTTTAGTTCTCATAGTGTTCATTACACTTATTTTCATAAAAATGCAATCTTTACTTTCCAATGTCATCCCCCATGTCCCTTTTGATGGGATCACTCTCCAAGGATTGTCTAGTGACCTTTTTAAGGCACAAAAGACATAGGACGAGTATAAAGATCCAATCTTTATACCCCTCCCCCTAGTTCCTTTGGTACTTGAAGCATCCCGTGGTGTGGATTGGTGTAAAGGTCTCATCTTTACATCATTTCCGCCACTAAAATGCTATAGTCGAAGTCCCTTTAGAAGCGGATGAACCTTAGTCCCTACATCTTCGATCATCACTTGAGACGAGTATAAATGTCCCTACTAAGCTCAAATCGTCTCAAGATGTAGGATTGATGGGCAAGGACTCTTCCTTTCTAAAGAGCCTCACTCTTGGACTATAAAAAGGTGTCTCTCTCTCTCGATCACATAAAGACCTAGTCCCGAAGAACGTTGGTTTAAAACACACCAAGGCTCTCAAGCCTAATATGGTTGATTATTCCAACGGGAGGGTTAAAAGGTCACTTAATGATGATCATAAGTCCAAGATGAGCACGGGATCAAAATCCCGAACACATCAAATCCAAGGAATCCCGAGCGATAACCAACTCAAATGGTTTATGCGTCCAGAAGATAACTTGGCACATTCCCTCCCCTTTTTCAAATCACATCTCACACACGAACACACAAAACAAGCACAAAAATCGGATCTTGGAAGACTTGCCTTTGGCAAGGCTCCTTGGGTGAACGCCAAATGTTCTTCCCAAGGAGTAACTTAACCTCCGGACCCTATTCCTTTTTTTCAAAGTTTTGAGGAAATCAAAATGGCGTAGCGACTCCGTTTTTTCAATAAACCGGTGTCTTCAAACTGAGATGAAATGGCGACCCTATAAAACACGGTTCGATCCACGATGGGCCCACATTCACAGGTGGACAAATCGTACACAAATCAAATAATTCAACAGAGGCCTGTCAACCAAAAGAGGGAAATGCCCATGGTGAAGAACTGGCCGGCTGGCCTGTTTTACCAAAATTACCTCCTATAAATAGCAGCCTCATTTCAGCCATTTACCACACCCCATTTTCACCCCCTTCCTCCCAAATCTCTCATTATTTTACCCTTCTCCAATTTCAAGCCAAAAAACCCCATTTTCGAGTCATTTCCAAACACATTTCGAGTCATTCCCAAACACATTTTGCGTCACTTTCAACACGTTTCCAAACACCCTTGTAGCCAACCTACGAACCCAAAGAAGATAGAGCCACAACCAAAATATTGGTAAACTCTCCTTTTGACTCAAAACTCCATCTAAAAATGGGTTGAGAAATGACCCCTCCTCTATCACTTTTCTCTTCTGAGAAAAGTAGCTTAGAGTTAAAAATGGGAAGATCTTGACCCGTCAAATTTATTATTATTGTCATTTAAATACTGTCATTTATCATCCGAATCGTTTGATTTGTTGATTGTCCATTAAATATTGTCATTTATCATCTGAATCGTTTGATTCGTTGATTGTCCTTTACCTTCCGGATCGATTGATTCGTTGATTGTCCTTTACCGTCCGAATCGCTTGATTCGTTGATTGTCATTTAAATACTGCCATTTACCGTCCGAATCGTTTGATTCGTTGATTGTCATTTACCGTCCGGATTGTTTGATTTGTTGATTGTCATTTAAATACCGTCATCTACCGTCCAAGTCATTTGACTTGTTGATCGCCATTTCAATATCGCATTTACTCTATCTGTCCGAGTCAAGAAATCGACTTGTTGATCGTCTTCATTATCAGCATTTACTATCAACATCTTCATTTCAAAAGCTTTTTCCACGGCCATTTTTACCAAAAAGGGTGACATTGTAATGCCCAAATTCGTTATCCAAAGTGATTCCTAAATATTCCCCTACACTTTACTCCGCGGAGATAAGTCTCGGGTCGAATAAACGGAAAATCTTGATAACGTATTTGTACATATACCATGTCAATGCTTTCTTATCCAAACATCCATCATTTTCAGCTCCACCATCGTAACACAATTTTATGTAATTCACACACACACACACACACGCATAGTTTTCGAGAAAGGTAGAAAGACTCGTCCATATGAGGCGTTCCGGGTGAGTTCAAATAGCTCTTCTCGAAACGTAACGTGACCTCCGAACCTAACAATCTCTGTTCAAGCCTTTTTCAAAGTTTTGGCTCATAATAAAAATGGCGTGGCGACTCTGCCTTTTTCAAAGAAATTCATCCATCCCATCTTTGAAACCTAAAACCGTCTCTCTCAAATCCCTCTCGCGAGGAAAAAGGAAGGGACGCGCTGGCCGGATCGTGTAATTTCAGTTGGTCACTTTGCTGGGGACTTCAAATGTTTTCTTAAAACTGTCTTCTGTTTTAAAAGGACATATCTGTGGGTCAAACTTTCTTTTACCCTTTTCTCGCTTTTTGTGCGTGTGTGTTTTTCATATCCTGTAAATTACTTGCTTTTTGATAAGTGACTATTATATAGTCATTTATCCTATATTTTCATAGCAATTTCCTTAGTTTAGTTATCATTTAGATTGTATTTTAGTCTATTTTTAGCTTCTTTTATATATATCTTCGATTTTATGCTTCTGGTATATATTGTACATTTTAGACATTTTTTAGTCTATTTTATGATCAATGGATGCTTGGGACATCTTGGTGCAAAGACATGGAAGAACAACAAGAAAATCAAGCACACAAGCCAAATTTCAGCCAGAGTGGCCGTGCAGCCAGACATGGAGCGGCCGTGCACTTGGCCATGACCAGGCTATTTTTGGCCCCAAAACGCAGAGTTGTCGTGTCTTGCAAACGAAGTGGCCGTGCAAACTCTTAGAGCGGCCGTGTATCAAACATGGAGCGGCCGTGCCATTTTCCCAGTTCAAATCCAAAGTCGGCGCCAAGCAAGGAGCGGCCGTGCAACTCCCTTAGCTCGGCCATGCAAATGGCACCTGCAGATTCTAAAGACACCTTTCAATGGCACCATTTTGAAGAGCCTCCTCCTCATTATAAATAGATCACTTGTAATCAGTCTAAGGATATCAGAAATTATTAGAGAATAGTATACCAAAAGTTAAGAGTACATTATACGCAATTATTACATTTATTTCCAAAGATTTTGAAGATTCAAAGTCCATATTGTTCTTGAAGTTTTCTTTGGAAAGAAGCAATAAAAGTTTGAAGTATTATTCCAGCCATTCATCTCTCAATAATCATAAGTTCTTCTTACTCTATCTCTTATTATTTTATGTTTGTTTACTTTTACATGGCTAGTGAGTAATCCCCCTTGTTCTTGGGGTTTGAAACTCAAAACACATATTGTTCATCATCTTAATTATGAAAGTCTTGTCTTCTATCTTCATCTAAATATTTTCTTTATATCTATCTCAAAATGACTTACATTTTGGAGACGCCCAACTTGTATGATTCAGTCGATCGAGAGAAGTACCTAGTGGAGAATCTCGATTGACGGAACCATATAAAGGAACTAGGTTTCATTGATCACGAGAGTAGTTCAATGGCCTAGGGATGTTCCTTTAATGGAAAGTACGTTGACTCTTGATCTTAGTGGATTCTTACTAATTATGGTCAGCTAGAGATAAGCCGGAATGCCCGTTTGTGACAGGGCAGGAATACCATAAACGGAAATCTCAAAAAGTAAGGACATAATTAGTGAAGGATACAGCGCTACTGTCTTGACCGTGAGCGGTAGTGTAAGCCTAACGTACCATCCTTGATTTTCATGAAAACCTATATTTTCTAAGACATGACTATATGATGAACAAAATGGGTAAATGATTTCCAATCCCGAGAATGCATCGTTTATAAGAGTTTTATTTAAAGTATCTTCTGCGTATGCTCCGTTCTCTTTCTAAATCAAATCTTTATTTCCCCCAATTTCTTTTACAATTATAGTAAAAACAATTTCATTCTAAAGTAGACCCTGTCCCTGTGGGATCGACTCGTACTTGCACCCGCTATATTTCAATAGCCCGTGTGCTTGCGGATTTTAAAATAAATCGTTAGGTTTCGACCGAACAAGTTTTTGGCGCCATTGCCGGGGACAACAGTTTACTTTTTGTTTTTGTCTTTACTACATAATTTTTTGTTTTTAAATTTTTGTCTTTACTTCCGGTAATCTGTTACGTTTAATCTTCTTTTTGAGTATCTTTTTTATAGTGTATGAAACGGGCTCGGACATTCTTTGACAATTTTGATCCGAAACCCGAACGAAGCTTTCACGAAAGATTAAGAAAACTCAAAGAGACACTAAACAAGCATATGGCGGATGGAGATCCACAAACACCTCCTAGGACCCTACGGGACTTTGTAAATCCAATTACCCCGGGAACTAGATCCCCTATAGTTGTGCCGAATGCCGAAGCATCCAACTTCGAGATAAAGCCGCAACTTTTGCATATGGTTATGAATAACTAATACAGCGGCACTGCTTTCGAAGACCCTCATCTCCACATCCAAACATTCTTGGAATACTGTGACACCACATGTATCCAGAATGTCACTCCGGAAGCAATTCAGATGCGCCTTTTTCCTTTCTCTCTTAAGGATAAGGCGAAACAATGGTTGAACTCGGTCCCCCAAAATTCATTAACAACATGGGACCAAGTTCAAGAAGCATTCCTTGGGCATTTCTTCCCACCGAGCAAAATAGCCCAAATTCGCACGAAGATCACTAACTTCTGTCAAACGGATAGTGAAACTTTGTATGACGCATGGGAGCGGTTCAATGAACTTCTCAGAATGTGCCCCCACCACGGGCTCAAAAAGTGGTTAGTTGTTCACACCTTCTACAACGGTCTCATATTTAAGACAAGAGAGACCATTGATGCCGCTGCAGGAGGAGCATTGATGAACAAGGGTGTCGATGAGGCATATGGCCTCATCGAGAATATTGCATTGAACCACTACCAGTGGTCAAATGAGAGGGAGCAACAACAAGATACGCCTGGTAAATATATTGTTGATGCAGTTACTCTTCTCTCTTCTAAGGTTGACATGCTTTTGAAAAAAATTGAGAATCTTAATGTCAATCCCGTGGCAAATATAAATGTTTTGTGTGAACTATGTGGGTCTAACTCACATAGTACTGATAATTGCGAGTTGCTTGACACTAGTTCTAGTGATCAAGTGAACTTTGTGAATTCTTTTGGATAGAAGGGGGGGGGGATGTATTCTAATACATACAATCCCGAATGGAGGAATCACCCCAACTTCTCCTATAAGAATAACAATGTTTTAAACCCGCAACCATCTACACAACCCCCGGTATTTGCACCTAAGAATTTCAATAACAATGCAAATACCTTTCCCCCTAAATCAAAATTGGATCTTTTAATGGATTTCGTGGTTGAAATAAAAATTCTCATGAAAAGATCAATAATGAGTTTAGGGAATGTTTTAAACTGTTGAACGCTAGATTTGATAACCTAGCCGCCCATAACAAAATGCTTAATGAACATGCTAAGGCGGTAGTAACTAGAAGCGGGAAAGAGCTTACTAATTGTCCTCCTAAAGAAAGTAATCCCATCGAGGAAAATATTAGTCAAACCACCTGTGGTTGAGACTAATGATGAGGTTGAAAAGGGGATGGAATCCCCTAAAATAACTAGAAATTTTGATCCGCCAATACCTTACCCTAAAAGGTTGGTAAAAGCAAAGCTTGATAAGCAATTTGCAAAATTTTTAGAAGTTTTAAAATCTATTTACATTAATGTACCTTTTACCTATGCTTTGCAACAAATGTCTTCTTATGCTAAATTTTTAAAAGATATTCTTTCTAACAAAAGGAAGCTAGAAGAGTATGAGACTGTTACATTAACAGAAGAGGTAAGTGCCGTTTTACAAAGAAAGCTACCTCCAAAATTAAAAGATCCCGACACTTTCTCTATTCCTTGCAACATAGGTAAATTTGATGTAGATAACGCCATGCTAGACCTCGTAGCTAGCGTAAGCCTCATTCCACTATCAGTTAGCAAGAGAATTGGTGTGGGAGAATTAAAACCTACAACCATATCTCTGCAATTAGTGGACTATTCCATTAAATATCCAGTGGGTATTATGGAAGATGTCCCTTGCCAAATCGGGAAATTAATCATCCCGGTTGACTTCGTAGTTCTTGAGATGGAAGAGGATAATCATATTCCTGTAATTCTGGGTAGACCATTTCTTGCCACAACTGGGCAATTATAGACGTTAAACATGGTAACCTCTCTTTGAATGTAGGGAATGAGAAAGTAGAGTTTAACTTGTCTAAATTCATGAAAAATCCTAATCTTGAGAACCCACGCTTAAACATTAACGTATTGGAATCTATTAGCAAGGAATTAGAAAACCCCCAATCTAAAGACCCGCTAGAGAAAAGTCTTATAGATTGGAAGAGAACTTTTCATGATAATGTTGATGATGATGAAATTGCAAATTATACTATGCTTTTAGATACTGATCATGCAGCAAAGTCTAGTGGCAACACTAAATATGAAGAGTTGGAGACTAAAGTGGAGCCATCCAACAAAGAGAAAAAAGAGGTGATTAAAGCACCTCAAGTTGAGTTAAAACCTCTTCCTGCGAATCTAAGGTATGAATTTCTGGGACCAAACTCTACTTATCCCGTGATTATAAATGCTAAACTAGGCCCTCTTGAAACTGAAAAGTTATAAAATGAGCTTAGGTTACACCAAAAAGCCATAGGATATACAATAGATGATTTAAAAGGAATTCATCCGAAAATTTGCATGCATAGGATTGATTTAGAGGAAGATCATAAACCTTCCATTGAGCATCAAAGAAGACTCAATCCTAACATGAAGGAAGTAGTTAAAAAAGAAGTCCTTAAATTGCTTGACGCGGGCATTATCTATCCAATTTCAGATAGCAAATGGGTAAGCCCCATGCAAGTTGTCCCTAAAAAGGGAGGAATGACAGTCGTTCGAAACGATAAGGATGAATTAATCCCAACAAAGACTATCACGGGTTGGCGCATGTGTATAGACTACAGAAAATTAAATAAAGCCACCCGAAAGGATCATTTTTCCCTTCCCTTTATAGACCAAATGCTAGAAAGATTGGCCAAGCATTCCCATTTTTGTTATTTGGACGGATATTCGGGATTTTTCCAAATCCCTATCCACCTAGACGACCAAGAAAAAACTACTTTTACTTGTCTTTATGGTACCTTCGCTTATAGAAGAATGCCCTTCGGACTTTGTAATGCTCCCGCCACTTTTCAGTGTTGTATGATGTCCATTTTTTTCGATCACATAGAAAATATAATGGAGGTCTTTATGGATGACTTTTCTGTTTATGGGAATTCCTTCGACGAATTTTTGATAAATTTATCTAAAGTCTTACAACATTGTGAAGAAGTTAATCTTGTTTTAAATTGGGAAAAATGTCACTTTATGGTAAATGAAGGGATAGTGTTAGGGCACATGGTGTCCGAAAAGAGGATAGAAGTAGATAAGGTAAAAATTGAGATCATTGAGAAATTACCTCCGCCTACTAATGTTTAAGGAATAAGAAGCTTTTTTGGTCATGCCGGTTTTTACCGGCGATTTATAAAGGATTTTTCAAAAATTTCTAAACCTTTAACTAATCTACTAATGAAAGATGCTCCATTTGTGTTCAATAGCCCTTATTTTGAAGCATTTAACAGGTTAAAGGAAGCTTTGGTATCCGCTCCTATCGTAAAACCACCCGATTGGGATCTCCCTTTCGAAATAATGTGCGACGCAAGTGATTTTGCAGTTGGACCAGTTCTAGGGCAACGAAAAGAGAAGAAAACTCATGCTATATACTATTCTAGGCAAGCACTAGATGAAGCACAAATGAAGTACGCCACCACAGAAAAAAGAATTGTTGGCCGTGGTATTTGCTATAGACAAGTTCCGGTCATATTTGGTGGGATAAAAGGTAATCGTATACACGAATCATGCAGCAATAAGGTACTTATTGGCAAAGAAGGATGCAAAGACAAGATTGATAAGGTGGATCCTTCTTCTCCAAGAATTTGATTTGGAGATCCGTGATAAAAAGGGGACGGAAAATTTGGTCGCAAATCATCTATCCCGTCTTCCCAAAGATTTGAAAATTTCCAATAATGATGAACTTCCAATTGATGACTCATTTTCGGACGATCATCTTCTCGCTATAAACAATGTCGAAACCCCTTGGTTTGCAGACATTGTTAATTACCTAGCATGTAAGATTCTTCCTCCTGAAATGATTTATCAACAAAAGAAGAGATTCTTATCAGAAATTAAATATTATTTTTGGGAAGATCCGCTCCTTTTAAGCATTGCGCAGATGGAATCATTAGGCGGTGTGTACCTAATGAATAGATTAATGACATTCTTCATCATTGTCATTCATCTCCTTATGGCGGTCATGCAAGCACAGCCAAAACCACCGCCAAGGTTCTTCAATCAGGTTTCTTCTGGCCCACACTCTTCAAAGACTCTCGAAGTTTAGTTATTTCTTGTGATCGTTGCCAAAGAACCGGAAATATTTCAAGAAGAAATTAAATGCCTCTTAACAATATTTTAGAGGTTGAGATATTTGATGTATGGGGCATTGATTTCATGGGACCATTTCCAACATCTTTCAACAACAACTACATCTTAGTGGCGGTGGACTACGTCTCAAAATGGGTAGAAGCTGTAGCATCTCCAACAAACGACTCAAAAGTTGTCATGAATCTTTTCAAAGATATAATTTTTCCAAGATTCGGGGTTCCAAAAGTTATCATAAGTGATGGTGGCTCGCATTTTTCTCACCGCCAATTTGAGGCTTTATTAAAGAAGTACGGAGTCCATCATAAAACGGGCACCGGGTATCATCCTCAAACAAGCGGGCAAGTGGAAGTATCGAACCGAGAAATAAAATGGATCTTGGAGAAAACGGTAATAAGTTCAAGAAAGGATTGGTCAATAAAATTGAACGATGCTTTATGGGCCTATCACACCGCTTTCAAAACTCCAATCGGAACAACTCCTTTTCCGCTTGGTGTATGGGAAGCCGTGTCATTTACCGGTAGAACTTGAGCACAAGGCTTATTGGGAAATTAAGGCTCTTAACTACGATCTAGCAGAAGCCGATGAAAAATGAAAGTTTCAGCTACAAGAGCTCGAAGAACTCCGATATGAAGCATATGAAAGTGCCAAGTTATACAAGGAAAAGACTAAGAAATGGCATGATGCGCATATCATAAAAAGAGATTTTAAAGAAGGAGACATGGTACTACTTTTTAACTCTCGTTTAAAGCTTTTTCCAGGAAAGCTGAAATCAAGATGGACGGGCCCATATCAAGTTCGTAAGGTATATCCATACGGAGCTATTGAAATTGGGAACAAAGCGCAAGGAGAGTTCAAGGTAAACGGTCAAAGGTTAAAACACTAAATGATCGGAGACCCAATTGGAGTAATTTCCTTTATAACACTCGGTGAAACCACCCCTCAACATAAGTAAGTTTCTCTTTACCCTCCTGGAATTAACGTTGTTCCTTGAAACATTGCGGACAATGTTCATTTCAAGTGTGTGGGGGGTATATCTATCTTTATTTTACTTTTTTTATAGTATAATTTTTACATGCTTTCTAGTTTAAATTTTTTCTTTTTAACTTAGTTGCATTGTCTTTTCTTTTTATGTATGCATGTCTAGTATATATATATATATATATATATATATATATATATATATATATATATATATATATATATATATATATATATATATATATAAAGAATATATACATATAATAATCCCTATGATGATCCATATCATTAATCTTTATGCTTGCTTTTTGCCCTAGAATAATGCCTTTAATTTTCCTTTCATATTTTCTATAAACTTAGAAATTAATAAGAAGAAAAATATAGGGATATTTTTAGGAAATAAATTAGAGCCTCATAAGTTAATATAGCAATATATAGGGTTTTGTCAAGAAAATCATTTGATTAGATTGAATCCTTATTGATCATCTTTTTAATACTTGGTTATTTTTATGATTTTTTTTTGAAATTATTTCTTTAAATGTACATTCCGAATTTTATTAATGTTTATTCCCTTGTTAGAAGCATTTATTTTGCTTTGCACCCCTTGAATCACATCCCTTCGTTAAATTCCCATCTTTTCATTACCACTAATCGAATCAAGGCTAGGCATTTTATCTTATTGCTAAAAGAGTGACTTAGTCACCAAATCATAAAAGCAAAAAGAAATTTATTATTTCCTAAGTAACTCGGGGCACGGCGTTCGCTGCGACGATGCTTCCTTGCCAAATGGAAGTAATATCCGAAGTATTCTTGGTCTATGTATTAGGAACATGGGGTTCGCAGCCACAATGTCTCCTACTTGAAAAGATCAAAAATTACTAAGGTATTTTGCAAAAATTTAACACGTGCAAAAGTAAGATAAATTGTTGAAACCTTGATAAGATTTTTCCACTATCATCATCCATTTTTTCACCCTTGTGATTCAAAAATGTAATTCAAATCTATGAAAGCTTCTAGTTTTTGAATAAGTGTTCATGCTTTTATTTGTACAATTTTAAGCAATAAATTCATTCTCTAAAAAAATATTTTCACTCTAAAGAGTGAAAGGTTCTATTTTCACCAAGTTTATGATCTAGGATTCATCCTTCTAACATGCTTTGCTTGATCAATTCCTATATATGCTATATTGGGTTATTGTCTTAAAAATTGTTTCTATGAAATATCTCCAAAATGCTTCTTTCTAATAATTTTTAAAGGTATGAAAAATATGACTAGAAAGATAAAGACAATATTCAAAAGCAATAGGCTTGCTACTATAAAATATTCTGAGGGATCATTCTTATTTTATTTTTGCATTCTTTTCTCCCTCTCCATGTTTTCATCCTAATCTTGCTTGGGGACAAGCAAGAGCTTAGTGTGGGGAGTTTGATAAGTGACTATTATATAGTCATTTATCCTATATTTTCATAGCAATTTCCTTAGTTTAGTTATCATTTATATTGTATTTTAGTCTATTTTTAGCTTCTTTTATACTCCCTCCATCCACTTACATACTTCACACTTTCTATTTTGGGCGTCCAAATACATACTTCACACTTTGTTTTTTTACCTAAAATGGAATGTTTTTATTATTAAAATATTAACCCTACCCTACTCATTCTCTCTCCTACATTATTTTAATACTCACAACACCATTATAATTTACTATTCCCTCCACTCATTCTCTCTCCTATTTTACTTTTACACTCACAACATTTATATCATTATTTTTTTCCTTAATCCACGCGTGAATAGTAACTGTGAAGTATTAAAGTGGACGGAGGGAGTATATATCTTCGATTTTACGCTTCTGGTATATATTGTACATTTTATACAGGTTTTTAGTCTATTTTATGATCAATGGATGCTTGGGACATCTTGGTGCAAAGACATGGAAGAACAACAAGCAAATCAAGCACACAAGCCAAATTTCAGCCAGAGCGGCCGTGCAGCCAGACATGGAGCGGCCGTGCACTTGGCCATGACCAGGCCATTTTTGGCCCCAAAACGCAGAGTGGCCGTGTCTTGCAAACGGAGTGTCCATGTAAACTCTTAGAGCGGCCATGCAGCAAATATGGAGCGGCCGTGCCATTTGCCCAGTTCAAATCCAAAGTTGGCGCCAAGCAAGGAGCGGCCGTGCAACTCCCTTAGCCCGGCCGTGCAAATGGCACCTGCAGATTCTAAGGCACCTTTCAATGGCACCATTTTGAAGAGCCTCCTCCTCATTATAACTAGATCACTTGTAATCAGTCTAAGGATATCAGAAATTATTAGAGAATAGTATACCAAAAGTTAAGAGTACATTATACACAATTCTTTACATTTATTTCCAAAGATTTTGAAGATTCAAAGTCCATATTGTTCTTGAAGTTTTCTTTGGAAAGAAGCAATAAAAGTTTGAAATATTATTCCAGCCATTCATCTCTCAATAATCATAAGTTCTTCTTACTCTATCTCTTATTATTTTATGTTTGTTTACTTTTACATGGCTAGTGAGTAATCCCCCTTGTGCTTGGGGTTGGAAACTCAAAACACATACTGTTCATCATCTTAATTATGAAAGTCTTGTCTTCTATCTTCATCTAAATAATTTCTTTATATCAATCTCAAAATGACTTACATTTTGGAGACGTCCAACTTGTATGATTCAGTCGAACGAGAGAAGTACCTAACGGAGAATCTCGATTGACGGAACCATATAAAGGAACTAGGTTTCATTGATCACGAGAGTAGTTCAATGGCCTAGGGATGTTCCTTTAATGGAAAGTATGTTGACTCTCGATATTAGTGGATTCTTACTAATTATGGTCAGCTAGAGATAAGCCGGAATGCCCGTTTGTGATAGGGCGGGAATACCATAAACGGAAATCTCAAAAAGTTAGGACATAATTAGTGAAGGATACAACACTACTGTCTTGACCGTGAGTGACAGTGTAAGCCTAACGTAACATCCTTGATTTTCATGAAAACCTATATTTTCTAAGACATGACTATATGATGAACAAAATGGGTTAATGATTTCCAATCCCAATAATGCTTCGTTTATAAGAGTTTTATTTAATGTATCTTCTGCGTATGCTCCGTTCTCTTTCTAAATCAAATATTTATTTCCCCCAATCTCTTTTACAATTATAGTAAAAACAATTTCATTCAAAAGTAGACCCTGTCCCTGTGGGATCGACTCGTACTTGCACCCGCTATATTTCAATAGCCCGTGCCCTTGCGAATTTTAAAATAAACCGTTAGGTTTTGACCGAACACTTTTCTTTCCAAAAAAAAAAAAAAAAAAAGAAAATTCAAATAGCTCTGGTTTTCAAAACATCAGACTGTTTTCAAAAAAGAAATGTGTGTTGCTTTCTTTCAATATTTTGTGCATACTCATTGGTAAATCAGTTTTCATGCATGATTTTGAACTGCTCATAAACTCTTTAAAACACATCTTGAAAACCTCTGTTTTACTCAAAAAAGGAATTTAAAGTGACCGCACAATACTCGCACTGTTGCCGAAGAGACACTTTTACACTACAACCCTTAACCCGGGGTGACCATTCAGTTGCAACTTGAAAGGCCTTCCTTTGCCTCTCTCGTGCGGGGTTATCCCAAACAGGCCATCCTCGCCCGTGTAACCATGCACTTTTTGTGTCACACTTTGTCCGAGACCTTGGTTGGTTTTTGGCTCAGTTCATGTCATAAAGCCTAAAGTGTATAATTTTACACCAATCATCCTCACAAGTCAAAACCTAACATGTTAAGGTGAAAGGTCGTTTCTCGACCTGAAGTCTTAGCTTCTAGCTTTGACTTTGACGTAGAGCCGTGTTAAAATTATACCCGAAGGTTCTATGTGATGCAGTGTCATCAAGCCATTTTAACGTACAAACCATACCAGTCACATCTTGGCCCACGCTAAAGAGCTAAGGCCCCTAGCGAAAGCGAGTCAAAGAGAGGTCATGCCAAAATTTTGGCAAGATCTCGGCCTTAACTCAAAGACGTTGACTTTGACCGTGACCTGCATGGCATATACGTCAAAAAAGGTTTGCATGACCAGCTAGCCCCTAAGATCTCTTTTCCCTTTTGTCGGTGGAATCCGCTTGCCCTGTAGGACCCTCGCCCGGGATGTACAGGTGAAAAATGAGGAGTCCATAGACGTAGTGTCGGAATCCACTGATTTAGGATCTAGAGTAGTTGCGAAAAAGAAGAGCAATCTTTTCCAACCTGTTAGGGTTCTGAGAAAACATGTTTTAAGTAAACTTGAGCTGTAACTGCATGCTGCACGAGCCTAGAATCCCCTAAGCCAAATACCTCTTCCGAAATCTAAACCCTACCTTCCGTTCCCTGCAGCGAACAAAGAGTGGTTCAGAGTCTGGGTTAGTCGTCTCAACAGAGTTACAGTTACGAAATCAGCAGATAGTTCCTCAGTTTCCTCAGTTCCTACAGTCGGATCCGCCGAGATGTCTGATTCGCCCAGAATCCGTGACGAGAATGGAACCCCGCCACCAGCAAACGACATGACACTGGAAGAAGCCATCTGGGCCATCGAGCTCCACAAGAAGCAGAAAGAAGATCAGCAGGACATTGTGGTATAACTCCTGAATGAGAGAGGCATAACATCTATTCCCCGGTCAGATGGTACGTTTGACCTGATCGAAGACGGTGATCCTCCCCGATCAGTGCCCCAAACCTTCAACCAAGATCCCTCGCCCCCGAACTATGGAAATCCTTCCATCCGAGAAAACAGCCAACCAAGATTTCATGTGGCCACTTCTCAAGGCGCCCCTATCGCCCGCAGCCAATCCGGTTCTACCCCGTTCACTTAATACAATCAACAAGGGGTTGGATCTTCCCAAACAGATCCAAATAGCCTCCAATACCCTCCCGAGTTCATCCCATTGCCCATATACAAACCTCACAATTTTGGGATAAAGCCCCTATTCAGCCCAGAAAAAGCTCCCACATATCTAAATATCTCCAGCCTGCCACAGCCAACCTTGCCTTTGGGAGCGGGAGAAGCTTCCCCGCAATATTCTGGTGGCCAGCAAAATAATGCCTACTTCCCCAACCCGGGTTATGGGCAAACTCACACTCAAGGAGCAATACCCTCCACCAATCTGCCACCTTCAGTCACGGCCTCTCCGATCGCAACACCAGGCACCGAACCTCCCAGCGTGCCATTAGATCCAACCTTGGTCTGGATGATCGAACAGATGAAAGAAATGAAATCCAACATGGGATGCTCCAAAAGAGAAACACTCAAATCTACCGATCCAGGAAAAGTAACACCCCTTCCCGCCAAGTTCAGAATGCCCGAGATGGACAGATTTGACGGGACAGAATGCCCGCAGACCCACATCGACACTTACGTCCTCAGCATGAGGGCAAAAGGAGCAACCCTCCAACAAATGGCCGACATTTACAGCATACCCTCAAAAGTTCAGCACTAAGGTGGTTTCTGAGAGTCAAACCCGAAGACCGCCACACCTGGGACCAAATCAGCAAAATCTTCCTCGAGAGATACTGCTCCAATCTAGAGTGGGAAGCAAGCCGTGAAGACCTGATCACCACCGAACAAAAGACAGACGAGAGTGTCAGAGAGTTCTACAAGAGGTGGAGTTGGAAGCTTTTCGAGATCATGGAACCCCTTTCCAAAGACAAACAAATGAGGATCTTCAAATCCTGTCTGAGGCCATCCATTAGAACACTGAACAGCCACCATTTCTTTCCCGACCTCCGTGCCATGGTCAACGCAGGTTCCCAGTTCGAGAAGGACCTAAAAGAAAAACTGGCTGGAAGCACAGCTCCATCTTACAGATACAGAGCAATAGCCGTGTACAAACCTGCACCAACTCCCAGCAAAGTGAAGGATAACACCGTCAACCACATCCAGCAAGGGCATCATGCCAGCAATGGGAACACAGTCCAGAAAAATAGTAACCCTTCCAGAAGGCAGCCCTCCCTGCTTTTCGACAACCTAGGCATGCCACTCAGCAAAATGTTAGAAGGGCTAATCAAAGAAGGCCTGCTAAAACCAATGGATTACTACAAGCCAAGGGAGATCACGTCCGACACAGACATGAACAAGTATTACACCTTCCACCAGTATCATGGACGTAATACCGACAGTTGCTACGGCCTGTGATATGAGATCAAGAAGCTGATAGAAGATGGAAAGTTGAAACGTCCCCGCGGCCCTTACACGGTCGGGAACCCTTTCCCAAACAACAACAACGTAAACTCCAATTAATGGGAACCAAAACCCATTACCGCTGAGCCAGTTTCTTGCCCTCTGCTAGTCAACCCTTCGCCAGATATGCACATTTGGTATAATGTATGTGACTTCTCAGAATGCCTCGAGTATGAGTTTTAAGACCTAATAAGAGGTGATTCCCCCAAGAAGAAGAAGAAGAAACAGTCCTCACAACAAAAGCTCAAAGAAAGGTACAAAGCCGGAGACACTAATGTGGGCACACTCGGAGAACCATCGGGAAAGTTCAACTATTAATTCCTCTACTCCAAACAGCCTTCCCCTTCCCTCTCTTCAAGCAGCACCTCCTCAAAACCAACGAAGAAAGAAGAACAGAAGCATCCTATCAACACCCAAGTTTACGCCTCAGAACAGAAGAAGACCCTAAGTCTTGGCGACCCGGCTGGCAGCAAGAAGCACAGTCCCTAGAAGGACAAACCAAACTTTAACTTGTTCGGCTTCAGAGCCCGAGTCAGCAGGGGAAAATTGAAACCAAGGAAGGCAACTGCCACAGGCGAGCTCACGAGAACCCAAGGCCCGAGTTACCATCAAGACCTTTGCCTCCTAAGAGAAAGATAGGAAATGGTTGGCTCGATGACTCCCCATCTCCCGAAAGGGACCAAATGTATGATCCCACATTGTACGGCAACATGCTTACATTCTGCGATGAAGACCTGCCAAGAGGTGCTGCCAAACACAACGAAGCATTGCACATCACCATTCGGCTCGACACCATCTCCCTTCCTGGAGTTCTGGTAGACAACAGATCATGTGTCAACGTCCTTCCTCTCAGCATAATGCGAGCATTGCGCATCAGTGAAAGCCTTGTGATCCCATCCTCTCGAGCCATCAAAGCCTATGACAACAAATCCTGCCCCATCCTGGGAACGGTGACTCTAGACCTCTGGTTCGAAGCTCAAATGGTACCAGCAAAATTCCAAGTGATGGATATCCCGTCTGAATTCACAGCCTTACTGGGACGCCCATGGCTACACCACATGAAAGCCATAGCCTCCACCCTCCATCAATGCATAAAGTTCATAAACCACAGAGGAGACCTCGAGGTCATCAGAGGCGATATCATCCCCGAAAGCAACGAAACTGAGGCTCCAATCAGACGTACCCGCACCCGTACACACCATCCCATGGAAAATAAATGAAAAACTCATCAGTATCCTTCCGAGTTTGGAGGTGCCAATTACGTCAACGCCCTCGAGCAGGTGGAGCCCGAAACAATGGAGTTCTGTGATGTAACCCAATTTTTTTTTGAAAAATCAATGGAGTCACCACCGCATTTTTAGTTTAAGGGCCAAAACTTTAAAAAATGCTTAAAATTAGAGAAAATGAGTTCGGAGGTCACGTTACACTCCGGGATGGACGTTTTGACATGCACCCGGAATACCTCGTATGACGAGTCTTCCTCACTTGAAACTTTTGTCTGTGTGTGTGTGTGTTTTAATAAAGACTTTCTTAAACAAAGGGGGTTTTCTGGAAATAACTGAAATACTAAGGACTGAACTGAAAAACAGTTTGAAAACAGTGATTAAACTGAAAATAACAGAAAACTGGAAAACTGTTTGCAGATAACAATGCCATCCGCATGGATGAGACTGTAGTGCAGTCTTATCCGCGCAGATGGGCCTGCAGTGTCAATATTTTTAAAGTTTCCAATTTAGTCACTGTAATTTCCAGAAAGTTAACTGGATTTACAGGACATAACTGGAAATGTAATTGAAAGCCAAAAATGAAAGAATTGCTTGGATTTTTGGCATCCATGTTTTGTCCTCTCTTTCCCTAGACTTTGATTAGTGGCCATAATTGATGAATCCACTTAACGAGGCCATCCCGGGGGTATATTAGGACTTTGAAAACATGTCATTCGCTAGGGACAAGGGGGATTTTGACATGAAAAGTAATTTAAAAAGGAAGTTAGGTCAAGATGTAACAACTTTAGAGAAAGATCTATAAGGTGGTCATAAAAAGACCATCCTTGATACCTATACTCAAGTGTATCTTATACATCTTGTGTAACCTATTTTATGAGTCTAGATGATTTTCATCCAAGGAAAGGGTTCCAAGGTGAGAATCTTAGACATAGGGAGGGGGATTTACAAGAAAGTAAAGAATGTAGACCATTTAAAGTGGTCATCTATGGAGATGGACTCCAAGATGACCATACTTTAGGTCAATAAAAAGCATGTACCAAGGAATGTAAAAGGGAAATGGGGAATAACATGAAAGTAAAGAAAATTTGGATTCCATTAGAAGATCATCCATGGAAATGGATTCCATGGAGAACCTCTTGGATCCTTGGAACAAAAGGGAAAGAGTCAAACAACAAGTAGCAAGTAAGACTACATCATTTACACATGAAATATGTGCATGAATGAGAGAGATATGAGTAGAGGGAGTGAGGGTTTACCAATTTTCTTGGGTTTGTGTTTAGGGTTTGAGGGATTTAAAGGCTTAGAAGTAGTTTTGGAGTGGATTTGAGGTTGGATTTGGTGAGGAATTTGAGTTATGAGGGTGTAAATGGCTGTTTGAAGGTGGATTTTGACAAAGTAACAGTAGGTTTTCGGATTTTTTGGCATGTTAAAACTGAGGGAGAAGGGCTATATTTATAGGTTGGCTAGATGACAATCTTAACCACGTGGATGAGATTGTAGGCACAATCTCATCCGCGCGGATGTGATTTACAACGTGCCTGGTTTTTGCAGAAAGTAGTTTTGGCTGTTAGAAAATAGTCAATATTCTTTTTTTATTGGGAATGACATATTTCCAGCGAGGTCCTATGCCATTTTTTTATTCCTAAGAGGTCCTTCCTCGTTCAAATTGTCAAAATAATTTACAAAATGCTCCAAAATGATTATAAATCATTAATTTTGGCTGACGGAATATTAACGACCCAAATTGGGGCACTTACAGTAGCCCTTTGGCGATGGTACTTCCAGAGGAAGTGGGGTTGTCGACAAAGTGAGGATCCCAATCTGGCAAACTTTTACCTAGATGGGCGAGGAGGTGACCTAGGCGGTCGGATGGCTAGACCCTTAATGAAAGGATTCCTATGTATCCCAAGTGGGAATCAAGCCAGTCGTAGTTCAGGTCTTGCGGGGGAAAGGAGCGGTCAAACGAATGGACCTCCCGCCGCATTTTCGTTGTCAAAGATAATTCGACTAACGAAGGCATTGCTGAAGATATTTCGACTAACGGAGGCATTGCCGAAGATAGACTTGACTAACGGAGGTGTTGCCGAAGGAAACTCGAATAACGGAGACGTTGCTGAAGGTATACTCGACTAACGGAGACGTTGCCAAAGGAAACTCGACTAACGGAGGCATTGCTGAAGGTAGACTTGACTAACGGAGGCGCTGCCAAAGATAACTCGACTAACAGAGGCATTGTCGAAGGAAACTCGACTAACGGAGGCATTGCCGAAGATAACTCGACTAACGGAGGTGTTGCCGAAGATAGACTCGACTAACGGAGGCATTGCCGAAGATAGACTCGACTAACAGAGGCATTGCCGAAGGAAACTCAACTAACGGAGGCATTGCCGAAGATAGACTCGACTAATGAAGGCGTTGCCGAAGATAGACTCGACTAACAGAGGCATTACCGAAGATAGACTCGACTAACGGAGGAGGCGTTACCGAAGATAGACTCTACTAATGGAGGCATTGTCGAACATAGACTCGACTAACAGAGGCGCTGCCAAAGATAACTAAACTAACGGAGGCGTTATCAAAGGTAGACTCGACTAAAGGAGGCATTTCTGAAGATAGATTCGACTAACGGAGGTGTCTTCGAAGATAGACTAGACTAACAGAGGCATTGCCGAAAGTAGACTCGACTAGTGGAGGCGTTGCTGAAGATAACTCGACTAACGGAGGCGTTGCCGAAGATAAACTCGACTAACGGAGGCGTTTCCAAAGGTAGACTCGACTTACGGAGGCGTTGTTGAAGGTAACTCGACTAACGGAGGCATTGCCGAAAGTAACTCGACTAACGAAGGCATTGCCGAAAGTAGACTCGACTAACGGAGGCATTGCCGAAGATAACTCTACTAACGGAGGCATTTCCGAAGATAAAATCGACTAACGGAGGCATTGCGGAAGATAGACTCAACTAACGGAGTCGTTACCGAAGATAGACTCGGCTAACGGAGGCGTAACCGAAGATAGACTCGGCTAACGGAGGCATTGCCGAAGATAACTAGACTAACGGAGGCATTGCCGACAATAAACTCGACTAACAGAGACGTTGCCGAAGGTAACTCGACTAACGGAGGCGTTGTCGAAGGTAACTCGACTAACGGAGGCGTTGCCGAAACTAACTCGACTAACGAAGGCATTGCCGAAGGTAGACTCGACTAACGGAGGCGTTGCCGAAGATAGACTCGACTAACGGAGGCATTGTCAAAGATAACTCGACTAATAAAGGCATTGCCGAAGATAGACTCGACTAACGGAGGCGTTGCCGAAGATAGACTCGACTAACGGAGGTATTACCGAAGATAGACTCGGCTAGCGGAGGCGTTGCCGAAGGTAGACTCAGCTAGCGGAGGCATTTCCAAAGATAGACTCGATTAGCGGAGGCATTACCGAAGGTAGACTCGACTAACGGAGGCGTTACCGAAGGTAGACTCGACTTGCGGAGGCGTTGTCGAAGATAGACTCGACTAACGGAGGCGTTGCCGAAGATAACTCGACTAACGGAGGCGTTGCCAAAGATAAACTCGACTAACGGAGGCACTGCCAAAGATAGACTCGACTAACAGAGGCGCTGCCGAAGATAGACTTAACTAACGGAGGCGTTGCCAAAGATAGACTCAACTAACGGATGGGTTGCCGAAGGAAACTCGACTAACGGAGGATTTGCTGAAGATAGACTCGACTAACGGAGGCGCTGTCGAAGATAACTCGACTAACAGGGGTGTGCTTCATTTGCTTAGATGGGGAAAACTCGGACTTGTAATGAATGTCGGGGTTTATCTACTGGGGTATGTATCATTCGTACGGGCTTACGATGACGACCGGGGTTGAAAATCCGGAAGGGAATGTGCTTCCGTTAAGTTTCATTGAAGAAGGACGGGCTTACTTTGGAGGCCGGGGTTGAAAACGAGGAAGGAAATGGACTTCCGTTAGGCTTTGTTGAAGAGGTCGGGCTTACGCTGAAGATCGGGGTTGAAAACAAGGAAGGGAATGGGCTTCCATTAAGTTTTGGATGAAAAGGTCGGGCTTACGTTGAAGGCCGGAGTTTAAAACAAGGAAGGGAATGGGCTTCCGTTATGTTTTGGTGAAAAGTTCGGGCTTACGTTGAAGGCCGGAGTTGAAAACGAGGAAGGGAATGGGCTTCCGTTAAGTTTTGGTGAAAAGGTTGGGCTTACGTTAAAGGTCAGAGTTGAAAATGAGGAAGGGAATGGGCTTTCGTTAAGTTTTGCAGAAAAGGTCGGGCATACGTTGAATGCTGGAGTTGAAAACGAGGAAGGGAATGGGCTTCCGTTAAGTTTTGGTGAAAAGGTCGGGCTTACGTTGAAGGTTGGAGTTGAAAACGAGGAAGGGAATGGTCTTCCGTTAAGTTTTGATGAAAAAGGTTAACTCCTGTTAACTTTCCGTTAAGCTGGGGGTCTGGATGTAGAGGGCCAGGAATTAAAAGGGCAAAGCAGGGATTTTGCCCTATAATCTTATCCGCACGGACCAGATCAGCAGGGCAACAGATTTAAAATAGACAGGCGCCGTATCCATCTTCTTCATTGTCAAATACCATCAGCCGAGGCAAGAGAGAGAAAAGAGAGAGAGAAAATGCCATTGTTGTCTAAAATCTCCGCGAAAACCTTCAAAATTGATGCTATGGAGCGAGAGGGAGGAGCTAATGTAGTCCGCCAAGGTCGGGTGAGTAGAGAGGCCGCGGAGAAGAGGCTTGAATTGGTGAGGATGCACCGCCACTACACACTCTCGCAATCGATGAATGAGGAGTTTTACCTGGATATGTGGCAACATTGGGCCACCGATGAGGATCTTTGAATGGTATGACACTCAATTTTGTCTATTTTGTTGATTTTTTATCAAAATTGGTTCATGCTAGATTTAGGACTTGAATGCCAAAATTTGGGGCTTATGTTTGTTTTGCCGTTGAAATATGAAATTGATGATACATATGTTTAATTGAAGGCATGGGTAGAAGGAATATGCAATTTATTTGTAAAAAACATGGGTAGTTTGCATAATGTAAAAATAAAGTGGGTACAAATTTTCCGAATTTGGGACGGACTCTTGCATAAGAGATTTTGATGAAAACTTGTTTTTTACAAATTTGTCGAATTTGGGACGGACTCTTGCATAAGAGAGATTTTTGATGAAAACCTTTTTTGTAAATGTAAAATGGATATAAATTTGCCGAATTTGGAACAGACTCTTGCATAAGAGATTTTGAAATGGATACAAATTAGCTGAATTTGGAACGGACTCTTTCATAAAAGATTTTTGATGAAAACCTTTTTTTGTAAATGCATATTTGATAATATGATGCTTGAATGTAAGAAAAGATGCATGTAAAAAAATGTGTCCGAAGATGGGACGGAGTTTATTTTCTTTCTTTTCTGTTTTTGTTGTTTGTGTTATGTTTTCAATTTTGATGACATACTTGTGCTGTGCTTACTTTCAAGGGAGAGCGGATGTCATCCAACGCAAGTTGGATAAGCTAAAGACGCGGGGGTCCGTGGAGGCAGTCGTCAGGCTTTGGGATGCCCTGCCCATAGCTGGTAGGGTGGGTCAGCGGAGTCCTCGCCAGCTCGTGGTGGCTTCTAACCTCTATGGTTTTGTTGAGTGCTTGAGAGGAGTGGCGGGGTTGCATAAGAGCAAGGGGCTCTATTTAGCGCTGATCGAGCATTGGTAGGATGCTACCCACACGTTCCACTTCTTCTGGGGGGAGGCTACCGTGACCCCCACTGATTATGCCGCTATCACTGGCCTGTCCTTCAAGGGGCTTAGCTTGGAGTGGCACGACGGGTACACGAACGCGGAGCTGATGGATCTGCTGGGGATTGTCCTCGTACCGAGGAAGGGAATGGGCATGGAGTATGTCGTGGTGGTCACAAAGTGGACTGAGAGCATAGCTCGATATGAGAAGGGGGACCAGACCATCTCGGCTGAGCAGATCGCTCGCTGCTTCCTGTGGTTTGCCCTTTCCAGCACCTTATTTGGGCACGCTGAGGGCACAGCTATGTTTGCCTTGCTGGGGACTTTGGCGGATATTGACAGAGTAGATGAGTATGCCTGGGGAGAGGCAAGCTTGGCGGAGTTGTACTTCGCTTTAGACAAATATAGCAGGAAGGCGTCCACCTCCCTGACCTGCTTCGAGTTCCCATTGGAGGTATACTCTCTTCTTCTTCTTCTCTTTATTCCCTTGTACATATTGTGTATGCACTTTTGGTATTGATGGGTCTCCTATGTCGGATGCAGGTCTGGGCTCTGGAGATCTTCGGATGTGCATTATGGGACCATGTTCCGGAGGAGACTTTCGCATACCCGGCTATGCTTTGGTGGAATAAGGATGCCCGGGTGAACATGAATAGCAGGACTAGGATGAAGGTGAGATACAATGACATGGTACCATTTTTGAAGGCGGAGACCAGTGATAGGGTTAATTTTTACCCTTGGGATCGGTCTGAGGTTGATCAGCTGGGCGGTGCTGATCGCTCGATGGGGCAGAGGTGTATTTTGCGGGGACTCACCTGCAATGTATACTATTTGGGAGAGAGGGTGATGAGGCAGCATGGTCTAGGAATGGCTGCTTTTGCCCCGGCTGAGCCTCCGGCTGACATGATGTATCCCCGGGAAGGGTTGGCGAACTGGCTGTGGTTCAGGGGTGGGCAACCCGTCATGGAGTATGTTACTCAGGAGCCCTATCTGGCGTTCATGGGACGCAGGCTGAGGATGCCTTCGGTGCTGGCAAGGGAAGGGAGTTCGGTCGTGAGGATCCCTCGAGCTGACTTCTCGTATACCCAGGAGGGGGTTAGGATGAAGGCGCAATTTCCCATCCAAGAGGTGACACCGCGAGCTTTCCGACCTCGACCGAATGCTCAGGTATGTGCTGATCGCGTTCTGATTATTTAGCCTTTGTAGTTCTGATTGCTTCAATTGTGTTTTGATGCTTTTGTTTCTCCTTTACAGTACTCGTCCCGGGTTGTGGATCGGCTTCTGCGCCAGGTCATCGGGGCTAAGAGGTTCATTCGCAACCTCGTGACGCGGGGGAACGCTCGGGGTTCCGAAAGGGTGTCGCGACTAGCGCCTAGTGCCTCTGCGAGAGAGAGGTCGCCTATTCCTGCCAGCGGGACTATGCCGGGCAGGAGGTCTATGGAGACTCCTCGTACTCAGCCCAGGGAGTCGATGGACATTTTTGTTAGTGTTATGCCCTAGGCCTATAGTCGATAGACCCATATGTTGACATAATTTATTATTATATGAAAAGTTCATTATTTGATTATTATATATTTTGTATATTTATTGTAATAATCTCCGTCCCTAATTATTAAGTGAATAATTAGTATAAATGTTAATGGATAATCATATGATGATTATATACATAGAGATGCACATTAAATTTATGAGTACTTGTTAGTGAACAAGTGACTGGACTTGACCCGTATGAGATTTATGTCATGGTCAAATGTCATAATTAAATCTCATATGGTCACTTCATTTAGTCCCTAGACCTGAGATTATCATGACCTTACATATGATGAAAGTTATGTTTGATTTTAGTCAAACGATATCTTAACAGGATATTTATAAAGGCTATCTTTGGCATGATCGGATTCATGATGGGAAGGATGATAAGTCAAGATGGAATTTGTCCCTCGAAAGAGAGATGTTTTGCTTGGGCCCCTCGATGAGTGATAATGATGAAAGTGTATGGCCATACCCCAATGCGATTGGATTATCATTATACTCAGTATCGAGAAAGCATTGAACAAATACAAGTTGACGTGGACCATGACTTGTGTTCAATATAACATCGTGAGACAAAGGGAAAAATGGAAGTTTACCATTGGAAACGTGAACTCTTACATTATATTAATTGGGTAGACATAATGGCTTGCTAGAGTCTGCTTATGTTTTATGAGGGTCGATATGATCGGGCTCATTGCCAACATAATATAATCCTATTGGGTCACACTCAATTAGAATGAATTGGTTAAACCAAAGGAAGAAAATTGAGAGTTCCTGATCTGGCATGAGTCATCGCGCGACAGATCTTGCCCAGAGGTGGCAAGAGTCGCACGACAGATCATGCCCAGAGGCGGTTTACAACCTAGTTTCCTAATACGATTAGGGCACAAATATTAATACTATTGTAGTATAAATATGAGTCTGTGAGCAGCCGAAAAGCAGCCGAATTTTCAAAGAGAAAAATCACCACAAAGGTTTCTCAATTTCTTCCATAGGTTTAAGGATCTAGCAATCCTCAAGAACTGTTCTTGGTTCATTCAAAGGTGTGGATACTACTAGAGGGTCTTCGCTCGTACGACGATCAAGGCCTAGAGTTCTAATCTGAAGATTCAAGTTTTTGAAGATCGAAGATTGTGATTCAAAATCACACCAATAAATTGTTCGATAGCTCAAGAACGGAAAGCAATTAAGGTTGGTAAATTCTATCTCATATGAATTCAATTTAATCGTATAGAACGGATCTTAGGGCTCTTGGGTTTTGTGTTATTTAGATGCTAATTCTGCTGCGCATGGACCCATAAAAACCCCAACAGTGGTATCAGAGCCCCGTTCGTATGGTTAAGTTTGAATTAACATGCTAGAAAATTGATATAAATTGTTTATATGTTCTTTGCATGTATTGTATGCGGTAGAATTTTAGTTGTTTAGTTGAAACAATGTGAAAAATCGTTTTCTGATTATGTTGAATTAAGTCTATTAAAAGGTTGTTTATATGATTTAATTGCTTTATGATTGGAATTGATTGAAGCTGGAAAAATCTGCAAATCTGGCAAACTCTAGTCACGCGACAAAGTTGGCCATGTGCAGTCAGATGGGCTCATCTGGTCGCGCGACAGATCAGGCCTCATGGAACTTTCTGTCACGCGACAGACTTTGCCAATCTGGGCAGAATCAGTTTGCTAATTTTTCTGCTAATCTGTGATTATGTTTATAATCTAGTATGTTTTAATTTGGTAGCTGTAAATTTCTGAAAATTGAATTTATAGGGCTATGCTAGATTAATTCATTATTTATGCATGCTTAATTAATTTAAATGTGATTTTATTAATTGTTGCGATGTATGAATTATATGTTCTTATGTGTTAAGAGCTTTGTTAGATGTTTAGTTGAAACATTGAATTATAATTTCCTGAATGTTTAAATTGAAACATTAAAATTTTGTTTTCTGATTGTTTATGAGAAACAAGTCAGTTTACGCAAAATTTGAAGGAATCTGACTGTTTGTGAGAGACAAGTCAGTATACAAAGTATTGATTATGTTGCAAATCAGAGCTGGTATTCTAATTATGCATGTCTAGGAGAGTTCTGTCGAAGGAGAGATTTTGTACTTAAGTAGTCCTCGTGGCTCACCTATTTTCCTGGAAACTTACCTGGTGCGCGATTATGATTATCTTTGCTGATATACTTATAATCTGCTTTAAAGAACCTTCATTTAACTTTTAAGTTCTTTATGCCAATCCATGATTAAAACACTTGAGACCACTCGGATAGTTTTGGGTGGGCTTGCCATACCAAGGTACTTGGATTCTATTCGTTTGCGAGCAAGATGAGGAAATGGTGATTCCTATACGTTTAAAGTGGATGAACATAATTGGGTTATCAAAATGGTTTTGGACCCAAGGCATAAGATGAGATTAAAAATACGCTTAGACATATGATGTCTTAAATGAATCTCATAAAAGATCTAAGAGTCATATATGTGATATGATTGATGTTTCTACCTAATTAATTTTAATCTTGAGCGGTGCGCCATAGCGTACTTGAGATTAAATTAAAGTTGGATCTTAGCCCATTAAATGCATATTATGCTTATTTGCATTGGAAGGTGTATAATTTAGTGGAGCATTTATTTTCATATAAATGCATTATATTTTTCATATAATATGTGTTACTTATATGTGTTCATATTTTATGTATATCTTCTTATAGAATAAATGGCATCAAACAATAATCATCTGTCATTGCGATCCGTCCTTATGAAGGACAAGTTCGAATAGAACAGTACAAGTTATTCTTATTTGATCAGATGCTCAAGAAATGTTCTTAAGTAAGTTGTACGTTCTTGACGAATTAATTCCTGTTGAACCCACTGCAAATGTTGCAAAGGGCAAATAAGGAGCAACATTAGAAACATGTTATGATTTTAATGATATTGCTTGCCTTATAATTGCCACCATGTTTAAAGGCTCTTATGAAGCACCTTGAACACATGAAAGTTAATTTTGTTCTAGCACAATGCACAAAGAAAATGTTCCAAGTGCAAGCGAGGCAAAAGATGTATGTTGTGGTAAAGGCTCTTAATGCATGAGATGAAAAAGGAGCAATCCGCAAGTGTGTTAATAGTTAACACAAGAAAGGGGTTCATAAAGGAAGGTAAAGAAGGTAAAGCAAAAGTTGCTGAACCCTTGGGCAAATGTTGCCAAAGCCGAAGAAGCTAAACCCAAAGTGTCTCAAAAGGATGCATTTTGCTACCATTGTAATGAGATTGTCATTGGAAGAAAAGTTGCAAGGCTTATTAGGAAGGCCTTAAAAGTGAAGAAGGGCAATATGATTGCTACTACTTCAAGTATCTATGTGATAGATATTTTCCTTTCGACTTCTTATTATTGGGTATATGATACCGGATTGGATCCCACATTTGTTTAAATGTGCAAGGAACAAAGAATAGAAAGCTACTCAAAGTAGGTGAATTAAACCAATGCATGGGAATGGAGAAAGAATTGTTACATTAATCATAGGGACTTATGAAGTCGCTTTACCTAATGGACTAGTACTTGTTTTGAACAAGTGTCACTACGTTCCAGATTTGAGTAGGATTATTATTTTCGCTTCTTATATGGATGATGAAGGATATAATTTTCTTAATGTGAATAAGAAGTTTTATATTTATTTAATGATATGCCTTATTGCATTGCATATGTCATTGAATGGTCTTCATATCCTTGATGATGAGAAACAAAATAATATTAATGATATCTATAATATAAATGGGAAATCTAAACCGAATAATATGAACAACGCGTTCATATGGCATTGTCTGCATGGTCAGATAAATAAAAAACATATATCTAAACTCCATTAACATGGACTTTTAGACTCATGTGATTATAAATCATTTGAGGAATGTGGATCTTGTTTATTGGGATTATTGACCAAACCACCCTACACTAAGAGTAGTGGGAGGGCTAGTGACTTATTGGCCCTAATACATAAGATGTATGTGGACTATTAAGTAGCATTGCTAGGGGAAGATTTTGATATTTCATCACATTCAGGGAGTCGATGGACATTTCTGTTAGTGTTATGCCCTAGGCCTATAGTTGATAGACCCATATGTTGACATTATTTATTATTATATGAAAAGTTCATTATTTAATTATTATATATTTTGCATATTTATTGTAATAATCTCTGTCCCTAATTATTAAGTGAATAATTAGTATAAATGTTAATGGATAATCATATGATGATTATATGCATATAGATGCACATTAAATTTATGAGTACTTGTTAGTGAACAAGTGGCTGGACTTGACCCGTATGAGATTTATGTCATGGTCAAATGTCATAATTAAATCTCATATGGTCACTTCATTTAGTCCCTAGACCTGAGATTATCATGACCTTACATATGATGAAAGTTATGTTTGATTTTAGTCAAACGATATCTTAACACGATATTTATAAAGGCTATCTTTGGCATGATCGGATTCATGATGGGAAGGATGATAAGTCAAGATGGAATTTGTCCCTCGAAAGAGAGATGTTTTGCTTGGGCCCCTCGATGAGTGATAATGATGAAAGTGTATGGCCATACCCCAATGCGATTGGATTATCATTACACTCAGTATCGAGAAAGCATTGAACAAATACAAGTTGACGTGGACCATGACTTGTGTTCAATATAACATCGTGAGACAAAGGGAGAAATGGAAGTGTACCATTGGAAACGTGAACGCTTACGTTATATTAATTGGGTAGACATAATGGCTTGCTAGAGTCCGCTTATGTTTTATGAGGGTCGATATGATCGGGCTCATTGCCAACATAATATAATCCTATTGGGTCACACTCAATTAGAATGAATTGGTTAAACCAAAGGAAGAAAATTGAGATTTCCTAATCTGGCATGAGTCATCGCGCGACAGATTTTGCCCAGTGATGGCAAGAGTCACACGACATATCATGCCCAGAGGGGGTTTACAGCCTAGTTTCCTAATACGATTAGGGCACAAATATTAATGCTATTGTAGTATAAATATGAGTCTGTGAGCAGCCGAAAAGCAGCCGAATTTTCAAAGAGAAAAATCACCACAAAGGTTTCTCAATTTCTTCCATAGGTTTAAGGATCTAGCATTCCTCAAGAACTGTTCTTGGTTCATTCAAAGGTGTGGATACTACTAGAGGGTCTTCGCTCGTACGACGATCAAGGCCAGAGTTCTAATATGATGATTCAAGTTTTTGATGATCGAAGATTATGATTCAAAATCACACCAATAAATTGTTCGATAGCTCAAGAACGGAAAGCAATTAAGGTTGGTAAATTCTATCTCATAAGAATTCAATTTAATCGTATAGAATGGATCTAAGGGCTCTTGGGTTTTGTGTTATTCAGATGCTAATTCCGCTGCGCATGGACCCATAAAACCCCAACAATTTCTCCTTCTCCCTATATGGACAGGTGCGTGGCGCTTTCCCGGGATCACATCATCTTTGGGGGCATGGAGGGGCCGAGCTACGTACAGGGCGGTACTGGCGAGGGCTCCTCTTCGCATCGCGGGGGTTATGGAGCCTTCGAGTCGCAGGGAGATTATGGGACTCCCTTGCAGACTCAGGGACGTACGGCCAGAGTTCTGATGCCTTCTCCTTCGGGTACGACTTCTTTGCCGACATCGGGGTGCCATACCGAGGTGTGCCTACTTATCCTGAGGACACATATTCTGATGCTAAGCAGGATGCTGAAGAGCCAGGGATGGCTTTTCCAGAGGCCGCTGTGGAGGGATCGAGCACGGCTCAACGGAGGGTGTGGAGGCGCGGCAAGGGGATTGCCAGGGAGGAAGATCCCGTTCCCGATTCAGACAGCGATTCTGAGTGACTGTATCTATCAGGGCAGAGAGAGAAAACATATATACACTTTATGCACATTGTTTTTTTTATATATTTTTGGAATGTAATAACAAGGTTAATACATTTTATTTCACTACTTTTTGTATTTTTGTTTCGTTAATTCTGTACTAAATGCAAGTTGCTTGAGCCCGGTTTGGTGTTTTATGGGATTTTGAACGGAATCGTTGTTGGAATTTTGAAAAAAAATGGGGAATGGGCAACTTTTTGCTGCTTGGCCGTTTGGGGAAATATTTCCTCATTTGGGGGCAACATTTTTTACTGCTGTCAGAAAAATTTTTGGACTGGGAGACAATCTTATCCGCGTGGATGAGATTGAGGCTGCAATCTCCTCCGCGCGGACAAGGGCATCATCTGGCAAGGTTATTTAAATTTTCACCTCAGATCTGGTTTTTATCACTCAGCTTCATCTTTCTCTCTATTTTTTCTGAAATTTCGAGCAAAACCGTAAGAAGCCATGGAAAACATGAAGAATTCTCCTAAATTACAAAAGGAGTTGCAAATGTTCTTCTTCAACAAATTCAAGGAATGGTCTCGGGAGATCATGCATGGGAACATGGTGTTCTTTGAGGAGAGGTACAAGATCAAATCCTTGTGGTCTCTTAAGGAGCTTGTTCCGGATTATGACTTGACGAGGGCTTCCGCCGCGTTTTGGGACACTCGGAGGCACATCTTTTACTTCTCCTACAACGAGATGGTTCCCACCCTTGAAGAATTTAGGGCTTTACTTGGAGGGCCCGAGGTGGAAGAGGTTGCACTTTCCTTGCCCGAAGTCCTTCGTCAACAAATTGTCTAGTCTTCTTCAAATCACCCCGGAGGAAGCCCGAGGTATGATTCGAGGACCCGACTATTTTGACATTTCTAGTCTCCCGGATAGGTTTAGGAGCTTGCGTATGGTTGGTGATTGCTATTGGGATGCATTTGCTCTTTGTGCAATCGGGTCTTTGTTCATGGTTTGTTCCATTAGGATGTGACACCTGTCTCTGTTAGACGTTGTTGTTCACTGCCGATTGGGTCGGGATATAGTTCCCTTGGTCTTAGGAGAGACCCTTCATGCTATTGACCGGTTGGCTACCCGGAAGCGGTACATGCACGGGGGAAGCCCATTTCTGCTGTCGATGTGGCTGATGGAGAGGCACATGCATTCAGACCATGAACTTTCGCCAGGAGGGGAGTTACAGTTGAGATCGAGGATCATGCCTCGTGGGAGCGCTGGATGGCTCAGTGTCGTACCCAGGACATCCGATGGTGGATTCCGCACTGGAAGATAGAGACTAGGAGGATGCTTAAGGACGAATCTCAGGTAGTCATGCTTCCGGGGCTCTGTTGGTCTACCTTCTACATTCTAGTTCTAGCTCTCCGACAGTTCGGGATGGAGCAGGTTCCTTTGGAGGGCTGCGATGATATTGCCACCCGGGTGGTGGTGTCTGTTTCTATGGATGATCCATCTGCATTTTCCTTCTTCTCCCGAGTATGGAGGTACCCTGCTTTTCCTCCTATGGTCCTTCTCAGGCGTCCGAAGCATATTTTTCTGTCCACTTGGTACTTGGATTGGTATGAGGGACACATGGGGGAGACTCAGGTGGCTCTTATGAGGAGGCATGAGGCCATTGTGGGACCAGAAGACGTCCCAGTTTCAGTATTGAGGAGAGTCGAGGCTAGGGCTAGTCTTTACGACAGGAGCGGGGATGACATGCTTGACTATGAGGTGAGAGTGGAGCATCAGAGAGACAGGATTCCCATGGCGCCACCCAGGAGGCAAGAGATCAGAGATGAAGCCCAGATGACCCGAGCTCTGATAGAGGCAGGTTTGATGGACCCGGCCCCTATGCCGGAGCTAGGGAGGAGGAGGACGGACATCATTCCCGTGCCTAGGAAGAACACGAGGCACGGTGGGAGGAGACGGAAGAGGAAAGAAGGGGACGCGAGCACTAGTGGCTAGGGCCTCGAGTATCCACTGATCATCCTTTGCAGGCACATTTGTTTTATGTTATGTATATTTTTTTATATCTTTTTCTTTTGGTGCAGTTGTGAGTTTAAGAGTAGACCGGGCTTGAACTCATCAAAAAGTTTTTAACTGTAATAAATATGTGAATTGCATTAAAGTTTTTCGAGACGCAGTCATGACTTGATCAATGTGTGGACGACAAAGTATGATTTTTTGTTTATGTTTTAGACCAACCGTTTTCGGCTGCATACGTTCCCCTTCTACAAGAGGACTGAGTGGCTCAGGTCTCCGTAGTTCGACTCTATGAGTTTGTTCTCTTTTTTTTTTTAGAAGGGAGGTAGAGAGAGGGACGAGAGAAGTGCGACCCTATTTTTTACCTAGGCTGCCCTTTCGGGTTTTCAACCTAGTTGGGTATTACTCTTTTAGCACTTTTGAGGGGAAATGACTCAATCTTCAGGCATAGTATCTGCGGAGCTTGTCTCCGTTCACTGGATGCACGAAAGGATTTCCATCTAAGCCTGTGAGTTGCATGGATCCTCTAGAGATGATCTTCTGAACTATATAGGGTCCAATCCAGACGGGCTCCCATTTGCCAAGTGAATTGGCGTGGGTTGGAGGCTTCTCTATTAGCACGAGGTTGCCTTCTCGGATGTCTCTATGTTTCACTCTCTTTTCAAAAGCTCTGGCCATTCTTGCTTAGTAAGTCCGGGTGTGTTCCATGGATTATAGATGACGTTCTTCTAGCAGGGCCAACTCATCGTGGTGACTATGGAGCCATTCGACTTCGTTGATCTGATTTTCCAACAACACACGGAGTGAGGGGATTTCCAATCCGATTGGGAGCACGGCCTCCATTCCGTAAGTGAGGGCAAAGGGCGTTTCTCCTGTGGCAGTTCTGACGGATGTTCTGTATTCTCAGAGGGCAAGGTGGAGCTTGTCTGGCCAATCTCTGCCTCGAACAGCCATCTTCCTGATGATATTTTCTAGAGTCTTGTTTGCTTCTTCAACGGCGCCGTTGGTTTGGGGCCGATAAGGGGATGACTTGTGACGAGTTATCTTGAACTCTGCCAACAATCTGTTGCATTCTCCCTCAAAATGGGAGCCATTATCATAAATCACTTCAGCTGGCAACCCATATCTGCACATGATGTTTTCTTTGATAAAGAGGTCCACCTTCTTGGAATTAAGGACCTGGTAAGACTTGGCCTCGACCCATTTAGTGAAATAATCTATGGCCACCAGGACGAACTCTTGACCATTGCTTCCTGGTGGGGTAACCTTGCCGATGAAGTCGATTCCCCAGGTAACGAATGGCCAAGGGGTTGTCATGCAGTAGAGGTCGTGTGGAGGCAAATGGTTGAGATTTGAATAGCGCTGACATTTGTCGCAGCTTCTCACGAACTGGATGCAATCCGTTTCCATAGAGATCCAGAAATAGCCCATTCTCAGGATGACCTGCATTAAGGCTCGAGCATTCATGTGGGGGCCACAGGTACCACCATGTACTTCATTCATTAGCTCGGCAGCCCTTTGTTTGCTGATGCAGCGTAAGAGGGGACCCCGGTAATGCTTTTTGTATAGCGTATCTCCCAGAAGGACGTAGTGGGAAGCCAGGCATTTCAGAGCTATCATACTTCTTGCCTTGATTCCTTCTTTGTATTCCCCGTCTTTGTTTTTGAAAGAGGCTTCACCGCTTTTCAAGTATTGGTAGATCTGAGCATACCACGGGTCGTCTACTGGTTCCTCCTCTGCTTCAATTTCGAAACAGTATGCTGGGTTTTCTCTTCTCCCAACCCTGAAGGGTTTGAATGATTTTCCTTCGGGTATTTCAACAAGAGAGGCTAGTATTTCCAGGGAATCTGCGAACCTATTGCGATCTCTGGGCAGATAGTGGAAGCTGACCTCCTTGAACTGGGCCACGAGGTCTTCCATATAGGCGTGGTACTTTTGTAGACCCAGATCAATTGTTTTCCACTTGTTGGACACTTGGTTGATGATGAGGGCGTAGTCATCGTATACTTCTAACTCCTTGATGTTCCTTTCTAAGGCGGCCTCCAATCTAGCTATACAGGCTTCATACTCGGCGGCATTGTTAGTGACTTCGAAATTGAGCTTTACGGCTATGGAAGTATGTTCGTCAGTGGGGGTCGACCAGGAGCATTCCTATCCCATTCCCCGTCTGTTTGCTACCCCATCAAAGAAGAGTTTCCAGTGATTTTCTTCTTCTAGAGCGAAAATTCCTTCGTCAGGGAATTGAGGTTCAGGTCCTTGGCATTCATCACTTGGGAAATCAGCCAGTTGTTCTGCCATTATCCACCCTTTCACGGATTTTCTTGTCACATAAGTGATGTCGTATTCGGCCAGAAAGAATGACCATTTTGCCAATCTTATGGAGAGGGAGGGCTTGTCGAACATGTATTTGATGGGATCCAGCCTTGAGACTAAGTACACTTAGTGAGACTGCATGTAGTGCTTCAACTTTCCCACTACCCATACTAGGCCTGCGCAGGTCTTCTCGTAAATTGAGTAGTTAAGTTCACTGCCTTGTAGCTTTCTGCTCACAAAATAGATGGCGCTTTCAACTTTGGAGTCTTTCTTCTCCTATGCCAGCATAGGCCCAATTGCTGTGTCTGTGACAGTTAGGTATAGCAGTAGAGGCTTTTGCCGATGTGGGGGGCAAAGGATTGGAGGATTCACGAGGTATGCCTTAATCTATTCAAAAGAAAAATGGCATTCTGGGTTCCATTATGTGGATGTGCTCTTCTTCATCAGCTTAAAGATAGGCTCACAGATGAAGGTTAGTTGATTCACAAAGCGGCTTATGTACTGTAGCCTTCCCATGAAAGATTTGACTTCTGTCAGTGTTCGAGGTGGTTTCATCTCAACTATGGCTTTGATCTTCTGAGGGTCTACTTCAATTCCCCGTTCAGTCACCATGTACCCCAACACTTTACCTTGCTTGATGCCGAAGAAGCATTTAGCTGGGTTCAGCCTCATGGAATGTTCTCTGAGACGGTCGAAGAATTTTCTCAAATCATTGAAGTTATGGCCATCGGATCCTTTGGAGTGGACTATCATGTCATCGACGTAGACCTTGATTTATTTATGAATCATGTCGTGGAATAGGGCGGTGGCTTCCCTATGATAGGTAGCCCCAGCATTCTTCATACCAAAAGGCATGACTGTGTAGCAGTATGTCCCCCAGGGAGTAGTGAAAGCTTTCTTGGCCTGAACCTCTTCGGCCATTTTGATCTGATTGTAGCTGGCGAAACCGTCAACGAAAGACTTGACTTCATAGTTGGCGGTGGTATCTTCCACCTTGTCAATGTTGGGCAGGGGGAAGTCGTCGTTTGAGCTGGCTTTGCTGAGATCTCTGAAATCCATGCAGCATCGGACTTTTCCGTTAGCCTTGGTGACTGTTAAGATGTTGGAGAGCCAGGTGGGGTATTCAATGACCCTGATGAATCCCGCTTTGAGCATCTTCTCAATTTATTCCTTTACTTGTAATAACCATTCGGGCTTGATCTTTCTTAGCTTTTGTTTTACTGGCTTGACTTTGGGGTCCAATGGTATCCGGTGCTCCACTATGGAGGGATCGAGGCCAGGCATATCCTTGTAAGACCATGCAAACACGTCCACAAATTCATTGAGTAATTCAGTCAGAGTTGCTTGTTCGGGCCCGTCGAAGAATCTGCCAATCTGCGTCTCTTTAGGTTCTTCTGCAGTTCCCAGATTCACACGAGTCAAAACCTCCTCAACAGCTTGGGATTGGTTTTTCTCTTTCTCGATAACCTGCTTAAAGATTTCTTTAATGTATTGTTCATTTAGTGTGTCTGCATCTTTATCTAGTGAATCATTACTAACCGTTTTTAAGTTATTAGTTAACTTATCATTAGTTAAAGTAGCGATCAGGGGATACTCGAAAAGGTCGATCATTTCATTCAGAGTAAAAGGAAGTACAACATTGGCTACAATTTCGTAATCTTCTGGCGTAAGGCCATCAGATGACTCTAGGGACTCAAATTCGACGACAAGAGACTCAGAGGACTTCAAATAGGCGGACACAAGGGGACGAGGGACCAATCCAAGCTTCGTGATCATTTCTTCTTTGCTTGCGGACGGACCCGAGAGAGTCTCCCAATTCTTCAGGGGCATGGTAGACTGCATGACCATGGCTCGGGGATCCAACAGCACTGAACCAAAGTCGATCAGGTCTGGAATGTGTATTTCTTCCCCAAACATCTGTTGCATGACGGGACCATCCCATTCATCTCGGGAGAACTCTGGAGTCTTGGCCTTTGGCATGACCAGCTGATAATTGTCCAAAGGCCGAATCAAGCCCTCTTTGACCAGTCCTCTAAAAACTTTACTCAATGGCATTCCGAAGTTACTGAACTTTATACTCTGAGGTTTGGGCATCTCGACTTTCCTTGGTACGAAAGGAGTGTAATTGTTGCAATTCTGACCGACAAAGTTAACGGATTCTTTTCCCTTGGGCTGGGCAGGAGCAGGATTAGAAGTAGTGGCTCGGTATCGGAAAGTAGGGGTAGCGGCTTGTTGCTGATTGTAAGCCTTCTCAAATTTAGCCCCAGAGTTGACCATGGCATGCAGATCTGGATAGGGGAAATTGCTGAGGGATGCTCTTGAGTGAGGCTTCAAACATGACTGAAAGATGTCCAACTGTTCTTCATCAGAAGGCGGAATGGCCATTTCACTCAGCTTAAGGTTCCAACGTTTATAAAAACCACCAATGTTCTCGTCAGGGCATTGCATAGTCGTTTGCAATTCTACCTGATTCGTCTCCCATTCCAGGTTGGCCTTGTAATTTTCGGTGAAGGCGTTGGTGATCTGTTCCCAAGTGGCCCTGGACTCGGGTTTCAACCGGAAGAACCATTTTAGAGCCCCCAATTGTAAGGAGAGGCTGAAGTAATCAGCCAACTGCTGGTTCGTGCACCCTTTGGCTTTCATGGCCAAAGTGTAGGTGTCAAGATGGGTCTTGGGACAAGCAGTTCCATCAAACAGTTCCAAGCTAGGCATTACGAACTTGTGGGGTAGAGGCACAATAGAATCAGTATCTGTGGGCCAGAGGGCAGCCTTCTTTCCCGTCAGTTCGGTGATCTGCGCTTTCATTTCCTTGTGCTGTTCCATGAACCAAGCCAGATGGGGGTCCAGTGGTGGAGCCGGAGCGTTCAAACCAGTGACCGAGCTGGAGAGAGGAGTTACCATTGGCGGCACACTGGTGGAAGGTATGGCCGGACCTGGGGCATAGGTGAAACTGCGCCTTGGCCCCAGGTACGGGGTGTAAGTAGGAGCCCGGGCAAAGGGATAGAACCCAGCGGCTTGTTGTTGACTTCCAATTGGCAAAGAGGGTGGTGGCAGACCAGAGGTGGCTGTGTAGCTCGAGTTCCCGGGGTGAGACTCATAGGTAGGCTTAAATGCGGGTTGTGTCCTTAGTTGTTGAACTGCATGCCTGGCTGCAGTGATGGTGTATAACCGGGAGGATACTACGGTCCTGATGATTTTGATGAGCCTGGGATGGGGACTTGCTGAGCCATTGGACCTTGAGTGAGGAACGGGTTTGTGGAGGCTGGCGAGGTGCCAAGAGTTACTGAGTCAACATCATTTTGAGGAGGGATACCTGACTATTGTCCTGAACCAAACTGCGGTGGCGGCATTCCAGATTGTTGCTGAGGTACTCTGAACTGTTGTTGTGAAGGCCCGGGCTAATCAGTTCCAAATTGCGGTGGGATCCCAACCTGCTGTGGCATTCCAAGGTACCCCAAACCATGGGAAGACATTCCATACTGATTATGTCCCCACTTAGGGACTACAAACTGGCTTGTCCCACTAGACTGCGGTTGAGGAGCTGGCTGACCCATAGGTCGAGAAGCATGGGCTCCGGCAATGGTACCATAGGAGGCTGGTGGTGGCATTCTGGTGTAGTCAGGGCGATCGAGAGTGGGGTTAGGGTCCTCTTCCTCTTCATATTAGTACCCAGTCCGAAAAAAGGCATTTTTTAATGTCTGGCCCGGTTATTTAAATGAAACCCTAAAAAAAACCTACTCTTTATTCTGTCAAATCCGCTGTCGGCCGTACGCGTGGAAAGTACGCCAGGATATTGTGCCGATCGACTCTTTCCCTATTGAATGGCCGATCGAACCTTTATTATTGTGCCGATCGAACCTAAAGCAATTGGTCGATCGACCCTTCTTTCTTGTGCCGATCGGACCTTATATTTAAGGCCGATCGACCCTTGCTCTGGCCCAGCCCAAATACCGAAGCACTATAAATAGGGGTGCCCGGTTACAGTTTTCGACACACAATTTATTCCGGAGATTCAAGACTACACTTGATTTTTCCATATCTCTCCCCACGTTCTTCGAATCGCCCTAGATTCGATCCCAAAGTCTTGCTACAATTGGTAAGGCTCTTATTAATATTTTTGTTCCCAATTATTATTATTATTGCCATATTATAATAATATTTGCATGCTTATTATATTTTAATTGTGCCTTTATGCTAGATCTAGGACCTTTTTAATATATTTAAATACGCAATAGCCGAGGATGATCCAAGGTTTCGCCCAAGAAAACCCAATGGATCTAGGAACTATTTCTTACTTTCCACCTTAGTAATAATTGTCCCATGATCAATAATCCCCCAAGGATGAACGTTGATTAGTGCACCTTCCGAGGGCCTAACTCAAAGGTTCTAGGGTGCGATCATCAATTAATTCTTTCTCTCCCCTCCTCCTTATGCATGATCCCGTTTCTTCTATCTATTCCTGTAAACACCGCATAAAACCAACACCCCACATGCTAGAAAGACCGATCCGTCGGGCAATAGGAGTGATAGCGTTTCTTCTTCTATTGTAACTTGACCCCCGAACCCAATTAACTGTTTAGCCTTTTTTCAAAGCTTTGGGCTATATCAAAGTGGCGTGGCGACTCTCAAAAATTAAACTAATATTTTAATATGGTTTAAAGCGAGTGTCACTAAATGAATATCCCATTTCGGTCCGACTTCCATAATTATTTATTTTAAACCTCCGAATGCGCGTTGCATCAGGACGGGGTATTCACAGTGGTGACTCTGCTGGGGACTGTTTTGAAACTTTTTCAAACTAAGTGGGTCAGACTTTCGTTTTCTTTTATGGTGTTGTATTTTGCTTTCTTTTTTTATTTGTTCTATTCTTAACTGTTGCATTGCATGCATTCATCTCATAAAACAAAAATCTCTCTTTTTTCTTTAAAAAGAATTAGACCTTTTACCTCACACTACCACTAGAGTCCGTGTCACACTGCACAGACACCCTTAACCCTTCAGAGAAGCCAAAGTGCGGGAAGTGTGGTGATCATGTCGCCTCCCTTCCGAGTCTCACTTGGCCATCCACTCATCAGTGCGCTTCGGCTGCACGGTGGGAGCCTGAAACCTAACCCTTGTGTCACCCACTTTGCTAGGAGTACACTCCCCGTGACCGGTTGGTTTGACTAGCTTTTTCATGTAGACAATTAATAAGGTCTTTGTGTTAAGTCACTACGAATCAATGATAAGTCAAGATCTATAAAGAAAATAAAGGCACTAAAAAAAAATTGATTTTCCTTTTAAAGGACGTACCATGTAAAGTTTGAATGCTTGATCTTGTCCTATCATGGGTCTGTAGTACTTTCCATAAATATCATATTAAATGTCTATATGAGACGGTTAGTCGTTAGGATCCACCACTTTAGGACATTTAGTTAGTTGCGAAAAAGGGGTATCCCTTCCAACCAAGAGTAGGTTCTATAAAAAGTTTTTTGTAAATAAAATGCTTAACTATCCTTCAATCTAGGGCCCTTCAAAGTTCTACCTCTCATCTCTTGAACCTTCCATAGTCTGCTCCCTTAGCCTTAAAACCATCCATACTTTAGATCCTTCATCTCTAGCACCCTTCAGCCAAAGACCAACCAAGGCCAATCCTCACCCAAGCCCAAATTAACTCACCTAGATCACCCTCATTTGACCAAGGATCGAGTCATCTTCCTCTTTTACATTCATCCCCCTCGAACTACGGTGACCTGAGACTCGTATCTTAAATGGTAAGGGTTACGTAGGCAACTTCAGCCCGGTCAAACTCAAAATTGTGGAGGTCAAATATTTTCTCAAGGATGCCTTAAGATTAATTATGAATCTAATTCAACTCATTGGTTTGACTCCGCCATATGTTCTTACAGAATTCCACATCATGTCTCTGGAGAAAAGCATTGAAGCCCTCAAAGAAGTCTCAAACATGAGGTTGGGAGTGATCAACCTCCTCAAAGACATGCATGAAATTGAGCAGCACCATTTGTCTTACATTCAGGAATACTTGAGAAGAGTTCCTCCTCCTGTTCAATTCCAGAGTCCCTACCATCCACATGCTTGTGGTCCCACTTATGGTTCAACGCATCAGAATTTCTCATTCAAAATGCCTGCTGTGGCCACCAACCGACGAAGGGCACCAATACCCGAGTCACCCCCAAATTCAATCCAAGAGAAGAAGATCAACAAGGAACATTTTGATGACTTGGGAATGCCTGTGGGTGAGTTCTTCAACATTTTGGTGGGAAAGAGTTTGATCAAGCCGCTCGAGAATTACAAGCCTATTAATAGGAGAGCTAACTTGGATACATCCAAGTTTTGCAAATACCACAAGTACGATGGGCATACCACTGACAACTGTAAGCAGCTAAAACGCTTGATTCAAAGTTTGATCAACCAAGGCCTCATTGATGAAGAAACCCTCATACTTCAAGGAAGGATTTAGATTCATTCAGTCTTGTAGGTTCTAGTGTGTCTTTCTTACTTCCACTTTGGGCATTGGTATGTAATGTCCACTTTAGATTAGTTATTTCAATAATAAAATAGTCTTTCTTTCTTTCCTCTCTAGACTTGAGACATAATCTCGCATTACTTTCAAGAAGATTGTTTTATTTATAATTATCATTTGATTGCTAATCTCACTGATAAACTCACCGGCTAATAAAGTAAACAATGAATGAATGCTTTGATTGGAGTGAGCAACTCACTGTCCTTTCCTCATATACACCATCTCTATACACCATCTCTATACACCCTTCTCTCATACACTCTCTACATACTCAACCACTATACACCATCTCAATACACTATCTCCATACACCATCTCCTTATACACACCATCTCTATGCTCCTCGAGCATACACTTCCCCAAATACACTCTCCCCCACTTAAACATCCTTTTCATATGATCAAGATAAGCAAAGACCGTTGTTGCTCATCATCAGAAAATAGCTGCTCACGCCACTGCAATTTAAAGAAGATGCAAGGAGTTGTTCTTATCCTTCACAAGTGCTACATGAATATCAACTTGGGGCTCACCAACCCCCCAATCTCGCGTCTCCTCTGATTTTCCATTTGATCGATAAGCTTTCATTGAATATGCTCACATATCTTTCTCATGGTCTGAATATATTTTGCCTTACTTAATAAGTCGGTTAAATGAGTTTGCATTTATTTTAAATACTCTTTTGAGAATGCTATCCAGTAGCGATTGAAGCTTAAACCTCTCACCATAGGAAGCCATAACCTTATCCTCACTAAATAATACCCTTTCATTTCAAGATCGACAAGTTTTGAAACCCTAAGGAAGAAGCCCATACTAGGGGCTCCCCTGACTCACAAAGGAAGTAATCACCTCCAAGCTCAAAAAGGCGGAATGTGAAAGAAATTCAGACAAGGGGCTCCCTCGACTCACAAAAGAAGAGACCACCTCCAAGCCCAAGAAGGGAAAAGGTAAACGCATCCTAAGGCATACACTAGGGGCTATCGCGAGCAAACAAATCCGAAGGCTTTTCTCGAGAAGAGGGTGTTAAAAAAAAAAAAAAAAAAAAAAAAAAAACCCTCCATCACTCCGAAGCGAATCTCCCATCTCAAAGGTTGTGAAATTGAGACATCAAGTGAAGGTCCTATCGTGATCAAGTTACCTGCTGAAATCACAACAAACTCGCGAGAAGAAGCAACAAAAGATTCCCTCTTGGACAAATCCCGTAAACCAATTCCAAGTCCATCCTCTCACTTTTAGAGAATTCCATCACCACCCTTGACCTTGTCAAAATCAAAGTTAACCTCACTTTTAGAGGTTCTAAAGAAGCGACAACAAGAAAATCCCTTCACCTTAGAGATCCCAAACACATCCCGCAAACCAACCTCTCAGCAAAAGGCCCAGCCGACCTCTCACTTTAAGAGGCCATGTTAATCATCACTAATGATCGATCGCAACCCAAAGCCCAGCTACAACCGCTACCGGATGGTATTCTCAAAAGATTATTTAAAAGAAATGCATATTCAGATTTTTGAGTCACTTGTTATCCTACGTGAGCATATTACATATTCTCTCAAAAGTTTGGGAACTCGTCATATTCTTGAAATTCGTTCATTCGACTCCTCAAACACTGTCTGCAAAAGTCTCACTGGGGCTTCGCATCCGTGCCTCTCGCCGGCACTCCGGTAAAAGCAAGGAGACACGCGCGTGGACTACTCCTCGGCTTGTGAGAACAAAGGAGCAACGAATCTTAATTTGAAAGATAAAAATAGAAGGGGCTATAATCAGTCAAATCCCAATTTTTCTTCCACTCCAGTCTTTTCCTTTTTCTTCCCTCCAATCTTTTCTCAAATCCCAATTTTTCTTCCACTCCAGTCTTTTCCTTTTTCTTCCCTCCAATCTTTTCTCAAATCCCAAATTTTCTTCCACTCCAGTCTTGTTTCTTCCACTCCAGTCTTTTTTCTATTTTTCATTCTTTCCCATAAAGAAGATCAATGCAGTGGCAGCCTGCACGAAAATTACCACCGAACAGCCCAGAGCAGCAAGCAACAACGGAACATCCTTCTCCTTCCAAAAGTCAAGCCAGATTTCCAACTTCTAATCAAAGCAGTCATTATTTGTTTACTTATATAATTGGAATTTGATAAACCAATTAGTGAGGTCCATTCTCGAGCAATCAAAATATAATTCTGAATAAAACAATTCTTCAAATGTCTCGACAAGTCTTCTTTTTCTATATCATAGGAAAATAGAGCCAAACACTGTCTTTCTGTCTGCAGGGGCTTCCATACACTTTTCCACACCTTGTGATGCCTAATTATACTCTCCCAAAAGAGTCAAACCCAAAAGCGAGAGTGTCATACACGAATTCGGGATCCATTCCCACCTTCGAAAAAAAATGCGCCCCTGCACGTATACATTTCCGAGTCTTGTCCAAGTGACTGATTGACTATTGTTCAAAACGAGGGGTCGCCTCCATGGCCGCAAGATGACTCTGTCTGCAGTAGGGATACATTAAATCTCTCCAAGCCGAGGCTTTTGTTAAGCTATTCTCTCAGGATTTCTTTACCAGATTCCCTTCAGGTTTGCTTTGCATCATCAACTGGGGCTTCGCCATTCCCTTCAGGTTTGCTTTGCATCATCAACTGGGGCTTCGCCATTTCCTTCAGGTTTGCTTTGCATCATCAACTGGGGCTTCGCCATTCCCTTCAGGTTTGCTTTGCATTATCGACTGGGGCTTCGCCAAGGTCACTTCATCAAACATTGAGGCTCCCCTCAACGGAAATGGGTTGACTATGTGATTCTTCAGAAAAGGACAAGGGCTCTAACAAGAATCGTGGCTCCAACGAAGCCATATCTAGCAAGAAGGGCATCCCTCGTCATCAAGATCAACATGTGGCAAACTCTTTGAGTTAGTTAGAAATATAATTATTCATAAGGCCTCCTTATCAAAATAACATACTTTCAAAATGCCACCCTCTTTGGCACCTTGTTTACAAAATCACTCTTTGGTCTCCACAAATTTTCAAAACTCTTCAAGTCTACCAAAGACGCCTCTCTGTGACTCTCATGATGACTCGGTCCTACCCCTTATCTCTGGACATCAAACTTATCCAACCCCATCTTCTATCATAAAACACCTACTCAGCCTCGCCTTGCTTAAACCATAACCTTTTTGCTCAAATTGCCTTGTTCAGAAGTGCCACAAATCTAAACCCTAGCCTCAAGCCTAGGTGACCAAAAACCTCTCAAAACCCTAGCTTCAAGCCTAGGAGACAAGTACCGTTCTAAACCCTAGCCTCAAGCCTAGGAGACAAGTACCTTTCTAAACCCTAGCCTCAAGCCTAGGTGACAAATGCCTCCCAAAACCCTAGCTTCGAGCCTAAACCCCTTTCTGAACCATAGGGTAACTGCCTTATACGTCAATTTCTAGGATAACTTTTCATTACAATGTACAAAATAGAAAATAGAAACATTCAAATTAACTTATTAAGCTTGTACATAAAGCATTTGCATTACATCAGTGAGTCAAAGATAAAAAAATAGAGTCTCGCATGCTTCTTTCCTACTTTTTCCCTACAGGAACTACAAAATAAAAGTCCTAATGACCCCGACGGGAGGTCGAAGCGCGACCACGGGAAAATCTGGATGTCGAGCTACCCTCATCATGGGATCGCTGTCTCCGCTGCGCCGGATCCACGTCCACTGACCTCCGGGATTGGCAGGAAAGTGCCTGCACTGCACTCCTCGCCAGACGGCCAAGACATTGGTTCCGTCACGCCCCGCACATAAGAATCTCTGGTAACCTACAAAAATCAGGCGCGAGAGTTACATCATGGCTAAAACATAATAATCAGTGCATAAAGAGAAAAGAAAAGTAAGAGTTATACCCCGCCGGCACCGCCTGGAGGAAGCTGAGCACCCTCGACCTCGTCAGCCTCTGTGGGTGTCAAATCTACCCTCACCTGCCCGTGGTCCATATGCACAAAGAAATGGTCGGGGAATGGAGGCATATCTACAATCTCGGGATGTCCAGCACCCATCGGCTCGGGGATAACCAAACCCTGCCCCCCTATACCGGCAGCCTCAGCAGTCCGCCTCACCACCTGCGGTGATCTCAGAAAAAGCTCCACAAAGTCCACATAGTCCATATCAAGCCGGAACTGATAAGCAGGGACCCCAAGTAGATACTCCGCCCCTCCCTCGCCAATCGGCTCTGGATACCACATGTTCCCGGGAGGATGTTGGGGCGCATAAAGCGGAGCCTACGCATAATGCCGTCTCGCCACCCGCTCACCCAAGTACATCTCATCAAGAAGCAAGTCCCACCAACAACGCGGAAGGGCCACATCCTGACAAAGCACTAACCATCTCCGAGGCCTCAGGAGTCCATGGGTAGAGCAAAAACTCGGGCCTACTGGGACCATCAAGAACAGCCCTCAGCTCGGACTCACGAACCGTCTTCGGGAACCCCTCAATCCGATTCTCCTTCCTCCAGTAGCGCAAGACGGGCACATCCCGAGTCTGGTCCCGCAAAGTGAACGGCGCAACGCCGAAAATCTCATCGACCCATGCCCGCAAAAGACACTAAATGCGTATATTTATAAAGGCAGAAAGACAAGTAACAAGTAAGAGGACCATGAAAATGATAAAAGTTGGCATACCTCCAAAACAAACTGAAAAGCATCAAAAGAAGAGGTATTGGACCTCGAGACAGGATCAAGGGCCCGATACAGCTCGGCCAAGCCGTCCCCTCCCCAAGAGATATCTCGCACTAAGCTCAAATCAGTCAAGGCACCCAACAAAGAGAATCGGCACACTGGGCCCGAGTTGGGGAAGAGCGCTGACCGAGAATCCATACCAAAGGAATCCCCGACAAGTGCGTCAAGCCCGTACCGCCAGCCTCAGTACCGATCAATAGCAGCCCTAACCAGCCTCGTACAACCTCCCCGCATCAACACCGAAATTTCGCCGAGCCTAAGCTAGCGCCAAACAACTGGACCCGACGAGCCGGATCGGCATGAAGGGTATCATCAAAAGGCAATGCTATGTCCGTGAACCTCAATCCAAGAAGGACGGCAAAGTCCGTAGGAGTGATCGTGGCCTCTCCCCAACTCAAATGGAAGGTATGTGTCGTGTCCCACCAAAACTCCCGACACGCCTTCACAACCGCAGCTGCACTTCCCGGTCCGGCCCATCTCGCAGACCATGTCAAAAAAGGGGCCAACCCCGCTCTGTACTCGCTCTCGAGGACTACCCTCACCGGCCGGCAAGGTCGCCCACAACTCTTCGACCGCCTTAAGGGAGCCGCGTCCCTTCATCTTCTTCCCCGCAGTAAACACAAAGCATGTATGTGTCATTACTCACATTTAAAATAATAAACACTTTGTACATGCATGAAATATTCGTTGTTAAATAAAAAATTCTTGTACCTTCATCCCGACGCGGAGCGAAGACCGGTGGATCCATGAAAAGCCAAGCCGGATAAAAGCCTGACCGGTTGTACAACAGAAAATGCAGCCTCGAGGGACGATAATTGCGCAAAGCCCGCCGCCTCCTAGCCTCAACGTCCCCGCCGGCGTCACTCCTATCACTCTCCCTGGCGTCGGGATCACCTTCCTCTTCATCATCATCGCCGCCGCCATTGCCGCCACCATTGCCGCCATGCCCGCCACCACTGCCGCCATGACTGCCGCTGCCACTGCCGCCATGGCTACCTTCATCACCGTCACCATAACCTCCATGGCTGCCATCAGCGCCACCTCCATAACCATCATCAAAACCACCACCCATATTGCCATAACCACCCCTAAAACTACCAGAACCGTGGCTGCCCCCGGCACCATGGCCACTAGCACCAACTCCTCCGCCATAGCCAAAGAAAGCATCACCCATACCAATGTCGCCGGAATACGAGCCCAAAGGTTGATGATCTGGGCGACCCATCATGGAAATCACATCGTTGACCCAATCTGGAGGATTATCCATGGCAAGATCTTCACGAAATCGGCACAAAACAAACGAAAACACTCGAAGGTTTTCAGGCGAAAAAGTTTCAGAGCTCGACGGAGAAGAAGAAGGCGTAAAAGGTAGAAGAAGACGGGCGGATTTAAAGGCCGATCGGCCGAAGATCTGGCCAATAAGAGGAAGGGCCGATCGGCCCTTTATTTTGTGTTTCTTCTGATCGAGCGAACGGTCAGGATTCCATCTCAGCGACGCGGATCCGCGTCAATCGTCCTTAGCCAATCAGGAAGAAGGGCCGATCGACCCTTCATTTTCCACGCCTCGGTAAGCGTCGCCTTGGTCCAAGTGTTTGACCAGGCTTTTAATAAAACCGTTTTTTCAAGAATATACTCTTTTTATTATTATCAGTCAAATTTCTACTTTTTCGGGGTGACTCCCACAGAGTCAAAATTATTCTTTTTCGGGGTGACTCCCACAGAGTCAAAATTACTCTTTTTCGGGGTGACTCCCACGAGTCAAATTTCTATTTTTTCGGGTGACTCCCATAGAGTCAAATTTCTATTTTTCGGGGTGACTCCCACAGAGTCAAATCTCTATTTTTTCGGGGTGACTCCCACTGAGTCAAATTTCTATTTTTTCGGGGTGACTTACGTGAGTCAAATTTCTATTTTTTCGGGGTGACTCCCACAGAGTCAAATTTCTATTTTTTCGGGGTGACTCCCACAGAGTCAAATTTCTATTTTTTCGGGTAACTACCACAGAGTTAAAATTCTTATTTTCCGGGTAACTCCCACAGAGTTAAAATTCATATTCTTGGGTGACGACCGCAGAGTCAGACGTTGGGTGACGACCGCAGAGTCAGACGTTGGGTGACGACCGCAGAGTCAGATGCGGGGTGACTCCCTCACAGTCAAATTCCTGTTTTTTCGGGGTGACTCCCTCATAGTCATATTCTCGCAATTCTTGGGTGACTCCCGCAAAGTTGCACCAGTGACTGTCGCCCAGTCACGTCTTCACATCTCAGTGACTTTCACGGTCACGTCTTCACATTTCAGCGACTTTTATACAATAACATATTTCCGGGTGATTCCCACAGAAATCGCATCTTTGGTTTGAGACGCTGCACGTCCGCCACTCTCGGGTACTAACGCTCACTCTTTCGAACTACGACTTGACTTGATTCCTTTTGGGATATGTAGGTAGCCCGACGCGGGTCCAGCCGCTCGACCTACCTGGTCATCTTTTTGCGACTCAGCTCGAGTCCAAACCTCGCATCAGCAAGATCATTTTCTCATCCCCTGAAATCCCTTTTTTCAGGACGGATCCTATTCTTTTATCGTCGACCCCACTTGTCTTACAAGAAGCGTCGCCGAGGGGCTACTGTTAGTACCCGGTCCGGAAAAAAGGCATTTTTAATGTCTGGCCCGGTTTAATATCAAAGAAACCCTAAAAGCCCCACCAATCAATTAATCCGTACCTCCGCCGTCATTGCCTGCGTGGAAAGTACGCCAGATCAAAGTGCCGATCGGCCCTTCCCCTATTGAATGGCCGATCGACCCTTTATTATTGTGCCGATCGAACATAGCATCCTTGTGCCGATCGACCCTTTGTTCTGTGCCGATCGACCCTTTACTTTAAGGCCGATCGAACCTTCAGCTGGCCCAGCCCAATTACCGAAGCACTATAAATAGGGGTGCCCGGTTACAGTTTTGAACACACAATTTATTCGGGAGAAACGAGATTACACTTGTTTTACCCGTATTTCTTCCCACGTTCTTCGAATCGCCCTAGATTCGATCCCAAAGTCTTGCTACAATTGGTAAGGCTCTTTTTAATATTTTTGTTCTCTATTATTATTATTGTCATATTATAATATTTGCATGTTTATTTTAATTATGTCTTTATGCTAGATGTAGGACATTTTTAATAGATTTTTAATGCAATAGCCGAGGATGATCTAAGGTTTCGCCCAAGAAAACCCAATGGATCTAGGAACTATTTCTTACTTTTCACCTTAGTTATAATTGTCCCATGATCAATAATTCCCCAAGGATGAACGTTGATTAGTGCACCTTCCGAGGGCCTAACTCAAAGGTTCTAGGGTGCGATCATCAATTAATTCTTTCTCTCCCCTCCTCCTTATGCATGATCCCGCTTCTTCTATCTATTCCTGTAAACACCGCACACAACCAACACCCCACATGCTAGGAAGACCGATCCGTCGGGCAATAGGAGTGATAGCGTTTCTTCTTCTGTTGTAACTTGACCCCCGAACCCAATCACATGCTTAGCCTTTTTTCAAAGCTTTGGGCTATATCAAAGTGGCGTGGCGACTCTCAAAATTAAACTAATATTTTAATATGGTTTAAAGCGAGTGTCACTAAATGAATATCCCCTTTCGGTCCGACATTATATGATTAATTATTTCAAACTTCCGAATGCGCGTTGCATCGGGACGGGGTATTCACAGTGATGACACGTGTTAAGTACAGTTTGACGTCGGGATGCACGGGGCAGTCTCGGGACGTCTCGTTGGCACAGCAACGGGGAGTTTAACGAGTTCCAGTTAACCTGGAGCGGGCCAGTTAAAGGATTTCGGTTAACTTTCTGACGGATTTGGACGATCCGGATTTGGGTACTTACAATTATCTTTACTGATATGCTTATAATCTGCTTTAAAGAACCTTCATTTAACTTTTAAGTTCTTTATGCCAATCCATGATTAAAACACTTGAGACCACTCGGATAGTTTTGGGTGGGCTTGCCATAGCAAGGTACTTTGATTCTATTCGTTTTGCGAGCAAGATGAGGAAATGGTGGTTCCTATATGTTTAAAGTGGATGAACTTAATTGGGTTATCAAAATGGTTTTGGACCCAAGGCATAAGATGAGATTAAAATATGCTTAGACATATGATGTCTTAAATAAATCTCATAAAAGATCTAAGAGTCATATACGATATGATTGATGTTTTCTACCTAATTAATTTTAATCTTGAGCGGTGCGCCATAGCGTTCTTGAGATTAAATTAAAGTTGGATCTTAGTCCATTAAATGTATATTATGCTTATTTGCATTAGAAGGTGTATAATTTAGTGGGAGTATTTGTGAAATACATAATTTTCTCTTAGATGATAAATGTGTTGATATTGATATGTGTTCATATAATTTGCATATTTTGTTGTAGAAGTAGCATTACACAATAAATTGCGATTTGTCCTTATGAAGGACAAAGTTCGGAAGGAACGGTACAGATAATTTTGATTGGATCTGAAGCCTAAAGAATGGTTCTTAGGCGAATGTGTACGTTCTTGATGAATCCTTTCCTGCTGAACCTACTGCAAATGTTGCAAAGGGCAAATAAGAAGCAACATTAGAAACATGTTGATGATTCTAATAATATTGCTTGCCTTATAACTGCCACCATGTTTAAAGGCTCTTATGAAGAACCTTGAACATATGGAAGTCAATTTTGTTCTAGCACAACGCACAAAGGAAATGTTCCAAGAGCAAGCTAGGCAAAATATGTATGTTGTGGTGAAGGCTCCTAATGCATGAGATGAAAAAGGAGCAATCCGCAAGTGTGTTAATGGTTAACACAAGAAAGGGCTTCATAAAGGAAGGTAAAGAAGGTAAAGCAAAGGTTGCTAAACCTAGGGAAAAAGTTGCCAAAGCCGAAGAGGCTAAACCTAAAGTGTCTCAAAAGGATGCATTTTGCTACCATTGTAATGAGATTGTCATTGGAAGCAAAGTTTCAAGGCTAATTAGGAAGGCCTAAAAGATGAAGAAGAGCAATATGATCGCTACTACTTCAAGTATCTATATGATAGATATTTTCCTTTCGACTTCTCGTTCTTGGGTATATGATACCGGACATGGATCTCACATTTGTTTAAATGTGCAAGGAATAAAGAATAGAAAGCTACTCAAAGAAGGTAAATTAAACCTATGTGTGGGAATGAAGCAAGAGTTGCTGCATTAGCCATAGGGACTTATGAAGTCAATTTACCTAGTAGGCTAGTACTTGTTTTGAACAAAGTGTTACTACGTTCCGGATTTGGGTATGAGTATTATTTTCATTTCTTATATGAATGATGAAAGATATAATTTTCTTATTGAAAATAAGATGTTTTATATTTATTTAATGATATGCCTTATTGTATTGCATATGTCATTGAATGGTCTTCATATCTTTGATGATGAGAAACAAAATAATATTGAAGATATCTATAATATAAATGGGAAATCTAAACCGAATAATATGGACAACACGTTCATATGGCATTGCAGGCTTGTTCAGATAAATAAGAAACATATATCTAAACTCCATTAACATGGACTTTTAGACTCATATGACTATAAATCATTTGAGGAATGTGGATCTTGTTTATTTGGATTATTGACCAAACCACCCTACACTAAGAGTAGTGGGAGGGCTAGTGACTTATTGGTCATTATACATGAAATGTATGTGGACCATTAAGCAGCATTGCTAGGAGAGGATTTTGGTGTTTCATCACATTCACCGATGACTTATCTAGATATGCCTATGTCTATCTGATGAAGACCAAAGGTGAATCATTTGAGATGTTTCGAACATTTCAAGATGAAGTACAAAACAACTTGGAAAAACTATTAAGTACTTCGATTAGATCGAGGTGATGGATATTTGAGCTAAGAGTTTGACAATCATCTCAAAACTATGAAATCGTTTCAGAGTTGACTCTACTTGGAACACCACATTGTATGATGTGTCTGAGAGGAGGAATTGAACCTTGTAGGACATGGTTCATTCGATGACCTTGTAGGACATGGTTCATTTGATGATGTGTCAAGTTGACTTTCCTATTTCCTTTTAAGGATATGCATTAGAAATGATGCAGTTACACTGAATCGAGTCCCTACTAAAAGTTCCTAAGGCCCCACATGAGATGTGACATGGAAGAAAACTTAGTTTGTCTTTCATGAAGATTTAGGTTTGCAAAGCTTATAAGAAGAGACTTGTCTCTGATAAGTTAGCACCAAATCTGACAAAGTTATTTTCGAAAATTAATATTACAACCGCAAAGAGAACAAAATGTTTGTTGCTCTGTACGATTCGTTTCTTGAGAAATAGTTTCTCAATAAAGAATCTAGTGGGAGTAAAATTAATCTTGAAGAAGTTCAAGAACCCGAAAATAATATGGAACCAAGAGTAGAGACGGAACCAAGTTCACAAAGAGTTGTGGAACTGGTTCAAGATGCACAAGTCCATCGTAGATTGGATAGATTACGATCCCAACTCGAGAAATATTGATTTCTCGTATCGGAAAGTAATAAAGTGGAAGTCATTGAGAATGACGATCCTACATCCGATCTTGAGGCGATGTCCACTCCTAATTTGGATAAATGGTTAGGAACCTTGGAATCCGGATTGCAATCCATGTTTGATGATCAAGTTTGGAACTTGATTGAGCTACCTGAAGGTGTAAAAATTAAAGGATGCAAGTAGGTCTTCAAGACCAACATGGATGGGAAGGTGTTTACTTTCATGACTAAGGATTGTATCAAAGGGATTTAGGCAAATTCATAGTATTGACTATGTTGAAACCTTTTCGCCAGTTACAATGCGAAAGGCTATTAGAATTTCAATTGCCATAATCGCATACTGTGACTGTGTGATATGACAAATGGATGTCAAACGGATTTCTTTAAATGGAAAGATTATTAAGGATGTGTATAGTACACAACCCGAAGTTTTGTCGATCCGAGAAATTCTAATAAAGTATGCATGTTGCAAAGATCCATGAGATGGGTTGAAGCAAGCTTCAAGGAATTGGAATCTTCATTTTGATGAATCAGTCAAAGAGTTTGACTTCATCAAGTACGTAGATGAACTTTGTGTATGCATGAAATTCAGTGGGAGCATAGTATTATTTCTATTGTCTTATTACAATGATATCTTACTCATTGGAAAAACGAAGTTCCAACACTTAAGACTGTCATGTCTTGGTCAAGGAAAGGGTTCTCAATGAAAGATATGGGTGAAGCCGCTTACATCCTTGGAATCAAGATCTATAGAGATAGATCTAAAAGGATAAATTTCTTTGAGTCAAAATACTCACATTGACAAGGTTCTTAGAAGAGTCTAAGAAAAGTAACTTGTCAATGGGTCATGGTGTATCTCTTAGCAATACTCATTGTTTTATGACAACTGATGAGCAAAAAGGGAATGAATGAAATTCCATATGCTCCGAAATTTGGATCTGTCATGTGTGCCATGACTTGTACTAGACCCGACGTCTCATATGCTTTGAGCATGACGAGTTGATACCAATCTGATCCTGTTGATAACCAATGGATGACAGTTAAGACAATCCTTAAGTACTTAAGAAGAACTAAGGATACGTTCTTGGCATTTGAAAGGTTGGAAGATAATCTTGTTGTAAGGGTTACATAGATGCTAGCTTCCAAACTGACAAAGTTAATTTAAAAAAACGCAATTAGAATTTGTGTTTATGCTTATTAAAGGTGCAGCTTTGATTGGAAGAATTCCAAGCAGAAAATTGTAGCCGACTCTATTACTAAGGCCGAATTTTAGCAACATATGATGTAGCTAAAAAGAGGCAGTTTGGATCAAAAAATCATTTAGTGTTTTGGAAATGTTCCCAGTATCACTAATCGGTGAAACTTTTGTTGTGACAATTGTGGTGCCATTTGTGCAAATAATGGGACCAAGGTCACAATAGTGATCCAAACACATACTTAAACATTTTTCGAGAATTCATAAAGAATGAGAAGACGTTAAGATATGCAAAGTATCAACCGATGATGACATTAGGGATTCACTTACAAAGACCTCGCACAGGCAGAAGCATGATGGTCATGTTAGATCCATTAGTATTCGATACATAGATGGAGCCTAGTGCAAGTGGGAGACTGTTGGTGTAATGCCCTAGGCTTTAGTTATGTTTAACTTAAAACCGTTATGTATCATCTTTATCATTTAAGTTATTATTTGATTATTATATATTTTGCATATTTATTGTAATAATCTCCATTCCTAATTATTAAGTGAATAATTAGTATAAATGTTAATGGATAATCATATGATGATTATATGCATAGAGATGCACATTAAATTTATGGGTACTTGTTAGTGAACAAGTGAATGGACTTGACCCGTATGGGATTTATGTCATGGTCAAATGTCATAATTAAATCTCATATGGTCACTTCATTTAGTCCCTAGACCTGAGATTATCATGACCTTACATATGATGAAAGTTATGTTTGATTTTAGTCAAACGATATCTTAACACGATATCTATAAAGGCTATCTTTCGCATGATCGGATTCATGATGTGAAGGATGATAAGTGAAGATGGAATTTGTCCCTCGAAAGAGAGATGTTTTGCTTGGGCCCCTCGATGAGTGATAATGATGAAAGTGTATGGCCATACCCCAATACGATTGGACTATCATTATACTCAAGATCGAGAAAGCATTGAACAAATACAAGTTGACGTGGACCATGACTTGTGTTCAATATAACATCGTGAGACAAAGGGAGAAATGGAAGTGTACCATTGGAAATGTGAACTCTTACGTTATATTAATTGGGTAGACATAATGGCTTGCTAGAGTCCGCTTATGTTTTATGATGGTCGATATGATCGGGCTCATTGCCAACATAATATAATCCTATTGGGTCACACACAATTAGAATGAATTGGTTAAACCAAAGAAAAATGATTGAGAGTTCCTGCATATGTCTTACTGGGTCGTGCGACAGATCCTGTCCAGAGGGCATGTCTGGTCGTGTGACACTTCATGCCAAGAGGCGTTTAAAGCTTAGTTTCCTAATACGATTAGGGAACTAATATTAATACTATTGTAGTATAAATATGATTCTGTGAACAGCCGAAACCTAGCCGAATTTTCTAAGGAAAAATCACAACAAAGGTCTCTCAATATTCTTTCAAGGGGTTAAGGATCTAGCAATCCTCAAGAACCGTTCTTGGTTCATTCAAAGGTGTGGATACCACTAGAGGGTCTTTGCTCGTACGTCGATCAAGGCCTAGAGTTCGAATTTGAAGATTCAAGTCTTGAAGATCGAAGTTTGTGATTCAAAATCACATTGATAGATTGTTCGATAGCTCAAGAACGGAAAGCAATTAAGGTTGGTAAATTCTATCTCATAGGAATTCAATTTAATCGTATAGAACGGATCTTAGGGCTCTTGGGTTTTGTGTTATTAGATGCTTAATTCCGCTGCGCATGGACCCATAAAATCCAAAATGAAAACCTCTCAAAAGGCAGTCCATGCAAAAATAAGGGACGCGCCCGGTGCTAAAAGAATATACCCAACTAGACTAAAAACCCTAAAAATGGGCAGTCTAGGTAAAAAATAGGGTTGCACCATGTCCCTCTTCTATCTCCCCTTTCTTAAACACAAAAGTTAATTGAGTCAAACTACGGAGACCTGAGCCCCTTAGTTCTCTTTGTAAAAGGGGAACGTAGGCAACCACTTGTGGTTCTGTCTAAAATGCCGCAAAATCCCAGATCTTGTCAAATAAATTGTGCTTTCAATTTATCAAAATGTGTTTTGATTACAGCTCCGAAGCTTTTCAAAGATTCATTACAAGTTAATATTCTTTTTGATGAGTTCAAGCACGGCCAGCTTTCGACTCATATAACCTGCTACGAATAAAAGCAATAAATTTTCAAAATTCTAACATCTATTTGTGTCTGCAATAAGCAATTAAGGGATGCTCATGTTCCATACAATGATCTCTTTCTCAAAAGTACAAATAAAAGTGTCTCATATCTCTCAGATAAAGCGTCTAGGAGTTCATTCCCGCTCCCGAACTTGCATCTCTACTCTTCCTTTTCCTCGGTCCCCGGGAGGTCCTTGGCCTAGGAATGTAAAATAAGTCAGTTTGAGCTCGTCCTAGCTCGGGTATAATGTGAGCCGATGGATCGATCAGACCAGTCTCTCTCAAAGCTGCCCTAACAATCCTCTCTTGCCTCAAGGCCTCTCTGCGAGCTATCACCTCGGGATCATCTCTCATAGCATCTATCTGAAGCTCTTACCTCCGATAGTCCTCCGCAACATCACCAGTGACATCATATGGGTTCCTCTGGGCCTCTATATCTCTGAAAGATCGACTGACGGCACCGCTCCAAGGTATTCCTGACGGCGAGCCTCTATTGTCAACTGCACGGGACTCCGTTGCTCCTCATACCAGATCAAATATTCTGTGGTAAAGTATGTGATACCTCGAGTCTGGCAAAGAAGTGACCGCGTAGGCAGTAAACCCTCCAGAAAAGACCTGTTGAAAAACTACGCCCGGGGCCTTGGCCATGCTTATCGGGACAAAGCATCGGGCCATCAATCTCTCTCTCAAAGTCCCGACACCGCGAGGGTACCCATACCGCCCGCTCACTAATGACGGGATACGTAAAGAAGATACTTGTAACCCCGGGAAGCCCGACTACCACTGCACTCCATCCTGAATGTCCCTCATGGTCTATAGCCGCCATGTCGGGATCCAGAAGCTCAGACCGGCAGTCCCGTACTGCGTCAATCTCATCTGCCAGCTATCAGCAGCTACATCTCTCCACACTCTACGTTTCCCTGTCACCCAGGGCATAGCTGTCTGACCCTCTGGAAGTGGCATGATCAAGCGCAACCTCTCAGAAAGCCATAAGGACAACAAAACGGGCTGCCTGCACCATTGAAATCCGATCCTCCGGCCAGCCTATCAATACCATGGTATGTCTCAGCCAGCAGCAGCGGTACAATGTATATCCCTCCCTGCCCAGACTGGATTTGGCAAAGGTCCACACCTCGATCACCCCTGAGTTGTCTAACAATCTCCAGCAAGGTACCCGGGCAGACTCCGATGTACCCACAGAAATAATGGGCCGACAGGGTAATCGGTATGAATATATCCAGAGACGTGGAAAGGTCAAACAGCTCTGGACTGGAAAGACGTAATCTAGCCATCCGGGTCAAGTCTATAATCCTATCATCAAGGATCATGGGGGGCTACCTGATCTGCTGGTAGGCTCAGAAAGGCTGATAACTGCTCCGTGATCGACTGTCCGCTCTGGGGAAATGCTACAGTCTTTGCCTCACTCAAGCCTATCAATGCTCTGAAATCCTCCATGGTTGGCGTCAAATCATTGTATGACAAGGTGAACACATGTCGCTCTGAATCCCAAAAGCAGGAAGCAGCTTGGAGCAAATCCCAATCAATCCTCCAGTCTTTCAAAGACCAAATGCATGGCATGCTGTACCTCTTATCAATAAGTTTCCTATTTTGCTTTTGGTGAAATCTCAAAATTTCAATGAAGTATTGGTGAAATTGATGCTCCCGGGAAGCTACTTCTCTGTTATAATGCTCAATTGTGGTTGAAAGTTCCAATCTTTGTCAAAGAAATCGCCTGTCTCTCAAACTGGGGCTGCTGGTTTTCTTCTCCTGAAATGGCATTGTCTGCAAATCAATTCAGAGATGAGTTAAAAAGGCCTGTTACGAGCCTCCTCTAGTCGTGCGACACAACTTGCCAAGGTAGCATGGCATGTCGGGCGACACATCTGACCAATATCAGACATTAGCAAAGTTGCTGCAAGTTTACCTTCCCAGGGCACTCTCCGACTCGCTGTTGCTGCAATACACCTCCCATATGCACCCCCATGTAAACGCAAGGGAGAGGGTTCACTCAACCACATGTATCACTATACACACTCATCCGATAAGGTTTCATCATCTCATGTACAAACCCGTCAAAGCTGATCATTCAATACAATCATCATATTTCATGTATTCAATCATCATCCCATTTTCAAAGCGGATAGACTCATGCAATCAAACTAACAAATAACCTAGTTTAATCTTGTTCAAAGTATGCTAACAGAGTAGCGTAGTCAAATAAAGTGCTTGGAGTGTTGTGTTTCCTCCCGCAGGGTACAATAATCAACTGAGCACAATTGAATCATGAGGATAGTCCCTCAACCAAAATCGAGACAAAGAATTCAAATCTAGCAGTCTCCCGACAATGCTCGTCAAGATCATCGGCCCCATCGCCAAATCGTCAGCAAAATCCGTTTTCATGGTAATCTAACAAGCAAAGTTCATGTCTTACCCGACAAATGCTTCCAAAGTCAGCCAATCGCCAACAAAGACCGTCCCTTGAATCCAGAATCCAACAAACTCTCTTCATCATCATCAGCCGTAGCCTCAGTCCCTCCAGCAGCTAGAGGTAAGCACAGCACAGGTACGAAATCATATCTCATTCAATCACAAATCATCATGTCTTGTATTCTCGAAAAAAAAAATCATTTCTTTTAGTTCATCTCGCGCATTCGGGTTCAGACGCCTCCAAATAGTCTCTCTTCGAGTTCATACGCCTCCAAATAGTCTCTCATCAGGTTCAGATGCCTCCAAACAGTCTCTCACCGGGTTCAGACACCTCCAAACAGTCTCTCACCGCGTTCAGATGCCTCCAAAGTCTCTCATTGGGTTCAGATGCCTCCAAACAGTCTCTCATCGGGTTCAGACGCCTCTAAATAGTCTCTCATCGGGTTTAGACGCCTCCAAATAGTCCCTCATCGGGTTCAGACGCCTCCAAATAGTCTCTCATCGGGTTCAGGGGCCTCCAAACAGTCTCTCAGCGGGTTCAGACACCTCCAAATAGTCTCTCTCTTGGGGTCCAAATGCCTCCAAATAGTCTCTCTTCGGGTTCAGACGCCTCCAAATAGTCTCTCATCGAGTTTAGACGCCTCCAAATAGTCTCTCATCGGCTTCAGATGCCTCCAAATAGTCTCTCTTTGGGTCAGACGCCTCCGAATAGTCTGAACTACGACCGGCTTGATTCCCACCAGGGATACGTAGGAATCCTTTCTCAAAAGGTCCAGACGTCCGTCCTCATCAATCATTTTCCTCCATCTGCCATATCCTCAGCCGCTCATTGGGATTGGGGTCTTTCTTGTCGACAACCTCACTTCTTCCATAAGTGACGTTGCCGAGGGGCTCTGTGAGTACGCAAATCCAATTCACGACCCTTTATAGGTGCATTTTAATATGATAAAATTGCACTAGGGGCATTTTGGTAAATTCTCAGTTAATTTCGGGACTTTCGGAAACTTTTTATAAGTTTCTTGCGAAGGAAGTACTTTTAAGTATTTTTCTCAGGCAAAAGGACCTATAAAGTATTATTCAGTTTGGACTTGTTGGGAATTACCTTGGAATGTTCCAGAACCAGGTCTTAGGCGCCATAAACGGTTATTGGCTTGCTTAGTCATGCGACATCACGAGCCACATAAAATGGAAGCAGAAGGTCGTACGACATAACTTGCCCATCATCAGCAACCTATATATAAGACTCTAACCCTCTCATATCTAGATCCCTTTTCCTCCATTTTGACATACTGTTACTCTGCCCATTTGTTTACGTATCACACACTCCAAAACACACACAACCCTCCTCTCTCTCTTATACCCAACTCCCTCCTTCTCTCCTTCAACCCAATCCAATCCAACCCACACACCATCACTATATCTCCAATTCACCATCACTTTCGAGCTCAATCCAGTCCAGAAGCTGTGTTGAAGGATTCTATACCTGACTTGGGTATAGAATTTGTGGATCTATAAGGGTAATCATTTCATCCCTCTCTTCTCTCTTAAATCACTTTGCTACTTTCATAATCCATGCAATATCTCTTCATCTGATTCGATAATTATACTCCATCTGTTCCTAGTTGTCGAATCACAATCGCCATCTCTCTGTTTAATTGATCTGTTTGGTTTAATTGCTTGTTCATAGTTTGATTTCATTGAATTTGTGGCTTGTTTGCCAAGGGAGTGTGGATCTCCCCATATCCAAACCCTTTGGTCAATTCGTTGCTGATTCGTGGTTTTCTGAGTTGAATTGATATTGTATTTCGATCTGATTAGATCTTAGTTTGGTCTGTGTTCAATCTGTAAGGTTGCTGCAGATAGGCATCCTGTGTCACGCGACACAATCTGCCCTGATGAGTCCTGTGTCACGCGACACAACTCGCCAGGCAGATCCTGTGTCACGCGACACATCTTGCCAATCTGCAGGAACCCTTGCATGGTTCTAGAAATAAGCTGAGTCACCTCTGGATAAGACCGCACGGCCTCATTAGCCCTGGGGTTACAGCCGCACGGCTTCATTAGCCATCACCAGACTGCCTATAAATAGAGGCCTCCTCTACCCATTTTGATATACAGTTTTTAGCATTGTTACTCTGCCAAAATTCCTACACGAATTTCCAGAGAGCTGAGAGCAACCAAAACCACCTCCCCCCTCTTCAAAACCCTTCAAAAGTTGGTGCTTCCCTAGGCAAACTTCAAGGAGATAGAGGGACACCGCCATTGGTAACCTCTCCTCCTCTTTTCCTTAAAAATATACTTGTCATTACTTGATATATTGCTCCTTACTTTATCTATTGCCATTTATTTGCTTGGTATTTGATATATTGTCATTAAAGATCACATCTTTAGGCATGTAAATCATACATACCCCATTCCCCTTCATCACATGGGATCCATGGAAGATCCAACCCAAGGATGAACAATAAGACCTCAAAAGGCTTGTTCTAGGGTGGATCTCTCACATGGTGATGTGAAAATAGCATCCTTTGCATATAAAAATGTCATCTTTTCCATAAAAATGTCATCTTTATTTATGAATGTTATCCCCCATTCCCATAGACCTTGCTTCCAAGGATTGCCCACCTAAAAGGTTCATAAAGGGCATAGGAAAGCCATAAAGGTCCTTCCTTTTATTTCCTAGTTTTAGCTTGCATCATGTTCATTACATATGTTAGCATAAAAATGTCATCTTTAGCTTAAAATACATTCCTCATGTCCCTCGTGGTTGGATCTCTCTCCTAGGATTGCCTAGTGACCTTCATAAGGCACAAAAAGGCATAGGATGAGTATAAAGATCCAATCTTTATACCCCTCCCCTAGTCCCCTTTGGTACTTGGAGCATCTCTTGGAGCGAAATGATGTAAAGGTCCTATCTTTACATCATTTCCTCCACTTAAAGATGCCATAGACGGATTCTCCTTTAGAAAAGGATGAACTTGAGCCTCACATCTCCGATCATCACTTGAGACGAGCATAAATATCCCGAAAGAGCTCAAATCGTCTCAAGATTTAGGATTGATGGGGAAAGGTCATTCCTTTCTAAAGAGTCTCATCCTTGGACTATAAAAAATGGTGTCCCTCTTCCGATCACATGTGACCCAAGGTCTCATCATGATGATCATAAGTCCAAGATGAGAACGGGACCAAAGTCCCTAACACATCAAAAAATCCAAGGAATCCCGAGCGATAACCAACTCATGGTTTATACGTCCGGAAGACCACTTGGTACATTCCCTCCTTTTCAAAACACACATCCCACACACGAAAACACTAAGGCAAGCATGAAAAGCGGGTCTTGGAAGACTTGCTCCGGCAAGGCTCTTTGGGTGAACGACGATCCGTTCTTCTCAACGGGTAACTTAACCTCCGGACCCAATTTCTTTTTTTCAAAGTTTTGAGGAAATCAAAATGGCGTGGCGACTCCATTTTTCAATTTAAACCGGATGTTTCCAAATTGATGTGAGGCGGTGATCCCCATTACACGAGAAAGCGGTTCCAAAAAAAATTAAAAAAAAATAAAAGAGAGCCGCTATCTTGGGCACCACATTCACAGTTTGGCGACTCCGCTGGGAAAATAACCAAAGGAGAAAGCTTTCTTTTTTAAAATAAAAAAATGATGCCCGGTATATAGGTGGAAACCATTAAGCTTCCCGTTATCGCCTCCTAACACGAGTTTGGGATAAACTATGGTCTAACAAAATCAGGTACCGGTATCTCTTTTCTAAAAAAAAGAAAGCTTTTTCCAAGTGGTTAGCCTTTCGCCACAGGTCCGTTTCTCATGCTTGCCTTATTTTTCTTGCATTGCATTGCATGCATCATTGTTTCTTGGGAATTGTGCATATTCTGAAAATGAACAGGAAGCTTGCTGGAAGCTGAAAATGTTGGTCCCAAAGGTGTAACAAGAGTATGAAAACAGCTAGAGGGGGGGGGGTGAATAGCTGTATAAAAATTTCTACTCTTTTTGAAAATTCAACCTTGGCGTACTTGGGCTGAAAGTGTGGTCAAGTAAAAACCAACTTTCAAGCTTAGTAAAATGCACAGCGGAAGTTTCTAAGTATAAAAGCTTAGTAGTGAAAAATAGTGTGGTCGACCGCAAAAGTGAAAGCGTGGTCGACCGCGAGGTTGAAAATGGCTTAGGCAGATTTGTAAGTACAAAAACTTAGTAGTTGAAAGATAGTGTGGTCGACCGCAAAAGTGAAAGTGTGGTCGACCGCAAAGTTGAAAATAAGCTTAGGCAGATTTGTACTATAAACACAATTCAATATGAATTTGGATGCAAGTGAAGATCAAACACAAGAAACAATATGAAAACTTATGAACTTGAAATGTAAAGTGCAGAAAGTAAATGACACGATATTTGGAGAGGTTCAATCGTTAAAGATCTACGTCCTCTACCAAGATGGTTAGTCTTGGATTTTCTAAGGGAGATAGTATATTTGATTTGAGTAGCTGTTACAAAGGAATACAAATTGAGAATCAAACAATCTCAAATCTAACTATCTTTTTCTATGAAGCAAATCCTAGACAATAACCAGTGTATGTGTGTGTGTGCAAGATTCAAGAGCTCTTTATAATATTAATGATAGAGCTTGATGAATCTGGAGTGGTTACAAGGCTTGAGAGATTTCTGGGTAAGTGATATTCTTGAAAGCTTTTGAAGATGAAGAAGTGTTTAAAGATTAGAAGGATTCTGGAAATTTTGAGCTTCAACACTTCTTGATGATTATAGTGACGTCTCCAGTAAATCTCTGGCTCTCTAGCTATATGGCACTCTCTTATATGTTTGTGTCTATATATATCTTCAGGCTTGATCATAAGGTCTATTTATAGCCTTGGGATGAAGATAGCCGTTGGAGTTTCGTGTTGAGCAAGCTTCAAGGACAATGTGCTGTTGATCTATAATTGGAGCACGTGTCCTTTTTGTCTCTATGTTGCAGAGTTAGTGGCCCGTTGGAATTTCGTGTTGAGCAAGCTTCAAGGACAATGTGCTGTTGATGTATAATTGGAGCACGTGTCCTTTTTGTCTCCATGTTGCAGAGTTAGTGGCAAGGTGGTGTACTGGCGTGTCCTTTGTACGAAATAACCCAGCTGTCACCAATTTGAATTTTGGAGCAAATTCTGCAACGGTAAAAATTCTCTGAGTTAACTCTGAGTTGTGATCAGAGTTAAATTCTCAATTTTGATGAAGTGCGGTCTGGCAAGTTATGTGGTCTGGAATGTGATGCGGTCTGCCATGGTCTGCGGTTTGCACTGAGGTTTACCTTGTGGTCCATTATACCATCATCAAAATCTTCAATCTTCAAGCACTGAGCTGTGGTAGCATTGTATTTTGTGGACAATGATTATCTTGGGCCAAAATTCAATACCACGGTCAAAACAATTTATTTGCGGTCCAAATAAATGTTTTGTGGTCAAATAATAATTCTTTGTGGTCAAAGAGGTTCTATGCGGTCAATAGCTTTTCATCATGCGGTCAAAGCAATATCTTGGTTAATACATTGCTTTTGGTAAATACATTGCCTTGCTCAAAACTGATATGCGGTCAATACATGCCTTGTAATAAAAAAGATTCCATGCGGTCCAAAGGAGCTTGCGGTCAACCGAGGATCCATGCGGTCAATAGCCTTGCGGTCAACCGGATTTTGAAACCAAAAAATATGCCATGCGGTCCAAGTGATTTCCATGTGGCCAAACACTTCATTCTATGTGGTCCAAAATAATAAGCTGCGGTCAACCATTGCTTTGTGGTCAATACTTGCTTTGAGCTCAACAAAGTGACTTTGTTGTCAACACATCAAAAGTGAAGCCTTGCGGTCAACCGTGAATTCCATGTGGTCCAAAATAATGTTTTGGTTAAAAGCTTCCATGTGGTCCAAATTAATTCCTTGTGATCAAAACATTGCCTTTTAATTTTAAAGAGCCATCTTTTTCAAGCCTAAATAACTAAACTATAAAAATGGACTTAACTAAAATTGAAGTTGTAAAACTCCATACATAATGTCCTATAGTCCATATAAAATAAAAATAAATTAGGTGATGGTATCAATCAAATCAAGTAATAGGAGGGGTTTATAATAAAAATACCCAACAATCTCCCCCTATTTGATTGAGACCGTTACCTACTATAACAAAGGCTAATTCATTGTACTTGGTAAAAATATGTCCAAATAATTTAAGAATGGTAAATCATATCCCAAGTCAATGCACACACTTAAGCATAAGTCATAGATTTCTAACTTCCTATAAAGATAAAAGAATTTAATATTGGGAAGTAAGAAACTATCATTTAGTGCATTCAATGATGTTAACATGAAGTGCATGAATGCATTTAAACTAAATGTATGAAACATGCATAAGTATGAGATGTGCAAGATAAGCTATATGCATGAGTTATAAAATAATGCAATCATTATTCCACAAACAAGTAGTTTGAATGAATAAAGTTTTCAAAAACCATAATGATGCATTTCAGAATTAGAGATTAAAAATTGTGGCTTACGAAGTTGGCTTGTGCTTGTCATTCAATGACATGATATTCTTCACAGCCTTTGTTATCTGAATATTCTCCCCCTTAATGGTATCAATCAATAGGGAGGGCATAGAGTTTACTTCCCTTGAACGTTTTTAGCATAACTCTTGCAAGGGCATTTTGAGCCAGATCTCTTCTATAAATCACCTAGTCGTGAATGAAGTGGCTCGGATTCTGATGTCTTGGATGATACGGTTGAACGTGACCATTAAGAGCTAAACGGTTCACCGTATTGAAGGCTTCTATAAAGCCTAGAAATGATTCAGAGGCTCATGCAGTCCAATCTTATGCATTCAGTCCACTAGAGAATTGATAAAACATTTTGGCATGCTAAAGGACTAGTGCGGTCGATCGTGCATTGTATAGGCTTGGTGCGGTCGACCGTGAAGAATGGAATGGGCCATTCTTATTGACCTGTTCTTGAACATGAACTTAAAACACACAATTGTTAGTTGAAAAAAAATATGGACAAGATTTACTTGAGTTCTAACATACCCATTTCTCCTCTTAAAAACACGAATCTCTTGGAGTCTAGAGCTTTGGTAAGAATATCTGCAATTTGATTGTCAGTACCAATATGCTCTAAATGAATGTTACCTGTTTCAACATGATCTTTGAGAAAGTGATATTTGATATCAATGTGTTTGGTTTTAGAGTGCATAACAGGGTTGTTTGATACTGCAATGGCTGATGTATTGTCACAATAGATTGGACAATTTCCTTGATGAATGCCATAGTCAACTAGTTGTTGCTTCATCCACAGTATCTGACAACAGCAGCTCCCAGAAGCGATGTATTCATCCTCCATTGTTGAGACAGACACAGAAGCTTGTTTCTTGCTGGCCCATGAAACAAGTCGATTTCCAAGGAAATGACAAGTTCCACTGGTGCTCTTCCTGTCAATTGTGCAGGCTGCATAATCTGCATCTGAGAAACCTGCAAGATTAAAAGATGGTTCTTTGGAATACCAAAGTCCAAGGTTAATAATCCCAGATAGATAACGAATAATATGTTTTTACAGCTATAAGGTGTGCTTCTCTAGGGTCTGCCTGATAGCGAACACAAACGCAAACACTGAACATGATATCTGGTCTACTAGTAGTTAGATATAGTAAGGAGCCAATCATACCTCTATACAAAGTTTGATCAACTTTCTTACCTTTCAAGTCTTTGTCTAACTTGTTACCTGTAGCCATAAGAGTGTCGTATGCTTTTGCATTTTCAAATCCAAATTTCTTGATTAAGTCTTTAGTGTATTTTGCTTGGCTAAGGAAGATGCCTTCATCACATTGTTTGATTTGGAGCCCAAGGAAGAAAGTGAGTTCTCCCATCATGCTCATCTCAAATTTGCTTTTCATGAGCTTCTCAAAACGCTTACACAAAATTTCATTAGTAGAGCCAAAAATGATATCATCAACATATATTTGAACAAGTAGTGTATGATCATTATATTTGGCGATGAAAAGAGTTGTGTCGATTTTACCTCGTTTGAAGCCCTTTTCTAAAAGAAATTTAGATAGAGTATCATACCATGCTCTTGGAGCTTGTTTGAGTCCATACAAAGCTTTTTGGAGTTTGTAGACATGATCAGGATGTTTGTTGTCTTCAAATCCAGGAGGTTGTGCAACATAGACTGTCTCTTGAAGTTCACCATTGAGAAATGCGCTCTTCACATCCATTTGATAAAGCTTGAATCTTTTGAAGGAGGCATAAGCTAAGAAAATTCTTATGGCTTCAAGTCTTGCAACGGGAGCGAAGGTTTCGTCGTAATCGATTCCTTCATCTTGTCTATATCCTTGTGCAACCAACCTTGCTTTGTTCCTTGTGATGCTTCCATTCTCATCCATCTTGTTTCTAAACACCCATTTTGTACCAATTACTCCTTGATCCTTTGGTCTTGGAACTAAAGTCCAAACTTTAAATCTTTCGAATTGGTTGAGATCTTCTTGCATAGCCACAACCCAACTTGAATCTTGGAGTGCTTCATCAACTTTCTTTGGTTCAATTTGAGATATGAATGAAGTGTATTCATCATAGTGAGAACTTCTTGTTTGAACCCCAGAGAACAAATCACCAATGACATTATCAATTGGGTGATCTCTAACCTCATGAATTTATGGAGGTAAGTCTGGTTGAGTTGTTTGTTGTTGAAGATCTTCAATAGGTACATCATTTGAGCTATCAAAGTAAGTGAGTTGAGGAATGGGCTCAATGGAATTTATGGGGTCAGATTCAACTGCATCATCTTCTGAATGAACATCTTCAGTAGGAGCCTCTGATGTTAGATTTGAGAAATTTGGTGCGGTTGACGTTGATGGATTTCCTTGAGTTGAGTGATTTTCTGATCTAGGTGCATTTTGAGGAGGGTTACCTGTCTCATTAGGCTCAGGAAAATCATCAGCAACATTTGGAGCCAAATGTGGCTCAAGGAGAGAATGTTCATCAAAAGTAACATGAACAGATTCTACTATCTTTAAACTATTTTTATTAAAAACACGAAAAGCTTTAGAATGTTTGGCATACCCAACAAAAATACCTTCATATGCTTTAGGAGCGAATTTACCTCGATGCTCCTTTCCATTGTATAGAATAAAGCATTTGCATCCAAAAATTTTGAAGAAGGCTATGTTGGGGGTTCTTCCTCTCCAAAGTTCATATGGAGTTTTGTTGTAGGTCTTGTTGATGAGAGATCTATTTTGAGTGAAGCAAGCTGTGTTGGTAGCTTCAGCCCAAAAGTATTGTGGTAGCTTGGCTTCAGCGAGCATTGTCTTTCCAGCCTCAATCAACGTTCTATTCTTTCTTTCCACAACTCCATTTTGTTGTGGAACTCCAGCAGCAGAGAAGTTATGATCAATACCATGGTCGTCACAGTACTGAGCTACACCGTTATTTTTGAATTTTGTTCCATGATCTGATCTAACACTAACGATGTCATCTTCTTTTTGTGTTTGGAGCTGTCTAAAGAGTGAGGTCAAAATATCATAACAATCATCTTTGGAGATCATCATTTTGACCCATGTATATCTTGAGTAATCATCCACCACAACTAAAGTATATTTATTTCCTCCAATGCTTGCGATGGTGACAGGTCCAAACATATCGATGTGAAGTAGTTGCAAACATCTTGAAGTTGAAGGCACGGTCTTGCTGGAGAAAGATGCCTTGGGTTGTTTGCCAAGTTGACATGCAGCACACTTCTTATCGTGGTGATCAGTTACTTTGGGTAGACCACGAACTAGACTTTCTCTTCCAATCTTAGATAGATACTTGAAGTTCAGATGACTAAGTCTTTTGTGCCACAGCCAACTATTTTCACTCACACTTTTTGCTACAAAACAAAGATTAGTAAGATTGGAAGCAGAATTAAAATCGATAATGTAATCATTATTCTTACGAATCCCTTTGAGCAAAGTGACTCCGGATGTGCCATCTTTGATAAAGCAATTTGCCGAAGTAAAGTTGCAGTGCAATCCTTTGTCACAAAATTGAGATATGGAGAGAAGATTATGCTTGAGTCCTTTGACTAGAGATACTTCTTTTATAGTTAGATTTCCTTTTCGAATGACTCCATATCCAATCGTCTTTCCTTTGTTGTTATCCCCAAACGTTCCGATGGACCATTTTCTTCACGGACATCTTCCGGCAAGGTGATATCTCCGGTCATGTGTCTTGAACGGCCACTTTGTCGAGATACCATTCATTTGAATTTGCCTTGGAAGATCCGGCCATGAAGCGAGAGGACACGAAAAATAAACATTTAAGCACGAGGTCCCCTTTATTCTTTTGGGTCCTGGGGTTAGCACCTTTTAACAACCCACACCTGTTTGACCGAAGGCGGATTATGTCTTCGAGCATTAGGTGTGAATCTTAAAAGGCATTCAGCAGCCGAGTGACCATAACCATCACACACAGAGCAATGGTGAAAGCTACACATATCAAGAGTTTTTACTAACTCCTTACTTTTCTTAGGAGTTGCAAGCTGTTTGGGAGTATAGGTTTTTGATTTGATAAAGGGAACTGGCTTTGGTTTGACCACGTATTTTCTAGGAACATTCTTCTTGCTTTTGAAGGCAGGGGGAATGGTCGAAGAAGAAGGGCGGTCAGCCTTGCAGTTGCCAGCACCACTAATTTCACCTGAAGCGGTTGAAGTAGGGATGCGGCCAACTCCATAAGCCATATTCTCCGAATCATCAATCTCAGAATCCTTTTCTTTTATCTGAGAGTCCTTCCTATACTTTGGATAGACATAATTGAAAATTTGTCCTTTACCCTTAGAATTAGCATGCTTCTCCTTAGGAATTTCTTTAGTTAGTTTTGAAATCTCCTCATCCTTTTCACTATCGGAAGAACACTTCTCTTCTTCAATGGATCCAAAACCTAGACCTTCCTTAATTCCATTGGGAACTTGAGAATCTATGATTTGACCTGCGGTGGATCTTGACTTAAGCCACCCATCAATAATCTTTTGGAGATCGTTGATTTGGATAACTAGGTCATCATTTTGGAGTTGAAGTGCAGCAACCTTAGTTTCAAGGATGAGGTTTTGATCTGCAAGAGGAGTCATACTTTTGATTTGGCCCTTAAGATTTGAAATTTCGGACCTCATCACAGTTTTCTCCGTCTTGAGTTGAGAAATTTCATCGGTTGATAGTGATAGAGCTTTCTTAACATTTTCAAACCTTTGGATCATCACTTCAGCCTTTTTAAACATCTCTTCTTGATCCATGGGGGAAATCTCATTAGCCCTTTTTGGAATTGACTTAGTTTTTGAAGGTGCTATATTTTTGAATGGAAAGATGGGGCGAGAAAATGAACAATTTCCAATCTTGGTGCTTGGAGTGAGGTCAAAATTGCTATAGTCCACACTGTTAGCCACAAGCTTGGTTTTCTTTGAAATCACCTCATTCCTCTTTTTGAGCGACTCATCGTGAACTTCATCTTCTGAGTCACTAGAAGCATCCTCAGCAATGAGGCAGAGATTTACCTCTTCAATACTCTCACCGCTGTCTTCATCAGAATCAGTCTCGATCCAAGTTGCAAGTTCTTTAGAATTCTCTTCTTCTTCAGCAACCATTCCCTTTTGTTGAGAAAATTTCGAAGGGAAAGTTTTCTTTTTCAAATACTCATATTTGGGTTGAGGACACTCTGAAGCAAAATGACCTGGCTTTCTACAATTGTAGCAAACAAGGTCACTCTTTTTCTTTGAGTCACTCACCCTTGAAGATGTTGCTGGATATTTGCTTTTTGAAAACGGTTTTGAATTTTTACGAAATTTTTGAAAACGTTTTACAAACATGGCAAAGTCCTCATCATCCATATCGATGAGAGAAGAAGTTGAAATACTAGGATCTGAGGTAGGCTTTGAGGGTTTCTCCACATGATCAACAACAGACATAGAAAGTGATTTTCCCTTTCCCTCGACTTCTTCAATATGTTGTAATTTTAACTCATAAACTTTAAGGTTTGCATATAAATTACTAAGAGTCCATGTATTTAATTGTTTTGAATCTTCGAGGGAAGTAGCTTTGTGCATCCATTTGGATCCCAGAGCAGAAAGGAATGTCATGTTAATTTCTTTATCAGTTAAAACTTTACCTAGAGATAAGCAAGCGTTTACTACCTCAACATAGCGATCGTAGGTTTGACGTAGAGATTCATTGGGTAGTCTGTTGAAGCTGCTGTATCTCCTTTCAATTTCAAATTTCTTGCTTTCCTTGCATTGATCATCACCTTCGAGATAGTTTTCAATGGAGTCTCACATCTCCTTTGCAGTCTTGCATTTGAGTACCTTCTGATAGGTTGAAGTGGGTAATGTTCCGGAAATGATATTTCTAGCTTTGCTATCCAATGCAACATACTTTCTTTCTTCGTCAGTCCATTCTGTCTTTAGCTTTTTGACTTCAGGAACTTCGGTATTGGTAGTTGCATCAGTATTGGCTTTCATTGGAACAAAAGATCCGTCGTTGATACAATCAACTAGCCTTTCATCTATTGACTCTAAATGAATTAGCATTCGAGCTTTCCAGATATCGAAGTAATCTTCATCCAACATAGGAATGTGTGAATAGTTAATCGTTGCCATAGCTTTTGAAGTTGCCATGACGAATCGGCACCCAAGCTGTTAAGCTTGAAAAACAGAGAATAGTTTTATAAAGGTGTTTGGCTCTGATACCACTTGTTGGTCCCAAAGGTGCAACAAGAGTATGAAAATAGCTAGAGGGGGGGTGAATAGCTGTATAAAAATTTCTACTCTTTTTGAAAATTCAACCTTGGCTTACTTGAAATTTGAAAGTGTGGTCAAGTAAAAACCAACTTTCAAGCTTAGTAAAATGCACAGCGGAAGTTTCTAAGTATAAAAGCTTAGTAGTGAAAAATAGTGTGGTCGACCGCAAAAGTGAAAGTGTGGTCGACCGCAAGGTTGAAAATGGCTTAGGCAGATTTGTAAGTACAAAAACTTAGTAGTTGAAAGATAGTGTGGTCGACCGCAAAAGTGAAAGTGTGGTCGACCGCAAAGTTGAAAATAAGCTTAGGCAGATTTGTACTATAAACACAATTCAATATGAAGTTGGATGCAAGTGAAGATCAAACACAAGAAACAATATGAAAACTTATGAACTTGAAATGTAAAGTGCAGAAAGTAAATGACACGATATTTGGAGAGGTTCAATCGTTAAAGATCTACGTCCTCTACCAAGATGGTTAGTCTTGGATTTTCTAAGGGAGATAGTATATTTGATTTGAGTAGCTGTTACAAAGGAATACAAATTGAGAATCAAACAATCTCAAATCTAACTATCTTTTTCTATGAAGCAAATCCTAGACAATAACCAGTGTATGTGTGTGTGTGCAAGATTCAAGAGCTCTTTATAATATAAATGATAGAGCTTGATGAATCTGGAGTGGTTACAAGGCTTGAGAGATTTCTGGGTAAGTGATATTCTTGAAAGCTTTTGAAGATGAAGAAGTGTTTGAAGATTCGAAGGATTCTGGAAATTTTGAGCTTCAACACTTCTTGATGATTATAGTGACGTCTCCAGTAAATCTCTGGCTCTCTAGCTATATGGCACTCTCTTATATGTCTGTGTCTATATATATCTTCAGGCTTGATCATAAGGTCTATTTATAGCCTTGGGATGAAGATAGCCGTTGGAGTTTTGTGTTGAGCAAGCTTCAAGGACAATGTGCTGTTGATCTATAATTGGAGCATGTGTCCTTTTTGTCTCTATGTTGCAGAGTTAGTGGCTCGTTGGAATTTCGTGTTGAGCAAGCTTCAAGTACAATGTGCTGTTGATGTATAATTGGAGCACGTGTCCTTTTTGTCTCCATGTTGCAGAGTTAGTGGCAAGGTGGTGTACTGGCGTGTCCTTTGTACGAAATAACCATTTGTCACCAATTTGAATTTTGGAGCAAATTTCGCAACGGTAAAAATTCTACGAGTTAACTCGAGTTGTGATCAGAGTTAAATTCTCAATTTTGATGAAGTGCGGTACGGCAAGTTATGTAGTGCGGAATGTGATGCGGTCTGCCATGGTCTGCGGTTTGCACTGAGGTTTACCTTGTGGTCCATTATACCATCATCAAAATCTTCAATCTTCAAGCACTGAGCTGTGGTAGCATTGTATTTTGTGGACAATGATTATCTTGGGCCAAAATTCAATACCACGGTCAAAACAATTTATTTGCGGTCCAAATAAATGTTTTGTGGTCAAATAATAATTCTTTGTGGTCAAAGAGGTTCTATGCGGTCAATAGCTTTTCATCATGCGGTCAAAGCAATATCTTGGTTAATACATTGCTTTTGGTAAATACATTGCCTTGCTCAAAACTGATATGCGGTCAATACATGCCTTGTAATAAAAAAGATTCCATGCGGTCCAAAGGAGCTTGCGGTCAACCGAGGATCCATGCGGTCAATAGCCTTGCGGTCAACCGGATTTTGAAACCAAAAAATATGCCATGCGGTCCAAGTGATTTCCATGTGGCCAAACACTTCATTCTATGTGGTCCAAAATAATAAGCTGCGGTCAACCATTGCTTTGTGGTCAATACTTGCTTTGAGCTCAACAAAGTGACTTTGTTGTCAACACATCAAAAGTGAAGCCTTGCGGTCAACCGTGAATTCCATGTGGTCCAAAATAATGTTTTGGTTAAAAGCTTCCATGTGGTCCAAATTAATTCCTTGTGATCAAAACATTGCCTTTTAATTTTAAAGAGCCATCTTTTTCAAGCCTAAATAACTAAACTATAAAAATGGACTTAACTAAAATTGAAGTTGTAAAACTCCATACATAATATCCTATAGTCCCTATAAAATAAAAATAAATTAGGTGATGGTATCAATCAAATCAAGTAATAGGAGGGGTTTATAATAAACATACCCAACAATCTCCCCCTATTTGATTGAGACCATTACCTACTATAACAAAGGCTAATTCATTGTACTTGGTAAAAATATGTCCAAATAATTTAAGAATGGTAAATCATGTCCCAAGTCAATGCACACACTTAAGCCTAAGTCATAGATTTCTAACTTCCTATAAAGATAAAAGAATTTCATATTGGGAAGTAAGAAACAATCATTTAGTGCATTCAATGATGTTAACATGAAGTGCATGAATGCATTTAAACTAAATGTATGAAACATGCATAAGTATGAGATGTGCAAGATAAGCTATATGCATGAGTTATAAAATAATGCAATCATTATTCCACAAACAAGTAGTTTGAATGAATAAAGTTTTCAAAAACCATAATGATGCATTTCAGAATTAGAGATTAAAAATTGTGGCTTACGAAGTTGGCTTGTGCTTGTCATTCAATGACATGATATTCTTCACAGCCTTTGTTATCTGAATATTCTCCCCCTTAATGGTATCAATCAATAGGGAGGGCATAGAGTTTACTTCCCTTGAACGTTTTTAGCATAACTCTTGCAAGGGCATTTTGAGCCAGATCTCTTCTATAAATCACCTAGTCGTGAATGAAGTGGCTCGGATTCTGATGTCTTGGATGATACGGTTGAACGTGACCATTAAGAGCTAAACGGTTCACCGTATTGAAGGCTTCTATAAAGCCTAGAAATGATTCAGAGGCTCATGCAGTCCAATCTTATGCATTCAGTCCACTAGAGAATTGATAAAACATTTTGGCATGCTAAAGGACTAGTGCGGTCGATCGTGCATTGTATAGGCTTGGTGCGGTCGACCGTGAAGAATGGAATGGGCCATTCTTATTGACCTGTTCTTGAACATGAACTTAAAACACACAATTGTTAGTTGAAAAAAAATATGGACAAGATTTACTTGAGTTCTAACATACCCATTTCTCCTCTTAAAAACACGAATCTCTTGGAGTCTAGAGCTTTGGTAAGAATATCTGCAATTTGATTGTCAGTACCAATATGCTCTAAATGAATGTTACCTGTTTCAACATGATCTTTGAGAAAGTGATATTTGATATCAATGTGTTTGGTTTTAGAGTGCATAACAGGGTTGTTTGATACTGCAATGGCTGATGTATTGTCACAATAGATTGGACAATTTCCTTCATGAATGCCATAGTCAACTAGTTGTTGCTTCATCCACAGTATCTGACAACAGCAGCTCCCAGCAGCGATGTATTCAGCCTCCATTGTTGAGACGTACACCGAAGCTTGTTTCTTGCTGGCCCATGAAACAAGTCGATTTCCAAGGAAATGACAAGTTCCACTGGTGCTCTTCCTGTCAATTGTGCAGGCTGCATAATCTGCATCTGAGAAACCTGTAAGATTAAAAGATGGTTCTTTGGAATACCAAAGTCCAAGGTTAATAGTCCCAGATAGATAACGAATAATATGTTTTACAGCTATAAGGTGTGCTTCTCTAGGGTCTGCCTGATAGCGAACACAAACGCAAACACTGAACATGATATCTGGTCTACTAGCAGTTAGATATAGTAAGGAGCCAATCATACCTCTATACAAAGTTTGATCAACTTTCTTACCTTTCAAGTCTTTGTCTAACTTGTTACCTGTAGCCATAAGAGTGTCGTATGCTTTTGCATTTTCAAGTCCAAATTTCTTGATTAAGTCTTTAGTGTATTTTGCTTGGCTAAGGAAGATGCCTTCATCACATTGTTTGATTTGGAGCCCAAGGAAGAAAGTGAGTTCTCCCATCATGCTCATCTCAAATTTGCTTTTCATGAGCTTCTCAAAACGCTTACACAAAATTTCATTAGTAGAGCCAAAAATGATATCATCAACATATATTTGAACAAGTAGTGTATGATCATTATATTTGGCGATGAAAAGAGTTGTGTCGATTTTACCTCGTTTGAAGCCCTTTTCTAAAAGAAATTTAGATAGAGTATCATACCATGCTCTTGGAGCTTGTTTGAGTCCATACAAAGCTTTTTGGAGTTTGTAGACATGATCAGGATGTTTGTTGTCTTCAAATCCAGGAGGTTGTGCAACATAGACTGTCTCTTGAAGTTCACCGTTGAGAAATGCGCTCTTCACATCCATTTGATAAAGCTTGAATCTTTTGAAGGAACTGGGTGAGAATATCGGGTCAGCGGCTTGTTAGCGCAGAATTCTCAGATAGCTTGCCAGAGTCCTTAGTTTTGTCAGTCCAAAGAGTCCGAATGGCCGATTTGACAGACAACAGCAGTGGTTTGGGTAACCAGATGACTAGGGAAGAAGAGCTAGCCTTAGCCTTGGAAAACAGTCGTAAGGTCCATGAGGAGCAGCAAGCCATGCTCATTGATGTGCTCCATCGTCATGGGGTTCAGATAGTGGTTGAGTCCAATGGTTCCCTGGTTATGGTAGAAGATGAGACTCCAAAAGCAGCCATCTCAGCTTCCCCAGCCTATAACCAATGCCCTCCTCCATCCACATATGATCCCTTACCAAGGACTATCCCTTTTCAGTCCTTTCCAATATCCCAGGCCATCAGGGTCCAAAATTTTGGATGCCTAAGATTGAAAAGTTCAACGGCACAGATTGTCCTCGGACTCACATTGAAAGTTACCTTCTTGCCATGAGGGCCAAGGATTGTACGTATCAGCAGATGGCCGACCACTTTCAATTGTCATTGAAGGGTTCAGCTCTTAGGTGGTTCCTGCATGTGAGGCCAGAGGGCCGAGCCACGTGGGACCAGATCAAGGAAGCATTCATGGAAAAGTATAAGGCTAATCTGAATTGGGAAACCAGCAGGAATGACCTACAAGGCACTCTGCAGCGCCCAGACGAGCCAGTAAGTGAATTCTACAAGAGATGGAATTGGAAACTTAGTGAAATAATGACCCCGTTGAATGAAGAGGAACAGATGGAGATCTTCCAGTCTTGCTTGAAACCTCAGTTAAGGGTCCAGATTGGCAATTACTATTATCCTGACCTTTGGGCAATGGTAAATGCCGGCACCAAGTTTGAAAATGCCTTCAACATGGCTCTGGTCACAGGAACAGGCAACTCCTACCACTACAAAGCACTGGTCTCGAATGCCACAGCCGTCACTGTAAAGGGAAAAGAAATGGTTGGCGCTGTCAATTATATCCAGAATGAGAAAGTTGGACAAGGTTCAGGTCAAGTCGCGGTGAAGCCAAGGCCTCGTTCCTACACTGCTGAAGATTTTGGGATGCCACTAGAGAAGGTCTTCGATGGTTTGGTGGCCGAAGGACTCATTAGACCTTTGGAAAACTGGAAACCAAAGAACCCTAGTGTTAGGATGGATGAAACCAAGCACTGCCACTTTCACAAATATCATGGGCATAACACCAATGATTGTACTTACCTAAAGTTCTTGATCTCTCGCCTGATTGAAGAAGGCAAGCTGGAACCACCTCAGGGTCCCAATGTAGTCAAGAATCCTCTTCCTGCCAACAATCGAGCCAACATGATTGAGTTTGGAGAGACAAATGCAGCTGGTTTTGGGAATCCAAAGATCATAGACATCCTAGAATTCAATGTTCCTTATGCTGAATTGCAAGGAGAGTGGAAAGATCTGATTGAAGCCTCCGCAATGGAAGGACAATTTGGACCCATAATAGGAACCGACTTTGTCAATGTTGTCAAAGCCAGACCTGTCTTTTGTGATTTCGAACCAGTGACCATTGTCAAGATTACAGAAGGAAGACTCACTTACGAAGATTGTGAGGCAGAAGTAAGCCAGGCCATGATGATGGAAGTCTCTCTGGAACCCTTCATCACTCACGGTGAGCATAATGTGTTTGTGATGGCTCTTATTGTTCATGAAGATCAGTCCCAACCCCCTGTTTGGAAGAATGTGGAAAGAAGAGTAAATGAGCCAGGAGATTTTGATGATGGAGAAAGCTGTCTCTCGGATGCCAAAAGTGCAACTAGTCCCATTACCCCAGAGGTACAAATGGATGTGGTCAGATTCGAAAAGGAGATTGCGCTAGATCAGCCAAACATCCCCCATGGGATGTGAAATTGTCACGGCTTGAATCACAAGTGATATCCAAGGTGATAACATCACCAACGATAGCACTTGGGATGGCACACACACACACTTCGAAAATAAAACAATTTTGTAAAAGAGTTTGCAGCGGAATAAAAACACCAAAATTGTTTTTCTCAAGTTATATAAATATAACTTGAGAGTGCCTCTTAGGCAAGACTTTATAATCACTATGAATGAAGTTACAAAGCCGAAAGTTCCCTATAGCTATGTCTATTTTAAGCTCTATGGAACAAGAGATAAAGAACGGAATCCTATCCTAGCCTTCACACACCTTGACACCAAGGTAATCAAGTGCGAAATTACAAGGGAGAAAGGATTAAAAAGAACCAAACAAAGAACTCTATCTCTAAGCTTTGCGAAGGTGTGAATGTGATGAAAGAATTGGCATATCTTCAAATAAACCTTCCAAGCTTATTTATAGTCTTCAATTACTTGAAGGCTACTCCATAATGACCTTGGGGCTGGTCTTGCACGTGGAGGAAGTATAGGGAGAGTGGGTTAATTTGTTTCCACAATTCTAGCTCCCACTTCCTATTTTGTAGCAACCGAGTTGTTTAATCCTCAAGCCATGCTTCCACGCCTTGTACTCCTTTGCTTTATCATCCTTGTACTTCTTCTATAACTCAGCAACAACCTTTGACAAAGTCTCCATAAGAGTTGTTGTTGTTTGCCAAAGTTACGAATTAATACATAAAATGTATTAATTCTTTTCTTCCAATTTCCACACGTGTCTAGCTCCTTCTTTGATGCTATTGCACCCTGAAATATAACCATAAACCATAGACTATACAGACCATATTAGCACATTAGTCCATTAAATAACAAACAAGAAATATACAACTATATAATTTTCAGTCCAGGAAATCATCTGCGATATCACCTGGACTTTTGGGAAATCATCTGCGATATCACCTGCAGATTACACTAACAATCTCCCCCTTAGTTGGATATTTCTTTCCAAACTCAATGTGCTGCTTTCCTGTAGGATTAGTCTATATACAAATGTACAGAGCATAGAACACAGAATAATATTTCCACAAAAAAATTAACTCCCCCTTAATCAAGGAGCTATTCCTAAACAATGATTTATCATAATAAAATAATTTATTTCAAACTTTAAAAAGTTTTCGAAATAAACTAAGTAACCATTAAAAACCATAACCATTGTAGCAAATATCATCAAAAAACTAGCAAAAAAAAAAAACAACCTAGCAGATTAAGTTATTAACAAACCAACTAAAGTGTTTTAGCAAAAATAAACAAAATAAAAGTAAATTGTTTAAAGAACCACCACCATCACCAAAATAAAAACATTGTTTGTAGGACCACCACAAAAATAGTCACCCATATGATAGTGGCAACATCAACCTTCAGGTTTGTCAACCTTCAGGTTCAGCTTTCTTCTTCTTCAAACTCCTCTTCTTCCTCCTGATCTCCTTCCCTATCACTTCCACCATCACTTGGGCCAAAGATCGGTGGTAGCACTGCAGTAGCACCGGCCTTCGAAGTTCCAGCAGGCAGATCCTCCCCTGTTTGGGAAGAAATTTCATCAATAAAAGCATCCGTTACCCGCTTAAGCTTAGCCCATCCCTCGGCAAGTTCTCCTATTGCACTTGACTGTTTGTGCAGTAAAAGTTGAGAACCGTAGTCTTTGGGATTGATGGTCCAGAGTTGCCCAAAAGATTTATCATGTTGTTAATACTTCCAGCATCAGTTCCTGCAAAAGTATGAGGGGCAACACCTGGGGAAGCACTTGGGGTATCACGTGGGATAGCACTGGGAGGAGCAGGGGTTGTTTCATCAGATTTGTTCCAAGGAAGATCTTTTGTATACCTTTTACCCTTTTTAAGTTGTTGATCAATGGTATAATACTCAGGTTCAGTGGTGAAAACATCAGAGGCTTCAATGGGCAAGGATTGAAATACCAAAACTTTGAAGATTAGAGAAGGATAGGGAAAAAAGCTAATGTTCACTTCCTTTTTTCTACCCCATGAAGATAAGTGTTTAAACACTAATCTTCCAAAGTTAATCCTTAAATTTTTACCCAATCTATACAACACATTCGCATGCTCCAATGTCACAATAGGTTCATTAGTTGTAGGAAGCCAATTGAAGATGCACAGTTTGTGTAGTACAGAATAGAGAGAAGATAATCTAGAAGCATGAAGTTTCTCTTTCAAAGGTCAAGACTGCAGTTTGTTGTGAGAGAGCAATTTTACCATTTCATCTCTATTGACCCTAATGCTCTCATCATCTACATTAGGGAGGCCTAAAACTTTGTTGATTAGGGCTGGAGTAAAAGAATAGACTCTTCCCCTAACAAACACTTTTCCATATTTAGCAGACCCTTCATCATCCAAATGAGCATGTAAATTGGCAAAGAAATTGCGAATGACACTCTCAACAAACACAGATGCATGATTATTAGCATTAATAAAATTCATGTCCTTTAAAAACTGAACCACTCCTTCCTTTTCCAACTGACCCTCATCAATGTGCTTCTCTTTTAAAATTCTCTTACTCAGACTATTTAACCAAAGTTCCATATTTTCTTTCCTATAATATTCCAGAGTAAGAAAAGGTTTTGGAAAAGCTTTATCCTCTTCAGTTTGAGTAACCTCATCACCAGAATTATCACTAGAGGAATGTTTAGGAACAGAAGAGGGGGCAAGTGTTACCTCAGATGATATCCTCTTCTTGCTAGCACTTCTGGTAGCACTCACAGTTTTGCCCTTGGCCTTCTTTTTCTGATAATCAGAGAGAGTCTCCTCTTCATCACCATCTACCCAAGCATCAATTGAGTCCACAGAAGGCTCCTTTTCCTTGTTTGTTTCAAAGTTCACGTCACTCACATGGGGTGAGGACACATCAATAGAGCTTTCTTAGACTTCAATTGGATCAAGAGAGGTATTTGAAGTTGCCTTGGACTTGATTGATCTAATGCGGTTGGAAGACCTCCTTTTTGCGATTTGGGGAGACAGCTTGGCAGTTGGGGCTTTCCTCTTCCTTTTTGGCTCGGTAGTGATGAGAGTCACCTTAGGAATGCCTTGATCAAACGAGGTAATGGGGCCAGAGGTAGGAACAATCGCCATTGTTGGTGGAGAAGAGCTTGGAGTGATCATTGGGGAAGTTTCCATGGCCACGCGAGATGCCACGAATGGAGCAATGCTAGGTGAGATGTCCATTTGGTCCGTGTGGGAAGGTTCGGTATTAGCTTTGGATGGAGATGCCATGGAGATATGAGGGAATTTTGGAACATATTTTTGACCTAGGATTTTTGGGAGAGAAGAAGACGCTGGAAGGAGGGTTTTAGAGAGATGAGGGTAACGGTTAGAGAGAGGAACGGAGGAGGTTGAGTGAAAATAGGGAGGAAGAGATTTAATGGGGAACAAGATTTTAATTTGATTTGACATAATGAAATCTATCTAATCAATCCCTATTATCTCTCAAACTAATCCCTATCCACACAACCGAATTAAACCCTAACCACTTCCTTTTTAAAACTCTTTTTAAATCAATACAACACGGTTGCAAAAAAATAAAAAAGAAAGAATTTTTTTTTTTTAAGTAAAACGTAAAAAGAAATAAAAATAAGTAAAACAAATTTGTAACTAGGCCCAAGACAATATATGCACAAATTAAAATAAGTATGGGCTAGTTACTAATTTATGTTTACCAAAAATAAATGAAACTTGTTGAAGACGTTTTCAAAATCGTAAACTCTTTAATTAAAAAGACTTTCAGATTTTGAGAAATTAATCAACAATATTTCGAAAATAAGAAATTAAAAAAAACTAATATAGCACACACTAATGTGTTAAGGCAATGATGGCAACACGTAGGATAACACATATGATATAAAACCCCTTGATAAATAATTTTCAGTTTCAAACATTTGAGGCATAATAAGCTTAGCCTTTTTAGACACTTCAGGCATAACAAGCTGAGCATTTTTCATGCACTTTAGGCATTATATGCCTATATATATTTTTTAAGTACATTGCTTGTTAAACACGTCTCAATACACTTCTTTAAACAAGAAAGCATCGTAGTAACGAGCTCCGTGCTTCAAGTTATATTTCAAGTGTAGAGACCAAGTGATCTATGCCTTTCAAATAGGGTACACTGTAGTAGCGAACTCCATGTCCCTAATACTTAGCATAAATCACCTCATACCTTCTCATTGGCAAGAGTACATCGTTGCAGCGAACACCGTGCCCCGAGCTCGAGAGAAAAGTATGAAAAAATGCCTTTGCCTTTTATTTATAAAAAAGAAAAGATTAGTGACTTTGTCACTTTAAGAATATGAAGGGGAATGATATCAGACGTGCTAACCTAAATAATAACCTACCATAACAAAAAGGTCAGCATGTGCCACTGTTAGAACTAAGCTAACCAGATTAAACAAATAATAAAGCATTTTCTTTTTTTTTTTTAAATAAATAACCAAAGAAAAAATACACTAATATACAAGTGTTACCCTAAGTTATAACATCACCTGGGGTAGCACAGACGAACAGACTCAGAGATTTCAAAGACCAAGAGATCTTTTCAAACTAGAAAATCTCTCGTGGTCTAAGGCCTTGGTAAAGATGTCAGCCAGTTGATACTTAGTATCAATATGATCAATGTTAATTAGGCCTTTATCTACCATATCTCTAAGAAAATGATGACGTATGTCAATGTGTTTGGTACGGGAATGTTGAACTGGGTTTTTTGAAATGTTGATAGCACTCGGGTTATCACGGTTACATAGTCAAAGAATTACTCTCTAGGCCATAGTCATCTAACATATGTTTTAGCCAAATAAGTTGTGAACAACAACTACCGGTACCGCAACATACTCGGACTCAAATTTGTGGAGAGAGAAACACAAGTTTGTTTACGACTATACCATGAAACTAAATTGTTGCCCAAGTAAAAACACCCCCACTAGTACTCTTCCTATCATCCATATCCCCGCCCAATCCGAGTCACTAAAGCCAACCAAATTGATATTAGTATCCTTACTAAACCAAATCCCTAATTCACTTGTTCTGAAACATATTTAATTATCTTTTTGACAGAATTAAGGTGAGAGACTTTAGGATTGGCTTGATAACGTGCACAAACACACACGCCGAACATGATATCGGACGACTAGAAGTGAGATAGAGAAGGCTACCTATCATTGAACGATAAAGAGTAGGATCAACATCCTCACCTACTTGATCTCTACCAAGTTTGAGAGAAGAACACATGGGGATTTTTGAACTTTTTGCTCCTTCCAACCCAAACCTTTTTACTAGGCTCTTTGCATACTTGCTTTGTGAAATGAATATTCCTTCATTTGATTGTTTCACCTGCAAGCCTAGAAAGAATGTTAACTCTCCAATCATGCTCATTTCAAATGTTGATGTCATAGCTTCTACAAAATCTTTTAAACATGTTTGAGAAGTAGAGCCATAAACTATGTCATCAACATATATTTGAACAATGACTATTTCTTTGCCATGCCTTAGGATAAATAAGGTCCTATCTGCTTCACCTCTTGTAAAGCCATATTCAAGTAAAAAAGAGGTTAAGCGACCATACCATGCACGTGGAGCTTGTTTCAAGCCATATAAGGCTTTATCAAGTCTATATACATGGTTTGGTAGATGAGGATCTTCAAATCCTTTTGGTTGTTCAACAAAAACTTCTTCTTTTAAATAACCATTTAAAAAGACAGCTTTAACATCCATTTGAAACAAAGTAATTTTTAGAAAACAAGCTATAGCCAAGAGGAGTCTTATAGATTCTATTCTAGCAACGGGAGCAAAGGTCTCATCAAAGTCAACACCTTCAATTTGGGTGTAACCTTGTGCTACGAGACGAGCTTTGTTCCTAACAATATTTCCTTGCTCATCCGATTTGTTTTTGAAAATCCATTTAGTACCAATAACATTTGTATTACTAGGACGTGGTACTAAACACCAAACTTCATTACGAGCAAATTGTTCAAGTTCCTCTTGCATGGCATGTATCCAAAAATTATCTTTTAAAGCTTCGTAAATATTTTTGGGTTCTAAAGAAGAAACAAAAACAGGAATATTTTACCTTATGGTATGTGGTGGACATACACACATACCTTGCCATTTCACGGTCACTAAAATGTCCTTTGTTCCTCGTTCGTACCCCTTCACTAGCTTCTCCAATAATTTGAGAGGAAGGATGGTCTCTTCGATCCTAGATTTGGTGGATCCCTTCTCAAATCTTCATGCACATGAGCATCATCATCTCGATTGTTCATCCTTTTCGATTCTTGGATTGGTTTTGGGTGATATCGGAGATGCTATCCCTTCGGTGGCAACACTTGGGCCGCACTGGGGTATCACTTACTTGATTTTGATTCTCCAGTTCTTCCAGCAATATTAATGGAGATTCATGTACTCCATCACCTGTAACACTTGCTAAATCATCAAAAACAACATTAATTGATTCCTGAATGGTTTTTAACCTAAGGTTATAAACCCTATATGCTCGACTGTCCTGAGCATACCCAAGAAATATAGCCTTATCACTTTTAGAGTCAAATTTAGCTAAGTAATCCCGATCATTTAGAACATAACACACACACCCAAATGTATGAAAATAATGAACCTTTGGTATCCTACCATTCAAAATTTCATAAGGTGTCATTCTAGTACCAGGTCTTAGAAAAACCCTATTGGCCGTGTGACAAGCTGTGTTTATGGCCTCAGCCCAAAATCTTTTTGAAATTCTTTTTGAAATCAACATCACACGTGCCATCTCAAGTAAGGTCCTATTTTTCCTTTCAGCCACCCCATTTTGTTAAGGTGTTTTAGGAGCAGAAAACTCATGTTTAATTCCTTTTAATTCACAAAAAGTAAAGAACAATGAATTATCAAACTCCGTTCCATGATCAGACCTTATTCGCATGATAAGAGCAGAAAACATGTTTTTGATTTTAGCATGTAAGACTTTAAACTTTTCAAAAGTTTCTGATTTTTCTTTTAAAAAATATACCCAAGTAAATCTAGAAAAATCATCAACTATTACAAAAGTATATTTCTTACCTCCTAAACTGTCTACCTCAACTGGACCCATTAAATCCATATGCATTAATTGAAAACAATGCGTTGTCCCAGAATACTCCTCATTATGTTGGGTAGCACTATGGGTAGCACGTGTTTGTTTACCTTTTAAACAATCTTCACATATGATTTTTGTACTAATGTCCAGACTAGGTATACCTCTTATAGCTTCAGCATTAATGAGTTTCACAATGTTACGAAAATGGACATGACCCAACTTTTGATGCCATAAGGTAGCATCATCAACCCTCACAGAATGACACACTTGTTTATCCTCAACAAGATAACAGTTATTACTTGACCTAGTACCAGTCATAACACAGTTATTGGTACAATCAAAAACTTCACAAGTGTTTTTATTGAATTTTACTTCAAGGTTGTCATCACAAAGTTGGCTAATACTAATTAAATTAGTTACCAGTCCATCAACATGCAAAACATTTTTCAAAGCAGGAAATCCAGGTACATTTAATACGCCTTTTCCTACTATATTACTCTTGCCACCACCACCATATGTTACACTACCACCTTGAATAGGTTCATATTCCTTTAAAAATATTTTTGTTCCAGTCATATGACGAGAACAACCACTATCAAAATACCATGAACCTTCAACATTAGTTTTTAAGGCGGTGCATACAACATCACATATCAGATTAGACTTAGGTTTCCACACTTTTCTACTTTGATAATTTTTCTTCGGCTGACGGTGATATCTGACATGCTAGGTAGCACTTCGGGTATCACACAGAAGCTGGACTGTTTCTTTAAGAGAGTTTTGCAATCATTTTTCAAATGTCCAGTAGAGTAACAGCAGTTACATATATTTACCTTGTCAGAAGACTTATCAGAAGATATTGGTTCAACATGATCTCTTTCTTTAACAAAAATTAACTTATCTTTTGTATTAGACAAAGTAGATGTAATAGCATTTAAAGACTCTTGAAAACCCATACCTGCCTTGAGTGGTTTGGACAACCCAAGAATTGCATCTAACTTGGTAGAACTCGTATTGAGTTTCTTGAATGTTGTCTCGGCAAGAGTAAGTTTGCTCTTGACTTTGTCCAGCTCCACATCCTTCTTTGTGAGTTGAACTTCCAATCTAGTCAAGCCATCAGTTAGGTCTTGAACCTCTTTGGACGAGAGAGATCACCTTCTTGTTCTCTTTCTTCCATTCATCCACCAATTCTTTGCAAAGGTTCTTAAGACCACAAATGAGTTCATCCTTGCTGAACTCCTTCTCATCTTGTGAACAACTCCGCATCCATTTTAACAGAACCCACAAAACAAACGGCATTTATCAAATTTAAATGCGTATACCGTTGGATGATATCTCGGGTGCTATCCCATTTTGGATATCACCTGGGGTATCACTGACAATCCGAGTCACGGTTTGTGACCATCATTCTTGTTTGATCCGAATCTTCGATTGTTTGGTCTCTTCATCCTCATTGTCACCGAGAGAAACCCATAGGTTCTTTCCCATCTTCCTTATAGTGTTAGCACACTCATTTGAGTAATGACCCCATCCAGAGCAAGCATGACATTGGATTGATTCAAGGTATTTTGGATCAGATCTGGATTGATCTCGATGATGCTCTCCTTATGGGACCACCTTTCGAGTAGATGGAAATGTCCTCTTGGGCATTGAATTGTACACCTTGGCTTGTTGCTCTTTAGCCTTTACTGCACATTTTCTTTGTTAAATTTTCTCACCATTGAGTTATATTTCTGGTAAGTAAGGCAACACTAGCATCTTCACCTAATTCCTCAAAATTTCGTCATCCTCATTAGTTGAACCACTAGAGGATTGAACTTTTAAAGCAACACTCTTGCCTTTAGAAGCTTCACTTTGCTCAAGCAAGGTTTGACTCAAAATTTTTAAGATGCTCATTAAGGAATTGATGTTCATAGTAGAAAGATTGTGAGCCTCTTCTATAGATGAAACCTTAATATTAAAACGCTCGAGGAGAGTTCTAATAGCCTTTGAAACCAATTGTTTGTTTGTAAAAGGTTCACCTAAAAGTTGACACTCATTAGCAATGTCAAACAATTTTTCAAAATAAGAGGAAATGGTATCACTTTCACCCATTCTCAACCATTCAAATTTGTCAGTAAGACCTCTAAGTTTGTTTTCACGCACACTAGAATCACCTTCACAAAACCTTTGTAAAATATCCCAAGCTTCTTGAGTTGTGGAACTATTTTGAACAAGTTTAAAAATATGCATGTCAACCCACTCAAAGATAGCATTAAGAGCTTTCTCATTATAGTTAGCCAGGGTGATCTCTTCATTAGTCCACTCACCTTCAGGTTTAACCTGAACATCACCATCCTCATCAGGAGGTAATAGTGGAAGAGAGTACCCATGAACTATAGATCGCCATGCTCGAAGATCAATTGATTTGATATGCGAGCGAAGGCGAATTTTCCAATATGCATAATTCGAACCATCTAAAACAGGAAGACGTTTTTGGTTTGGATTTGCAGGATCAAAAGCCATGATAAAAAGGACCAAACACTTAGTATCGTCAAGTGAGAGGCTCTGATACCAATTGAAATTGTCACGGCTTGAATCACAAGTGATATCCAAGGTGATAACAGCACCAACGATAGCACTTGGGATGGCACACACACACACTTCGAAAATAAAACAATTTTGTAAAAGAGTTTGCAGCGGAATAAAAACACCAAAATTGTTTTTCTCAAGTTATATAAATATAACTTGAGAGTGCCTCTTAGGCAAGACTTTATAATCACTATGAATGAAGTTACAAAGCCGAAAGTTCCCTATAGCTATGTCTATTTTAAGCTCTATGGAACAAGAGATAAAGAACGGAATCCTATCCTAGCCTTCACACACCTTGACACCAAGGTAATCAAGTGCGAAATTACAAGGGAGAAAGGATTAAAAAGAACCAAACAAAGAACTCTATCTCTAAGCTTTTCGAAGGTGTGAATGTGATGAAATAATTGGCATATCTTCAAATAAACCTTCCAAGCTTATTTATAGTCTTCAATTACTTGAAGGCTACTCCAATAACAGCCTTGGGGCTGGTCTTGCACGTGGAGGAAGTATAGGGAGAGTGGGTTAATTTGTTTCCACAATTCTAGCTCCCACTTCCTATTTTGTAGCAACCGAGTTGTTTAATCCTCAAGCCATGCTTCCAAGCCTTGTACTCCTTTGCTTTATCATCCTTGTACTTCTTCTATAACTCAGCAACAACCTTTGACAAAGTCTCCATAAGAGTTGTTGTTGTTTGCCAAAGTTACGAATTAATACATAAAATGTATTAATTCTTTTCTTCCAATTTCCACACGTGTCTAGCTCCTTCTTTGATGCTATTTCACCCTGAAATATAACCATAAACCATAGACTATACAGACCATATTAGCACATTAGTCCATTAAATAACAAATAAGAAATATACAACTATATAATTTTCAGTCCAGGAAATCATCTGCGATATCACCTGGACTTTTGGGAAATCATCTGCGATATCACCTGCAGATTACACTAACAGGATGGATGTCAGCCAAGGCAGTGAAGGCTCACAGGATGCACAGCAGGATGGGAAGAACGCCGATAAGACTGCTACTCCCCAAGGCAACAGCAAGAAAGAGTGAAAACCCAGTCCAACCCGTGTCAAACACTTCAAGTCAATAAGTAGTGTAGGGTCCAGAGTCATTAGGGTCAAGAGTCATGTGAGTCAGGAATCTTTGAATTCCAGTCCTCCGAGTCATCTGAAGGCCTCACGCCCGAGGATTATGAATATGTAGCCAATGTCATCTTTCCTTTCGCTTTGAATGAAATGACAGATCTTTCTGAGTATCCCCTTATTGCCAACTTAACAAATGATAAATTAACTCAAAACTTAACAACAGTTAATAATGAATCATTTGAACAAGATGCAAACACACTAAACTAACAATACATTAAAGAAATCTTTAAGAAGGTTACAGACAAAGAGGAAAATCAGGCCTAAGCTGCCGAGGAGGTTTTGACAAGTGTTAACTTGGGTACTGTCGAGGAACCTAAAGAGACACAGATTGGAAACTTCTTCCAGGGGGTTGAACGGGACAGACTGGTCAATCTGCTCAGAGAATACATGGACGTGTTTGCATGGTCATACAGGGATATGCCGGGGCTAGACAATTCAATTGTGGAGCACAGAATCCCTCTAGCACCAGATGCTAAGCCAGTAAAGCAGAAACTGAGAAAGATCAAGCCAGAGTGGTCTCTCCAGGTCAAAGAAGAGATTGAGAAGCTACTGCGGGTAGGATTCATCCGAGTCATCGAATATCCGACATGGCTATCCAACATTGTAACTGTGACTAAGGCCAATGGGAAGGTGCGCTGCTGTGTAGATTTCTGGGATCTGAACAAAGCCAGCCCCAAAGACGACTATCCCTTGCCAAACATAGACATTCTGGTAGACGCCACTGCTAACTACGAAGTCAAATCCTTTGTTGATGGCTTTGCTGGCTACAACTAAATCAAGATGGCCAAGGAGGACCAAGAAAAAATAGCGTTCACCACACCGTGGGGAACGTACTGCTATACAGTGATGCCATTTGGGCTTAAGAACGCCGTGGTTACTTATCAGAGGGCAGTGACTGCACTCTTTCACGACATGATCCACAAGGAGATTGAGGTCTATGTCGATGACATGATAATCCACTCTAAAGGCGAAGATGGACATCACTTTGTTGACCTACGAAAGTTCTTTGAGAGGTTGAGACAGCATTCCATGAGACTGAACCCTGCCAAATGCACCTTTGGAGTGACAAGGGGAAAAGTGCTTGGGTATATGGTCACGGAGCGAGGTATCGAAGTCGACCCCCGAAAGATCAAGGCCATTATGGACATGAGGCCACCTCGAACCCAGACAGAGGTCAAAAGCTTTATGGGCAAACTACAGTACATCAGCCATTTTGTCAACCAGTTGACTACCATGTACGAGCCCATCTTCAAGCTCATGAAGAATAATGTAGACACAGAATGGACCGAGGAATGCCAAGATGCCTTTGACCAAATCAAGGCGTACCTAGTACATCCTCCAGTACTATGCCCCCCACATAGACAGAAACCTCTTCTGCTCTATCTCACTGTCACTGATACGGCAGTTGGGGCTATGCTTGCTCAGGAGAAGAAGGACTCTCGGGTAGAAAATGCCATTTACTTTGTCAGCCGGAAGCTGCAGGGAAGTGAGCTTAATTATTCAGCATGTGAAAAGACTTGTGCAGGACTGGTCTAGGTAGTCGATAAGCTGAAGCATTACATGCAAGCCCACTCTGTGAACTTGGTCTCAAAAATGGACCCCATCAAGTACATCTTTGACAAGCCTTCCCTTTCAATGCGTCTAGCAAAGTGGTCGTTCTTCTTAGCTGAGTATGACATCAACTATGTGACGAGAAAGGCCATCAAAGGTCAAGCACTGTCAGACCATCTGGCAAACTTCCCTAGTGATGAGGACCACTGGCCTGAACCCCAATTCCCAGATGAAGGAATCTTCGTAGTTGAGCCTGAGAATCGATGGCAATTATTCTTTGATTGAGCTGCTAACAAAAGAGGAAATGACGTAGGAATGCTATTGGTCGATCCGAAAGATGAGCACACGCCTATAGCCCTCAAGTTGAACTTCCCTGCCACGAACAATGTTGCCGAGTATGAAGCTTGCATTGCTGGTCTAGAGGCTACCTTAGAAAGAAATGTCAAGGAGCTCGAGGTCTATGGGGACTCAGCCCTGATCATCAACCAGGTCTCCAACAAGTGGAAGACTGTAAACCCCAATCTTCAGAGCACTACAAGAAAGAGGCTTATATACGGCGGTTAAAATCCGCCGTATATAAAACGCGCCCCGCCGTATATACTATTTACGGCGGACTAGCCGCCGTAAATAGTCCACCGTATAAAACATCGCCGTATATAGTATTTACGGCGGGATATCCGCCGTAAATACTATATACGGCGGAATTACCACCGCCGTATATAAATGAAATACATACGTATATTACTGGCGTATTTGAGTAATCTTTATACGGTGGTCGGTGTAACCGCCGTAAATAAGAGACGAGTCATCCGCTGTGTCACGAGTCGTCCCAATTGCACCCCCACCAGGTTCCCTCGTCCCCCCTTTGGGGACGAGTCGTCCATGCCCATTTTATACGGCGGATGTGGTCACCGCCGTAAATGACTTGTTAGAGACGAGTCGTCCACCAAGGCACGAGTCGTCCCATTTGCACCCCCTCCAGGTTCCCTCGTCCCCCCTTTGGGCACGAGTCGTCTAGGCCTTTATTTACGGCGGATGAAGGGTTCCGCCGTAAATAAGCCTATTTTTTTTCCTCCAGCCCTGTATAATTCACTTTCCCCAAAAATACATTCACAAAATCCAAATTCAACCTGTACACACACAAATGCAACCTGTATATAACCAAAAATACACCCGCCATCAATGTTTACAATCTACATAATAACCATTAACACAAAATTAATGTTGAATGTATCCAAACATAATAACCATTATACAAAAAAGTTAGTTGTTGAATGTATCCAAAATTCAATCAATGTCTTAAATCCACAACTTTGAGAAACATATCACCACCTATTCATTACCGTCTTTTCCACGTTGTTCCATAAAAAAACGTTTCAAATCATCAATTTGTTGTTGAAACTGTTGGCGTTGCTCCTCATTTTGTTGGCGTTGCTCCTGAAGTTGCCTTTCAAAATCTACTCTGACGGATGACACTGCCTCCAATACAGCTGTCTGAGAAGTTGAGGATTTACCAAACACCTTAGTTTTGTTAACACCGCCTCCCATACATCGCACTCTCCCGTGGTCATCAGTGCCCATCATACCTGTAAAAATCTTTTCGCGCGCCCTGGGAGAGTTTTGTTGCTCCTCTGGCAGCTCATCAATTGCATCATTAAACGTTTGCTGTAACAAAAACAACATGTTCAATATAAATGTTTTAACTTTAATTAATATTATGAAAATGAAGTTAGAAATGAAAAAAGTATTCTATAGAATAACAAAACTGAAACAGAAAAGGTTGAAACTTTAACTTACAATCATTTGAGAGGTTTCTTGATCTGCAGGTGTTTTGCCCGTGCGCGTAGCTATGAACAAGCTTACGCGATCAGTTGGTAAACCCTCGTCGTCTCTCTACAATTTATAATAGAATCATTTGACCAAAAAATATATTTATATACGATACAAAAAGAAACATTAATTGACAACTGAGAACTAAATTGAACGATGACAAACCTCTTTTATGACTTTGGGATGGGACTTTTTTCCGGTCCGGTTCAGGCACGCTTGCCTTTCTCGATTCGCTTTATTTGTTTCTGATATTTCCTGGAAAAAAAAGATAATATTAGTATTAATTTGACTACTTATATAAGACATTCACGATAATAGATTGAGATTAATTTGAAATATACCCGAGCCTTGTCCGTACCCCACATCGCAACAAGTTCAGCCCATTGACCCGCAACGCACCCATGGGGTGGGTGAGCCAATGCGTCCCGATCAGATTCATACATCTTATAAAATTGTTTCAACTGACATTTCCATATTACAAAGTCATAACTGAGTAATATTCATAACTGAGTAATACTTATTATATGCTTGTCTCACCTGGTATTTCCAGTCACGCCACGCTTTATTGAGAGCAATATTCATAACTGGATAATACTCCGGAGGCGCATTTGTATTATCCTATATACACAATTCAACAAAGAAAAAAAAACAATTTTTAGAGAATCATAAGTCTTTTGACTACGTACTAGAGATTTATGTAAGAAATATGGATTACAACTTACCAGAACGTCATTCCATACGGCATCTATGCACGCACGGTCCATCTGAGGCCACTCTTTAGTTAATGGGAAATGTTCCCCATTTCTAGCAAAATGTCCTAGCTGAGTAGCTAGTTTTGCCATTTCCTCACCAACTAGTTGACCATATTGATTCCATATTATATTCAATCTCTCTTTACCCCATTTTCTGGTTGCTTTTGCCAGCCCTCTTCCTTTATGGTTCGAGCCCTCACCTGTTATTAAATTTTTCCTTGGCGGCATATCTGTCATATGACAATTCAATTCTAGCACAAAAATTGGATAAACCAAGTAAAGGACCAAAAAAAACAGTCTTATAATATAGGTATAAGACCTATAAATTTATTATAGGTCTTATGTATCTTATATAAGACCATATATTGGTCTTATATATCTTATATAAGACCTATAAACAGCAACAACAACGCTCATGAACACTTAATAATCTTTCTAAGGCGAAGAAACAACAACAGCAACAGGAAAAGGAACAAGGCAGAAAACAACAACAGCAACAACTCAACAGCAACAGAAAACAACAACAGCAACAACTCAATGATCACATCCAAGAAGTGTCAGCATTAATTAGACTAATCCATTCTGTTTACAACAAATATATTCATCACCATTCTGTTCTCACGAAAATCACAATCCATTTGAGTAATCCATTCTCACTAGTTTCATTCCATAAAACAAATGCCAGCTTAGTGGTTTCGTTTTCTATTTACTCTTAAAACAAAGATTTAAAACCATTATATAACTAATTGTGAAAAGGAAGAGGTGAATTTTGATGCCTCCCTCTGATCAAATCTGAAGGTTGCCATTCCAAATGGCAAGGAGATTAAGAAATCACAAAAACTAAATATCATCTTTTCATCATATCCCTTTGTTATTAATTTGAGAGGGGGGGGTGGCTATAACAGAAAAAATGAGAAAAATAAATTCAATTAGAAACTAGGTAATCATGGATCCTAAAAGGAAAGAGTTTACTTGCAGATAGAAATCTGATGGCCTTGCAATACATAGGCAGGAGCAGCAATACTGAAGTACCCCGCTAGCCTCATGTAGAAGGAAATAAATGATACAAAAGCTAAAGATTTATAATCAATTGTCACAGTCAAAATCATCCTCAAGAAAGTCACCGAGACACCCATCTCCAGAGTAGAGACTTCAGAGAAAAAATAACATAGAAAAACAATGAGAAAAATAAATAAATCATGTGTTGGAATTAAAGACGCAAGCTCCATTGGTTACATATAGAATTCTGCCACTGCTCAACACATGCATAATACCTAATTATACGTTGGTAAGGCTTCCTTCCATTACTATTTCAATACATTTCAATAAAGCAGTGTACAATGTAGACATCCGATACAACATGCATTTTTAAAAAGCACATACACACACACAACAGTTAAAGAATATAAGGGGTACCGAAAGACTCGTTTTTACGAGGCGACTCGGGTGGGCTCTAAGATTCTAATATTCTCTTCCCGAGGAGTCATCTGACCTCCGAACTCAAAAATCTCATCACACAAAAACAATTTATATTTTAAACTGATGCCCTTTTTCAATGTTTTGGGCTTAATAAAAACGGCGTGGCGACTCTACAAGCAAAAACACGGCGAGACATTCTCCAACACCGCAAACCGAAATGAGCCAGATGCCGGGGCACGAACGCGCTGCCTATCGGATCCGGGCGACAATTCCCGAACGCGAGCGAAATGCGAGATGACCAGGGGGACCCCCGCGCGCGAGCCGGACCCCGGGTAATTTCAGTTGGTGACTCCGCTGGGGAGATTTTGTTTTAATAACTTTTAAACAAAACAAAAGATTTTTAAAACAATGATGAGGGTCAAACTTTCATTCTACCCCTTCTCTTTAACTGTTGTGTGTGTGTGCATGTGCTTTACTTTTATTTTACAAAAAAAATAAAAAATACAAAAAAATGCATCAATATACATCTGTGTACATATATTTAAAATTCTTCAAAAACTTCTGTTTTACTCTGAAAAAGAATTTTAGAGACCGCACACTACTCGCACTGCTGCCTCGGTTACACCGCACGCTACTCGCACTGCTGCCTCGGTTACACCGCATGCTACGCGCACTGCTGCCTCGGATACACTGCACACTACAACCCTTAGCCCGGGGTGGTCTTAGTTACAGTTCGTTTAGCCTTCCTACGCCTCTCGGACGCGCACGGGATCATCCCAAACATCCCATCCTAGCCAAGCGTCAACCCTGCACGTTTGAGTCTTGAGTCACACTCTGTCCAGACCCTGTTGGTTTTTACCCAATCCGTGTCATACAAGCCTGGATACATATCCCATGCCGGCCATTTTCTGAGTCGAAGCTCGGAACTCAAGATCCCTTGCGCAAGCAAAGCGATGAAAGGTCATGCTAAAATCTTGACTTGATCTTGATTTTCCGAAGCTACACCCAGACGATGTTCCGTCCCGGATATACATCCATGCCCACATGACACCATGTCATCAAGCCTTTAATACGTCAGCCATGACGATATGACCCAGCCACCGCCTAACGTCACAGATCCCTTGCACAAGCAAGGTAAAGAGAGGTCATGCCGAACTCTTGACCCGATCTTGACTCAATGGCCGGCTCGGTTCACTATTCACATGGCTAACGCATTAAAACGAACATGACAGGCTCGGTCCTTAGGTTCGGTCTTTTCTTTTAGGCCGGTGGAAACCGCTTGCCCTATAGGACCCTCGCTCGGGTCTGTCCACCCTGGGATGTCGAAATACAGGTGCAAAACGAGGGGCTTATAGCCGCACAGATGGTCTCCACTGACCCAGGATCTAGCATAGTTGCGAAAAGAAGAGCAATCTTTTCCAACCTACCTAGGACTCTGAGAAAACGCGTTTTAAGTAAATTAAAACAACAAAAAATATAAAAAATAAAAAAAGAAGCGGAAACCGCATGTCACATGAGCTTTCTCCCTTTTACCCCGAACGACCTTCCCGTGTCTAAACCTTACCCGTCACCCTCCTCCAGTGAACCGAGAGTGATCGAGAATACCTGGGAACTACTCTCCCCGTGTCAAAGCCGTAAGGTCCAACACCCTTCACACCACAGTCACCAGGGCAGTCCGTCAGCTCCCTATGGCCAAGTCAGTGGATAACAACGAGGAAAATGGGACCTTACCCTCGAGAAATTCCCAACATTAGAGGAAGCTTGGCAAGTCATCATGGCTCTTGAGAAACGCCAAGGCGAACAACAAGCCTGGATCGAAGGTGCCATGCACCACTTCGGAACGTTAGCCACCCCCCAACTACCTGGGGCTCCCAAGGACATGCCTGCTCCTGCAGCTTCTAACATCTCTCATTGTCCCCCAGAAGTCAACATGTTGCCCTCGTACGAGCCATGCAGTTACGACATAAAGCCACAAGACCCCCTAGGGGAAGACATGCCCATTCAGCATCCTGAGGTCCCGGTACAACCGCCGAACAACGAACACATTTGGTGGGACGTCTGCGATTGTACCGCTTGTCCGGAAAGGGATTTCCAAGATGAAATAAACGAGGATCGCCCTCAAAGAAAGAAGAAACCCTCTTCTCAACAAAAACTGAAGAAAAGATACGAATCTGGCGATCCCACAGTCGGAACCCTCAGAGAACCATCAGGAAAATTTGACTACTACGTCATCTACTCCAGCAAATCTCCTCAGCCTAGCTCTGCACAAGGCCACGGCAACGTCTGCTCCATGATCAGCTGGGACGAGCTCCGCACTGCCACCGACGGCCCGAGGGTCCAGATACCTCAACCCCTGTCTTGGGAAGATCTCAAAGCCACTGTTGATGCTTCAAAAAAAGTAATGACGGTCAATGAACTGAAATGCGCAGTATGGCCCTTTGCCAACCAAGGCCCTCTCATTATAGAAATAGGAGAGACGAGCAAAGCAGCAAAACCAGAGGTGAACGTACTGACACGTTCAGGTCAAATCCCGACGAATCCTCCATGGGCAGACAAAAGGCCAGCCATACCTGAGCCACGAACTGAAAAGGGGCCCTACGCCAAAGAAGCCGAAACCCTTGACCCGAAGGCTGAAGATCCTGTCTTAACTCAGCTCAAGTGTACTCAGGCTAACATCTCACTATGGTCCTTACTCACTTCCTCTTACCCGCACAATGAGCCTCTCTACATAACAGTTCAACTGGACGATCGCCGTCTCCCTCGAGTCTTGGTAGATGGGGGATCATCCATGAACGTCCTTCCATCTAAAATGATGGATTTGCTAGGGATCAAAGCAACTGATCTGAAACCCTCCACTCAGGCAATTAGGGCATACGACTCAACGTCTCGCCCAGTCTTGGGAATAGCCACCTTGAACCTGTGGTTTGGAAAGCAGATGGTCCCGATCGACTTCTAAGTCATCGACATCCCGATCACATTCACTGCCATTTTGGGACGCCCTTAGCTACACCAAATCAATGGGGTGGCATCCACCCTCCATCAGTACGTAAAGTTCGTCCAAGGAACAGATCTTACCATCATCTACGGTGATAGCATAGTCACCGAAGGGACCGACACAAATGGCATCCCAGTCTTAGAGATCAAACACGACAATGATTGCATGATGCTGACAGGGTTCACTATCGAAAGCCCGAAAGCCCAGGTGTGCCACATAGACCTGCCTTTGATTTGGGACAAGATCCCTCCCCCGATGAAAATGATGAAGCGCATGAATTACATCCCGGGGCTTGGTTTGGGAAAACGCCATCAGGGTACCCAACAAATCATCAATATCAAGGAACAGAATACCCTTCATGACCTGGGATATATTCCTACTCCCGAAGACGATGCAGAAGACAAACGAGCTGCACGGAAACGCTCAGCCAATGGCAAAAGAGGTTTGCACGCAATCTCCGATCTTCGCCCTTACAGCTTCGACATGACCAAGTACTTCACAAAGAAAGATGACAACTTGAATGAAGACACAGAAAAGGGAACAGAACTGATCAACGCCAAACAAAGCTGGCCGACAACCATGGACAAGCTCCAATGAACCCGGCAAGATTCCCGAGGCCTCAAGCCAAATCCCGTCAGAAGGGCATTTCTCGATGCACCAACTCTGCTGGGACCCACGACCACCACTATTCACAATGAATTTTGGTTCGGGAAAACCCCCTCTTTGGCAGAAGAACTCGAAAAACTCTTTGTCAACACCCATGTCCCCAAAAAGCGGGACGAATCTGCATTCGAGCTAGCAATGCCCAAGACAAGAGCGGAAGACTCTGCAGACAATGCTTGGAACGAGCCCCTGCTCCACCTGCTCTTCAACGAAGAAATTGAGATGCCAGACCTAATCGATTTTGTTTCTGATAACTCTATGATAGCCATGATCGGGAACGGGGACACAAAGCCTTTCAAACCCCGCCTCCTATCAAGCTCATTGCCACTCAATAACTGGGCCACCTTCTCTGGACCCACCACCAGCAAAAAGGACATGATCGAACAACTTGGTCTGACCCCTCGAGTCCTAGAGTCCAGTGTCAAAACCCATCCTGAGTCCATTATCTTTGAGTTTGAGTCTCTCGAGTCATCTGATGGCCTCACGCCAGAAGATTACGAACTCATTGCCAATAATGTATTCCTGTATGCTCTTAATGAATGCTTCGATCTTTCCGAGTATTCTCTCATTGCATCTTTAACAACTGATAAATTAACTAACACACAAACAGTTAATAACAATTCACTTGATAAAGAAGCAGACACATTAAACGAACAATACATTAAGCACATCTTTAAGCATGTTGTCAAACGAGAGAACAACCGGGCCCAAGCTGCCGAGGAGGTTTTAACCAAAGTGAATTTGGGAACTGCTGAAGAGCCAAAAGAGACGCAAATCGGAAGTTTCTTCACAAGCACAGAGCAAGACGCATTGACTGCATTGCTCAAAGAGTTCATGGACGTGTTCGCTTGGTCTTACCAAGACATGCCCGGATTAGATCCAAACATTGTAGAACATCGGATCCCCTTGAATCCCGAGGCTAAGCCCATCAAGCAAAAGCTACGCCGAATCAAGCCAGAATGGTCTTTACAAGTCAAAGAAGTGATCGAGAAGATGCTCCGCGTCGGCTTCATCAGGGTGATCGAGTACCCTACTTGGCTCTCCAACATAGTCACGGTCACCAAGGCGAACAGAAAAGTACGCTGTTGCGTAGACTTCCGAGATCTCAACAAAGCAAGTCCCAAGGATGATTTTCCACTACCAAACATCGACATGTTGGTGGACACTGCTGCCAATTTCGAGGTCAAGTCCTTCGTGGATGGGTTTGCCGGTTACAATCAAATCAAGATGGCCGAAGAAGATCAAGAAAAAACAGCCATCACAACCCCCTGGGGAACCTACTGCTACACAGTGATTCCGTTCGGACTAAAGAACGCTGGGGCTACCTATCAACGGGCAGCAACCTCCCTCTTCCATGACATGATCCACAAAGAGATCGAAGTGTACGTCGATAACTGTGATGAATGCCACCGCGATTTTTCTTTTTTTTGAAAATCAACAAAATGGAGTCGCCACGCCATTTTTATTTTAAGGGCCAAAACTTTGAAAAATGCCCGAGATTAGAGATTTGGGTTCGGAGGTCACGTTACATTCCGGGAAGAACGTTAGGGTTCACCCGGAATGCCTCGTAAAACGAGTCTTCCTATTTTGAAACCATTTGTGTGTGTGTATGTGTGTGCGTGTGTTTTGGTTAAAATAAGTGAAAACTGAGAGAACTAAAAATTGAGAACTCTTTATTAGACATTAAACAAGTCCCATGATTTTTGGTATGATTTTAGGGTTGAGTTTTGGTACTCAAAAGACTCCTTGAAGTTGAAAGTCAATTCATCCAGAATGAAAAAGGCAGTGGACACTTGATTTTGAAATGGATTTAAGAGCTTTAAAACTTCAGAATATGAGGAAAGTCAGAGAATTAAAGTTGTTAAAAACATCTTAAATAAGGTGACTGCAAAATATTTTCTAAACTGACTTTTAGAAAATAATTTGGAAAACGGAGTTTTACTCACGCAAAAAATAAAATAAAAATATGTCTGGAATCCTATAGATGTTGGATACAAAAAGTATTTTGTAGTCAACACCAAATTCCAATTTTTTCCGTGTCCAAAAAATTAGACAATGAACAGAGGTCTTAGAGAAAAGCTACTGGACAGCAACATTCTCAAGTGGGAAAATGTGATTTAAAGGGGGTTTGCATCCATGCTTTGTCCCCATTTCCTTAGGCTTTGATTAGTGATCACTAAACATTTTAGTGGTGATCTACTATATCAATCCATCCTTAGGGTACATTAGGACTTAAAGCACTTCATTTGCTTGGGAAGGGGATATTTAACTTGAAATCAAGATTTTATGTATGAAAATGATTTTTAGGTTTAGAAAAGTGTTTGTAAGTAAGTAAAAACAATTTGGAAGGAATGTTGATCCTTGTAGAAGATCATCCATGGAGATGAACTTCCATGGTGATCCTCTTGGATCTAGGGCAAGGGATGGACAACAAACAAGTTACATCTTTGAAAGCTGAGATGCATGCATGGATGAGGGAGATTTAAGGTAGGGAGAAGGAGGGTTTACCAATGGTGGTATCCTATCTTCTTTGTGTTTGTGTTTGAGCTTTGAATTTGAGAGTATTTAGTGAGTGTGATTTGGGAAAATAATCAAAAGAAAAAGGTGGCAATTCAAGGAATTCCCACTGTTTTCTCTAGTATTTTCGCCAAGGTGCTTGCTGTGAGTGAGTTGTTCCTTGTGTTCATGGACTGAGGGGCTCAATTTATAGGCCTCTGAAATTTACATTTTCATCCGCGCGGACCTGAATGTAAGTGTGCACTGTTCATTAAATGCTGCTCCAGGCTTTGGACAAAGGGAATATATTTTCAAAATATTCAAACAGCTGTGTTTTACAGCTTACCCATTTCGGGTTTTTCTCTTTTTTAAGATTCTTTACCATGCTTAACTCTAAATAGCAATCCCTAATTTACCCTTGCTTTGTTAGAAAAGTTAGGAATTGTTAGAAATGTTAGGGATGTTAGGACTTTCGTTAATTTTCTAACGAAAATACTAACAACTCAAATTGGAGCACTTACAGTAGCCCCTCGGCGACGGCGCTTTCGAAGGAAGCGGGGTCGTCGATAAGAGTGAGGCTCCATATTTGACAAAAGAATGACCATTTTGGTCGGATGGCTGGACCTGGTGATAGGCTACCTACGTATCCTTAAGAGGAATCAAGCCAGTCGCAGTTCGGGTCTTTGATGTTGACCCTGGAATGACTATTTTGAGGCGTCAACCCGGTAATGATGGCATTTTAGGTGCCTCGAACCTTGAAGATGGCATTTTAGGTGCCTCGAACCTTGATGATGATGGCGTTTTAGGTGCCTCGAACCTTGAAGATGGCGTTTTAGGTGCCTCAGACCTTGAAGATGGCGTTTTAGGTGCCTCGAACCTTGATGATGGCATTTTAGGTGCCTCAGACCTTAAAGATTTGGGATTGATGGTCCTTTGGTGGACTTCATTTGAAGGGGGCCGGTCTTACGTTTGCTGCCGGGAAAGGGGATGACCGTTTTGGTCGAGTGGCTGGACCTATGGTAGGCTACCTACGTATCCTTAAGAGGAATCAAGCCAATCGTAGTTCGAAAGCTGCTGGGAACGGGTTCCCGTTAACTTTCGTTGATGAAATCGGACTTACGTTTTACTGCCGTTGATGAAATTGATGAAAGAAACGGGATTCCGTTATCTTTCTCGGAGAAATCGGACTTACGTTTTACTGCCGTTGATGAAATTGATGAAAGAAACGGGATTCCGTTATCTTTCTCGGAGAAATCGGACTTACGTTTTACTGCCGTTGATGAAATTGATGAAAGAAACGGGATTCCGTTATCTTTCTCGGAGAAATCGGACTTACGTTTTACTGCCGTTGATGAAATTGATGAAAGAAACGGGATTTCGTTATCTTTCTCGGAGAAATCGGACTTACGTTTTACTGCCGTTGATGAAATTGATGAAAGAAACGGGATTCCGTTATCTTTCTCGGAGAAATCGGACTTACGTTTTACTGCCGTTGATGAAATTGATGAAAGAAACGGGATTTCGTTTTCTTTCTCAGAGAAATTGGACTTACGTTTTACTGCCGTGAAGTTATTTTGAAAGGGGGTTAACTTGGGTTAACTTTGGTTATCCCTGTTAAGTTTAGGACTAAACTGCAGAGTCCTGGAATTTTAAAGGGCAGAAAAGTCATTTTGCCACCTCAATTACGTCCGCGCGGACCAGAATGAAGCCCTGACAGGTTTTAAAATGCTGAGGCCCTTTCTCTTCTTCTTCTTTACAGTTTCAATTGCCATTTACGAGAGAGAGAGAGAGAGAGGAATTTCGCCATTTTTGTCCAAGAAGCTTCAAAATTCTTCCATTTTCTTTGATTTTTTGAGCAATGGAACACGGGGGAGTTGCCATTCAAGGTCAAGGACGCGGCCCGGTTGCGGAGTGGCGATTAGAGCTCGTGAGGATGAGGAGGCATTACTCACTTTCGCAATCGATTGCGGAGGAGCCATATCCCGATGTGTGGCAACATTGGTCCACTAATCCGAGTCTTCGCACGGTATACTTCGAATCTCTTCATTTTCTTTGTCGATTTTTGCTTGAAATTGAATTTTTGTGATTTTTTTTAATCCGAAAATTGATGTTCTTGGTATTGAAATTGGACTTTGATGATTTGCATGTTGTAATGAGTATATGGGTAATCTAAATATGCATTTTATTTGAAAAAAAGTATGGGCGATTTGCCATTTTTTTTTTTGAAATATGAGATGACGAAAATTTGTCCGAATCCGGGACGGACTTCTTTTTTTTTGTTGCATGTGGGATTTTTGCAATGAGATGATGCTTCCATGAATGATATGAATGCATGCATTTTTTTTTGTAAAAATATGATTTTTGTGAAAAATGGGACGGATTTTTGCTTCCGTTGATTGAATGTATGAATGTGGAAAATTGTTTCTGTATGCTATTTCATGAGAAATGGGACGGAGTTTAGCTTCCGTTGACTCAATGTTATTGACATGTCTCTTTATGCATGAATGGATGATGAATGGTGATTGCTTGAAAAACTTTTCTTTTGTGCGAGAAAAATGGGGCTGAGTCCATTATATGCCGTTATGCTGCCGAATTTTTTTTCAAAACTTTATGTCTATGATGCATGAGTATGCTTTTAAATGCAAATGCAATTTTTTCTCTCTTTTTTTTTTTGACATTCTTGTTTTTCTTTCAATTGCAGGGTGGAGATCGTTTTGTGACGGAGCAGCTGAATAAGCTGAAGACTCGGGGATCAGTGGAGGCTGTGATCGGCCTGTGGGATCGGCTTCCAGTCTTGGGTAGAGGAGGTTTGATGAGTCCGAGACAGATCGTCATTGAGACCGGGTTGTATGAGTTCATCGAGTGTCTGAGGGGGTTGCTCAAGTTCCCCAAGAGTAAGGGCCTGATTTTCGCTTTGGCGCAGCATTGGTGGGACGTGACCCATGCATTTCATTTCTTCTGGGACGAGGCTACGGTCACACCTTCCGATTATGCTGCGATCACGGGCCTGTCCTTTAAAGGACGGAGCATTGAGTGGAGAGATGGTTACAGTGATCGGGAGCTGCAGGATCTTCTAGGCTTTACCCCCATTCCCAGAAAGGGGATGGGGATGGAGTATGCTGTGGTCCACGGGAAGATCGTGGAGAGTATTGAGAATTATGAGGCTGGGGATGAGAGAGTGGCTGCTGTGCAGATTGCTAGGGATTTTCTGTGGTTCGCTTTTTCGAGCACACTTTTTGGACATGCTGAGGGGACGGCGGTATTTACCCTGCTGCAGACGTTGACTGATGTGGAGATGGCTAGAGAGGTATCTTGGGGGGAGGCCGGGCTGGCAGAGCTATATTTTTCTTCCTCGGATCGATAAGGAGCTGTCGGCTCCTGACGTGCTTTGAGTTCCCTCTGGAGGTATAAGCTTTTGCTTTTTCTCTTTTCTTTAAGCACGCATTGTTTCTTTCCGCACTTAATTGATGTGATCTTTACCTTTCGCAGGTATGGGCTCTGGAATTCTTTCATGTCACGATGTGGCGGCAGCCGGCGGAGCACATCGGGGCATATCCGGCTATGCTCTCCTGGACCAAGCATGCTCGGGAGAAGATAGGTTCCAGGGGGCGCACGACCCTTAAGTACAAGGATTGCCTGCCTTTGGTGAGAGATGAGACGGATGAGGAGATGAGGTTCTACCCCTGGGGCCGCTTCGAGGTGGAGCAGCTGAAGGGTGCGGAGAGGTGGACTGTGGAACGGAGGATTTTGAGGGGTTTGACCTGTGACGCGTATTACTTGGGGGAGAGAGTGACGCGCCAACCTGGCGAGGGTGCGCCTTTGATGGCACCGATGGAGCCTCCTGCTAACATGATGCATCCGACTGAGAGCTCGGAGACCTAGGGTGACTATCGAGGTGGCGTGCACTTCTCGAGGTTTGTGGCGAGCGAGGATTTTTCACTATTTATCTTGAGGAGGCTGAGGATGCCCCAGGTTCTTGAGAGAGAGGGGTTGGGGGTTGTGCGGTACCCTCGATCGGACTTTTCATATGTCCAGGACGGGGTCAGACTGAGAGTACAGATCCCTATCCCTGATCGGGTTCCACGAGCTTTCCGGCCTCGTCCGGATATGAAGGTATGGCTTTTTACTGCTTCTGTCTCTTCTTCTTTTCTTCCGTTTCATTATTTCTGATGCTTTTGTTTCCATCCAGTTCCCGGTCGTGGTGGTGGAGAAGCTGACGAAGCAGGTGATCGGGGCCAAGAGGTTCCTCAGGAGGATGGTTGCTTGTGGGGCAGCTAAGGGCAGAGCAAGACATGCACAGCCGGCGCCTGTAGAGCGGGAGACTTCCCCTATTCCTTCGGAGCATTCTACCGAGACTCTTCCTTCTCCTCTCATAGATCCCGGCATGGAGCTGCCTCCGGACCACGTCATTCTCGGGGATTTGCATGGACAGGGGCATGTTTGGCGCCACGGTGGATCATCTTCCCATGTCCAGGGATCCGACGCGTTCACGTTCGGATATGACTTCTTTGCGGATCTCGGCTTGCCTTATCATGGCGTACCGGTTGATCCAGGCGAGCCTCTCTCTGGAGACGAGGATGACGATCCCGAGCCCGAGCCCGAGACATTCATGGCTACTGAGGAGGCGGGCCTGAGTCACAAGAGGGACCGGGGGAAAGCGCCAGCCACTTAGGATTCTGATTGATGATTTTTGGTTGATTCTGGGACTGTACTTATTTTGACAGATACAGTTTTATTTTTCATGCACACTTTTTTTTTGTTTTTACCTTTTTTTTTGGAATGTAATGATCTAGGATTACTGTTATTTTTTTTTTATATATATTATGAATGCAATGCTGCATGAGCCCTGGTTTTTTGGCAAGGGTGTGAAGGTTTGGTATATGAACTGTTTGGACAGGCTTTGCACAGGTTTCGAGCGGCTGGGACGAAATATTCCTCCGTGGTGCAGCAGTTTAAACTGCTGCAGATTTTTTTCTGGTGGTGACAATCATGTCCGCGCGGACAGGGTCAAATTCTGGCAGGTTTCATTTATTTCGGTGGTTGGATCTGGTTTGGACCATAAATATCATTGAAACTTCATCTTCTCCAGTTCAAACTCACTGGAATTTCGGGAGAGAAGAGAGAAAAGCCATGGAAATGACCGAAAATTCTCCAAAATTGTCCAAAGAAAGGCAAATGTTGTTCTTTGAAAAGTTCAAGGAGTGGTGTAGGGAGATTATGCACGAGAGAAGATCATTCTTTGAAGAAAGGTACAAGATAAAATGCTTGTGGTCTCTCAAAGAATTGGTTCCGGACTATGATCTCTTGAGGGCTTCTTCTTCATTTTGGGATACTAGAAGGCATGTCTTTTGCTTTTCTTACAATGAAATGGTCCCGACTGTTGAAGAATTCTGGGCTTTTCTTGGTGGTCCCGAGGTGGAGGAGATTGCGATTCCTTTGCCCGGAGGAGCTTCTTTTGTTGACAAGTTGTGCAACCTTCTTCATCTTTCCCCGGAGGAAGCACAAGGTATGATCTGCGGTCCCGATCATTTTGACATTTCTGGTCTTCCTGATAGATTTAGGGGTTTAGGCTTGATTGATGATGCCTATTGGGATGCTTTTGCACTCTGCATGTTTGGTACCTTGTTTATGGTTTACTCTTTTGGGATTTGTCATCGGGCTTTCTTTGGATGTGGTTGTACACTGCCGTTTGGGCCGGGATGTTGTGCCCTTGATCCTGGGAGAGACCCTTCATGCTCTTGACAGGTTGGCTACCGGGAGGCGGTATATGCACGGGGGCAGCCCGTTTCTCTTGACTATGTGGCTGATGGAGCGCCTGGGGGTCCTTCGCGAAACTTCTGATGCAGTCAAACCTTGGACTTTTGCCAGGAGAGGGGTTACTGTGGACCTCGATGATCAGGGCTCATGGGAGTATTGGATGGCTTGCCGCCAGACTACGGATATCAGATGGTTGGTACCTCATTGGCGGGTAGAGACTCGGAGAGTGCTTCAGGATGGTTCTCATGTGATTATGCTTCCGGGGCTTTCTCAGTCCAGTTTTTATATTCCAGCTCTGGTTCGGCGGCAGTTTGGCTTGGAGCAGACTCCTTTGGAGGATTTTGAGGATATAGCTACCAGGGTGGTGGCTTCTGCTTCGATGGATGATCCCTCAGTGTTCCCATTTCTTTCCCGAGCATGGAGGTATGACGTCTTTCCTCCTAGGGTTATCCTCAGGCGTCCGGGGCATGTATTTCTGACCACTTGGTACTTGGATTGGTACGAGAGGCATTTGGGGGAGACTCAGGTGGCTATTTTGAGACGGCGTGAGGCCATTGTTGGTGTGGAAGACATGACGGTTTCTGAGAGGAGGAGGGCTGAGGCGAGGGCCAACCCTCATGATAGGAGCGGGGATGCCGTGACTGACTACGAGTCTTATGTCAAAAGACAGGAGGGGCGGATTCATATGTTACCGACTCGACTGCAGGAGATGAGAGACGAGGCTAGGGCTACTAAGGCCCTGACAGACGCTGGTTTGATAGATCATGTCCCTACACCAGAGCTTGGTAAGAGGAAGACTGACATTTTTCCCGTGCAGCGGAAGAAGACCCGAAGAGAAGGAAAGAAGAGGGGAGAAGCCAGTACGAGTGGCTTGGAGTGACCTTGAGGTTTCCGAGTATCCCTTTCTTGTCGTAGCAGACACATTAGTTATTATGTATCTTAGTTTCTTTTAGCAGGTTGTAAGTCGTAGGAGTGAACCGAGCTTAGACTCATCAAAAAGTTTTTAACTGTAATGAATATGTGAATTGCTTCAGAGTTTTTTCGAAACGCCTTCATGGCTTGATCAATGTATTGATAACAAAGTATGACTTTTATTTGTGTTTTAGACCGAACCGTTTCCGGCTGCCTACGTTCCCTTGGACTAAAGGGCTCAGGTCTCCATAGTTTGACCCGGTTAATTTGTTTTTTTTGTTTTTTTGTTGTTTGTTTTTTTTGGTGCAACCCTGTTTTTTACCTAGGCCGCCCTTTTCGGGTTTTCAACCTAGTTGGGTATTACTCTTTTAGCACTTTTTTTTTTGATTTTTTTTTTTGGTGCAACCCTGTTTTTTACCTAGGCCGCCCTTTTCGGGTTTTCAACCTAGTTGGGTATTACTCTTTTAGCACTCTTTTTTTGTGTTGGTTTTTTTTTTGACTCAGTGTTTTATGCGTAGTATCTCGCGCAGCCTTATCGCCATTCACCGGTGTACAAAGGATTTCCGTCGAGGACCGCAAGTTGCATGGCCCCTCCCGAGAAGATCTTCGAACAACATATGGCCCGACCTGCACAGTGCTCCCATTTGCCAAGCGGGTTGATGCGGACTGGGGGCTTCTCTTTCAAAATGAGGTCACCTTCCCTGATCTCTCGATGTTTTACTTTCTTATCGAAGGCTCTGGCCATTCTTCCTTGGTAAGCTCGGATATGTTCCATGGCTCTCAATCGGCGTTCATCTAGCAGGGCCAATTCATCATGGCGACTCTGGAGCCATTCGACCTCGTTGATCTGACTTTCCAACAAGCATTCCTGAGTGAGGGAATTTCTAGCTCGATTGGGAGCACGGCTTCCATTCCGTAGGTAAGAGCAAATGGTGTTTCCCCGGTTGCCGTTCTGACGGATGTTCTGTATCCCCAGAGAGCAAGGTGAAGCTTGTCAGGCCAATCTCTGCCTTGCACAGCCATTTTCCGAATGATGTTTTCCAAGGTCTTGTTTGCTGCTTCAAAGGCTCCGTTAGTTTGGGGCCTGTAGGGAGATGACGGGTTATTCTGAATTTTGCCAGTAGCCTGTCGCATTCCCCTTCAAAGTGGGATCCCTTATCTGAAATGATTTCGGCCGGCAACCCGTATCTGCATATGATGTTCTCTTTGGCTTCCGGGTTGAGCGGTATCCAGGCATGTCTTTATAGGACCGCGTCCACGAATTCTCAGGGCATCTTCTTTAGTCCCTTCAAAGAAACTACCAATCTGCGTCTCTTTAGGCTCTTCTGCAGTTCCCAGATTCACACTTGTCAGAACCTTTTCGGCAGCTTGGGCTCGATTTTTCTCTTTCCGAACAACCTGCTTAAAGATTTCTTTAAAATATTGTTCATTTAATGTGTCTGCTTCTTTATCTAGTGAATCATTATTAACTGTTTTTTTTTTCCTTTTTTTTAAGTTATTAGTTATTTCATCATTAGTTAAAGTGGCAATCAAGGGATATTCAGAAAGGTCCGTCATTTCATTGAGAACGAAAGGGAATACAGCGTTTGATACAACCTCGTAGTCTTCAGGCGTAAGGCCATCGGACGACTCGAGAGACTCAAACTCAATAATGAGAGACATAGGTTGACACAAGAGGACGGGGGACCAATCCAAGCTTTGTGACCATTTCCTCCTTGGTTGCGGACGGGCCTGAGAGAGTTTCCCAATTCTTCAATGGCATTGCTGTCAGGGGCCTCATGACTCGGGATTTGCGCTGTTCTCCTTTCTCAATCATTGCTATCATCTCTCGATCAACCGAAATCAATCAGGTCTGGCACCTGAACCTCTTCTCCGAATAACTACTGCATAATCGGACCATCCCAATCATCTGAAAAGACTTCTGTGGCTTTGGCTTTCGGCATTGTCAGCTCAAACTCAGGCTTTGGGCCTTCCTGGACAATCGGAATCGTGGTGGTAAGCTTTTTGAACTGCTCTACTAGGCTTGGAATGCCTTTGAAAGTATACTCACTCTCCATGGTGGTGATAGCCCCAGGTATCTTGGGTAGGTCCGCAAACATCCTACGGACTGGGTTGGCTTTGTTTCCCCTGGATTTGTTAAGGTCATGCTGTAGCTTCAGCCATCCCTCTGTAGGTTCTTTGACTGTGGCATTACCATGCTGTGTAGGGCCTTTCACGAAGTAGTCACCCAAATTAGGACTGAAAGGGAGAGATTTAGGGTCGTTGACTGGGACCCTTCCTGTGGCAGCTTCTCCCCTTTTCCGTGCAATCTCCTTTTCTTTTGCAGTGTCTACCGAGGTGGCCTTATATCCCAGGCCGTGGCGAGTTTTCTGTCCTTTCACCTCAATAACTTTGTGAGTTCCTTGCTGATGCTTCCCCAGACCGAGACCGGGCAGGTAGCTCATTCTTCTCATCATCTTCAAGACTGGAGGGATCTTGTCCCGAGTGATCGTCAGATCTATGCTACAAACTTGGGCTTTGGGAGGCTCGACCGTGAAGCCTGTTAGCATGAGACCTTCCTCGTCATGTTTGATCTCCAGAATAGGTATCCCACCCGTATCCGTGCCCTCCCAAGTGACTAGGTCTCCATAAATGTTTGTCAAATCCCCATCCGAGACAAACTTCACACACTGATGTAGACTCGAGGCAACCCCTTTAACTTGATGCAGCCAAGGTCTTCCCAGCAGGGCATTAAAGGTGATCGGGATGTCGATAACCTGGAATTCCACAGGTATCATCTTCTTGCCAAACCAGAGGGCTAAAGTAGCAACCCCAAGTACTTGTAGAGTCGTAAGCTTTGACTGTGAGGGAGGAAGGCTTTAAATCCGTGGATCTGATGTCGAGCAGACTCATAATCTTAGCCGGGAGGATATTCATCCCGGACCCGTTGTCAACCAAAACTCGGGGAAGTCGCCGTTCATTCAGCTGGACTATGATGAAGAGGGGCTCGTTATGATCGACTCCAAACTGAGGAAGATCGAGGTCTGTGAAAGTGATTATATTTCCATAGTGAATGTTCTCAATCAACTGTACCACATCATCGGGAGTAGCATCAATAGGGACTAGCGTGCGGGCTAGGCTTTCTTCCATCTTTAGCTTGTGGGGGTACGATGAGGTGTTGTGGACCACAAAGAGATGTTGGCCTCGAGTTTGTTTCACTGGGTAAGCACGGGATCCTCCTTCTCGAGGTCGGGAGTTTCTACTGCCTTGGCATAGGGAGACGGTCTTCCTTTCGTGCTTCGATCTCGCTACCTTCTTATCTCGTCTTGGGGTTCCCCCTGATAGATCCGCCGGGATCGGGCCAGGGTTGACTTCCTCATCGCCGCTTCTTGACTAGATTTCTTCAATGCTTCCAAGGTCAATCTGGGAGCCCTTTTTTTACCGGCCACCTGTCCCGACGGAGTCTAGCAACGGTGAGGGCCGAGCTTCGAGCCGTCTGCTCCTTCCCCGGGAAGCTTTTAAAACCGCTTCCCATGTCACAAAGCTTTGAACCCGGGTTGTGTTGCTGTCCTCGGATGGCCCACGCAGCTAGGGCGTCCTCCGATTTGCCTTCAAAGCCCGCCTTGTCCATAGTTATCATACAACAGAATTGCTATTTTCGTGGCTCGCGGCTTTTCGATTTCATCTCCTAGATAGTGAAGCCACTCGGTTCCTTTCTGTAATACTCGTAGCCGGAGACGATTATAGCATTCTCGCGTGGGAGGAGCATCGGGTATCATGCCGGTTTCCGTGACTTCTCCGATACCGAAATACACTCGGGAAGGTGACCTTTTCTGTAACCCCGACAAGGATTGTTACTTTGTTTCGGGGCGCATTTGATCTCGACCATGGTCACTTTCTCACTGGGAGGATGGGAGTCCGCTTTCCTCTCTCTAACAGATCTTCAACTATCAGCCTGGATCGGGTGTCCGAAAACCCTTTCCCCAAAGCATGGTAGGCAGTGTTGAACTCTATGAAATCCACGTGCTCAGCCCCAGGAAATTTCATGGCTTTCATGTCCTTGATTTCATAATCGTCTTATGAAGTTTCCTCAATCTTACGGCTATCAGCCTCCATCTCATCATACATCTTCTTTCTTTCGCCCTTGCAAACAGGGCAACCACAAGTAAAGGATAGACAATGCTTCCCTTCATAGTTTGACGCAATGTACTCGATAGATCTCGGGTCCAAATGAGGAGTACCTGTGGTCCGCCTGTCGGCACAGGAGCAATTAAGAAAGCGTCATGTGGGTCCATGGGTATGAAAGCGACTGGGGAGGCATTTAGATCAATAACCCTTTTCAGTGACTCCATGCACTCGGTGTGTTCAAGCGGCTCGGCAGTGACCCTTACTGTTGTGATGCCGTGTGTTTTTGGGAAGGAAGAAAAGGAACCGATGACGTTTACGAATTCATCGTCTTCCGGTTGCTGAAAACCTCCCTCTTCAACCAGTGCTTCAATGAACCTTCTCCATTCTCCCACCAGGTCCTTGTAGGGAACATTGTGCTCTAGGATTTTGGATATGTATGGATCTCGTAAGTAGGCTTTGTTGTCCTTCATCCTCTCGAGGTATCCGGGCACCGACCACAAGTGCATCTTACGAGGAGTACTTCATGGTCCGTCCTCACGGTATCTCGACCCACATTTTCCGGCGGTCCTTCATCGTCGCTTGCCGACAACTAACCATTGTGTCCGGCTCCCATGATGTCATTTCCAAGATGATTGTTCCGCATTGACTCCGGATCTTGGGGCCTCGCTGACTCCTCACTTTCGTCGTCATCATCATCATCACTCGTCATTATCACATCGTAATCATCTTCCCATACTACTGGGATTTCGGGCCGAGAGAGAGCACCGGTCAAATCCGTTAGGGGAGGACGGGTGCATGCAAACTGCAGAAATTGTCATATGCCCCCATTGTCGGAAGCGGCAATTGCGACTCCGCTTCTCCTCCCAGAAACTTTGGGGGAAGAGTGAGAGGGGGCGGCACGTACTTGACTCCAGGAAGGATATAGAAGCAATCCTCCTCTTCCGATTCTTCACTTTCACTGTCTTCGGGATCATATTTGGTTTCCTCCAAGGCCAACTTGCAGAAGTGTACTAACTCCAAGTGCTCTTCGGCCTCTTTGCTAATAAGCCCCAATACAGGCGCCCGTCTGAAGCTTTCTTGCTCAATCTTCCTTGACTGCTCTAACCATCTCTTGTAAATGGTTTTCTCATGATTTGACTGGAACAGCCCCATTTCTTCAGCATCGACTTTCCCTTCCTCCGAGAAATAGCGAGCCTCATATTCTTGCAAGAAATTTCTAACATGAGACCAAGGAGGGTTGGTTTGTTCACCATCCTCAAGGCTGAGGGGGAATCCAAATCTCGTGGATCCTCGACAAGGTTGGCTACGGGTATTTGGGAGGTCTTCATCGCCTTCCGCATCCTCCTGGACATACGAAGGTTCTCCGGCTTCAATCATGTTCACCTGGTTTTGATTTCTCGGGAAGGGATTTTTGACTGTATTAGGCCCCTCGGGGCCTTCCAACTTCCCTTGCTCTATCAATCCCTGGATTGCCTTTTTCAGAGTAAAGCAGTTATCTGTTAGATGTCCGTGGGCCTGATGAAAAGAGCAGAACTTAGAAGTATCCACGGGAGCATTAGGATTTCTGGGTTGGAAATTTTCTAAAGGCCGCAGCAAGCCTTCTTTCACCAATCCTCTAAAGATGTCGTTCAGAGGAATTCCGAAGCTTTCGAGGTTTATGACCCGAGGCTTGGGGCTCGCCCGGTTTCCTGGGAGCAAAAGGAGTTGCATTATTACATTCCTGCCCTGCGTAGTTGATCATCTCTTTACCTTTAGCAGGAGTCGGAACCGTATTGGAGGGAGGAGCTCTGTATCTGTAAGTAGGTGCAGCAGCCGGCTGTTGATTGTAAGCCTTTTCAAACTTAGATGCGGAGTTAACCATGGCCCGTAAGTCTGAGTACGGGAAATGACTGAGGGAGGTTCTCAGATGTGACTTCAGGCATGACTGGAAGATGTCCAACTGTTCCTCTTCAGAAGGAGGGATGGCCATCTCACTGAGTTTCTGATTCCACCGCTTGTAGAAATCCCCAACATTCTCATCGGGACGCTGCACGGTTGTCTGCAAGTCAACTCTATTTGTTTCCCATTCCAAATTAGCTTTGTACTTCTCTGTAAAGGCACTGGTGATCTGATCCCATGTAGCCCTGGCCTCGGGTTTTAAGCGGAAGAACCATTTTAGAGCACTGGATTTCAAGGAGAGATCAAATAGTCAGCCAACTGCTGATTGGTGCATCCTTTGGCCTTCATTGCCAAGGTATATGTGTCCAGATGAGTTTTTGGGCATGCAGTCCCATCAAACAGGTCCAGATTAGGCATCACGAACTTGTGGGGCAAGGGAACAATGGAGTCCGGGTCCGTAGGCCGGAAGGCAGACTTTTTAGCGGTCAATTCGGCAATCTGTGCTTTCATTTCCTTGTGCTGTTCCATGAACCAGGCCAGATGAGGGTCTTGTGGTGGAGCCATGGCATTCAAACCAGTGACTAAGTTAGAGTGAGGAGCTGCCACTGGCGGCAGACTGGTGGAGGGAATGGCCGATCCGGGGACATAGGTAAAAACCTGTCCTTGGCCCGAATTACCCTGGGGAGCGTGAGTAGGAGCCTGGGCATAGGGATAGAACCTTGCGGCTTGTTGACTTTCAACCGACAGAGTGGGCGGAGGCAGGCCTGATGTCGCCGGGTAGCTTGGTTTTCCGAGCTGAGATTCATAGGTAGGCATAGGTGCGGGCTGTTGTCCCTGGTTGTTGAACTGTATGCCAGCCGCGGGCGAGGTGCGTAGCCGAGAGGGTATTGCGGTCCGAGGGACTCTCGATGAAACCGGATTAGGGGCTCGTGGCCCATCGGTCCCCGAGTGAGAAATGGGTCAGGAGCTGTGCTAGGAGCAAACTTAACCGGCATCATTCCCGAGGTGGGGCTCGACCGTTGTCCGTAACCAAACCGTGGTGGCATCCCAAACCGTTGCCGCGGTACTCGAACCGCCGCTGTGAAGGTCCGGCTTGTCTGTTTCCGAACCGAGACGGATCCCAATTTGCTGTGGCATTCCGAGATATCCCCAACCGTAAGAAGACATTCCGTACTGATTTTGTCCCCACCGAGGAACCGGCGAATGTGCCCGCCCTGCTAGCCGCATGGATCCATTAGCTCAGTTTGTAGCCGGGGAGCCGGGCCGACCCGAAGATCGAGGAGCACGGGTTCTCGTAGTAGTACCAGAGGAGGTAGCGTGGCATCCTCGGAGTAATCGTGGCGACCGAGAGTGGGATTGGGGTCCTCTTCTTCTTCCACGGTGAAGGTGCCATCTGGATTGAGATCGGCGGCAAAACCATGGCTCCCGACGGCTTCCATAAGGCTATTAATTCAGGCTTCCTGCCGCAATCTCATCTCGTTTCCGCTAACCGATTCCACCAGTTGCCTGCTTGAGGGGTCCCGGGAGGCGCGAGAGTGATGTTGTCCCCTATCATTACCGGCCGATGCGTACATTCTGAAACCCGGAGTCGGAACAAATGGTGAAGCTGATGATGCGCTTGACTCTTCCCAACTGATCAAACGGTGACCCGGCGCTCGAAACCAAGCTATGTGAGGAGCCGCGGGGAAAGACACGAGGGTTCGTATATTCGGGAGCGAAGGAGGGTAGGTGTTTCGGGCTTGTGGGCTCATACAACATGCAAGCTTATTTGTTCTTGTTTACTTAAAACGTATTTTATTAAACCTAAGCGGTTGGAAAAGATTGCTCTTCTTTTTCGCAAACTACTCGATCTCCCCGGATCTCGGGCCCCATCACTACGCCCGCGTGACCTCAACTCCGTAACCTCGAACAAGGGTTCCGTAGGCAAGCAGTCCCACTAACCGAAAAGAAAAACGATCCTAAAGTCTCGAAGGGTAATCTAGTCTTAACGAGTATTCGATGTAAATTACGGACAAAGCTGACGTCAAAGGTCAAGATCATGTCCGGAGAGCTCGACGAAAAGTCGGCATGGCTCGGACTGATAAACGTCCATAATTGATCTTGACCCGCCGTTAGTTAGGACGTAATTAGACATGGAATAATCATTAATCCTTGATGACTCAAAGTCATGCCGAGTTTCGGCATAAGTTGTGCGCCAAAGTCAAAGTCAAGGCGCCGGGCCAATATCTCGGTCAAAGTTTGCGCGGAAAACCGCATGACTTCTCAATAGGGTTCCCGAAAGATATTGACTTGGTATGCCGACTAAGGCTTGAAAGGAAAGGTGTATACACAGACTCGGCATGACACCTGACCAAACTAAAACCAACCGGGTCTCGAAAAAGTGTGTCACTGACAAGCGCATGGTCGACACGAGACTCCAAGGGATGTTTGGGTAGTCCCGTGCTCGCACCGAGAGGCGTAATAAGGCCAAACGGGCTGCTACTGGGATTTCCCCGGATTAAGGACGTAGTATGCAGTGTAAGGCCAAGTGCGTGTAGTGTGCAAGCAGTCTATCTTCCTTTTCTGAGTAAAATGGAAATTTTTATGTGTCTTAAAAAGTATGATGCATGCAAAAAATGATTATTTTTTTTTTTTGAAATTTTTTTTTTTGAATTTTTTTTTTTGAATTTTTGAATTTTTGAATTTTTTTTTTTGAAATTTTTTTTTTGAAAGCAAATAAACACATAAGCACATAGGCACAAAAATTCAAACAGTTAGGGAAAATGATTCCGACAGTCAAAATATCGATTTTTTCGGGACGGTCAAAACAACACGAAATGTGCAAAACAAACACACACACACAATACAAATGATTTCAAATGCCGGGAAGGAAGTTTGACCCACAAAAGCTTTTCTTTTTTTTTTTTGAAATTTTTTTGAAAAAGATAAAGCTCATTTTTATGTCCCCAGCGGAGTCGCCACTGTGATGAATGCCACCGCGATTTTTCTTTTTTTTGAAAATCAACAAAACGGAGTCGCCACGCCATATTTATTTTAAGGGCCAAAACTTTAAAAAATGCCCGAGATTAGAGATTTGGGTTCGGAGGTCACGTTACATTCCGGGAAGAACGTTAGGGTTCACCCGAAATGTCTCGTAAAACGAGTCTTCCTAATTTGAAACCATTTGTGTGTGTGTGTGCATGTGTTTTGGTTAAAATAAATGAAAACTGAGAGAACTAAAAATTGAGAACTCTTTATTAGACATTAAACAAGTCTCATGATTTTTGGTATGATTTTAGGGTTGAGTTTTGGTACTCAAAAGACTCCTTGAAGTTGAAAGTCAATTCTGCCAGAATGAAAAAGCTAGTGGACACTTGATTTTGAAATGGATTTAAGAGCTTTAAAACTTCAGAATCTGAGGAAAGTCAGAGAATTAAAGTTGTTCAAAACATCTTAAATAAGGTTACTGCAAAATATTTTGATGATTGGAGATGATTTGAGAGACCAAAACCTTCTGGAAACCACAGATGTGAAATCTGGATTTCCAGAGACTGCTAAACTGACTTTTAGAAAATAATTTGGAAAAGGGAGTTTTACTCACGCAAAAAATAAAATAAAAATATGTCTGGAATCCTATGTGTTAAGGATACATCCTCCTAATACATCAGATACATTTGCTTCTTCCGTGTCTCTTCAGCTTTCTACAAGTTCATGTTCATCCAAGACGTTGTAAATACCTATGCAAATTAATTCTTTGTACAGTTTATCTCTTCATTGTTTTCATCCCATGTATACACTATATATACCCAGCACTAGTGGTTAATAAAATTAAGTCTTTCAATATCAATTTCTCTCTTCCATCTTTGATTGACTTCAACTATCTCTCTCTATAATTTTAATATGGTATCAGAGCAATCCGATCCATTGAGGAACTTCTCCACCCAACCCTAGTGGCAAAACCTAAAGCCGCCATACACCAACCACCAACACCAAAAGCTTCCGCCACCACCCTTTGCGGCAAACATCAGCCGCCCCACCCTATCTCCATCACTCACTTCCAACACCACCCTCGGCATAAACCCCTCCTTGCCGAAACCCCATGCTTGCTTCCTCCACCCACCATCTTTATTCACTCCACCTACCAAACCACCATCGGCTCCACCCTTGAAGCCAAAACTCACCCTAAACCACCTTCATACAACAACACCCTCGACATACAACATAAAATTGTCGAAACCCCCTCTTTTCCCAACCTCCTTCTCCATCATCTCACCCCTCAAACCACCACAATCGGCAAACCCTAGCCGCCCCTCCTCATCTCTACCACAAAGCTTCCGCCCTCTCTCAGTCTCTCTACCTTCTTCTTTAAACATAATTCTTCAAAATGCCTGGCCTCTCTTCTCTTTCTCACGGATTCTTCTCATGGCCTGTATTCACATAAGGCACCTTCTGCCATCTTCTTCATTCTTCTACAATTTATTTTATAACCACCCTTCTCCATCCCTAAACCTCGGCTAAATACCCTTAACAGCCGCACCCCCCCCTTTCCCTCTTCAAACACCCTCGGCAATCACACCGGCCGAAACCCCTACATCTCTAACCCTTCCAGCCGCCCCACCCTTTTTGCGGCAACCTTCACTCTTCCCCCCCCCCCTTTTTCAACCACCAAGCCTCGGCAAACCCTAAAGCCGATACACACCCTCTCACTCATTGCCGCCCCACCTCATAAATCACCCAGCTTCTTCTTCATTCTTCCCCGTCTTTTCTTCTTCTCTCGTTAACCGATGTCTATCTCCCTTAATAACTCTTTATGCGTAGATAAAAACCCTCTACTCCCCTTACTTCAATCACCCTCGGCAAAACCCTTCGGCCGAAACCCCTACATCTCTATCAAAACCTCAGCAAAACCCAATCTTTCAACACCTCGGACGCGAGGAACCAAACTCTCTCCCTCAGTCACACCAACACCCACTGGCTCAGCAAATCCAATAGCTGATGCAACCTCTGATGCAGTCACACCAACACTCACATCAGAAACTACATGCACGTCCGGGACCACATCCGACTCCGCTCACTTCATCAACCCGGCTCGTCGCATCACTCTTCAAGATTGGACTTATCTAAAGACCGTCCATCTTGCGGGGGCATGTTAAGGATACATCCTCCTAATACATCAGATACATTTGCTTCCTCCGTGTCTCTTCAGCTTTCTACAAGTTCATGTTCATCCAAGACGTTGTAAATACCTATGCAAATTAATTCTTTGTACAGTTTATCTCTTCATTGTTTTCATCCCATGTATACACTATATATACCCAGCACTAGTGGTTAATAAAATTAAGTCTTTCAATATCAATTTCTCTCTTCCATCTTTGATTGACTTCAACTATCTCTCTCTATAATTTTAATACTATGGATGTTGGATACAAAAAGTATTTTGTAGTAAACACCAAATTCTGAGTTTTTATGTGTCCAAAAAATTAGACAATGAACAGAGGTCTTAGAGAAAAGCTACTGGACAGCAACATTCTCAAGAGGAAAAATGTGATTTAAAGGGGGTTTGCATCCATGCTTTGTCCCCATTTCCTTAGGCTTTGATTAGTGATTACTAAACATTTTAGTGGTGATCTACTATATCAAGCCATCCTTAGGGTACATTAGGACTTAAAGCACTTCATTTGCTTGGGAATGGGAGATTTAACTTGAAATCAAGATTTTATGTGTGAAAATGATTTTTAGGTTTAGAAAAGTGTTTGTAAGTAAGTAAAAACAATTTGGAAGGAATGTTGATCCTTGTAGAAGATCATCCGTGGAGATGAACTTCCATGGTGATCCTATTGGATCTAGGGCAAGGGATGGACAACAAACAAGTTACATCTTTGAAAGGTGAGATGCATGCATGGATGAGGGAGATTTAAGGTAGGGAGAAGGAGGGTTTACCAATGGTGGTATCCTATCTTCTTTGTGTTTGTGTTTGAGCTTTGAATTTAAGAGTATTTAGTGAGTGTGATTTGGGAAAATAATCAAAAGAAAAAGGTGGCAATTCAAGGAATTCCTGCTGTTTTCTCTAGTATTTTCGCCAAGGTGCTTGCTGTGAGTGAGTTGTTCCTTGTGTTCATGGACTGAGGGGCTCAATTTATAGGCCTCTGAAATTTACATTTTCATCCGCGCGGACCTGAATGTAAGCGTGCACTGTTCATTAAGTGCTACTCCAGGCTTTGGACAAAGGGAATATATTTTCAAAATATTCAAACAGTTGTGTTTTACAGCTTACCCATTTCGGGTTTTTCTCTTTTTTAAGATTCTTTACCATGCTTAACTCTAAATAGCAATCCCTAATTTACCCTTGCTTTGTTAGAAAAGTTAGAAATTGTTAGAAATGTTAGGAATGTTAGGACTTTCGTTAATTTTCTAACGAAAATACTAACAACTCAAATTGGAGCACTTACAATGACATCGTCTACTCAAAGGGATCAGATGGACAACACCTCACAGACCTGAGAAAGTTCTTTGATCGCCTCCGAAAACACTCGATGAGGTTAATCCCTGCCAAATGCACATTTGGGGTCAGCCGAGGCAAAGTCTTGGGATACATGGTCACCGAGCGAGGCATCGAGGTTGATCCTCAAAAGATCAAGGCTATCATCGAAATGAGACCACCGCAAACTCAAACAGAGGTGAAAAGCTTCATGGGCCGCCCGGTATATCGCCTGCTCGGCCAATCAATTGACCTCCATGTGCGAGCCAATCTTCAAACTGATGAAGAACAACGCCGACGTCGAATGGAACTGAGAATGCCAAGATGCCTTTGAAGAAATAAAGGCCTACCTTGTGAGTCCTCCAATTCTCTGTCCTCCCCATGAGGAGAATCCATTATTGCTATACCTAACTGTGACCGACACCGCAGTCGGAGCCATGCTCTGTCAAGAAAAGAAAGAGTCACGAGTCGAGAATGCCATCTACTTCGTCAGTCGAAAGTTTCAAGGCAGCAAACTCAACTACTCAGCCCTCGAGAAAACCTGCGCAGCTCTAGTATGGGTCGTCGGAAAATTACGGCACTACATGCAGTCACACACGGTGCACTTGGTTTCCAAAATGGACCCAGTCAAGTACCTCTTCGACAAATCATCTCTGTCAATGAGGCTCGCCAAATGGTCTTTCTTCCTAGCCGAATTTGACATCAAGTACGTAAACCAAAAGTCAATTAAGGGACGGGCAATGGCCGAACAGCTGGCTGACTTCCCAACCGACGAGGCTCGAGGCCCCGAATCACAATTTCCAGACGAAGGAATCTTCGCACTCGAAGGCAAAACTCGATGGCAACTGTTCTTTGATGGAGCAGCCAACAAAAAAGGAAAGGGCATCGGTATGCTTTTGGTCGATCCCAAGGACGAGCACACCCCAATCGCCATAAAGCTCAATTTCGAGGTAACTAGCAATGCCGCCGAATACGAAGCCTGCGCCGCCGGACTACAGGCCGCACTCGAAAGGAACGTCCAGAAACTCGAGGTCTATGGGGACTCAGCCCTGATCATCAACCAAGTTTCAATAAGTGGAAAACTATAGACCCAGGCTTGCAAAAATACCACGCCTGCATGGAGGACCTCATCACACAATTCGAAGAGGTCACCTTCCACTTTGCAGACGCCCTAGCCACCTTGGCTTCGCTCGTGGAAATCCCCGAGGGAAAAGCAATCAAGCCCTTCAAAATCGGACGAAAGGAAATTCTAGCCTACTGCTGCGAGATCGAACCAGAGCCCAAGCCCATCAATGAGCCATGGTATAATCAGATCTTCCAATACCTCAAAAACGGGGAAACTTCCTTCATGAACGAGGAAGGTCAACGCAGGGAAGGAGTCAAAGCCAAGAGCATCATGGCCCTAAAACGCCTCGCCTCTCACTTTGTCATCCTCGGGGACATGCTGTACAAGAAACGCTACCAAGGACCACTCCTACGCTGCATCGCCCAGAAGAAGCAAACGAGCTCATGAACGAAGTCCACAATGGGGCTTCGCAGTCCCCACTACGAACGCCTGTGGCCCTAATGCAAATCATTCTTCGAATGGGCTACTACTGGATCTCCATGGAGGCAGACTGCATCCACTTTGTCCGAAGCTGCGACAAGTGCCAACGGTTCTGCAACCTCAATCATCTACCTCCTCACGATCTCTACTGCATGACTACGCCCTGGCCCTTCGCCACTTGGGGAATTGACGTCATTGGGAAAATCGCTCCGCCAGGCAGCAATGGCCACGAGTTCATCTTGGTAGCCATCGACTACTTCACCAAATGGGTCGAAGCTAAGTCTTACAAGGTACTCACCTCCAAGAAAGTGGCACATTTCCTCAGGTAAAACATCATCTGCCGATACGTCATCCCGAACGAAGTCATATAAGACAACGGCTCACACTTCGAAGGAGAATGCGACAGACTGCTGGCCAAATTCAAAATCACACGCCACAAGTCTTCTCCCTACCGGCCACAAACGAACGGCGCCGTAGAAGCAGCAAACAAGACCCTCGAACAAATCATCCGAAAAATGACCACCCGAGGACGAGATTGGCCCGAGAAGCTGCACCTTGCACTTTGGGGCTACCGAACATCGCCGAACAGCCACGGGAGAAACCCCATTTGCCCTGACATACGGGATGGAAGCAGTCCTTCCCATTGAATTGGAAATTCCCTCACTCCGAGTGCTGCTGGAAAATGAGATCAACGAAGTCGAATGGATCCGAAGCCGACATGACGAATTGGCTTTGCTAGACGAGCGAAGACTAAAGGCCATGGAACACGTCCGAGCCTACCAAAGCAGGATGGCTAGAGCTTTCGACAAGAAAGTCAAGTCCCGAGACATCAGGGAAGGCGATCTAGTACTCAAAGAAAAGCCTCCCACTCGAACCAACCCACTGGGAAAATGGGAACCAACATGGATCGGCCCTTTCGTTGTTCAAAAGATCTTCTCCGGAGGTGCCATGAAGCTGACAAACCTAGACGACAATCCCTTCATGAATCCAGTCAACGGAAGCAAACTTCGCAGATACTTCGCCTAAAGAAGAACAATTGTGCATCTCTTGGCACTCCATGTAGTGTCGAACTACGCAGACCTGAGCCCTCTAGTCCGGGGGAACGTAGACAACCTTAATTGGTCCGGTCTAAAAACACACAAAAAAGTCAAAAGTTTGAATGTCAATGAAGACCTCCATTTAACTACACACTTTCCAAGAGCATGCCCCCAACGTCACCTTGACCAAGTCAAACGACGGAGGCAACATCAAAGGACATCCGAAGGTCACTCAGCATCAAACGACTGGCCCATGTCAACTTCCAAGCCAAGGGCTTGTCTTCGCCACACGCGCTTCAAAAAAAAAGAGCTCGAGCAAGGGCTCTCAAAAAAAAAAAAAAAGAAGCTCAAGCAGAAGCTGCGAAAATGAGGTCAAAAGCCCGACGCCAATAAACAAGAGGCAAGGAAGCTACGTAAAAGACCGTCAAAACAACTTGTCAGGGGATCATCCAACCTCTCAGCCAAACACAAAGCCCAAGCAAAAGGGATTGCCGTTAAGGCTCAGGCTGCTTCAGTCCGCAAATGCAACAAAAAAGTCCAAAGATGGACGCCGCCAAGGTGGACAAAAGAAACAAAAGCGAAGAAGAGATCTTGCGTCTCGACAAAGCTTTAAAAGTAAATCACAAATCACTAACGATTACAACATTTCTTGATGAGTTCAAGCATGGTCTACTCTCAAGTTCACAACATGCTAAAAGATAGCTTAATACATTTAACAAATAATGTCTTTACAATGCAATGAATGGATACCTAGGAGGTCATTCCGCGTCATCTGCGCTTGTCCCCTCGCCATTCTTCCCTTTCTTCCCTCGTCCCCGGCGAGTCTTCTTTCGCTCCACGCGAGCCATCTCTGCGTCTCTCAGTCCGAGATTAGGGGTCCTCCCCATCGAGTCAAACAATCCAGTAGCTCTCAGGGCTTCATTCGCCCGTGCTTCGGCTCGGATCTCCTCCCTGCGAGTCTGCAAAAGGGGACCTCTCTCCGTCAGTCGGTCAACTCTAGTCTCGTAGTCAAACAAAGTGTCTCCCGTAACATCTTGAGGGTCGACTGTGCTTCGCACTCCTAAGGCAATAGCTACTACGGCAATCGGGCCCCAGAATCGCTCCACACCTACTCCCCAAAGCCACTTGGGACTGCCCAACACGCTGCTCATACCAGGCCAGGTACTGGGTAGTCAATACGACACTCTCCCGATGTCTAAGGAGAACCACGGGAGGGAAAGCGGAATACTTCCATACCCTCAGAAAATACGTAAGAACACCTCGAGCCGCCATACAAAGAGGAGTTACCTCCGCAGCAGAGCAAGGTTATCCCAGCCAACAGAGGCTCCTCGCTTCATCCCAAACCGCCGGAAACAAGCGACGGAATATAGAAGGAGGACCAAGACAAACCCGGAACTCGACCACATAGGACCCTTCCCGAAAGGCCCTCCTAGTCTCAATCCCCAACAAGGCGGAACCCACCAACGGATCTCGATGCGTACCAAGCCGTGCCATCCATTTCTCCCAAAGTGATTGATCCATATTTAACACAAGAGGTCGCCGAGCAAAGTACCACGGACTAAACGACGTCGGAGCCTCGGCATGGCCTGAAGTCTCTCCTCACCCACAAGGTGAGCAAAGCGGGGCTTCCCCTCTCATGAACCGATCCCCGCCGCTGATGATCAATACCATGAAGAGTCTCCCCAAAGACTCAACGGGACAATATCCTCTTCACTCGCAAAGCGCTCCAACCACATCTAGCAAAGCGCCATCGCAAACCCCAAGGGAGCTGACCATGAAAAACGTCGCTATCACGCACAAGGCAAATGCATCCCAAGAGACATCACTCTCATCATCAACCATAAACCGCTTCGGCAGCGCAGAAATGTCAATATGACCTGAATCGAGGATCATGTCCTGCACTTCTCCCAACGAAGTCCGAAGAAAGCCTGCAAGCTTCACGTTCACGGCAGCACCGCCAATCAAAGGAAGGGAGATGGCCTCCACCTCCGGTCCTCCAATCAAAGCCCGAAAATCCTCAAAGGTGGGCACCATCTCATTGTAGGAGAAGCAATACACATGCCTCCTAACATCCCAGAACTTTGCGGCAGCCCGCAACAATTCCCAATCAGGAACTAACTCCTTAAGGGACCAAACCGAGTAAAGTCGAAACCTTACCTCGAAAGCCCGCCTCTAATGCCTCATACGGTGTCGCATCCACATTTTCAGCCACTCAAGGAAGTGTGCTTGCCGCTCCTGCGAAAGCCTTGGCAAAATTCATGGAACGTACGAAGAATCCATGGCAAAAATGGAGGTTCCTAGAGAAAATGGGGAAGAAAGCTCGAAAATGGCTGCAAATGGGGAGTGGGGAAGTCCAGACATCCGGAAAGCATTTATCCCTTCCCAAAAGCAAAGGTGATCCGTACGGACCTCTTTGCACCCCAAGTTGGTCCGTACGGACCTTGTTGCATCATAGGCCCATTTTCCCAGCAAACAGTACAACAACCACTGTTCCCCGCAGGACCTTGTTCCAAACTGCCCAAACCCTGGCCAAAGCCATTTTCGGCAAGCATACACTACCCACAGACGCACTCCCACCTCACGTGGCATGCACAAATAATAAAATAGCAACAATTCCTAGGACAACTCCCGGGAATCACGAAATACGACATTACATCTTAAAATAAAATATTTTGCGGTGCAAGTGCGAATGTTTTATTACAGGTACACATAATGTCTGTTGCTAAACAAAAAAAAGAAGATACGAAAAGAGGGAAAGCAAATGAGCCCTAATCTGAGTCCTCATCATCATCACCAACATCCTCAAGCGAGAAGTCGGGCACCCCGGCAAACTCGCCAGCCACACCCTCGTCGTCAGAATACTGAACCCCCTCCTGGGGTGGGTACTCAAAATACTCTGAAGGGTCAAATCCGACAAAAGGATCGAAGAAGGCAGGCTCTGACGCGCTCTCCCCCGGTGCCTCCTGCGAAGGCCAGAACTGGTGAAAGATCGGCGACCTCTGGACTCCCGAAGACGTCCCGGCATCCATGCTATGCCGCCCCCTAGAAGGTCCCTCCTACTGCGGCTCCGGCTCAACCCTCGGCGGAGGAACATCCAGCTGTAATGCCTCAAGGCATCGGCTCGTACATCGCACACGCCGCGAAGACCGACAAAGACATCTTCCCCGCCATCTTCTTCGCAAAGGACCGCATCGCCGCATAACGGCGGATCGCCGTGTCGAAGGCTCTCCCGGGACTCCGCACAAGCAAACACCAAGAAACGCTCGCCTAACGAGATACATGCATACAAAAATAGAAAAATACGTAAAAGATGCCAAGATAGAAAAGAGTAAGCACACTCACCTAAGACATCCTCGGTCAACTCCCTGGGTAGGCACTGGAGCGCTCGTGCACGAGTATCGACACCCTACGCCGATTTAGTCGCCGCCGTATATATGTGAAATTCCAGCTGGGCCATCGGAACTTTGGGGACCCGACGGGCCGCCCTCTCCTCTCCCTCGCCAACACCTGTGGCGTCCTCAACTTCCTCCAAACGAAGGACCCATACTCCTCTCCAAACAAAAAAAACTCATCGGCACTCACGCTGCCCATATATCTCTCAAACTCCAGCACATCCATATCTCGAGAATCCATCATCCTAAAAGGCGGGTCCCTGAGCCAAGTGGAGCATACCCGGCTACGCCGCGTAAGACCTCTCTCTCCCAAGTACATGACATCACTGTGTCGCTCGCAGATCTTCCTCCTTCGCGCTGTCACCACGGACCGCCTCGAACTCGCAGCCCATACCGAGCCTGTGGGTACAGAGCAAACTCCGCCGGGCTATCTCTCTCAGATACTCCCCGCACCTCCCCGTAGGTGATGGTGAGCTTCCCCCTACTCGTCTTTTCCTCCTCGCGCAGACGGGCCCAGCCCAACATAGCAGTGATAGGCCGCTATGGCTCAAAGATTCATCTCTGGCCCCACGTGGAAGCACCTAAGATCTCATAGAACCACACTCGCGAAAGCAGTAAAAGGCTCATGCAAAAGAAAACGGAGAAATGATAGGTTGCTAATCAAAAACAATAATAAACTCATACCTCCAAAGCAAAATCAAAGTGTACCCCAAAGAATTAGCCACGCCGCTTAAACCGGTCCAAAGAGAATAAAAGCTCTGCCCAGCCCGCCGCCCCAAGCTATCTCGCAAACCCTCTCCAAATCAATCAAACTCTCCAAATAGAGCAAAGGGAGCCGTGGTCGCGTGATTCGAGAAACAGAAGTTTCGTAAAGTGGCAAACCACAGAAGGATCGTGCCGCCCTGATTCGTCACCATGCCTGGGCACTGATCACGGCAATAGGGCCCCACATACGGCCGTGATCCGCATCTCCACATCACTATACAGCATGCCCAGGCCCCTGCGAAGAAGAGGCGCAAAGCCCAACAAAACCAACCCCGGCCGTCATCGTAAGCCCGGATTTCGCCCACTAAACGGCAACTCATACACCGGCCGTCATCGTAAGCCCGGACCTTGCCCACTAAACGGTAAAGCAAGCACAAAAGGCCAAAGACTCTCAAGAACAAATCTCAAGGCACAAAATGCCTCCAAAACGCCAAACGGTGAATCAACCACCGGCCATCAAAGTAAGCCCAAAGTCACCTTCTCAACAGGAAAAGCCCCTACAAGGCCACATATCCTCAGATGAACACCTATACTATCATAAGTCCAACCTTTTTCCTCAATAACAAAACGTGATGCATCCACACCTCTCACAATCAAAGCATAAGGCAGCCACGCTCCGCAAACCGCAGCCAAAAGACGACCAAGTCTCATATGACGCAACCGCAGCCGAAGACGAATCAAGTCTCATATGATACACACGACCGTTAGCCAAAAGACGAATCAAGTCCTCATACATGACGCAACCGCAGTCAGAAGATGAATCAAGTCCTCATACATGACACGACCGCAGTCAGAAGACGAATCAAGTCCTCATATATGACATACCTCCAGCCCGGAAGGCTCTAAACCACTCGGTCCGGAAGACCATATAAACCTCCCAAATCACTACCTCCAGCCCGAAAGGCTTTAAATCACCCGATTCGGAAAATCATAAAATTTCCATCTCAGGACGCCACCACGTCCTCACACCGACTACCTCGGTCACACACGACACTTCCGTGGCACCACCACGCCCGCATACATTCACAATTTCACGATCTCTCGAACTACGACTAGGCTTGATTCCCGCTAGGGATACATAGGAATCCTATCACAGTGGTCCAAAGAATCGACCTATACGGCCACCTGGACGCCCACGCCATTACCATCGACTCTATACAGCCACCCAGACGCCTCCACGCTCCTACCACCGACCTACGCGTCACCCAGACGCTCCATGTTCCTACCACCGACTCCATGCGTCACCCAGACGCCTCCACGCTCCTTACCATCGACGATGCGGTCACCCAGACGCCCACGTCCTCTTCATCGACCTACGTGTCACCCAGACGCTCCACGTCCCTTACCACCGACCTACGGGGTCACCCAGAGGCCTCCACGCCCCCACCGACCTACGCGGTCATCCAGACGCTCCACGTCCTACCACCGACCTACGCGGCCACCTGTGGCGCCTCCACAGCCCTACCACCGACCTACGCGGCCACCCAGATGCCTCCACGTCCTACTTCACCGACCCATGTGGATCACCCAGTGATGCCTCCACGCCCTTACCATCGACCTACGCGGCCACCAGATGCCTCCACGTCCTTACCATCGACCTATGCGGTCACCCAGATGCCTCCACGCCCCCTTACCTCGACCTACGCCACCTGTAATGCCTCCACGTCCTTACCATCGACCTATGCGGTCACCCAGGATGCCTCCACGTTCTTACCATCGACCTATGCGGTCACCTTGGATGCCTCCACGTCTTTACCATCGACCTATGCAGTCACTCTGGATGCCTCCACGTCCCTACCATCGACCTATGCGGACACCTAGGGTGCCACCACATCCACACACAGAGTTCCAGTCAGAGGACATCTCACGTCCCCGTACACAACAACACTCACCCCACACACGAACTACGATCAGGCTTGATTCCCGCTAGAGATACGTAGGAATCCTTTCACAGGGTCCAGCCAACTGACCTATACGGTCACACAACAGGACACCGCCATGTCCTCATGCACCGACCTACAAGGTCACTTCCTTTCTCAACACGCGATCCAGATCAGGACCCTTATCTTATCGACGACCCCACTTCCTCCGTAAGTGACATCGTCGAGGGGCTTCTGTAAGTACCCCAATCTGGATCACCCTCTTCCGAACACACGGGAAACATCGCAGACTCACAAACGTAGTCTCGAAGACCCGTGACACTCAAAAACACTCAAAAACCTCTAACCAAATCAAGGGAGGGACCTTTCTGGGCCAAAAGGGACAAAATAACATTTTAGGAATTTTTCAGAAATTGGAAAACCATATGTGGTCCGTACGGACCTCTTTGCCTCAATGATTACTGAATCCCCTTAAAGTCCAACTTATTCCCTCAAATCCCGGAGTGCATCATTACTAAAATGCATGGTTGGTCCGTATGGACCTTATTGCATGCAAGGTTGGTCCGTACGGACCTCTTTGCTACCAGACACCATCATGGCTGAATCTTCTTAAAGTCCACTTATTCCCTCAAATCGAGGAAAACTAAAATTCTGAATTACCTAGAAGGTCCGTACGGACCTTCTTGCAGTTTTCCCATGGCTATAAATAGAGGGCTCCCCCTCCCTCATTTCACAGACCTCCCTCTTCTCTCCTCTCCCCCCAGCCTTCTGGCACCCCTCTAAGTCCTCTCGAGGCACTCCCGGTCCCTTACGGATCATTCCGAGGCCTTTCGAGCCCCCTTGCGGTGCTCCGAAGCCTCTCCGAGCGCTCTCGCGACGCTCCCGCGCTGCCCCAAGGCACTCTCGAGGTACTCTGAGGCCCCTCGTGGTACTCTGAGGCCTTGCCTGGTCTTTCCCAAGGCATCCCGGCTCTTTCCGAGTCAAACCGGCAACTCGAACGCACGCCGAACCTCTGTCCGAATTCAACCGATGATCCCAACGCACGCCGAACCTCTACCCGAGTGATCCCTACGATCCCAACGCACACCGAACCTCTGCCCGAGTGATCCCGACGATCCCAACGCACGCCGAAACTCTGTCCGCAGACAATCGGCTCATCCCGAAGCAATCCCGGTCCGTACCGGAACACTATTCCATCCTCAAACACTATTCCCCCATGGAAGACAGACACGAACCAACATTGTTAAGGCTTCCTTCCATTACTATTTCAATACATTTCAATAAAGCAGTGTACAATGTAGACATCCGATACATCATGCATTTTTAAAAAGCACATACACACACACACAACAGTTAAAGAATATAAGGGGTACCGAAAGACTTGTTTTTACGAGGCGACTCGGGTGAGCTCTAAGATTCTAATATTCTCTTCCCGAGGAGTCATCTGACCTCCGAACTCAAAAATCTCATCACACAAAAACAGTTTATATTTTAAACTGATGCCCTTTTTCAATGTTTTGGGCTTAATAAAAACGGCGTGGCGACTCTACAAGCAAAAACACGGCGAGACATTCTCCAACACCGCAAAACGGAATGAGCCAGATGCCGGGGCGCGAACGCGCTGCCTATCGGATCCGGGCGATAATTCCCGAACGCGAGCGAAATGCGAGATGACCGGGGGGGACCCCCGCGCGCGAGCCGGACCCCGGGTAATTTCAACAGTCTATCATCAAGACATGAGGTTAGAATGTGCATAGCTTTTCTGTCCATGGAAGCACAAATCTTGTCTTCCTCTGTCCATTCTTCACGGGGTTTTGGAACATATGTTTCATAAACCTCGAATTCTTGTTCAGACGATCTATCGACATGATCCATGAGAGGAGTTTTGGGTGGAGTGGTGTTGATTTTTATGGGTGTCATGGGACCATCTCTGACTACAGTCATTAACCTATCTATTGAATCCATATATCGCATGATTCTGTTTTTTCATACTGGAACTTCGTTTTCGTTCAACATGGAAATAGTCGCCATGTTCCATGTTTGCATGAGTTTTCCTGCCATCTTGGAATTGTCAATTCAAGCGGTTAAGCTTGGAAAAATAGTTTTCGAAAATTGCGAGCTCTGATACCAATTGTTAGGCCCAACTGGTAGGAATCAGGCTAGAGGGGGGAGGTGAATAGCCTGATTAAAACTTTTTCTAAAACTCTTGAAATCTTTAAAAATATTAACTCACAACTCTAGCTAACCGATTAACTCAGGCTTGCACAGTGGAGTGAAAAAGACGGTTAGAGAGTTTCTTAAAACGGTAAGGTAAAGAGTCTCAAAAGCTAAGTTAAAATCTGATGCAACAAGGATAACTTTTCTTTCCAAGTAAGACAAATAAGTAAGCAGTAACAAGAGTCAATAGGTTATGACCAGTTGAGAGATTATCAACCGGTTACAACAACGCAAGAAATAAACAAACACACAAATAAATGACACATTGTTTGAAGAGGTTCACAGTGTTAAATAACTGCTACGTCCTCTACCAAGATTGGTCAGAACTTGGATTTGTGAAAGTGCATTGCTATTAATGGTTCCTAACTATTACAAGTTGTAAGACCAATGATTGAAGGCTGCTAAAAGTAAAGTGACCACTAATGGATCGTGCTACAATAAAGACCAAGTGTTTTCTAGAGATGTGCTCACAAGTTGAGCTGATTTCTCTAGTGTGTGTGTGTGTGATTCAATCAATGTGTTACATATGTAGTCTTGTTGAGGAGCACAACATGAATTGATTGAAGGTGCTCAGTGTATGTCCTACAGAGATGTCTAGTGAAAGTGGTGACTTGAATTGAATGCCTTGAACTTGAGTGTTTGAAGGTTGGTAGTTCTTGGCAGCTCACTCTCAAGGATCTTATATGCACCAACCATCTTCAATGCTCAGGGGAAGCTATTTATAGTGTGCTTCAAAAAGGAGCCATTGTCTTTGAAGAGGTTATAATGATGACTTGGACTGGCAAGCATTAAATGGGAGTATCTTTTCATTTAATGTCTAAGATTTGATAGAGAGGATTTCCATTGAGTAGTTGAGGAGATGTGAGTATTGGTAACTTTGACATTTCACTTTGAGATTCTGACAGTAGCAGGAATGTCTTTTCAGCATGCTGCTTTGCCAACTTCAGCTAAAGTTGGTGGCTGAGTAGTTGGGAGCAATAAAGGCTTCGCCTAGCTGAAGAAAGCTTGTTGAATAAGCTTGGCCGGTTGAACAAGCTAAGGGCCATGACCGGTTAGGGAGTCCATCGGTAAGGTAAGGTTCTAGTTGCTCGGTTAGGCGCCTTTGACCGGTTGAGTGGTCAACCGGTTTGAGGAAGCTTCTTTATCAAGTAAACACATAAATTGATAGGGAAATCTTCAGGTCTTCAAGTCTTCAAATCTTGAGAAAATTACATATCAAAAACACTGGGCACTAGCACTAAGGGAGCCTATCATACATAGAAAAATTTTATTTGGTCTAATTAAAATTAGGGGTCCTCAATAATGCTTGTTGTGATTGGGATTAAGCAATTCTAAATCTAAACATATATTTGACTAACAGAGAAACCAGTTAATTGTCTGTCTACCATCCTCCGAAATACTGACAGTCATCTAGTATTTATAGGGTTGATTTACTTGGTCACCAAGATAGGATTCCACCCAAGGAAGGTTCCAGAACTCTCAAATCAGTAGAGACCCAGATTAGATAAGAGTTTATTAAGAAAAGAGGTTGAGACGGAGAAGGAAAGTGATTTTGCACATCCTGCAGAGAGGCTGTCTCGCGCCAGACACACCTGTTCCGCGCGGGACTACTAGTCAATCGACTATTTTGTCCTCTTCAGTTATTCCATTAGTCAGTTAGGTCCAAAAATAATGAGGTTAGTTAGAAACTTAACGAAACATGATGAAACTAATATGCTTTCATCAAAACACAAAAGAGAGATGAAGAGTAGTGTAATCGTGTAATTATTAGTTCAGAATGAGGTGTCTACAAAGCCCCTCGGCGACAAGACTTATGGAAGAAGTCATGTCGTCGATAGAAAATACATAATTCTGAACATTGGGATGGTCGTGCCGCACGACTGCCTACGTATCTCTATCAGAGAATCAGACCAAAACGTAGTTCGATTCCAAAACACAAAAAGGCTGTTTTTAGGTATTTTGAAAATCTAAGAGATTTTTTTTGAAAAGGTAAAATCATACTGAGGAATCAAAGACTTGACCCAATTCCGATGATACCTGATTTGTTGATGAAGTTGTTGAAGTGCGCCACCCAAGGTTACTGACGTAGCTGAGGTTGTTTGAGTGCTTTCGAACCATGGATAAATTCATACTGAGGAATCAAGGATTTGACCCAATTCTGAAAATATCCGTTTTTGATGATGTGCTGCCCGAGGTTACTGACATTGTCGTTGTTACCGAAGTCACGGACTTTAAGGTTGCTGAGGTCACAGACTTTGTTGACGTTGCTGAGGTCATAGACTTTGTTGATGTTCCACCTGAGGTCACAAGTGTCGCTGTTGTAGCCAAGTTCACGAACTTTGTTGTCGTTGCTGATGTCGCAGACTTTGAATTTGTCGGTTGAGGTGGAGGTTCTGTCGGCTCCTGTAATGAAAGGATATATGCATGCTGGTCTCGGATGGACCCGAATGATTCTTACCTTTTTGTACCTGTTAGCACATAAAGATTCCAAATAGATTTTTCAGATTTTAGTTGTTTAATTGGACTTATGTGGTGGTGCCCATGTATGTTCGTATAAATGGCCGGTTGGTCATTTTGGTGGTGAGTTTATGTATGAGTATATTGTATATGGACATGTAGGGACATTTATATGGATTTATATTTGAGATGGGTGAACTATATGAATGAACTTGTGTTTGACAAGTTGGGACCAAATCAGGTTTATGCAGAATATGTTGCTAGTCAGCGAGGTTGTCTCATGCGAGAGTACCATATTGTTTCTTCATTGCTGAAGAATTTCGATGAGTAACCTTGTGTGAGCACATCTAGGCCTGTTGCGAATCTTCATTCTTAATTTTCCCTTGAATAGTGTCTCTAGGAGCCTAAGGACTACAAATCTGTCGACTCTCTTAATAGCTTTATGTCCAAGTCTCTTTCCTGTCTCAAGCCCCAAGTTGCTTGAATGTGGTAGATGACTTTGTGAATAGGCTTGTGAGGCTACTCTCTTTATTTGAAGATGATCGAAGAAGGCTCTCCTTGTTGGTTTGATTTGAAGAGGATCGAATGATGTTCAATGAAGAAGGTTGAAGAATAGTCTCCCTTTGTCCTTGATTCTTTTTTTCTTTCTCTTTTTTTTTTGTGACGCACCCTGATTTTTGCCTAGACCGCCCTTTTGGGTTTTCAATCTAGCGGGCATCTCTTTTGCGTCTTTTTTAATCCTTTTTTTTTAAATAGTATGTTAACTCGAAGAGAACTCAGTGGAGATTATCTTATTGAGGAGAGAGAAATGAGATCTCAAGTTAGTTGAGGAGAGACGGACTCTATTCTTTGGAAGGTGATCCAAGTATTGACTCTTTGGAGAAGTGTGTTCTCTAATGATGAGAGTGAGAAGCAAAGAGGAAAGCTCCTAATGCATATTTGATTATTTTGAAGAGTTGAAGTAGAGATTGACTGGGGGAGGAAAGGTTAGGAAGCCCCAATTTTGATGCTTGGATTTCAAGAGTGTGTATAAGAGTGGCTAACAGGAAGCCTCTAGACTTAACAAGAAACGCTACTTGGCTCAAAGATCTAGAAAAGTTGTCCTACCTTTTAATGAACCGTGCTTCATCTAGAAATTTCTAAATAAGTTTGAGAAGAAAACCAATCATTAGTATGACTTAAGGGTAAACATTTTTCTTGATACTGAAAGTCTTCTTCACTTGTTGTAAGAGGATGTTGAGTAATCTTCATTTCTTTTGTTGGTATCACTTGACTCCTCTTCTTTGTGGGAGAGTCCTTCATGCATTTGAAGTTTCACCTTTGTTGTGGGGGTGATGAAATTTTGAGAGTTTTTTTTTTGTACTCTCAAAGTTTTGAATTGAGTAGATCTACTTTTCTTGGAATGAAGGTTGACAACAGCACCTTTGCCTTTCTTCGTTTGTTGACCTTTGACTTTCAGTATGGGTAATATTTAGCCCTTAAGCCTTCTAATGATAACTTTCTTCTTAAATTCGTTTAGAATTTTCTTTTTCTTTTTTTTTTGCGATGATTTAGGGAATGGAGGGTCTATTATTTTGCATGAATTAAATGATACTCATGAGGTAGAACAACCTTAGGGAAAGTGTTTAGGAAAAGAAAATGACTTTGATTAATGGAGAAATTAAAAACATACTCGATAGTTTAGATGACACAAACTAGAGGAGGTGAGAAATACTAGAAAGACAGAACGACTCTTCGAGTTCATACTTGGAAATTTAAAACCTAATCTACTTCTATCAAAGGAGAGAGGGAGAGGATAGTTGTAACCCCAAAGTGATAAGTGTAGATTTCTTCTTGGAGCTTCATCTTCTTCATGTATTATGAGAAAGAGGATTGGTGATGACGTTGGGACGTTCTAACTCTCCATTGTCAAAGAGGTCTTGGATGATGTCCTTCAAGTTGTGGCAAGTATTGGTGTCGTGGCCAGTGAAGTTGTGGTACTTGCAGAATAAGTGATGAGCATGATTATGAGCCATATCCCTAGGAGGACCACCTTCCCTTGGTTTGACCTTTTCATTCTTGACAAGCACATCAAAGAGTTCTTCTTGAGTGATTCCTTCAAGTTTGTCATAGTGCCTCTTTTTCTTTTCGGGAGGAGGAACAGCAGAATACTTGCCGGTGTTGGGGCGGTTGAATGCAATAGCATTGACTGAAGTATCCTTACTTGTGATGGTCTTGTTGTAGAGAAAAGTACTTTCCTTCTTTTTACTTTTTAGGAAGTCATCATCAATCCTAATTTCGGACTCATGAAGTTTGTTGAAACTAGGAAAGTAATTACCGGCGAGTTTCTCTTGAAATTCATCACGGAGGCATTAGAGGAAGATGTGGATTTGCTCTTTGAGAGTAGGTCTTTCGACAATTTCAGTAAGTTTGAGTCTCCATCTTCTAGCAAATTCAGCAAAAGACTCATTTGCATGTTGCTTGGTTTGTTCAAGATCCCTCCTAGTAGGACGGTAAGTGGAATTGTCTTCAAACTGCCTTTGGAAGACTAAACATGCAGACGACCAGTCAAGCCTTGTAGTTATAGCAAGAGATATGTACCAATCCCTTGCAGCACCCTCCAAAGTTTGAGGAAAGCATTGGGCCAATATTGTGTTATCAACGCCCATTGGAAGCATAACCCAAGTGTAGGTCTCAACATGAGCTCGAGGACAAGTAGTGCCATTAAACTTGGCAATATCAGATGTCTTGTACTTGCACAGAAACTTGGTGATGGATTGTTGAAGATCATCAGGATCAAATGGGACGAATGATCCTTTTGAAGTGTCAAGGGTTGCAAGTTTCTTCTCAATGTAGTTCTTAGTAACATGGTTACCAAGCTTAGTAGTTTCATCACTACCTTCCTTCTTGGTCTTAGTACCCTTGGAGATATGTCCTTCATCATCAGAGAAGGATAATGAAGAGGATGAATCGGATTCTTCATATTTCTTGCTTGACTTCTTGGTTTTCCTATTTTTCTTGGGGTAAGATTCCTCTTCATCGGAGGAGGATCCATCTTTCTTATTTTGCTTTCTTCCTTTCTCGACTTTCATCTCGTGGAGCTCTTGCATGAGGGCGGCCATTTGGGCATTTTGCTCATCAATTTTCTTACTTTTTTCATCCATCTTAAGCAAGGCTTGGATGAGTTCGGCCTTAGCTTCCTTGATTTCGGCTTCGGTGACAGGAAGAGAAGTAGACATTGTGTCGAGCTTTGGCGATGAACCTAGATGTGTAGCAACCGTGTTAAACCATGATTGAGTCCCAACAAGTCAGATAAATAGGGTGTATGAAGGCTTGAAGGTTTTGGCCAAAACAAGAAAAGACAGAACACTTGTCTCACACGGGACAAGTAGTCTCGGGCGAGACAACACCACTGAAAGTCACATTTTTTCTGATTTTAATCCTAACTTTGGTCGGAAGGAAAATCTGTTTTGGGGGTTTCTAACATTCAAAAATCCAAACCTAAGGACCTAGGGGTCGAGGTTATCTCAAGTAACATTGCGTTTTGTGCAATAATTTTTTTTTCTTTAGGGGAAAATCTGAAAGGACAATCATAGAGACATTTCCAAAGGGACAAATTCGCAGCGACAATTTATTGATTTCTTTTTCATGGCTTATTGCACAAAAAACGATCTTGACAAGGGATTACAAAGACTCCAAGATCAAACCAACCGGTCACGGAGTGTCCTAAGAAGTAAATCTACATGATATGTGGTTGATACAGGGCTGGAAGGCTAGGCTCCTCACGATATAACAATCTAGATGGATTGAAGACACGAGGTGGGATGATCCAACTTTGGAGAGACCAGCGATTAGGTGATTGCCGTCATCCGTCCTTAATGTGGGTCCCGGGTTTATCAAGGGTATATAGTGCAATGACAGTTATATCATGATGTGCACGTGTGTGAGAGTCAATTCTAGGTGATAGAAAAAATAGAGAGTTTTTTTTTGAAAACTAAAAGAAAAACAGATAATGGCCGCACCAAGTGGTTGCCTACGTTTCTCCCAAATTAGGAAGACTCAGGCCGCCGTAGTTCCACATAAAGAGAGAGAGAGAGAGAGAGAGAGAGAGAGAGAGAGAGAGAGAACAAATAAATTAATTTACAACTCCCGAATTCTCCATGGACCGTACTTTAATCAAAAAACCAATCTCACGCAGCTTAAATAATAATCATTACTTAAATAAAACCAGAAAACAGAATAGGCTATAGAGGCTTTGTTTCGCGCGAGACAAAGGGTTGTCTCGTGCGAGACTAGCCTGGAAAAAACAGGAAATCAATTTTGTTTTTTTGAAAATTCCCTTTAATTGATGCAAGTCTAAGCCACTTTAATTTTTTAAATTTCCTCAGCGGATTCGCCAAACTGTAGCGATGCGATTTTTGAATGAATAGCAGAGTCTCCACTTATCATTTATTTAGAAAAACAATAAGAAAAACCTTTTTAAAAGATTTGGATTCGGGGCTTAAATGATGGATTTTGAAGGTCAGGGAGCATCTCATCCATCCAATCCGAAGATCGGTCTTGCTTAAGGGGGATTATCAAACAAAACAATATTTAAATAAGAAAGCCCTAATTAATTTCTTAATTAGGAATGTCGGGTATATGCTTCGAGATCGCCTTCATGGATTGAAGGGACTCTAGGCTAACCCTTTTTATAGGATTACACTACTCTAAAAGCAATTAGAGAGACATTGAGAAGAAGAGAGTAAAAATATAGGAGTTTACTTTGTGTTTAGGGAGTATTTGGTTTAGAACGTGGTTCTAAGTGTTTTCTCCTCCTTCCTCGGTCGAGAAAGGATTTGGACAGAGTTTTGCCTTGATTTTAGGCTTGAGCCTTGATGTTCGTCAATCAACAAGGTTGATGGACGAATTTGTGTGTTTGTTTATGAGTGATTTACATGAATCTTTCAAGGAGAGAAACCAGTAAATTGTCTGTCTACCGTCCTCCGAAATACTGAAAGTCATCTATTATTTATAGGGTTAATTTACTTGGTCACCAAGATAGGATTCCACCCAAGAAAGGTTCTAGAACTCTCAAAATCAGTAGAGACCCGGATTAGATAAAAGTTTATCAAGAAAAGAGGTTGAGACGGAGAAGGAAAGTGATTCTGCATATTTTGCAGAGGGGTTGTCTCGCGCGAGACACGCCTGTTCCACGCGGGACAACTAGTCAATCGACTATTTTGTCCTCTTCACTTATTTCGTTAGTCAGTTAGGTCCAAAACTAACGAGGTTAGTTAGAAACTTAATGAAACATGACGAAACTAATATGCTTTCCTCAAAACACAAAAGAGAGACGAAGAGTAGTGTAATCATGTAATTATTGGTTCAGTATGGGGTGTCTACAAGATCCAGCCCCAACCAATACCAGAAACTGCCCACCTGCTATAATAAACCTGGACAATAACAAAAACCAACAAAACCCATGTATACAACAACAAATATAGAAACAAATTAAAACATTCAAAAAACCAATAAATAGATTACAAAAACAAGAAATACTACAAATATACATTACAAATATCCATTACAAAAACTATTAAACTAATCAAATCTCACTTTTTCTTTCTTTCATATGTTTTATCATATGTAGATGGAGTGTATTTGTTTAACGGATGTCGCGACCTAGAATCCTTTCTTATGTCGGCCTGCCTCTGAAATTCCTCCCTTTGAGCTTGCGCAATGCCCTCAAAGTGAGTCCCGTCATAAGTAGTCGAACTTGGATCGGAGAAGGGTCAGATTTCCACTCCCCGAATATAATCCAAAACCCATGGTGGGTCAAGGGGGAGGGTCTGTATGGGCACTCCCACTCCCACTCCCACTAAACTGACTTTGAGTAACTGTGCACTGTGACGGCCATTCAAATAGTCCATCATCCTGGGTCTGGGTCTGGGCTTGAGGCTCTGGGTCGAAGTGAGGCTCGGGTTCTGGCTCATCATGTAAGTTCCTACCAGCCTGTGCCTGTCTGGGTGCACGATGTCCACGTCTACGAGGCTGAATAGGTGCCACACCTTTGGCGCGATAAACCGGTACTGAAGGTGCTTTAGCCTCAAGCCGCTGCTGCTCTCTCACATGCGTGAGATTATGTCTGACAATCCTCCGCACCTCAAACCAGGACGGACACGGCGGACATCGCTACTCCTCATCCCTAGTAATGCCAGCTTCATTGGTCACATGAACACGTTGTAAGTTTTGTACATGTTTTTATAACATAAAATATGAGAATGAGACATAATTTAATAATTCGAAGTACAAAAAGTAAGGTGATTATAATGAGAACAATTTAAGAAATGCTTATCAAACCCTCCAAGAAAGGGGCTATCGTCCGATAACTGAACTCCTCTACATGCAATGGGTTTTGCACAAATATGTCGTGATCATTCTATACCAAATCATGTAAGGATGCGTATAATGCATAACCTCAACCCCCATCTGCCCGTATACCACTCTATCATGTCGTTGTTCCCAAGCTGATATATATCGCTGGTGTTGGGAACTCCAAAGGACATGGCTGTTCCCGCGGCAGTCAACATTGTGCAACTCCTCCTCTGTGTCACACGGTTGAGGGATCATCTTCAGCATGCCGAACTGCCTCAACACACGATCAGGGTGGTGCCACTCTACCTTCTCAAAAAAGATAAGAGGGACTCTAGCCTTCCAAACAGCCTCTCCCTGACGACAATAAGTTGGAGCTGGTCGATCTAGATATGGCCTCCACACAACCTGATCATCAGTCAATTGCGCTAGCTAATTTCGATAGTTGTGAAGGTTGTGTCCAGTAACATATTTCAGAGATAACCGTCCAATCCACCTGAAATTCAATAAATGTAGAAGTATAACAAAAAGTTTCAATATATAGTAGGTGACAATAACATTTCAGATGGAAAATTTGTTAATAAATGTATACCTGTACCCGAAGGAAAGGTTACCATGATCCTCATTTGGCCTAAGAGAAATAGGTTGCGTACATAGCATCTTATCCCATGCCCAAAGATGTATAAAAAATATATGAAATACTATCAAAACATATGATTTCAAATCAAAAAAAAAAAGAAATAACGGAAACAACATCATAAAGTTTAATTAAAATGTTATATCATACCTGAAGAATATTCAGAAATCCACCACACTGACTAATCTCGGGGTTAGTGGCACAGCAAAGTTCCCTATATAAAGGCTAAACATGCACTACCCCAGCTGTACATGTGATTCCTCTGAATATCTCTAAGTAAAGGGAGATAAAACAGCTTCACCTTGTTGTTAGAACGATTTGGCATCACATTAACCCCAAGGGCTATCAAAATATAGGCACGCGTATACCTATCAACCAAGTCTGGGAGGAATCAGCCGGAAGGCTACCAAACTCAGAAAAATGTGTCTTCAGCCACTTAATCTTTAGACTACTACCATCAAACGCTACATCAGGTGGAACAACACCTAGAAGCTACGCACATAAGATCCGCCAATCTGGAAGCACGGGCAAATCTGAATCGGTAACGGGTAACCCATCAATCGGCAATCCGGACAGCATCCCAATATCCTCCAATGTGATGGTCATCTCACCAACAGGAAGGTGAAATGTATGGGTTTTCAGACGCCATCTCTCAACCAACACCTCAAATAAAGCCCAGTCATACTGCACCCTCCCGATCAAATGAACTCCCAAAAACCCAGCCACTGTTAATCTCTCCTGGATAACGGGAGCTATAACATCTGACACGGTCGCACCACGGCGAAATGATAAACTCGAAACATCATGATTTGCCCAAATATATCGAGCTCGATGGGAGTGATGTAAAGTCAATACAGAAGGATCAAAAGGCCTAGGATCAACAAAAGTATCCATATGTTAATCAAAATAACAGAAACCCGATTATTATTTTGACAAATCAAATATTCTAGGAAGTGTTATTTTTACAAGTGTTATGTTCACAAATTAACACAAACACAAATATTATATACTTTCACAAATCAATACTATAAAAAATACTCATAACACAAAATATCTCCAAATTTTGATAAAAATAAACCATACTATATGAAATACTCACAAATCAATCAAATACAATCAAAACCCTAACATTTGTTCAAATGAATGAATGGAAAAACTTAGAAAAAAACACCCAAAATTCGATCAAATTAAACCTAAAATGACCAAATTCAAACTCAAACCTAAATCCTAAATTCATAAGCACAACTCATTCCATCCTTCAAAAATGAAAATAAATGGAAGAGAATGAAAACATACTTATCAATTTTGAAGAATGAGTGATTTTGAATTTGACAAAATTTTCTTCAAAATTTGCTCTCTTCTTCTTCTTCCTTTGTTTTTTTCTTTTTCTCTCTTCCGTAATCTGTAAACTGGGAGGCAGGTTGTGTCGCTTATTAAACTCGTCAAATCAATTAGCGAGTTTAAATCTCGCTAATTGATTTGGCGATTTCAATTTTCATGACATTTTGTTTTTAATATTACAGAAATAATTATGGAAATAAAAAAAAAATGAACTCGCCATTCCATTTGGCGAGTTTGAACGGATAAATGTACTCGCTAAATGGTTTAGCGAGTTTTGAAAAAATTGGACATTTTGAGAAATAGTTTGGAAGGATTGTTATTTTGAAAATTATATTTTTAAAAATAAATAATTTGAGAAAAAATCCGCCAAACCCTCTCTCCACACACACACACACACACTATCACTAATCACTAATCACTAATCACTAATCACTAATCACTAAATAAGAATTTCCATTTCCTTGAATCGCTTACCTACATGATCAAGAAACGTGCTTTAATTCTTATTCCATGACTTTTGGATATACATCTTAGTTTCAAAATAAGTGTTCAATTTATTTTTTTAAAAAATATTTTTTATTAAAAGCAATTTTTTTGAACATTTATTTTAAAATGAAAAGAGTGCCAAATTGTTCATCCGTCCAAAGAAAATTTTCACCATTGACAAAGGGTTGAATTCATGGTTAAATTCAGAGTCTCGAGCTTTTATTCTGGCAAGTATTATATGCCACTCTTTTTAAATATATTCTTCATTTTAAATGATTACTAAAAAATGGTGGACACTGATATTTAGTCACACTATACTATACGGTACATATTGATTATAATTTATAACCTTTTAACAAACAATCTTTTTAATAAAATATGTAACATGTTTTATTTGTTTGTGTCTTATTTATAGGACAAAACGTTATGATTATATTAAATTAGTTAAATGTAACGATCCCCATCGCGTTTTTTGATGGCAACTTTTAACCCCAATTAATTGACATAATTTAATTTGATACATCAACACCATCAATGCTTACAAAATTGAGTGAGGCACGAAATCGGCAAAGTTGGATTCTAGTTTAAGGCTCCGTTTGTTTAGCGTAAAACATTTTTCGAAAAATGATTTCCAGCAAAATGTTTTCCGGAAAATGAAAATGTTTTCCGGAAAATAAGATAAACATGCTTTTGACTAACATTTTCTGGTGCGAAATAAACACCGGAAAATTGAGAAAATATTTTCCGAAAAACATTTACCCCCAAACAAACGGAGCCTAAGGCAAGTAATTAAGGTATCAATTTTTCATGACCAGTGTTACAATCTTGACAACTTCTTACATCGTATCAAATCTATTTGACAGGACAAAAGTATTCCCCCTCTATATATCATGAGTTGGTCTCCTGTCAGAACAAGGGGATCCGTCTCATACATGAGACGGGTCGATCCATGGGTGACAGCTCATGCCTTTTAAAACAGGTATTACGTTTAGAAAAAGTAATAGTTACCATCTCTTAATGTAATGACTGTATACATATAAAGTAACATTGTTAATAAGTAAACGTAATACCTGTTTTAAAAAAACAAAAGCTCGTTTTTACCCATTTTTTCAAATGTAATACAAACTATATGTATTACATTTGAAATGTAATAACTTATTTTAGTTATAATAAGTATTACTTTTGCCAAACGAAGAAAACATAGGGAAAAACACTATTACTTTTCTGTATATATGTATTATTTTTACCCATTTTTTCAAATGTAATACAAACTATATGTATTATAATACAAACTATATGTATTACATTTGAAATGTAATAACTTATTTTAGTTATAATAAGTATTACTTTTGCCAAACGAAGAAAACATAGGGAAAAACATTATTACTTTTCTGTATATATGTATTATTTTTACCCATTTTTTCAAATGTAATACAAACTATATGTATTACATTTGAAATGTAATAACTTATTTTAGTTATAATAGTATTACTTTTGCCAAACGAAAAAAATATAGGGAAAAAACACTATTACTTTCTTGTATATATGTACTCCCTCCGTCCCGGTCGAAGCGTCACTTTTTACCCAAAATGGCGTCCCGTTTATAGCGTCACCCTTTCCTAAAAGGGAAATTTTTATTAATATTTTATTATCCCATCCACTATTCCCTCCACTAATTCTCTCTCCTCTACACTCACAACACTTTTAAAATTCACTATTTCCTCCACTAATTCTCTCTCCTATTTTCAAATTACACTCACAACATTTTTTCTTCCCACACTTTTCCTTAATTTGCGCGCCACCCCTAAAAGGGTGACGCTTCTACCGGGACGGAGGGAGTATTACTTTATATGCATACAATCATTACATTATGTTATAGTAACTATTACTTTTCACAAAACGAAAAAAAAAAACAAAATTTAAAACTTAAAAAAAAAAAAAATTAAAAAATTTAAAAAAACACACACACACACACAACAAAAACACTCTCTCTCTCTCTCTCTCTCTCTCTCTCTCTCTCTCTCTCTCTCTCTCTCTTCATCTATTCTTTCTCTCTCTACCTATTCAACTCCGACCAAATAAAATCCATCGGAGGAAAAGACCAACGTCCGGCGTCCTCATTGTCGGAGTAGTTGTGAAGGTTGTGAACAAAGTCTCTCATCTGAGTCAAGATTCCGATCACATCACTACAACAAAACAGCTTTTTGACAACGTTTTTTTTAACAACGTTTCATTAAAAACGTTGTTATTAGCTGATTTCTACAACGTTTTTAGCTTAAACGTTGTAAAAGTTTCATTATCACAACGTTTGTACAAAAAATATTGCGGTGATGGACTTTTTACAACGTATTTAAAGAAACGTTGCGGAGTATACTACAACGTTTTTATTATAAACGTTGTGAATGATCTTTTTACAACGTTTTTTTAAGAAACGTTGCGAACTATACGACAACATTTTCCTTATAAACGTTGTTAATGTATATTTGACAACGTTTGTTTAAGAAACGTTGCAACCTACAACGTTTTTCTTATAAACGTTGTGAATGGACTTTTTACAACGTATTTAAAGAAACATTGCAGAGTATACTACAACGTTTTTATTATAAACGTTGTGAATGATCTTTTTACAACGTTTTTTTAAGAAACGTTGCGAACTATACGGCAACATTTTCCTTATAAACGTTGTTAATGTATATTTGACAACGTTTGTTTAAGAAACGTTGCAACCTACAACGTTTTTCTTATAAACGTTGTGAAGTTTGTTTTCAAAAAAAAAATTTTTTGAACTGCCGTTGCTAGGGCTCGAACACGGGTCTCTCGGGTGTAAAGCTAGTAACCTGACCAACCATACTAAACCGGATTATTGATATTGATGTTAATAAAAACAAATATAAACACTACAAAAAAAGGAAAAGAAAAAGAAAAAGAAAATAAAAACACAAAACAGGCGGGCATTTTCCCGCACTCTTTTTCCCCGAAAAATCCCCCAAATCGTTTGTTCCCCTCTCCCACAAATCACTTTCTTCGTATATTCTGATATAGCTAGAAGAGAGAGAAATAGGGCATCGACGGCTATAGCAAAATCGATTGAGCGTGAATCGGAGCTGGGCATCGACGGCGCATGCGGGGCAAAATCGATTGAGCGTTGTACGAATCTGAGCTGGGCATCGACGGCAAGGCGGGGAAAAATCGATTGTGCGTTGTACGAATCAGAGCTGGGCATCGACGGCGACGGCAAAATCGATTGAACAGGTTTGTCATTCGAATGGTTGTACTTTTCAAATTTAATTAAGCTTCCAAATTCTGATCTTCAATTTTACTCGTGATATTTCTCTGTGGTTGCTAGATGGTGCAATGCCAAAGCTCTTCCAGGAGAAAATCGCTTAATTAAACATTTGAGGGTTCATAGTATACCAATTTCTTTGGCTTCAAACTCTTCAAGGGCTAGGCATTGAAACCAAGATCTCTTATCATCCCTGTAAGTTGCTCTGGAACCTGTAATAATGTTACGTTAATCAAATTTTATTGGCAACGCAACATGGTATTTGTCATTTTCTACTTAGTGGTTCACCCTTTCCCTCTTCCAGCTTGGAAAGAATCCTTCTCGGTCATTGTTCTTTGCAGATGAAGTAAAAGCGGGAAAACCATCTCCGTAAATGTAAGAGACATTTTCAATTGGACCCACTTATTTTCTTCTCCTTTTTTTTTGTGTGTGCCAATTATGAGACCGTAATGTAAGACCGCTTCGAACTTCTAACATTGTATATTTTACTCTTACAAGCTTTCTTGAAGCCGCTAGAAGGCTAAACACCGATCCCGCATCTTTGTCTTGTCATCAAGATTCAACTGTAAGTTTTTTGGTTTTCACCGAATCATATTGTCTCTATCTTAAATGCATCTTATTGTCAAGCAATAAACCTGGATTCGAGATACGTGGATCGGATTATCGTGTCTCATCCGTCATAAAGGTTTAAGATTTTGCATCAAATTAGGTTAAAACTACCGCAGTCACACCCACACAATGAGTTAAAGAGTAAGACTGAGCTAAGTATAGATACCTATGAGCCATTTAAACAGTTACTCTGCCTACACGCCCTTAACCATGATTTTATTTTCTTATGAATAACGTGATTATATCTTCAATTATTTTACTCCACCTGTTTCCCCAAGTGAGTGTCCTTTTTAAGGAAGTTAAAATTCGCCTTTAACAAATATCATATTCCAATCTACACTTGCAATGCTAAATGGATTACCAAGTTGATGTGTTTTAAAGCATTGATCTTTGTGTGTTTTAAAGTGTACATATACTTGAGTGCAGTGTGCATCCTTGAAAAGTATAAATACAATGAAAACATGGAACAAGTCTTGCATTTCTACTAACATACTACGTAATAATTTCTCCAAAGAAAAGTTTGAACACAAGCCGTAAGAACTCTCAAGTTCAGAAGACACAACATGAACATTATTTCTAAATGCATAATATCCAGTTCATTGATAGTACATATTCTATACAGGAAGTACTTCTCAGATAATTAATCTCACCTGGTGAAGTCTTGAAGCACCTAAGTTTTCCACCACTACCTGTAAAGTTACTTTAGGGAAGTCCAATAGTTGCTGTACATGTAAGATTCCTTCCTTGTGTAATTTGCTGATAAGGTCATCAGTCATGGATGGCAATTTGATACTAATGTGAGTATCACATTTATCTTTTGTCCTTTCCTTAATTTGGTAAAGCGTACTCTCTTCACATTGTTTCAACTTATCCCTGAGTAAACACCAGGCCAGTGTTTTTGGCCCCCGAAATGAAAAACGTATAGGCTATATAGGAACTATTTGTGTCTGATGATATTTGTCAAATTTTATTGCAAGTATCATTTATCTTTTTCCCTACTTGGGTACTTTTATCATTCATTTTCCTCAGTTTTTAGTATGATTTTATGGGCAAAGTAAATTATGTAAAATAACCATACTTGACAATCAGACACGGGCGTCCCATCTGTAGACAAGCATGTTTGCATGAGTCACACTTGATGGAGATAGGGTTTACAAAATGAAGTAAGATTTCCCTTCATGGAAAGTCAATTGCTTTACCAAATTCATTTGAAGTTTATATGATGATCACAACACCACTTTTGGTAATCAGAAAAGCCAAGGAAAAAAAAAACACTCATATTCTTTGTCATAAATTTCAAGCGAGGATGAATGAAGCCCTTTTCTGCTCAATTTTCTTTAACTGTTTTTCCTTTTTCTGTTACATTCATGATTGGGATGATTGGCTAAGCTCTAAAATCATATGCTTCTCAACTTGGTCAACTTCAAGGCTTTACTTTAGCTCATTACTGTCTACGATTGCATTCTTATGTGGTTGTTGGGCATCTTAAATTTGAGCCTAGATCCATTGATTGCTTTCTAGTTATGTAATTCTCATGTGTTTATCATCAATTTCTGAGCACTTTAGCTATGTTATGACCAAGAATTGTATTATCAAACCTGCCAACTTCAAGGCTTTACTTTAGCACATTCACAGCATACGATTGCATTCTTATGTGGTTGTTGGGCATCTTGAATTTGAGCCTAGATCCATTGATTGCTTTCTAGTTATGTAATTCTCATGTGTTTATCATCAATTTCTTCTGCCATTTTTTCTTTTACATCCGTATCTGGGTCTCGTATTTCTAAGCCTTAAAGCCAGCTTTGAGCTTGTGTATCTGGGAAGATGTAGATCTCAGAAATCTCTAAGGCATGGTCACTCATCTGTCTGACAGACCATTACAAATCTTTTTTTTGCTGGCATTCTGCCATTTTTTTTTCTGTCTGCACTGTATCTGGGTCTCGTATTTCTAAGCCTTAAAGCCAACTTTGAGCTTGTGTATCTGGGAAGATGTAGATCTCAGAAATCTCTATGATCCCGTTGACGATTTTCTTTCTTCTTTTTCTTGCTTTATTCTCGCCATTGTTTCCTTCTGCAATGTACTTTGCATCATTTTTTAATTGTTCCCACGCTCGATTATGGTAGCCAAACACTGATAGAACCATTTAAGTTGCTGTTCTTAGCTACCACAGTTCAGTCATGAGCATTACCCAGGGTTGGTTGGGGAAGAAAAAAATGCATATAAGCCACAAAAACGCTATGAATTGTCAAAACAACTAATGAACTTCCAAAGAAATTTAGCTCTACTTCTCAGTTTTTAGAAGTTACAGAACGTATTCGCTTAAGAAGACAAACATTTATATTTGTCTGTCATAATCATTTTTTTATTTGAAATTCCTAACCAACTAATATCAATTTTAGTCAGGGGTATTGAACCCAAAACCTCTACGACGTAGAGACTTATACCTGCTCAAAATGCCGCATGTACACAAATCCTTTGGCCTTCTCATAATCATTTTAAAAACAAAAAACCATCACAAATACTGTGTAACCTGAGGGGCCGAAACCATTGTTAATCACGCTCTGATCACACAGCCACGGTAGTAGATGATCGTTGCTGACCCCCTTCGGGTGTCTGGCATGGTCACTCAGCTGTCTGACAGACCAAATACCAAATCTTTTTGCATCAAATTTAAAAAAAAAAATTAGCTCTGTAGCATTCATTTGCATACCAATACCGTCTCTTTTTGCTGCTATTCAGCAATTTTATCTATCTGCAATGTTCATTGCCCCGTTACAGGCCAAAGACTGCTATGGCATTGAAAAAAAAAATGAGGAAAAAAAACACTCATATTCTTTGTCATAAATTTCAAGCGAGGATGAATGAAGCCCTTTTCTGCTCAATTTTCTTTAACAGTTTTTCCTTTTTCTGTTACATTCATGATTGGGATGATTGGCTAAGCTCTAAAATCATATGCTTCTCAACTTGGTCAACATCAAGGCTTTACTTTAGCACATTACTGTCTACGATTGCATTCTTATGTGGTTGTTGGGCATCTTGAATTTGAGCCTAGATCCATTGATTGCTTTCTAGTTATGTAATTCTCATGTGTTTATCATCAATTTCTGAGCACTTTAGCTATGTTATGACCAGTAATTGTATTATCAAACTGCCAACTTCAAGGCTTTACTTTAGCACATTACTGTCTACGATTGCATTCTTATGTGGTTGTTGGGCATCTTGAATTTGAGCCTAGATCCATTGATTGCTTTCTAGTTATGTAATTCTCATGTGTTTATCATCAATTTCTGAGCACTTTAGCTATGTTATGACCAGTAATTGTATTATCAAACTGCTACCAGTCAACTCATGACTTAAAGTTTGATTCATGTTTTCATACATGCTAACCACTCTTTTTCCTTGGATTGAATCAGGGTCTCATTACAGAGGAACGTGAAAAAGTTGACCCGGATGCCCCGCCATTTGCAAGGAAGCCCAAAGAAATTGGCCGTCAGGGTTTGAGGGAAGGGGCTAGTCTCGTAGAAGTGGTGCGTAATATCTGAAACTTTTATTAAGTTACTTCTCACTTAATTTGATACTTCAAGGTAAAGCTCTGGATTTTCTTAAAAGGCAGTCAACCCTTGGTCTAATACTTGATTATTTATTTTAGTTGAATACCACTTGGGCAATTGGGTGTTTTGTTAGAATTTGATTTTTCTTTCCTTATTTTGGGTTCGGTTCAGATTAAGTTACTCCTTCCATCCCAATTGCTTTTTTGCTATGTGGAAGGATGAGTAAGATTATGTTTTCATATAGAAAAAACCTCAGTACCTACTTTTGAATTACCCCAGATTGATCCAAATGTTTTGAAACAAAAGATTGTTCCTTTCAAGTTTCCTAGACATGCTGATAAGGTCATCAGTCATGGTAGGGAACCCACATGGTGCAACTCCATGTTCAGAGGTATCAGATGAAAGATAGTAAGTCATATCTAAAGGAAATCAAGAGTAGACAAAGTAGAATGATTGTACAAGAGAATCAATCATGGAAGCTATCAGATGCTTCTCTAAGAATACATGTATCTTCTTGTTCTCAGTATGCGTGTAGGGCATACTGAGAACAATTGTGAAAAGTTATTATGATGGTAAAGAACAGTGATTCTCATGGAAGCTATCAGTTTCAGAACAGATAATGTGCCTTTTAAGGTCAGCCTCTTATATACAGAATTTCAGTTTTCATTTAATACTGGATATCTAATTTAAGCATTGTTCATTTTTTGTGTCCGCTATTATGTAATTTAGGCTGCAATGCTAAAGTTCACAGTGCACATTGTGAATATGATGAAAGGTGAAAGGTTATATGAATCTCAGGGTGGTCCAATTATTTTATCCCAGGTACTCAATGTTTTTCATTTTATTTTATTTAAGTGCATTTTCCAATTTATTAGGAGTAAAATAGGTTATGAATGAGTTTTAATTTTTTGTCGTAGATTGAGAATGAATATGGACCCATGGAGTATGAACTTGGTGCACCTGCACGAGCTTATTCAAAATGGGTAGCCCAGTTAGCTGTGGGTCTAGGCACCGGAGTCCCATGGGTCATGTGCAAGCAAGATGATGCCCCTGATCCCATTGTGAGTGTACTATTTTATTTTTTTAATTAATTTCAATATTATATTTTAATTGCTATTATCTTAAACCCATTCTTATGGGTTTTCTTGCTTTGTTTCCTTATTGGAAATAATATGGTGTTACCCCTTTTATAGTCCTGAATAATATTGATTGTTTGTGCTCAGCACATGGGCTATCATTTTCTCTTTCTTTTGTGCCTGCCTTTTATTTAATTTCCACACGGCTTTGTGTTCTCAATGGTGGAATGATGGCCTTATTTTTTCATTGTATGAGGATTGGGAAGACACTGCCACGGATATCAAAGAAAACTGGTTTACTGCCTGTTTTTGACACTTCTGCATTTCACAATTCTTCCCTTTTGGTATCTGGTTTTGACGTGTATCACGATGTCCACTCGATTCACAAACCGTTGGCTGCATTGCTTAACAACACCTTGAAATATTGTGGTACTGTGAGCATTCCACTTGTTTTTTCTGAGTAATTTTTAAGTTCCCTAGACTCATGCACTAAATCTTATGGTGAGCATGCTTTCCGACCCCACCCACCTCTATCTGAAATTTTAAAGTTAAAACTGTGCACAGAGTGTTATTATCATGGAGTAGTTTGTTTACCAAAGTACCATTATTCCGTCCCTTTCTCAGTCTTGGTGATTTTTCTTGCTTTTTTTGGGTTCAATGTGCTGTTGTTGGTTCTACGGTTTCTGTCTGTCCCTTATTCAACCTGTTATTGGTTCCATGGTTTCTGTCTATGAAGTAATCATAAGTAGTGGACTTGAAATAGTTTTCTTGCTGAAGGGCATCTTTAACACCTGCAATGGTTTTTATTGTGACTACTTCACTCCAAACAGGGCTTACAAGCCCAAGTTTTATTTTTTGCATTCTTTTATCCACACATCTCCCTCAAGCCAGATGTTGATGTGTATTTTTGACTAGATTAATTATATGTTTTTTTGTTTTTTTTTGTGGGAAATTTTGCTCTTGTGCTAAGGTTAAAAAGGGCTTTGTATTCAAAAGGATTGGATTCTTGAAGAAAAGCTATGTGTTGTTTATTATGTTCCATTGAGAAGGGTTTAGGAGTATCAAGATTCAGTTTTTCCAAAATCCTCCTCATCGTCGGTCTTTTTGCATATGGTTGGCAGGAAGTATTCCGATGACCAGTAATGGGGACAGGGATATAGGTTTTCAAGAATTGAATCACCATGTGAAAAAGGAGCATGATAGAAGTGAGAATGGGGTTGTGGGTAATGCCCACAGACCAGATCTTTTAGAAATGGTGAGTTGAGAATTGATAAAGTTGATGAAAATGTAAAAAACGAACGAGGGAAAGGTTGTTCTTGTTCAAATGGTTGATTTTTTGAATCACTGCATTCATTTTCTTTTTTTAATTTCAAATGGTTGATTTATGGATATCTATCTAAGATGCAATACTCCCTCTATCCGATTAACTGAGTATCTGTAGTTGTTTTTGCAACTTTGTTTGCTATAGTTTGTTTGGAGAAAGGTTGTTCTTGTTCAAGCTGTGTATGAGAAGTGCTGCTTAATAGTTATTAAAAGGTACTTTAATCCATTCAACCTCTATTTTATTTTATTTTTAGAAGCGATGTATTACATTTGTTGTGTAATATAACATTTTTATTTGAATAAAAATGTAGGACTCATCATTATTTATTTTATATTCTTAGGAATAGCTTTTGGATTTTGGTACTAGAAGAAGTCTGGAATTGCTGTTGTTGTTGCTATTTATTGCATGTTGCTTTGCTGTAAATTGTAATGATGTTGCTGTTGATGTTGCTGTAATGCTGTTTTTGTTGCTGTTGGTGATGCACTGATGCTAGAAGCCTAGAAGTGCTGTTGCCTTGCAGCATTTTACTGATTTTGCCTTGCCTATTGGCTATGCCTGTTACCTTGCAGCATTTTACTGATGCAGTGTGCAATTTGTTTCTGATGCAGTGTCATTTGCTTGTATTCTACAAAAGAATTCTTCTCTGTAATAATTTCTCTTTGCTTGTTTTTGGTAGCAATATGGCACTGAAGGAATGAACTTTCATGTAACAGAGAATTAAAGCTGGGGCAAACAACGTCAAATGGAGGGTTTTTTTTTTTAATTTATTCACATTAACAACGTTTATAAAACGTTGTAATCAACATCAAAACAACGTTTTATAAACGTTGTATAAATGGTAAGACAACGTTTCTTCCAAACGTTGTTAATGGACTTCTTACAACGTTTATAAAACGTTGTCATTAGTCTTATTACAACGTTTTAAAAACCTTGTATATAGTCTTTTCACAACGTTTTTTACAAACGTTGTCAATCAGTTATTACAACGTTTTTAAAAACGTTGTCATTTTCTTTATTACAACCTTTTATAAACATTTTCAATCGTTTATTACAACGTTTTTAAAAACGTTGTCATTCTATTACTACAACGTTTTAAAAACGTTGTCAATTGTCTTATTACAACGTTTTATGAACCTTTTTACAACGTTTATAAAACGTTGTCTTAGACTAGGACCTATTACAACGTTGGATATTACAACGTTTTAAAAAACGTTGTTAAAAGCCTTTCACAACGTTTAAAAAACGTTGTTAAAGGGTATTTTTGTTGTAGTGCATATTACTGCCACAAAGGGTAAAAGATTTGGTTCTTCGATTTAATCATCTTGCTGGGATTGAAATTGTGAATTTAGATCGGTGCAATTGGGGAGCTTGGGTCTCCGGTTGGTTTGGGTGAGGAGGTCGCCGGTTGATTAAAGGGAGGAATCAGGTGAAGGTTTGGTCGGAGAAGGGGAAGCTTTGGTTGAAGAAGACGATTCCCCCGCTCCCGCTGCTCTGCGTTTACGTATAGAGAGAGAGACGGGTATTCTTGGGCGGGTCATGGTCATGGATCCGACCCGTCTCATGGATGAGACGGATATTGTTGTTCTCACATGAGTTTTTGTCATATATCATTTAATAGGAAATTTTACCCACAATTTCCTCTTGTAATAAATCACTTTCACTCAAATTTTTCATTAGTTTAAATACTCCATAAGTTATTATACAGTATTATTTTATACTGCATTTGATATACAATATTTAAAAATCATAATACAGCATACTCAACGGTCAACGGTCATCCGATCAACTGTCTCCGTAATTCGGTTAACGGCCGCCGAAATTCGGCGCCACTTGTCATCATCAATGTTGTATTATATAAATATGCAGTATTATACATTATCTTATATACAGTATTATTACAGAATAATACAATATGGAAATAAATTTATGGGGCATTATGAAACTTTTTTAGAACTAATGTGCCATTCTCCCCATTTAATATTTTTTTTAAGAAATAGTATATTTCATCCGTCTCACGTAAGTGTTGACCAAAATTTTGAATACAATAACTAAGGAATAATATTATAAGAGGAGAGAGGATTAGTGGAGGAGACGTTGTTAGTATGAAAAGTAAAAATAAGAGAGAATGAGTGAGAGAAATAGCAAGTGAATTGTTGTTGTAAGTATCACAAGTGAGTTTTATTAAATATAAAATTATAAAAAAAAAAAAAAAATTTAAGCAGTCTACACTCACATGTAACAGATAAAAAAAACTCTACAACTCACTCACTCACGTGAAACAAAAAGAGTGTCATTTAAATATTAAAAAAGGGAAATTGATACAAGTTATTGCGTATTAGGAATATAATATTATTATTTTATTTTCAAGTATATATTGTAATAAATATATTAGAAAATATAATCCTTGTATTAGATTAGGAAACACAATCTTAGAAACATTCTCCTTCTAGGAGATTAATCCTTGTATTAGATTAGGAAACACAATCTTAAAAATCTCTCATTCTAGGAGATTCTTCGTTATAATCCTATAAATATGTATCCCTAGCATCATAATCAATTGAGTCTTTCAATACAATTCTTCTCTTCCAAGTTTTGATTGACTCCGTCCTAACCCTCATCATTCTAATATGGTATCGGAGCATTTAGATCCATAGAAGGACTTCTCCGCCAAACCTCACCACCAAAACTTCTTCCAACCATCATCAAAACCACCCTCTTGACCGAAACCCTAAAACCTTTTTTTGTTATTCAACCCCCTCGGCTCAAAAACCCTTTTGACTGAAACCCCAAAAAAAAATTTTGGTATTCAACCCCCTCGACTCAAAAACCCTTTTGATCGAAACCCCAAATTTTTTTTGTTATACAATCCCCTCGGCTCAAAAACCCTTTGACCGACATGTGAGGGGTGAAACCCCTACATGTACAAGGTGACTCCACATGCTCGTCTCACGCGTGAGGGGTAAAATCCCTACTTGTACAAGGTGACTCCACGTGCATAACCTATATTTCAAAACCCCCTCGGTCTAGCCGAAACCAATTCCCCCCTACTTCAAAACCCCCTCGGCAAAACCGAAACCCCCTCTCCACAACCCCACCGTCTCCGACGTAGTCATGCACCAACCTATCACCACCTCAGATGCGAGGAACAACATCTCTTCAGAAACGACACACTTGTCCGGGAACACATCTTCAACTCGTCATCAAACCCGGTTCATCTCATCACTCTTCAAGATTGGACTTATCCAGAGACCGTCCATCTTGCGGGGGCATATTAGGAATATAATATTATTATTTTATTTTCAAGTATATATTGTAATAAATAGATTAGAAAATATAATCCTTATATTAGATTAGGAAATACAATCTTAGAAACATTCTTCTTCTAGGAGATTAATCCTTGTATTAGATTAGGAAACACAATCTTAAAAATCTCTCCTTCTAGGAGATTCCTCGTTATAATCCTATAAATATGTATCCCTAGCATCATAATCAATTGAGTCATTCAATTCAATTCCCCTCTTCCCTATTTTGATTGACTTCGTCTAACCCTCATCATTCTAATATTGCGTAGGTCAAAAATTTCTCAAATATGTCTACTTTTCTGGTTATGTTTGTGTTGCGGACATATATTTTTAATTTACTAATGAAAATACTTTGAATTTAAACCAACTTTTGACCTGAAAAGAGAGTAAGGCCCCGTTTGTTTGGGCGTAAAATAACTCGTTTTCGTAAAATAACTCGTTTTTCTTTGTTTGGTTGAGCCCCCGTAAAATGTTTTCCGAAAAATAACTCGTTTTCCGTTATTTGGTTGTTTTTCGGAAAATGAAGAAAACGTTTTCGGAAAACATTTTACGCCCTTCCTAAGTAAAACGACTTACTGACCTTGTCCTAAGTAAAACATTTTTCGAAAAATGGTGCCCCTCATGTACAACTCATATTTCACTAGGTACAACATAAAATCACCCCTACCCCTACCCCTGCTACACCACCCCCTGCCTACCCGCCACCCAAAAAAAAATGTACTCATTTTTTAACTACCCCGCCCACCCCCCCCACACCAAAAAAAAATAAAAAATTAATCATTTTTTGTAACAATCCCACCCACCCCCTGCCTACCCCACCCTCCCCCAAAAAAAATTTTTTTTTTTAATCATTTTTTGTAACTATCCCACCCACCCCCTGTCTACCCCACCCCACCCACTCACCCCCACCCAAAAAAAAATAATTTTTTTTAATCATTTTTTGTAACCGCCCCACTCACCCCCTGCCTACCCCACCCACCCCCCACCCCACCCACCCCAAAAAAAAAATTTAAATCATTTTTTGTAACCACACCACCCACCCCCTGCCTATCCCATCCACCCCCCACCGACCACTCTCCCCCACTCCAAAAAAAAAAATATTTTTAATCATTTTTCTTTGGGGGGGGGGTGGGTGGGGTGGTTACAAAAAATGATTAAAAAAATTTTTTTTTGGAGTGGAGGGGTGGGTGGGGTAGGCAGGGGGTGGGTGGGGTGGTTACAAAAAATGATTAAAAAAATTTTTTTTTTTTTGGGGTGGGGGGTGGGTGGGTGGGGTAGGCAGGAGGTGGATGGGGCGGTTACAAAAAATGATTAAAATTTTTTTTTTGGGGTGTGGGGGTGGGGTAGGAAGGGGGTGGGTGGGTGGGGTGGTTACAAAAAATGATTAAAATTTTTTTTTAATAAAACATTTTACGCCCTTTCGAAAAATATTTTTCTTACCAAACAGTCGAAAATATTTTACACACTTCCTCCGTAAAACATTTTACGCCCTACCTCCGTAAAACATTTTACAGGAAAACATTTTCGGAAAACGTTTTCCGAAAAATATTTTACGTCGAAACAAACGGAGCCTAAGTGATTTTTTTTTAAGTGATTGAACAAATCATTTGTTATGTAAAAGAAAATTTTTGACAGATAAAAATAATATGCTTTCCACGTTTAAATTATAATCCATCGTCTTAAAAATAACAATTCACTTTCTATCTTATTTTATATTAGCAAAATAATTTTATAATTTGTGCGATTTCATAGATATATAAATCAGTATTTCATACGTTTCAACATAAATGTCCATTTTAATATTAATTATAAATGAAAGTTTCGTGTAGCTAGGAAGCTTCAATCACGCAACAGACGACGGATGTGAGTACAGATGTGTCTCACAATTGTCCACACATCCACAGATAATGCAGTGGAATAAAACAAATTAAAAACAATAACGCAAGAGTTATATACGCTTACTGATCTATGAGATCAGCAAACTAGGCTTACGCCCAAAAACTTTTTACTATAAAAACTTTTGTTGCTTACAAAAACAAATAAGTGAAAAACTAAAAGACTAAAATACTAAACGAGTTCTAATCACCTTCTACGACAAAAACACTTTCCCTTTTCCAAGTAGGACCTATTATAGTCAGAAGTAAAACAAAGAACTCTATGAAAACCTAGATGTGAGTTACGGATGTAAGGCACAACCTTCACTCACAACCTAAAACAACTATGTCGAAAAACTGTGAAGAACAAGTAATTTTATCTCTTAAAATTTTATGGCTTCTCTTGTACTGGTAGCCTTGTATTTATATGCACCTTGGAGAAGATCTTCATGTAATCAACATCTTCCTTTGTGAGATCTCTTTACCTATAAGGAAATACAAATCACACTCACAAAGAAGTAGATTGTTAGTAGGTTAGTCCTAATATAAAACTATGTACATAAATAAAAGATATTTACTTTATTTACAAACTCCTAGTCAAAGTAAATCTTTCCATGAAAGTCCCAAAATCTTCTTACCTTTTTGAATTATTTCGAAATAAGGAAACAAGAATTTGTTCCCAAAAAGCTCACGCTTTCAATCTCCCCCTATTTTGGACTTTCTGGTCAAAATCAAAGATTTATAATAATCACATTTTGTGATTACGAAATTCAGAAATAAGCATAACTCCCCTTGAATGGATGTGTGTGCAGATGTGTTTACACATCCACACATAAAAACTGCACAGAGTATGTTAGAGCAAAACCAGCAGTTCATTAAAAAAGCAAACGCAAAAACCATTCAGCAGCAACTAGTTTAAAGTTATTACAGACCATTGTTTAAAACTAGAACAGAAATTTAAAATTTTCTTTAAAACCACCAAAATAAAACAACTACTAAAAAGTCTTCTCTCCTAAATTAAAGTTCCCAGTTCCTCCAGCCAGCAGCAGCAACAGCAGCATCCCAAACTTTGTTTCCAGCAGCAGCAGGTTCAGGCCTATCTCCCCCTTTTTGAGCAGAAAGATTAGCATGCCATTTTAGGAGTCTATCCTTAAGAGCTTTAAGGTTGTTGTCATGGGCAATGAAAGCTTGCAGTTGATCAGTCAATGCAGAGGAATGAGATTCAGCAGCTGCTATTTCAGCATCCAAGTCCTTCATTTGAGCAACAAATGGATCTTCAGATGTGGGTTCAGTTGTGCCCACATCTGGCATAGAAATTTCAGGAACAATACCCAAAGGAAGATCAACAAATCTTTGCTTAGAATCTAAGAGGGTTTTGGTCTCTTTAAACAGATCAAACTTTTCAACCCTATCTTCACCTTTTTCAGGCTTAACACCTTGAGCAACCAAAATTTGGAAAATGAGAGAGGGATAGGGTAAAGACCATTTCTTTGAAGGAGATTCTCCATAAGCACAAATTTTCCTAAAAATAAATTCTCCAAAATTGATAGTCCTTCTATCACCCAACCTATGAAGTAAGTCAGCTTGCACCCTAGTAACAGAGGTCTTATTATTTGAGGGGCACATGTTGGCAGCAAGAATTGCATGGAGAAAACAGTAAAAAGAGGAGAGAGAACCACTACCCAAATCTTTTGGCTTGATGGGCCAAGAGGTCACTTTGCCATGGGTGATAGTAGACACTAGATCTTCCTCAGAAACAACACAAAGCTGATCCATGGAATTATCTAACCCAAGAAAATCATTGATCACAGATGGGGAAAAGGGGATAAATTTTCCTCTAACATAAACAGAGTAGGGAGAGGAGTATCTATCTAGCCCTTTGGTCAAGTTGACATAAAACTCATAAACCATTTTAGGGTAGAATGGGAGAGGGTGATCCACAGTAAAAAATAAGCCTCTATCTTCAAAAAACTTATCCATGCCCAATTTAGAGAAAGTCTCTCTATCCCTTTTCATCTCAATTATAAAAGCCTTATTAACAATCAGGGCAAACCTATCAGAGGCATCCTTTGATAAAAACTTTTTGGAAAAAGGTTTAAAGGCAGGAGTAATGGAGAGAGATGTAGAAATACCCTTATCAGCCTTCTTTCTGGTGGATGTGCGCCTGGATGTGTGCACATCTGCAGGCACATCCTTTGCAGGAGATGGAATTTTGACAGACTCAACTTCTGTCTCTTCACCAGAGGAGGCATCATTGTCTTGATCCTCTTTTTCTTGTTCAAGATCATCCTTTCCCAGCTTGAAATTTGCATCAGAAGCAGTATCATCACTGTCATAGCTCGACTCAGAATCTCCAGCAGCTTCAGAAATAGGCTCTAGGTCTGTAGCAGCCATCTTCTTTTTCCCTTTCAATTACATGAGGATATTAGCCAAAGGTTCCTCATCACTTATCACAGAAGGCTCAGCAGCAATAGGGGCAGCCTCAGGGGTAGGAACAGGAGGATCAACTGGAGTGGAATTTTCAGGAGTAGGGACAATGGGATCTGTAGGATCAATGGAAGGGAGAGTAGTAACAGAGGGAGCTAGATCAACAGAATCAGAAGGAGGAACAACTTCAGTGGGAGCAATAACAGGGGCAACAACTGAAGGAGGAGGATTTATGGGTTGAGCCCTAGTTCTAACAAGAGGTGCAACTACCTCTTCTTCTTCTTCTTCATCAAGAGCAATGGCAGTAGAGGGCTTACCACCAGGTTTCTTCAAATTTTTAGCCTTGTCAGCTTCTGACAGCTTTCTAATCCTGTGCGATCGACGTAGGTTTTGTTGGGGAACTGGATTAGCAGCATGGCCCAAGGGTTTTGCAGGGGTTAGCTTCCTCTTTTTGGTAGAAGGGTTATCAATAACAAGAGCAGAGGGCAAAACAGAGGCGACAACCGATGGTTATGAAACCGAAGAGGTTGGAGGATTAGGGTTTTCAGAAGCCACTGGAACATTCAAAGGTTCCAATGTAGGTGATTTAGCGGGTGAAGCTTCCATTGAAGATCCAGACGAGGACGATGGGGGAGGAATTTCAGCAAGAAATTTCGATATTACTGGATTGGCAGCAAGGGGAGCTTCAGCAATGGCCATAGAGAGGGGTTCAATATCAAGAACGTCTTTCTCACGAATGTTAGAGTGATCGGCCATTTAAACTGTAAAAAGGTGTTAGGTTGAACAGTGCAAGAAGAATTAATTGCAATGCGTGTGATTGTGTGCAAAAACAAGGGAAGAACGAAGGGTTTAGCTAAGGGTTTATGGGGAAAGTGACGGATGTGAGCCCTAATAAATACTCACAGCTCCCCCTTTTCAGTTTAAACAAGAATCCTTTTCCTAAAAGGTCTCACACATCCTAAATACCTTAGAAGTCCTCTAACGGCTAGAACCCTTTGAGATCACCAAACACAATGTTAGTGTAATCTGCAGGTGATATCGTAGATGATTTCCCAAGTGATATCACAGATGATTTCCTGGACTGAAAATTATATAGTTGTATATTTCTTGTTTGTTATTTAATGGACTAACGTGCTAATATGGTCTGTATAGTCTATGGTTTATGATTATATTTCAGGGTGCAATAGCATCAAAGAAGGAGCTAGACACATGTGGAAATTGGAAGAAATGAATTAATACATTTTATGTATTAATTCGTAATTTTGGCATTCAACAACAACATGTATGAGGACTTTGTCAAAGGTTGTTGCTGAGTTATAGAAGAGGTACAAGGATGATAAAGCAAGGGAGTACAAGGCGTGGAAGCATGGCTTGAGGATTCAACAACTCGGTTGCTACAAATGAGGAAGTGGGAGCTAGAATTGTGGAAACAAATTAACCCACTCTCCCTACACTTCCTCCACGTGCAAGACCAGCCCCAAGGCTGTTATTGGAGTAGCCTTCAAGTATTTGAAGACTATAAATAAGCTTGGAAGGTTTATTTGAAGACATGCCAATTATTTCACATTCACACCTTCGAAAAGCTTAGAGATAGAGTTCTTTGTTTGGTTCTTTTTAATCCTTTCTCCCTTGTAATTTCGCACTTGATTACTTTGGTATCAAGGTGTGTGAAGGCTAGGATAGGATTCCGTTCTTTATCTCTTGTTCCATAGAGCTTAAAATAGATATAGCTATAGGGAACTTTCGGCTTTGTAAATTCATTCATAGTGATTATAAAGTCTTGCCTAAGAGGCACTCTCAAGTTATATTTATATAACTTGAGAAAAACAATTTTGGTGTTTTTATTCCGCTGCAAACTCTTTTACAAAATTGTTTTATTTTCGAAGTGTGTGTGTGTGCCATCCCAAGTGCTATCGTTGGTGCTGTTATCACCTTGGATATCACTTGTGATTCAAGCCGTGACAATTTCAATTGGTATCAGAGCCTCTCACTTGACGATACTAAGTGTTTGGTCCTCTTTATCATGGCTTTTGATCCTGCAAATCCAAACCAAAAACGTCTTCCTGTTTTAGATGGTTCGAATTATGCATATTGGAAAATTCGCCTTCGCTCGCATATCAAATCAATTGATCTTCGAGCATGGCGATCTATAGTTCATGGGTACTCTCTTCCACTCTTACCTCTGATGAGGATGGTGATGTTCGGGTTAAACCTGAAGGTGAGTGGACGAATGAAGAGATCACTCTAGCTAACTATAATGAGAAAGCTCTTAATGCTATCTTTGAGTGGGTTGACATGCATATTTTTAAACTTATTCAAAATAGTTCCACAGCTCAAGAAGCTTGGGATATTTTACAAAGGTTTTGTGAAGGTGATTCTAGTGTGCGTGAAAACAAACTCGAGAGGTCTTACTTGGCAAATTTGAAAGGTTGAGAATGGGTGAAAGTGATACCATTTCCTCTTATTTTGAAAAACTATTTGACATTGCTAATGAGTGTCAACTTTTAGGTGAACCTTTTACAAACAAACAATTGGTTTCAAAGGCTATTAGAACTCTCCCTGAGCGTTTTAATATAAAATTTTCATCTATAGAAGAGGCTCACAATCTTTCTACAATGGATATCAATTCCTTAATGAGCATTTTAAAAAATTTTGAGTCAAACCTTGCCGAGCAAAGTGAAGCTTCTAAGGGCAAGAGTGTTGCTTTAAAAGTTCAATCCTCTAGTGGTTCAACTAATGAGGATGACGAAATTTTTGAGGAATTAGGTGAAGATGCCAGTGTTGCCTTACTTACCAGGAAATATAACTCAATGGTGAGAAAATTTAACAAAGAAAATGTGCAGGTAAAGGCTAAAGAGCAACAAGCCAAGGTGTACAATTCAATGCCCAAGAGGACATTTCCATCTACTCGTAAAGGTGGTCCCATAAGGAGAGCATCATCGATCAATCCAGATCTGATCCAAAATACCTTGAATCAATCCAATGTCATGCTTGCTCGGATGGGGTCATTACTCAAATGAGTGTGCTAACACTCTAAGGAAGATGGGAAAGAACCTATGGGTTTCTCTCGGTGACAATGAGGATGAGGAGACCAATCAATCGAAGATTCAGGATCAAACAAGAATGGTGGTCACAAGCTGTGACTCGGATTACTGTCAGTGATACCCTGTGTGATATCCAAAATGGGATAGCACCCGAGATATCATCCAACAGGTATACGATTTAAATTTGATAAAATGCTGTTTGTTTTGTGGGTTCTGTTAACATGGATGCGGGTTGTTCACAAGATGAGAAGGAGTTCAGCAAGGATGAACTTATTTGTGGTCTAAAGAACCTTTGCAAAGAATTGGTGGATGAATGGAAGAAAGAGAACAAGAAGGTGATCTCTCTGTCCAAAGAGGTTCAAGACCTAACTGATGGCTTGACTAGATTGGAAGTTTAACTCACAAAGAAGGATGTGGAGTGGACAAAGTCAAGAGCAAACTTACTCTTGCCGAGACAACATTCAAGAAACTCAATACGAGTTCTACCAAGTTAGATGCAATTCTTGGGTTGTCCAAACCACTCAAGGTGTATGGGTTTTCAAGAGTCTTTAAATGCTATTACATCTACTTTGTCTAATACAGAAGATAAGTTAATTCTTGTTAAAGAAAGAGATCATGTTGAACAAATACCTTCCGATAAGTCTTCTGACAAGGTAAAAATATGTAACTATCTGTTACTCTGGACATTTGAAAATTGATTGTAAAACTCTTCTAAAGAACAAATTAGCTTCCGTGTGATACCTGAAGTGTTGCCTAGCACGTCGATATCACCTATGTAAGAAGAATTATCAAAGTAGGAAAGTATGGAAACCTAAGTCTAACTCTGATTTGTGATGCCGTATACAATCGCTTTAAAAACTAATGTTGAAGGTTCATGGTATTTTGATAGTGGTTGTTCTCGTCATATGACTGGAACAAAAATATTTTTAAAGGAATATGAACCTATTCAAGGTGGTAGTGTAACATATGGTGGTGGTGGCAAAAGTAATATAGTAGGAAAAGGCGTATTAAATGTACCTGGATTTCCTGCCTTGAAAAATGTTTTGCATGTTGATGGACTGGTAACTAATTTAATTAGTATTAGCCAACTTTGTGATGACAACCTTGAAGTAAAATTCAATAAAAACACTTGTGAAGTCTTTGATTGTACCAATAAGCGTGTTATGACTGGTACTAGGTCAAGTAATAACTGTTATCTTGTTGAGGATAAACAAGTGTGTCATTCTGTGAGGGTTGATGATGCTACCTTATGGCATCAAAAGTTGGGTCATGTCCATTTTCGTAACATTGTGAAACTCATTAATGCTGAAGCTATAAGAGGTATACCTAGTCTGGACATTAGTACAAAAATCATATGTGAAGATTGTTTAAAAGGTAAACAAACACGTGCTACCCATAGTGCTACCCAACATAATGAGGAGTATTCTGGGACAACGACCGTTTTCAATTAATGCATATGGATTTAATGGGGTCCAGTTGAGGTAGACAGATTAGGAGGTAAGAAATATACTTTTGTAATAGTTGATGATTTTTCTAGATTTACTTGGGTATATTTTTTAAAAGAAAAATCAGAAACTTTTGAAAAGTTTAAAGTCTTACATGCTAAAATCAAAAACATGTTTTCTGCTCTTATCATGCGAATAAGATCTGATCATGGAACGGAGTTTGATAATTCATTGTTCTTTACTTTTTGTGAATTAAAAGGAATTAAATATGAGTTTTCTGCTCCCAAAATACCTCAACAAAATGGGGTGGTTGAAAGGAAAAATAGGACCTTACTTGAAATGGCACGTGTGATGTTGTTTTCAAAAAGAATTTCAAAAAGATTTTGGGCTGAGGCCATAAACATAGCTTGTCACACGGCCAATAGGGTTTTTCTAAGACCTGGTACTAGAATGACACCTTATGAAATTTTGAATGGTAGGATACCAAAGGTTCATTATTTTCATACATTTGGGTGTGTGTGTTATGTTCTAAATGATCGGGATTACTTAGCTAAATTTGACTCTAAAAGTGATAAGGCTATATTTCTTGGGTATGCTCAGGACATTCGAGCATATAGGGTTTATAACCTTAGGTTAAAAACCATTCAGGAATCAATTAACGTTGTTTTTGATGATTTAGCAAGTGTTACAGGTGATGGAGTACAGGAATCTCCATTAATATTGCTGGAAGAACTGGAGAATCAAAATCAAGTAAGTGATACCCTGTGTGCCGGCCAAAGTGTTGCCACTGATGGGATAGCATCTCCGGTATCACCCAAGACCAATCCAAAGAATCGAAAAGGATGAACGATCGATGATGATCATGTGCATGAAGACTTGAGAAGGGATCCACCAGCTAGGATCAAAAGAGACCATCCTTCCTCTCAAATTATTGGAGAAGCTAGTGAAGGGGTACAAACAAGGAACAAAGGACATTTTAGTGACCGTGAAATGGCAAGGTATGTGTGTATGTCCACCACATACCACAAGGTAAAATATTCCTGTTTTGTTTCTTCTTTAGAACCCAAAAATATTTATGAAGCTTTAAAAGATAATTTTTGGATACAAGCCATGCAAGAGGAACTTGACCAATTTGCTCGTAATGAAGTTTGGTGTTTAGTACCACGTCCTAGTAATACAAATGTTATTGGTACTAAATGGATTTTCAAAAACAAATCAGATGAGCAAGGAAATATTGTTAGGAACAAAGCTCGTCTCGTAGCACAAGGTTACACCCAAATTGAAGGTGTTGACTTTGATGAGACCTTTGCTCCCGTTGCTAGAATAGAATCCATAAGACTCCTCTTGGCTATAGCTTGTTTTCTAAAAATTACTTTGTTTCAAATGGATGTTAAAGCCGCCTTTTTAAATGGTTATTTAAAAGAAGAAGTTTTTGTTGAACAACCAAAAGGATTTGAAGATCCTAATCTACCAAACCATGTATATAGACTTGATAAAGCTCTATATGGCTTGAAACAAGCTCCACGTGCATGGTATGGTCGCTTAACCTCTTTCTTACATGAATATGGATTCACAAGAGGTGAAGCAGATAGGACCTTATTTATCCTAAGGCATGGCAAAGAAATAGTCATTGTTCAAATCTATGTTGATGACATAGTCTATGGCTCTACTTCTCAAACGTGTTTAAAAGATTTTGTAGAGGCTATGACATCAACATTTGAAATGAGCATGATTGGAGAGTTAACATTCTTTCTAGGCTTGCAGGTGAAACAATCAAATGAAGGAATATTCATTTCACAAAGCAAGTATGCAAAGAGCCTAGTAAAAAGATTTGGGTTGGAAGGAGCAAAAGTTCAAAAATCCCCATGTGTTCTTCTCTCAAACTTGGTAGAGATCAAGTAGGTGAGGATGTTGATCCTACTCTTTATCGTTCAATGATAGGTAGCCTCCTCTATCTCACTTCTAGTCGTCCCGATATCATGTTCGGCGTGTGTGTTTGTGCACGTTATCAAGCCAATCCTAAAGTCTCTCACCTTAATTCTGTCAAAAAGATAATTAAATATGTTTCAGGAACAAGTGAATTAGGGATTTGGTTTAGTAAGGATACTAATACCAATTTGGTTGGCTTTAGTGACTCGGATTGGGCAGGGGATATGGATGATAGGAAGAGTACTAGTGGGGGGTGTTTTTACTTGGGCAACAATTTAGTCTCATGGTATAGTCGTAAACAAAATTGTGTTTCTCTCTCCAAGTGAGTCCGAGTATGTGGCGGTGGTAGTTGTTGTTCACAACTTATTTGGCTAAAACATATGTTAGATGACTATGGCCTAGAGAGTAATTCTTTGACTATGTCTTGTGATAACTTTGAGTGCTATCAACATTTCAAAAACCCAGTTCAACATTCCCGTACCAAACACATTGACATACGTCATCATTTTCTTAGAGATATGGTAGATAAAGGCCTAATTAATATTGATCATATTGATACTAAGTATCAAGCTGGTGACATCTTTACCAAGGCCTTAGACCACGAGAGATTTTCTAGTTTGAAAAGATCTCTTGGTCTTTGTAATCTACGAGTACGTTTCGTCTGTGCTACCCCAGGTGATGTTATCACTTAGGGTAACACTTGTATATTAGTGTATTTTTTTTCTTTCTTTCTTTGCTTATTTACTTAAAAAAAAAAAAAAAAAAAAAAAAAAAAAATACTTTATTATTTGTTTAAATCTAGCTAGCTTGTTCTAGGCATGGCACATCTTGACCTTTTTGTTATGGTAGGTTATTATTTAGGTTAGCACGTCGATATCATTCCCCTTCATATGCTTAAAGTGACAAAGTCACTAATATTTTCTTTTTGATAAATAAAAGACAAAGGCATTTATCCATACTATTCTCTCGAGCTCGGGGCACGGTGTTCGGCAACGATGTACTCTTGCCAATGAGAAGGTATGAGGTGATTTATGCTAAGTATTAGGGACATGGAGTTCGCTACTACAGTGTACCCTACTTGAAAGGCATAGATCACTTGGTCTCTACACTTGAAATATAACTTGAAGCACGGAGCTCGTTACTACGATGCTTTCTTCTTTAAAGAAGTGTATTGAGACGTGTTTAACAAGCAATGTACTTAAAAAATTATATATAGGCATATAATGCCTAAAGTGCATGAAAAATGCTCAGCTTGTTATGCTTGAAATGCTTGAAAATGAAAATATTTATCAAGGGGTTTTATATCATATGTGTTATCCTACGTGTTACCATCATTGCCTTAACACATTAGTGTGTGCTATATTAGTTTTTTTTTATTTTTTCGAAATATTGTTGATTAATTTCTCAAAATCTGAAAGTCTTTTTAATTAAAGAGTTTACGATTTTGAAAACGTCTTCAACAAGTTTCCTTTATTTTTGGTAAACTTAATTAAGTAACTAACCCTTATTTATTTAATTTGTGCATATAATGTTTTGGGCTTAGTTACAAATTATTTAGTTTACTTATTTTTTGTTTTTTTCGTTTATACTTAAAAAAAAATATTTTCTTTATTTTTTTAAATTTTTTCAACCGTGTAGTTTTTAAGTCGGTTAGGGGTTTTATTTTAAAGGTGTGGTTAGGGTTAATGTTTAAAATATGTGGATGGGGTTAAAGGAGAGATTATATAGGAGTAGATTAGATAGGTTCTTAAGATGTCAAATCAAATTAAGAGTTTGTTCCCCATTTAATCTCCTCCTTCCTATTTTCTCTCAACCTCCTCCGTCTCTCTCTCTATACGTTACCCTCACCTCTCTCTAAAACCCCCTTTCAGCGTCTTCTTCCCTTCTCAACCTAGGTCAAAATACGTTCCAAAAATCCCTCAAATCTCCATGGCATCTCCATCCAATACCAATGCCGAACCATCTCACACGGACCAAATGGACATCTCACCTAGCATTGCTCCTTCCGTGGCATCTCGCGTGGCCATGGAAACTTCCCCAATGATCACTCCAAGCTCTTCTCCACCAACAATGGCAATTGTTCCTACCTCTGGCCCCAATGCCTCGTTTGATCAAGGCATTCCTAAGGTGACTCTCATCCCTACCGAGCCAAAAAGGAAGAGGAAAGCCCCAACTGTCAAGCTGTCTCCCCAAATCGCAAAAAGGAGGTCTTCCAACCGCATTAGATCAATCAGGTCCAAGGCAACCTCAAATACCTCCCTTGATCTAGATGATGTCTCAGAAAGCTCTATTGATGTGTCCTCACCCCATGTGAGTGACGAGAACTTTGAAGCAAACAAGGAAAAGGAGCCTTACGTGGACTCATTTGATGCTTGGGTAGATGGTGATGAAGAGGAGACTCTCTCGATTTTCGGAAAAAGAAGGCGAAGGGCAAAGCGTGAGTGCTACCAGAAGTGCTAGCAAGAAGAGGATATCATCCGAGGTAACACTTGCCCCCTCTTGTTTCCTAAACATTCCTCTAGTGATAATTACGGTGATGAGGTTACTCAAAGGCGAAGAGGATAAAGCTTTTCCAAAACCTTTTCTTACTTTGGAGTATTATAAAAAGGAAAATATGGAACTTTGGTTGAATAGTCTAAGTAAGAGGATTTTAAAAGAGAAGCACATTGATGAGGGTCGGTTGGAAAAGGAAGGAGTGGTTCGGTTTTTAAGGACAGGAATTTTATTAATGCTAATAATCATGCATCGAGTTTTGTTGAGAGTGTTATTCGCAATTTCTTTGCCAATTTGCATGCTCATTTGGATGATGAAGGGTCTGCGCTAAATATGGAAAAGTGTTTGTTAGGGGAAGAGTCTATTCTTTTACTCACCTTACGATTAACAAAGTTTTAGGCCTCCCTAATGTAGATGATGAGAGCATTAGGGTCAATAGAGATGAAATGGTAAAATTGCTCACTCACAACAAAGCTGCGGTCTTGGCCTTTGAAAGAGAAACTTCATGCTTCTAGATTATCTTCTCTCTATTACTGTACTACACAAGCTGTGCATCTTCAATTGGCTTCCTACAACTAATGAACCTATTGTGACTTTGGAGCATGCGAATGTGTTGTATAGATTGGGTAAAAATTTAAGGATTAACTTTGGAAGATTAGTGTTTAAACACTTAGCTTCATGGGGTAGAAAAAGGAAGTGAACATTAGTTTTTTCCCTATCCTTCTCTAATCTTCAAAGTTTTGGTATTTCAATCCTTGCCCATTGAAGCCTCGATGTTTTTACCACTTGAACACGAGTACTATACCATTGATCAACAAGCTGAAAAAGGGTAAAAAGGTATACTAAAGATCTTCCTTGGAACAAATTCGATGAAACAACCCACTGCTCCTCCCGGTGCTATCTCACGTGATACCCCAAGTGCTTCCCAGGTGTTGCCCCTCATACTTTTGCAGGAACCCGATGCCGCAAGTATTCGAACAACATGATGAATCTTTTGGGCAACTCTGGACCATCTATCCCAAAGGCTACGGTTCTCAACTTCTGCACAAAGCAGTCAAGTGCAATAGGAGAACTTCTGAGGGATGGGCTAAGCTTAAGCGGGTAACGAGATGCTTTTATTGATGAAATTTCTTCCCAAACGGGGGAGGATCTGCTGCTGCTGGAACTTACGGAGGCGGTGCTACTGCGGGTGCTACCACGATCTTGGCCCAAGTGATGGTGGAAGTGATAGGGAAGGAGATCGGGAGGAAGAAGAGGAAGAAGAGGAGTTTGAAGAAGAAGAAAATTTGAACCTTAAGGTTGATAAACTGAAGGTTTATGTTGCCGCTATCATATGGGTGACTATTTTTGTGGTGGTCCTACAAACAATGTTTTTATTTTGGTGATGTGGTGGTTCCTTAAACAATTTACTTTTATTTTGTTTATATTTGCTAAAACACTTTAGTGGTTTGTTAAATAACTTAATCTGCTAGGATGATATTTTGCTACAATGGTTATGGTTTTTAATGGTTACTTAGTTTATTTCGAAAACTTTTTAAAGTTTGAAATAAATTAGTTTATTATGATAAATCATTGTTTTAGGATTAGCTCCTTGATTAAGGGGGAGTTAATTTTTGTGGAGATATTATTCTATGGTCTATGCTCTATACATTTGTATATAGACTTATCCTACAGGACAGCAGCACATTAAGTTTGGAAAGAAATATCCAACTAAGGGGGAGATTGTTAGTGTAATCTGCGGGTGATATCGTAGATGATTTCCCAAGTGATATCACGAGATGATTTCTGGGATTGAAAATTATATAGTTGTATATTTCTTGTTTGTTATTTAATGGACTAACGTGCTAATATGGTCTGTATAGTCTATGGTTTATGATTATATTTCAGGGTGCAATAGCATCAAAGAAGGAGCTAGACACATGTGGAAATTGGAAGAAATGAATTAATACATTTTATGTATTAATTCGTAATTTTGGCATTCAACAACAACATGTATGAGGACTTTGTCAAAGGTTGTTCTTGAGTTATAGAAGAGGTACAAGGATGATAAAGCAAGGGAGTACAAGGCGTGGAAGCATGGCTTGAGGATTCAACAACTCGGTTGCTACAAATGAGGAAGTGGGAGCTAGAATTGTGGAAACAAATTAACCCACTCTCCCTACACTTCCTCCACGTGCAAGACCAGCCCCAAGGCTGTTATTGGAGTAGCCTTCAAGTATTTGAAGACTATAAATAAGCTTGGAAGGTTTATTTGAAGACATGCCAATTATTTCACATTCACACCTTCGAAAAGCTTAGAGATAGAGTTCTTTGTTTGGTTCTTTTTAATCCTTTCTCCCTTGTAATTTCGCACTTGATTACTTTGGTATCAAGGTGTGTGAAGGCTAGGATAGGATTCCGTTCTTTATCTCTTGTTCCATAGAGCTTAAAATAGATATAGCTATAGGGAACTTTCGGCTTTGTAAATTCATTCATAGTGATTATAAAGTCTTGCCTAAGAGGCACTCTCAAGTTATATTTATATAACTTGAGAAAAACAATTTTGGTGTTTTTATTCCGCTGCAAACTCTTTTACAAAATTGTTTTATTTTCGAAGTGTGTGTGTGTGCCATCCCAAGTGCTATCGTTGGTGCTGTTATCACCTTGGATATCACTTGTGATTCAAGCCGTGACAATTTCACACAACAACCTTCGAAATATAAGGAGATTAAAATAAACAAGATTTTGATAGATTTTTATGAAAACAAAAATAAGTCAGTCATATCTTTTCAAAAACAAAATCCCTTTCAAAATTGTCCTTCCTTTTCAAACTTGGATTGATACACACCTTTCCTCTTCATATAAGATTTTGGAAAACAAAAACTTGTTAAATCAAGGAGTAAATTAAGAATGAAAATAAATTAACTAGCATATTTACAAAGCACCTATATGACCAAAAAAATGCAGTATGCCTAGCATGATGCAAACATACAAGTGAAGGAAAGATCTCAGCTTATGGATGTAGCATAAGATGTGAGTCACATATGGGGACACATTTAGATCACAAAAAGTCAATGAGCAATAATTCAATCTGCACAGCCTCTAGGATGCATCCACCAATTTTTTGTTGTGGATTTTTACATTGTGAGTAGCTTTCACTTTACTTTAGTCCCAAAGATAGCCCTTTTTCCCAATGATCTTATCAAGTTTGATTTCAAGATTTCTTATGATAATCACTTGATCACAATGGTCTGGCTTCATACTAAGGGTGAAGCAGCTGTTTCTCACTTATATTTTTACTTTTATAGCACCCACTGTGAGATACCTAGGAAGGTTATATCAAGTCATCAAAAGATGACATGAACAGGAAGTGCTCACAATTAAGTGATCAAAAACAATGTCAAGGATGAAGACTCACAAGTGACCACACTGAGAAATTTCGTGCTAATGCATGATTTTTTTTCAGTTAATCTAATATACAGATGTGTTAGAGGATATGAGACACATTTGTGCTCACAACCTTAGATTTCACACAAACCAAGAGACTTCCTCAAGGAGGAAAATCTCTCCAAATCTAATACCTTTGTATATATATTAGCCAATTGATTTTCAGTCCCAACAAATTCCAGACACACAGTTTTTTGTTCTACAAGATCCCTAATGAAATGATGTCTAATATCAATATGTTTTGTTCTAAAATGTTGGACAGGATTTTTAGATATGTCTAAGGCACTTTTGTTATCACAAAAAGCAGTCAAAATTTTGCTATTTAATCCATAATCTTTCAACATTTGATTCATCCAAAGCAGTTGTGTGCAGCAACTTCCAAGGACAACATATTCTGCTTCAGCAGTACAGATAAAGACACACAATTCTGCTTCCTACTATACCAAGACACAAGGTTATTTCCTAGGTAGAAACATCCACCTGTGGTACTCTTTCTATCATCACTATTTCCAGCCCAATCAGAATCTGTATAGCCAACCAAATTGGTATTTGTCTTTTTAGAATAATGCAACCCCAGGTTCACAGTCCCACTCACATATCTAATGATTATTTTCAAGGCTTTAAGATGAGACACCTTTGGTTTAGCTTGATATCTTTCACAGAGACACACACTATACATAATGTCAGGCCTACTTGCAGTGAGGTAAAGCAGACTTTCAATCATGCTTTTCTACAGGGTTTGGTCAACACTCTCACCATCAGAATCATGACTCAGCTTTTGGGAAGATCCCATTGGTGTTCTTTGATGTGAAGAGTGTTCAAGTTCAAACTTTTTCACAAGGTTCTTGGCATACTTAGACTGAGAGATGAACATGCCATCTTTGAATTGTTTTATTTGTAAGCCCAAGAAATAATTCAACTCACCTACCATACTCATTTCAAATGTGGAAGTCATGCTATCCACAAATTCAGCAAGCATAGGGTCAGAATTTGACCCAAACACAAAATCATTCACATAGATTTGTGCCACAAGAATCTCCTTTTTGTTTTTCCTCACAAACAATATTTTGTCAACCTCACCTCTCTTGAATCCTAAGCGAAGCAAATGGTCAGTTAACCTACCATACCAAGCTCTAGGGGCTTGCTTTATTAGCCCATACAGAGCTTTCTTCAACTTATGCACATGGTTAGGATACTTGGAGTCCACGAAGCCTTTAGGTTGTTCAACATAGGCTTCCTCATTTAATATCCCATTTAGAAATGCACTCTTAATATCCATTTGATGAAGAGTAATCTTGAGATAGCAAGCAATGGCTAACAAAAGCCTAATGGACTCAATCCTTGCAACAGGAGCAAATGTCTCCTCAAAATCAATTCCCTCAATTTGAGTGTAACCTTGAGCAACTAACCTAGCTTTATTTCTAATGATCACACCTTGCTCATCAGTTTTGTTCTTGAAAATCCATTTGGTTCCTATGACATTTCCATGTGAGGGTCTAGGGACAAGAGTCCAAAGGGTCTAGGAACAAGAGTCCAAACCTCATTCTTTTCAAATTAAATCAACTCATCTTGCATAGCAAGAATCCAGTCAGCATCTTTCAATGCTTCAGCAATATTATTAGGTTCAATTTTTAAAACAAAACAACAAAAGCTTACCTGGAAGTATGCTGAGGAGCAACTCCATAAATCAGCTATCTTTCTATAGTCCACTTTGTCCTTTTGTCTAGTTCTCACTTGAGCATGCACATCTCTCACAACTTGTGAAGTGGGGTGGTTTTTCTGGATTTTAGAAGAAATATCCTTTGATCTATCCACACACCCATCCACATTATCTTCTGGAACATCATCCTGATCAGATTCAAAGGAACTGTCGTTAGTTACAGGATTTTGAGTGAATGTGGGAGCATATGTGGGTTCAGATGTGGATGCAGATGTGTCCACATCCTTGGTTACATCCTTAACAGGTTCAGCATATTTTTCAGCACTGGAAGTTTCTGTTGTTTTTTCCGCACATGTTTCTTCATCCTTCCAGTCCAGTAAGCAACCTGAAACATCATCCTCAGCAGTCTTGAGGTTAAGATCATGTGAGTCATCAAAAATAACATTAGCAGATTTCATAATGGTCTTAGTTTTGAGATTAAAAACTCTGTAAGCTCTACTATTAGTGGAATATCCCATGAAAATTGCTTTATCACTCTTTGAATCAAATTTAGACAAATATTCTCTATCATTGAGAATGTTACAAATGCACCCAAACACATGAAAATACTTCACTGTGGGTTTCTTTCCAAGAAGGATTTGATATGGAGTGACAGTGCTACCAATCCTAAGAAACACTCTATTGTCAATGTGACAAGCAGTGTTTAAAGCTTCTGCCCAAAATTTCTTGGACAAATTTTTAGAACTCAGCATAACCCTAGCCATTTCTTGCAAAGTTCTATTCTCTCTTTCAGCAATTCCATTTTGCTGTGGAGTGATTGGTGCAGAAAACTCATGTGTGATTCCCTTAGAATTGCAAAAATTAGTAAACATTTGGTTCTCATAATCAGTGCCATGGTCAGACCTAATCCTCACAGTCTTAAGACCATAAAGATTTCTAACCATTTTATACCAATTCTTGAATTCTCCATTTGTCTCAGATTTTTCCCTTAAGAACATTGCCCAAGTGTACCTAGAATAATCATCAACACACACAAAGGCATACTTTTTCCTACCAAAGCTTTCTACTTCAATAGGTCCCATTAAATCAGTGTGAATCAGCTCCAAGCACCTAGATGTGGAGTACTGTTGGACCTTTTTATGTGTTGCTTTTGTTTGCTTTCCCTTTTGACATGAACCACAGACATCAGGATTCTTGAAATTCAGTTTAGGGAGGTCTTTAATAGCTTCAAACCTTTGAAGTTCTTCCAGAGTTCTACAGCTAGCATGCCCTAATTTTTGATGCCACAGATTGACATCATTAGCTTTTGAGCTTAGACAAGACAGATTGTCACCAAATTGGTAACAATTGTCAGCAGATCTAGGACAAGTAAATACACATTTATTGTCTTTATCAAACACTTCACACAAGTGTTAATCAAACTTCACATAAAGGTCATCATCACATAGTTGACTGATGCTTATCAGGTTGGCTTTCAAGCCTTCCACATGGTACATGATGCTGCAGGAATTGTGCTTATCAATCTTCCTCCACGTGGCAGGACGAATCACCTGTCTCCTTGACCTGAAATCAGAACCCACGACTAGCCGGATGTGTCTCCGGCGAAGACACTCGGGCGTGAGAGTAAGATAACGGTATATTATAGCTCAAAATGTATTGAATAGTGAACTCAGATAACAAAATGGCAGTTACCTCTCACCGTTTGGTAGTGATGAAGTATTTATAGGAAGAAGTGATGTATTTTTGGGGAGGCAACATGTCCTCCGAGATTGTAGCGGCGGTTACTTGGTCGTGGGCACGTGTCTATAACGGTCCCTGATTTGTAGGGATGTGGTTATGAGAATTGTTTAACCAAATAAGCCGGCAAGCGTCAGGTCGTCATTTGCTAATTTAGGTCGAGGTCGCCACTTGTGTAATGGTCGACCTGACTGTCGGGTAGAGCATGGTTCGTACCCGAATGGTAGTATGAATCATGAGGTCGGACTAAGTTAGGTCGGGACCTGGTAGGTCGGACCATGGGCTTAGTCGACTGATGCTTGAGATGGGCTTTGGGCCTCGTTCTGATTGGGCCAGCCCCATTGAAAATGTGACAGTCAAAGCGGCCTGCGATTGGGCTTTACTCGTTTGGCCCAACTCGACATTTTTGGTATGTTCAGTGGCCCCCAACTTTCGAGTTGACTCCGTCGACTTGGAAGTTAAGATCTTTGATGAGAACTATTTTATTCGCAGGTCGATACTCGTTCTGAGGTATAGTCGACTTTTGATGACGTGGCACCATCCTGGTCGTTGGCGATGAACGGTAGGAGATGAAGGAGCGCCGATTTTAGTAATGATTGCAATTCTGACGCTTGGAACTCCTTCTCGAAAACCGCTTTAGCTTTTAATTTTGGAAAATTAATTCCTATTTTCTTTTCCCCTTCCAAATTTAGGAAAATAGAAATACTCAGTCTTCTTCCCAAATTCGAATTCTTACCGTTTCCAAACTCTCCTTCTCCGGCGATAATCACGGAATTGCAGAAAGATTTAAAACTCAGTTCTCGGCTTCAGCAACGAACTCCCTTTCTGCAATCAATTAAGGTATTTCCCTTGTATATTTGCTTTAGGGCTTTGATTTCTGCTTTGTGTTTAATTCCGCCATGGCTAGGACCTTTAGTAGTGAACCAGGAGCTTGGTACGGGTATTGCACTGTTAACCGTAGAGTATGTAAGCACATAAACGGTGGGTGGAGAGAGATGTCATTGAGCGAGTGTGCCTCTATCTTGACCAGGTGGGAGTTGAACTTTAGTGAAATAAGGTTGCCAGTTGCAGGAGAAATTGAAAATGTGGTGATTGACGACTCAAATGTTGTCGCTTTTCATCTATTTCATGAATTGCTTGATCATATCACTTTGTTTTATGTTAGGGATGTCCACAAACCCTCTTTCCTTAGGAACAGAATAGGTTTTCCAGGGGAGTTTAGGTCGCCCTTAGGTAGGTCGACTGAATGTGATCATAGGGCCCGACTCCCCTGTTTCTCCTTCTTCTTGTACAGATATGACAACTCAAGAAGGAAATGCTGCTTCGACCTCTTCAGGCCCCCGAATTGTGGATGCGTTTGGCTCCTCTGTTGTACCGGGGAAGAACGAGAGAGGATATATACCCAGTAGGCCTCTTCGAGGAAAGAAAAATATGGAGTCCCGATATGACATGGTTTATGATTTCTGTGGAGTAAGTAGAGTGGATTATAGGATAACCATCCTTAGTAAGGCGGACTTTATGGCCAAGTTCCGTACCAGCTTCACTACTGATGCCACTAGGGTGGCCTTCTTTTATGGACAGTTTGAGGCGGGGTTGAGGTTGCCCTTAGATCCCTTTATCAACGAGTTTCTGGAGTGCATGGATGCTCTTCCCCTCCAGCTTGGGCCAACACTTGCAGTACTAGTGTGCTTTGCCATGGTATGTAGGTTTCTAGGCCATGAACCTTGCATGAGAGTCTTCAAGGAATTTTTCGCTCCAAAGCTCGACAAGGCAGATTGGGGGATTAGTACTCCTTCCAAACCCAATTCTCCAAAATTGTTTGCCAACCTTCCCAACAAGCATAGCAGCTGGAATTCCCATGTGGTAGTTGTAGAGAGTAGGCTGGGATGGGAGTTCCCCTTGCCAAATAGTGAGTCTGATTCTATTGACGAGGAAAACTACTGGGAGCCTCCATGGCACCAAACCTTGTATAGGAAGTTGTGCGCGTTGGTCAAGAAAGGGCCCATTAGCTGGGAGGTGCTAGGGACGACCAAGTATAACTATATCCAGGCTGGGATGATGCCTGGGGATGGAGTGGTAGAACCCCTTGTTCCTGTATTGAGAGGCCAGGTATATCCGGACTGGGTTACTCATTCCTTGGGTAGGTTGAAGGAGAACTGTCAATTTTGTCAGAAGAATGAAAATTACTGCAAAGACCACGGAGAGCATGTTGGTGGTAAGGATTTACTTGACACTCGCATTCATTAGCTCGTCCATTGTTAACTTGCATAAGTAACTTATCATTGGCACATAGCGTTATTTTTAGCTGCATACACAACTCTTAGATCGTCCGTTGCCTGCTCGTATGTAGAACTTAGTTAGCTCGTACATAGAACTATTTCGAATTGCAACTCTTTATCAGATTGCCTGCTCGTATGTAGAGTTATTCAATTCGTACATAGAACTGCTTTGAATTGTATCAATTACCTCGTCAATTGTTTACTCGTAGAACTGTTTTGAATTGCCGAGCTAACACTTGATTTCTTTGATGTCGTGTAGTTTTAACTCCCGAACAAGAAGCGAATATGGTGCGTATTGTTGGGGTTTCTGATAAGAGGAAAGCCAAGAGGGCTCATGGGGCTGCCAATGCTAAGGCGAGCAGAGAGAGAGAAGCTGCTACTAGGAACAATTTGCTCCCGAAGGATGTCGCTGGAATGATCCCAATGGAAGAGGTCGAGCTGGAAGACCCTTTGCAAAGCGGCACCCAATCCAATGATGCTAATGAAGGAGGTGACGATTCCCACAGGTCAGTCAGGGCAAGTCTGAGCTCCGACCCAAATCAAGATGCCAATGTGGAGACCTCTGGAGCTGGGATGGCGGGGGCTAGCCCTTTACAGGTTGTCAATGTTGATGACGATGATATGGAAGAAGATGAAGACGATCGTCCTCTAAGTTCGAAGAAGAGGTCCCGATCTGAGAAGGGAAAGTCTGTGTCCTCGAGTCAATTGCCTCCACCAGCCTTCTTTCCTCCCAGTAAGGAGTCTCTGGATGAAAAAATGAAGAGGTTGAGTGATGTTCCTCCGCTAGAAGGGTTTAACAGCTTGAGCCGCCGCTATCCCGACATGAGCCTGGGCCAAGTGATTGTTAGGAGGGCAATAGATGTCGACCTCCTAGCTCATTTCGCTGATAAGGGGATCACCCCCGAGGAATTTTCTGCTCGTTCTGGGATGGCTCATAGTGAGGTAATTTGTCATTTTCTCTTTCATTGTAGTTGCTTATCCCTTTACTCGATCCACTTAAATTACGAGCTAACACTTCTTCTGTTTCTTTGAAATGTAGAATCTTACTATGGTCGAGCAGGTGAAAAGCTCTTGGAGAGCTTCCATTGAGAGGGAGAGGCAAGCCCTTCAAGATTATTCCAAAAAGGCTAAAGAGCTTGCGGATTTGAAGGAGAAGTACAACGATCTGGACAACTCATATGAAGCTAATGAGATGGTGAAGACAAAGGCCCTGTCCGACCTCGAAGCTACAGAATCCAAGCTCAAGGAAGTAACTTCAGAAAGGGATGCTGAGCGCCTTGCTCATGAGAGGACGAAGGTTGAGCTTGCCACTGTCTCCAAACTTCTTGCCGATAAAGATTCTTTTTTGAAAGAGCTTAACGAGGAGCATAACTCAGCTCGAGCTAAGTGGAAGGAGGCTCTGGAGAAGGCTGGCCCTGATGCTGTGGAGAAGTTCAAGGAGGGAGATGAGTTCTATAATGCCATAGTCACCAAGGCTCAGGACTTCCTGGAGGTGGGTAAACGTCACATGGCGCGGCGGGCTATGGTGGATCCAACTGCTGAGGTCACCCTCGAGCAATTAGCTCGTTGGTTCTCTGAAGCCCAGTACGACATGCCCGCTCGTGGTGGACACTCCCTTGTTCCTTATCTTGAGAACGACTTGGCCTTTATAGCCCAGGAAGACCAAGAGGATGGCTGTGAGAAGTGGGAAGCTCCCCCTGTTGACTATAGGAATTTTGATGTGGTTCTGCAAGAGCTTGAAGATGCCGCCACTATGGAAGAAGAAAATGAGCTAGTTTACACGTAGCCTGCAAACCCATTGGCCCTCAAAGAACAAGAAGATGGGGAGGGTCGAAATGCTACTGACGACCAAACTGGCGTCAGCCAAAACTCTTGAATTTCTTAGCTGAATTGTAATGAAAAAGTCCCAACCAACATTTTTGCTCTTTTGATTTCTTGAATATTTGGATGCCTTGGCCCTATTTTTTGGGAGGCAAGATACTTTTGTAAGTTTATTTTGTCTAAGTTGATAGGTCTAAAGTCGCACGCCTAAAAATTAATTACCAAGACAAGACTTGGCTACAAAACTGTAGCTAGGACAAGTCCAGGGTCGATCCACTGAAGAACGGTTATTTGATTGCACAATTGTCACTTGACAAGATTGGGGGTTTGTTTGATTTTAATTAAATTCCTAAAACAGAAATTAAGAACTAAGTTGTAAATAATTAACGGAAAGCACTTCAGATTTGTCTCCGTCCCCGTTTATCAATTCAATATCATTGGCACAATTTCTTTCCCTTCCTCCCTATTCACTTGATCCGGAATATATTTCAATTCCTATTTCTTTCTTATTAATGGTTATAAGCAGTGACACACTCACCTATTCCCCTAATCAATACCTAAACCTAACTGACACAGTCTAGATTCACAATATTGATTGATAAAGCTCTAAGAAATTAAGATCAAGAATTTCACTATTCTTTTGCAAATAGATCAAAACCTAGTTTTACCCCCTTTTTAATTTACCACGACACGTGCATAAATCTCAAAGATGCTACTTGTGTAAAATCCTAATCTGACACAGACTTAAGATTAAACTAGCATTAAATCAATTACAAGGAATAAGAGGGTGATCAAATCTCAAAACCCTAGAAACGATTTAGCAATTAAAACAAGTAAAACTATGAATAGGGATTCAGAAATAAAGAAATCGATACCTCAATTGAATTAAACAAACGGTTCAGGATTCAAATCCGAAGCAATGGAATTAGTTCTCCATAAAAACTGTAAAATCTCTCTAAGAAAAATAATGATAAAAAGACCCCTAAAACTGAAGTTGAAACAAGTATTTATACTTGTTCCCAAATAACAATACTAAATTATAAAGGAAAACTAAAAAGGAAAAGGAAAAGAAAATAATAATAATAAAAATAATAATACTAATGCTTCCTTCAATCCACGTCAGTCAACGCCAATTCAATTCCCGGTCAACGCTTGGCTTCCTTGGTCCACGCCATTGGCTTTGATTTTGGAAACTTTAATTGCTTAGCTAAATGAAAAGATTTAGTTTCCAAAACAAACCAATCCCACTTCTCAATTAATTCATGCCTTGGCATAAGAAAATAACATTGCCCACTTTAATACTGATTGTCCTTTTTCAATTTAAATTGACTTTCATAACCTTTCACACACGTGCCATTATATTTTTCAAATTCTTCGTTTTCACTTTGGTCCTCGAAATTCTGCTTCTTTGTAATTTGATCTTTGAACTTCAGCTTCTCGCAGTTTGGTCCCTGCACTTCTGATAATAGCACTTTATCTTCCACATTAATAAACTTTTTCAGGACAACACAAAATCACTCAAAATGTCTCACAATTACAAATATTTCCCACAACTTACCAATTCATAGTTTACTCAAAATTACATTAAAACTAGACTAAATTACATCAAAATAATGATAAACTGTCGAGAAAAATAGGGAATTAGGTATAATGAAATTCGCCACATCAAATTCCCCCACGCTTAGACCATTACTCGTCCCTGAGTAATATCCTAACCCCACTCTAAGCACCGGTCTAATCAGCGTAGCATGGGAGGAAAATGATCCCTAATCTCCTCTAAACCACCAATCAAAAATCAACAAACTCAAACAACTCAATCAACATACTCGGAGAATGAGGCTCCGCTCCTTATCACTCCAAAAATAATAATGGTACCAATGGCCTTAGCTCGATCCCAACTCCAAATATGCAAAAACGGGACATCCAAGCTAAGGCCCACACATCAAAAAGCTAGGGGGAACTACAATGTCCTAAGCTTCCCCCACGCTTATCTCACACTACAATCTCCCTCATAAACTAAAGTTTTTTGTATGCTTTATAATTAAGCACAAACTTTACCTCGTAACAAAACACCTACACCCCCTTATATCTCCACAAAAGAACGAGGATTTTCTAACCTAACGCCTCTAAACCAAACCTCCTACTCCAATAATGATTAATCCTACCCTACGCTCCAAATCCTCCCTTATGTCTCCCACTCCGGTGATGTAAAGGATATGCAATGTTTCACTTCCTCACCTTTTGCCTAGGTGCCCTCTCGGGTTTTCACCTAGCCTCTCTTTTTTTTTTTTTTTTCATTTTTTTTTTTATTTTATTTTTTTCTTTTCACAACACACCCTCTCCTTTTGCCTAGGTGTCGTTTCTGATTTTCACCTAGCCACTCTTTTCTAATTTATTATTTTTTTATATATATATATTTTTTTAATTTTTTTTTTTTTTTTTTTAAGGAAAATAACTATACAACACAAAATATGTAGGTACACCCCACCCCCTCACCAAAACGTTGCATTGTCCCTAATGCAAGTTAACAATCAAAATCAAAAAAAAATAATAATAATAATAAAAAATAGAGGTGGTACCAGATATCTACTCATAACCCACATCAAAACCAAAAATCAAAATGAGTACACATTTAGAGACATCAGTAAACAAACCTCAAAGAACGCGTGAGTTTGGATCCTCTGTTTCAACACCATCTTCAAATTGATCATGGCATATGCACTATCAAAATCCTTCATTTTCACTCATAAAGTTATCATAAATTGAAGGTCTCATTATTTGGCTTCCTTGTGCGAACGTACTGATGAATAGATCCGATGAACCAAATTGTACTCACAGCACTCCAAAGAGGCATTCAGTATCGAATGAAATGTCTCTATTGATACGGTCAACTCTGCTTCAAGCATCCAAACAACTTACAATGCTTTCCCCCGTCCTAGGAATACATCCAACTGCTTCACAGATGAAACCTGATACTGTCTCGTTGCATCCAAATTTTTGTATTTTTTTTTTCTGAACAAAAACTAGCAGATCCATGGCATAAGCTACACCCATTATATTATATTATCGCTGCTCAAATACCGGAACCCTCGAATATTGGTGAGTCACCCATATGTCGTGGAGAGCAATTAAAGATGCCCCTGCATCAACCATTCAACCGCTACTACATCTATAAGAGGGGTCATCACCTCCCTCGTGTGTATCTTTTATCTCCAACACATTTTCAATCATATCATGTTCCTCCTCCTCGATTGCCCCACTCAGCTCAGTAACCCTCAGCAACAGTTTTAGCTCCTCCTCAGTAACATTTGGTTCACTCCTTCCCATTACTCTCGACAACCAATTTTGTACAACAACACCTCCCAAATGTAATCACGCTATATCAACACTTACAATCACTCACCAACAACAATAACCAATAATAATAACCACACACTCGATTCAACCCCGCCACGAATCCCCAAGAAATTTACGGCTCAACAAAGAAATAATGTCGAAGCTTACCTTGCACTGCTTTTCCAAATCCCCGGAACTCCACCTTGTTGCTCCTGGTCAATGCTCCTCAAGATTTTTCAAAAATAAACCCAAATTCGAAAATTCTAGGTTTTCGAAATTGCTTGTACCCAATAAGAAATCGACGGTTGAATGTGGTGTGTAATGGGTCGGATTTTTATGGGGAAGGCGGTGTATAGTTGCAATTCGGGTTTTAATGGGAGTAATTGATGGGTTTAAGGGTAGAGAGAGAGAGAGATTTAATAAGGGGCGGTCGAATGGGGGAATGGTGAGGGTAGGGTTGCGGTTTAAGGAGGGGGGGAATGGAAGAAGAAGGAGAAGAAGATGGAGATGGCGAGGTGGGGTGGCGGCTTTGGTGTTGGAGGGGTTGGCGGTAATGGCGGATAGAGGAGGAAGTAGGGGGGAAGAAGGAGCAGGGAGAAATAAGGTTTTGAAATAAAAAAATACGTTTCCTTCTTTTTTGAAACTGGGCTTTGTCCGTTTATAGCACGACTCGTGCGTAAGAGCACGAGTCGTCCCCCTACTCCATTCGTGATACGAGGCGTGAAATATTGTACACTCGTGCAGGTTCTTGCAACGAGTCGTGCAAGTGTCCACGAGTCGTGCCTGTGCTATTTTTTTCACGCTTTTTTTCAAGCCTGGACACAGTTTTGCTCCGCTCCACTGCTTTTCTGCACAACATCACAAACAAAAATACCTTTAGAAGCATCGATTCTACACAAATAATTTAGTAAAAAGAAATAAAACAAAGATAAAAATAACGAAATTCCCGGGTTGCCTCCCGGTGAGCGCATTTTGTTATGGTCGTTAGCCCGACCGGATTCTCACTTCAATGGGGACTCGAGGTGGACACCTTGTTTTTTATCTTAACTTTTCTTCCCTTGGCCCACCTCGCACATTCACGAGTACAAATACCCACAATTTTCCACGCATCTGCACCATTCTTGATTAAATCAGGTGGATCCCAAAATAAATTTGTGGCCTTTTTCTTGGCCTTTTTCTTCTTTTTCTTTTTCTTGGGGACCTCCCAAGTAATTTTTGTGCTCTTTTTCCTATAAATCGCGGACACATGCTCCAAGATCTTCACATTTTTCTGACTCCCTTCCTTCTGATTTCTCTCTAGTCTCTTGACTGTGTCAAAGATAGCCTTGTCAGGCTCCGATTTTCTATCCTCCTTCAATGCACAAGGAAACGGAGGGACAGACTCATAAATAGGAGACACGAGTGGAATATACTTCTCTTCAGGGATTTTCTCTTCCACCTTCTCCGCCTCCAACTCTGGCTCAACACACTTTTCAATCTTCTGTTCGGGCTCTATAGATACCATTTGCCCATCAACTTTCTTTTTCCTCCTCACATAAACAAGACAAACAAACAGATGGCTTATGATCACCCCTATTGATATTATTATTCATCTCGTTCCGCAGCAAATTTCTCCTGCACCTGAAATATCTGTCGATTTCCGGAACAAATGAACTAGCAAGTTGATTATCAGAACGGGTATGGACCATAAAAGGTTCCACACCACAAGATGACAATAATAGTAAAGCTCAATTAAACAGGAAAAACAAGAAAAAGAAATAGAAATAGATAAAGAAAAGAATAAGAGTGCAAACAAATAAAACTGTTCCCCGGCAACGGCGCCAAAATTTGATAGGTCTAAAGTCGCACGCCTACAAATTAATTACCAAGACAAGACTTGGCTACAAAACTGTAGCTAGGACAAGTCCAGGGTCGATCCACTGAAGAACGGTTATTTGATTGCACAATTGTCGCTTGACAAGATTGGGGGTTTGTTTGATTTTAATTAAATTCCTAAAACAGAAATTAAAAACTAAGTTGTAAATAATTAACGGAAAGCACTTCAGATTTGTCTCCGTCCCCGTTTATCAATTCAATATCATTGGCACAATTTCTTTCCCTTCCTCCCTATTCACTTGATCCGGAATATATTTCAATTCCTATTTCTTTCTTATTAATGGTTATAAGCAGTGACACACTCACCTATTCCCCTAATCAATACCTAAACCTAACTGACACAGTCTAGATTCACAATATTGATTGATAAAGCTCTAAGAAATTAAGATCAAGAATTTCACTATTCTTTTGCAAATAGATCAAAACCTAGTTTTACCCCCTTTTTAATTTACCACGACACGTGCATAAATCTCAAAGATGCTACTTGTGTAAAATCCTAATCTGACACAGACTTAAGATTAAACTAGCATTAAATCAATTACAAGGAATAAGAGGGTGATCAAATCTCAAAACCCTAGAAACGATTTAGCAATTAAAACAAGTAAAACTATGAATAGGGATTCAGAAATAAAGAAATCGATACCTCAATTGAATTAAACAAACGGTTCAGGATTCAAAACCGAAGCAATGGAATTAGTTCTCCATAAAAACTGTAAAATCTCTCTAAGAAAAATAATGATAAAAAGACTCCCCTAAAACTGTAGTTGAAACAAGTATTTATACTTGTTCCCAAATAACAATACTAAATTATAAAGGAAAACTAAAAAGGAAAAGGAAAAGAAAATAATAATAATAAAAATAATAATACTAATGCTTCCTTCAATCCACGTCAGTCAACGCCAATTCAATTCCCGGTCAACGCTTGGCTTCCTTGGTCCACGCCATTGGCTTTGATTTTGGAAACTTTAATTGCTTAGCTAAATGAAAAGATTTAGTTTCCAAAACAAACCAATCCCACTTCTCAATTAATTCATGCCTTGGCCTAAGAAAATAACATTGCCCACTTTAATACTGATTGTCCTTTTTCAATTTAAATTGACTTTCATAACCTTTCACACACGTGCCATTATATTTTTCAAATTCTTCGTTTTCACTTTGGTCCTCGAAATTCTGCTTCTTTGTAATTTGATCTTTGAACTTCAGCTTCTCGCAGTTTGGTCCCTGCACTTCTGATAATAGCACTTTATCTTCCACATTAATAAACTTTTTCAGGACAACACAAAATCACTCAAAATGTCTCACAATTACAAATATTTCCCACAACTTACCAATTCATAGTTTACTCAAAATTACATTAAAACTAGACTAAATTACATCAAAATAATGATAAACTGTCGAGAAAAATAGGGAATTAGGTATAATGAAATTCGCCACATCATAAGTCTTAGCCCGTTTTGGGAGACTTACCTCTATCATAGCTGACCTTATTTATTGCATGTTGTATGCTTTTTAAAGTAAACGTCGAGCTAGATATAGATAGGATGAATGAGTAAACTTGAGCCTAGAGGTGACTTGATCTTTATTTATTTAGTCGACCTCAGACTTGCTTAACTTTTTTGTGAATGAGATTGACTATGAGTCGAACCTGCTCACACTATTGAAGCTGACCTAGGGTCTAGCTAATTAGAACAAACTGACTAAGAGTTGGGTTTGTTAGAATGAAGTCGACTAAGAGTCGGACTCGTTAAATGGATAAAGCTGATTAAGAATCGAGCTAATTAGAACAAACTGACTAAGAGTCGGGTTTGTTAGAACGAAGTCGACTAAGAGTCGGACTCGTTAGCGAACAAAGGCGATTAAGAATCGAGCTAATTAGAACAAACTGACTAAGAGTCGAGTTTGTTAGAACGAAGTCGACTAAGAGTCGGACTTGTTAGCCGAACAAAGGCGATTAAGAATCGAGCTAATTAGAACAAACTGACTAAGAGTCGAGTTTGTTAGAACGAAGTCGACTAAGAGTCGGACTTGTTAACTGAACAAAGCTGATTAAGAATCGAGCTTATTAAAACGAAGCTGACTCGAGCTTGTTGGGGTTATTGTAACACTATGCTTGATGGAATGAACTGCGCTTTTCATTGAAGTATGGAACATGCTTACATCAATTTGACACTAGAACTACCACAAACTTGAACTTGGAAACTGAAAACTAAAAGTAGTATTTGATGAGGTGAGTGGCGTGCCAAGGATGTTTCAACTCTTCTCCTCCGGGATGAGCTATCATGTAGGTTCCTTCTTTGACGACTCGAGTAACTACATAGGGACCTTCCCAGTTAGGAGATAGCTTATTCTGCTGGGTCCTTCTACCCGTTGCCTCAATCTTTCTCAACACATAATCTCCAACTTGGAACGACCTTGCCTTGACCTTCTTGTCGTGATAACTTTTAGTTCGCTGCTTGTAGTTGACCATTCGGAGGTAGAGGTTTCTCGCTTCTCGTCGATCGGGTCTAAGTCGATCAATCTGTTGGTATCATTCTCGCTCTTGATCAAAGAAGGTCACTCTAGCGGTAGGGAATCCGAGCTCGGCGGGTGCCATGGCCTACGATCCGTAAGTGAGAGCGAAAGGGGTTTCCTGCAGTAAGCCCTCGAGTGGTTGTACGAACCGCCCAAAGAGTGCAAGGGAAGTTCGTCCAACCAATTGTTTCGTCGACCTACGAGCCCCTGTCTTTAGCGAAGATAGAACAAGTTTATTTCTTTGCTTGACTTGTCCATTTCCTTGAGGATAGGCGACAGACGATTTCCAATGTTTGATCCCTACTCGATTCATTTCGTTTCGAAGGTTTGGGAGAAGCGTAAACCATTGTCGGATACTATAGCACGAGGAAAACCAAATCGACACCAAATGAAGTCGTGGATGAAGTTGATAGCATTCTCCTTCGTGATGCGAGCTAGTGGTTTGGCCTCAACCCATTTGGTGAAGTAGTCTATGGCAACTATCACATACTTGCGGTTTCCTCGGGCGGGAGGAAGGGTCCAATCGGGTCGACGCCCACATGTCGAATGGCCAAGCCGCAATTGCCGGAGTACGCTCGGTTGTTGGCACATGAGGTAAGTTGGCAAATCTTTGACATTGATCACATTGCTTGAACAAAGTTGTGAGTGTCGGCTCTCATGTGTGGCCGTAGTACCCCAAAGTGATTAACTTGTCGGCAAGAGTCCTGGCCCCCGGTGTCCACCACAAATTCCACTATGCACTTCGTGTATCAATAGGGCGACCTCTTGAGGGTGGATGCACTTTAGTAATGGTCGAGTATAAGATCTTACGAACAATCGCCTCCTTGAATGACATACCTTGGAGCTTTCTTTTTGATAGCTCGAGCCTTCTTCTCGTCATGCAGCGGCTCACCACTTTCTAAGTATGCCTTCATTTCCTCGATCCAACACTTCTCCCGAGTCCAATTTCTTGAGGGATCCTCTATGCATTGAATTTTACTCTTTCATAGGCTGGACTTTCGAGGAAGGAGATAGGTTCATCATGTGGTTCATCCGAAGTGGCTAATTTCGAGAGGAGGTCGGCTAGCTCATTGTCTTCTCGTCCAATTCTCTCGAATCTCCCGGTAATTCCAAATCTTTATCGGCTCCTTCACCGGAGTCACGGTATTTGATCGGCGTGGCACTAAGCACCTCGTACTCGCCTCGACCTCGGTTAACTATCAATTGTGAATCACGGTAAGCCATGATCTTAGTTGCTCCAAAACACTTGGCGTACTCTATAGCCGCTATCAAGGCTTCGTATTCGGCTGGTTATTGGAAGCATCGAACTTGAACCTTAATGACTCCTCGTACACCGTCCCGCATTACGGTTCAATTAGCACTATCCCGGCTCCACCGCTATTCTTAGTCGCCGATCCGTCCGAATAGACCTTCCAACAATCGTCGGGTAGGCGATGGCGACCTGGGACTCTGACTCCTTCCCTTTAGCCTTTTCTTTTGGAGCTCGCTGCTCGTCGTCTTCCTTGGTGAACGTAAGCTCGACCAAGAAGTCAGCTAGAGCTTGAGCCTTCAACGCCTTTCGAGGTCGATACTCAATGTCAAATTCAGTAAGGGCAATTGACCAATTGAGAAGTCGACCTGAACTCTCCGGCTTGTGAAGAATTTTTCTTAGGGGAGCATTTGTAAGAACCACAATTGGATGAGCCAGAAAATAAGCTCGCAGCTTCCTTGAAGCCACGACTAGGGCATAGGCGACCTTCTCAGCATTGTAGTATCTGCTCTCCACATCTGATAAGGCCTTGCTGATGTAGTATACTGGTTTTTGAAGCCCTTCATCTTCTCTAACCAAAACCGCTGCCACTGATTTATCTCCCACGAATAAATACACAAACAAAGTTTCACCAGTGGTCGGGCTACTCAGGAGAGGTGGAGTAGCGAGGTAATCCTTCAGCTGTTGGAACGACGAATGACATTCGATCGTCCATTCAAAACTTTTCGTCCCCCTCAATGTTTTGAAGAAGGGGAGAGACCTCTCTGCTGACTTTGATATGAAACGACCAAGAGCTGCTACCCTTCCGTTAAGTCGCTGCATCTCTTTGACACTGGTGGGAGCCTTCATGTCGACTAAAGCCTTGATTTTTTCTGGATTAGCTTCTATACCTCGTTGAGATACCATGAACCCAAGGAACTTTCCAGTAGCTACACCAAATACACACTTGCTAGGGTTGAGCTTCATGTCGTTTGCTCTTAAATTGGCGAACGTTTCCTTTAGGACGACCACGTGACGTCCAGTCTTTGTTTTGATGACCATATCGTCGACGTAGGCCTCCATGTTTCGACCAATTTGAGAAGCAAAGACTTTGTTCACCATCCTCTGATAAGTCGCCCCTGCATTCTTCAATCCAAATGGCATCATGTTGTAGCAGTAGATGCCTCGGCCGCTGAAATGCCGTCTTGACTATGTCATCCTTATGCATCTTAACTGCGGTGGTAACCTGAATAAGCGTCGAGGAAACTGAGGGTGGAGTGACCAGCAATGGAGTCAACTAGCTTGTCGATCCTGGGAAGGGGGTAGTCAGTTTTTTGGGCAAGCAAGATTGAGAGTGGTGAAGTCGACGCACATCCTCCATTTGCCATTCGATTTCTTCACCATGACCACGTTGGCCAACCACGTTGTATGAGTGGCCTCCTTGATTATCCCTGCACTTAAAAGTTTTTGTACCTCAGTTTTAATAGCCTCTTCCTTGTCACGAGCAAAACTTCTCAACTTTTGGGGTCTAGGCTTTATGGTCGGGTTAACTTCAAGTCTATGAACGGCGACCTCTTCCTTGATTCCCCTCATGTCCTCTACCCTCCATGCGAAGACATCATTACTCTCCTTGAGTAGCTCAATAATTTCTGCTCGCTCCTCAACTGATAGTTGCTTTCCAATCTGAATTTTTTGGTCGGGGTATGAAAGGTTGGTAATTATCCGACTCTAGTTCATCCACGGCTTCTAGCTCTGGTCCATCCCCGAATTGTAGAGTCTCAATTATTACCTCTCGACCCTTTGCCTTTCCTCGCCTTCCAAATGTGGAGCTTCTTCGGCTATCATGTCATCCAACTTGTCCGCAACCTCGCCGGTGGTAGTGGCCCCAGAGTTATTGTCGAGCCGGGAGGCATAGGTTGCCTATGAGGACTTGGTCGACCATAACTACATCTGGATCGACCTCTGTGGTTTCAGAGTGACGTGTCGACTCAAGCATGACCTCGTCATTTGAGCGATAGGTCGACTCTTCCACATTGGTGATTGTAGACAGCCGAGTAGTTTTGGTGACTGATTGAGATAGCTTTAGATAACCGTCTGCCGTCTCGATCTCCAACTCTCTCTTCTTTCTTTCCCGAAGAACATGGTCCAGGTAAGCTCGAGCTGTGCCTTGTACGCAGCCTACTCCATTAGGTGTGGGGAACTTCACTCGCTGATGAGGGATCGATGCCACCATTCCAAGAGCGACCTGTCCAGGAATACCAAGTATGGCAGCGTAGTCACTATTTACGTCAATCACGATAAATTGTACCTTTGACACAATCCTTTGGGGGTGATGGCCTAGATCGACGTCGAGCTCTATCTGGCCTTTAGCATCAACTCGATGGTTGGTGAAGCCCTCCAACCTACCATCATATCTTTCCAACTGCTCGTCATTAAGACCCATCTCTTTGAAAGTCTTGTAGAACAAGATATCCTTGCAGTCCCCCGTGTCGACTAAGAGTACGCTTCGTCGTACATTCGTCTATGAGACCTGGGATGACGAGAACTTGCTCTCTAGTCGCCATGTTAGTTGCCAATTCATGAGGGTAAAAACTGATCACTTCATCTCTTACATCTCTCCTTGGAGGTACATGTGGGGCTTTGTTGAGCTGAAAGATCTTGTGTTTGATGGCTGTGTTGCTTGCTTGTTCCGTAATGACCCCTGTGTTCAATCTAGGTTGCCTCGGCCTGATGTCCACCTGGTTGCTCGCTCCACTAGCTTGAGGCCTCTTCACATAGGCGTCGAGTCTACCCTGCTCGACCATTCTTTGGATGATCCGCTTCAAACCCAAACAATCCTCAGTGAGATGTCCTGTATCTTTGTGATAATCACGGTATTTCTTGTTGTCCCTTCGAACTTGTTGCCTGGGTTCGTTGGGGCGGGGAGCCAACTCGACGGTGTTCATAATTTACATTCGACTCACCGTAAGGAGTGAAAGCCTCGTGCACCTTTTACGTAGCCCTAGTCTGTTTTTTCCATTTTTATTATTTCCTCCATTTTTGTTGGAGTCCTTCTTGTCATCGCCGACCTCCACCTTGGGGCTTTTACCATTCTTCTTTTCTTTCCTTTCTTCAAAGAAGAGCGACATCAGACACTTTCTCAAACAACTCCTGTCGAGTTGTTCTTGTCTGGCTTGTGAGTTTATAATCCATGTCTGCCGAGGAGATACCGTTTCGGAAGCAATTGATGACTTCCCTATCGGTGAGGTCCTCCTCTATCTTATCAACCATTTCCTTGAACTTGGTGAAGTAGCTCATCGAGCTTTCATTTTTGGCCTGTACCAAGTTGTTGAGATCAAGGATGTCACTTTCCGAGCTCCGGCGGTCGAAAAGCGATCTAGGAACTTCGTCTGAAGCATGTCCAAGTGGTGATGCTACGGCGGCTAAACCATTGAACCAAGTTAAGGCTGCCCCAGTGAGTGTGCTTAGGAGAGCTTTGCACATATTGTCGTCCTCATTGGCGACAAAACACATTGTGGCTTCCAGATGTGTTATATGACTCCTTGCATTGGTCGACCCCGAATACTCTCCAGAAGAGGTAACCTGAAAGTAGGAGGAGGTCAACTATCTCTGATTTCCTTGGACAGAGGTCGAAGAGCAAAATCAACTCGTTCAACCTTTCCAGTCTCCTTTTTCTTCTCTTCCTCCCATTGTTCGAATTTCCTTTTCATCAACAACCATTCCCGGGCGTCGTGTCTTTCATCTCCTGGAGGGGGAACAGCATTTGACTTCTGACCTTCACTTCTGGGGGGAGTTACTTGCCTACTCCTCCTATCTCTGTGAGAATGAGCTCTCTCCGATCGAACTGGAGATCTGTGCCTGTCATTTCTTTGTGGCGACCTACGCCTATCAGCACTGGATGGCGACCTGCGCCTATTATCCCCGAGTGGCGACTGCGCCTCTCCTCCCTTATAGGCGACTCGCGCCCGTTTCTATCTCGTGAGACCACGATCTTCGCGTCCGTGCTTTGCGAAACGTGCCTGTTCTGTTGGGCTGTTAGCGCGTCCTCAAATCGGGCGAGCCTCCTGCTCCCTATTTCTGGTGAGGCTAGCCCTTAGGTCGTTACTTGGCACATGAACGATCGTAGGAGCTCGTTGAACTATCCTGTTTTCACCATTCTGCCCCACACCCTCATTTGGCCTTGCACTCCTGGCTTGCTGCCTGTTGGAGACTTGGGAGGGAGCAATCCTTTCTGATCGAACATCAACTTGCTCTGCCTCTTCCATAGCTATCAAATCAGCTAGGATCTGGGCTCGCTCCAACATCATTTCCTTCTTGGTCATGGGATTGGTTGAGGGACCAACCCTATTCCCAGCATTCGTCAGCCCAGTTGGACGTTTTGGAGGAGGTGGGGCTCCTTGTCCCTCCATAGGGCGCTTGTCCCTCCGGCCATCGGGCAATCCTCTGCCATCAGCAACGCTGTTGGATCGCGTTGCCCTAGCGTGTTGACGCATTGGTGGGGGAGGATGCAATTCAGCATTTCTAGCGTTTGTATTTGTGTTGTTGTTGTTCACTTATTCATGCCCAAGTGAAGCCTCGGATACGTGTCCGTCTGAAGTCACCATTGTTGTAGGTTGATGGAAATTTTCGAGGTCAAGCTAAAGCACGATTCCCGGCAATGGAACCAAACTGATGCTGCAGGAATTATGCTTATCAATCTTCCTCCACGTGGCAGGACGAATCACCTGGCTCCTTGACCTGAAATCAGAACCCACGACTAGCCGGATGTGTCTCCGGCGAAGACACTCGGGCGTGAGAGTAAGATAACGGTATATTATAGCTCAAAATGTATTGAATAGTGAACTCAGATAACAAAATGGCAGTTACCTCTCACCGTTTGGTAGTGATGAAGTATTTATAGGAAGAAGTGATGTATTTTTGGGGAGGCAACATGTCCTCCGAGATTGTAGCGGCGGTTACTTGGTCGTGTGCACGTGTCTATAACGGTCCCTGATTTGTAGGGATGTGGTTATGAGAATTGTTTAACCAAATAAGCCGGCAAGCGTCAGGTCGTCATTTGCTAATTTAGGTCGAGGTCGCCACTTGTGTAATGGTCGACCTGACTGTCGGGTAGAGCATGGTTCGTACCCGAATTGTAGTATGAATCATGAGGTCGGACTAAGTTAGGTCGGGACCTGGTAGGTCGGACCATGGGCTTAGTCGACTGATGCTTGAGATGGGCTTTGGGCCTCGTTCTGATTGGGCCAGCCCCATTGAAAATGTGACAGTCAAAGCGGCCTGCGATTGGGCTTTACTCGTTTGGCCCAACTCGACATTTTTGGTATGTTCAGTACACATTGTGCAATTTTGGGAGACCCTTGACATCTAGGGTTCCTTTCCCAACAATCTTTCCCTGAGCACCTCCACCAAAGTTTACTTTCCCCCCACTAATAGACTCATAGTCAAGGAGAACATCTTGGTTCCCAGTCATGTGCCTAGAGCACCCACTATCAAAATACCAAGAGTCAGAGACAGTACTCTTGAGGGAAGAGTAAACAACATTGCAGGTGGCACTTGGTTTGGCCACCCACTGTTTTACATCTTTCTTTTTGAGTTGCAGAGGTCTCAGATTACCAGGATGTGTGTTCGGATGTACATACATCTTCTCACACATCTGAGGCTGATTGAAGTAACCAGACTTTTTGTCAGCCTTGAATTTGTAACAGAAGGGTCTAATGTGACCAGGAGCAAGGCAATAGTGGCAGATGTAGTGCCTCTTCCTTGGTTTTTTTTCACTGAAAAGGACTTTTTCTCTAAACATTGGTTTTTCCACACCTTTTGAAGTAGAAGCCTCACATCCCTCCTTTACAAAATTACCTTTTACAAAGCCCAAACCAGTTTTGTTAAGCTGACCAACAGAAATAGCTTCATCAAGTTTCATTTTACTTTTATTTAACTTGGTAAAAGTACTTTCAGCTTTTTCACATTTACTTTTGAATTTTTCAAGCTCAACTTCTCTTTTGGTTACAAGAACTTCAAGTTTGGCAATGGTATCTTTTTGAACATCATTTTCCTTTGAAAGTATAGCTTTTTCATCTCCACAAGCAGCTAATTTATCAGAAAAAGATTTGTTTACCTTAACAAGTACCTCAATTTTGTCCATTCTCTTCATCCAATCTGTGTGTAGCTCCTTGTATGTTGCAAAAAGTTCCTCATAGGGAATGTCCCTATCTTCATCTTCAGCATCTCCATTCGCTGTGAAACAATTCAGCATTAGGTCAGATGTGACACCAGATGTGTTCACATCTGAGACCACATCCAAGGATTTTTCAGGAACTCCATCTTCTATATCTGCATAAAAGGCATTAAACACAGAATGGCAATTGATAATAGACATGTTAGCCATTTCATCTTCATCCTCACTGTCACTGAGGGTAGCAATTAAGCTCATTCCCTTCTTTTTAAGTGTGTTAGCACACTCATTGGCATAATGACCAAAGCCACGACATGCCCTACATTGAACAGACTCAGAGGACTTTTTATTTTCAAAGATTGGTTTTTTGAATCCATTCTCAGTGCTAGGTTTTGGCTTTTCAGGAGCACTGGGAGTAGGTATATTTAGAAACTTACTCATCCTTTTGTTTTTCAATATGGAACTAAATTTCTTTGAAATAAAGGCCACATCCTCTTCTTCAAGATTTGACTTGTCAATCTCAGTGGACAATTCCACAATTTCTTTTGGTAGTGCAGCAGCACTTTTGAGAGCAAGACTGAGAGATTTGTTCTTTTTCTGAGCTTTAAGGTTAAGCTCAAACACAGTCAAAATACCTACTATTTTGTCTAGACCTACGGTATTGGTGTCATTTGTTTCCTCAATCACAGCCACTTTTATGTTGAACCTCTCAAGTAAGGTCCTCAAAATCTTACTCACAAGTCTTGCATTGGAGATTGATTCTCCCAGACTTGCACACTCATTCGAAATCTCATGAATTTTTGCAGCATATGACACAATGTCCTCAGTTTCTTCCATTCGAAGTAACTCAAACCTATCCATTAAAATTCTAAGCCTAGTAGCTTTTACACTTGGTGCACCCTCACATTGTGTTTGCAGGATATCCCAAGCAGCTTTGGCTACACTCTTATTAGTGATAAGCTTGTACATATTCCCAGAAACATGGCTGGAAATAGCACCCATTGCTTTAGAATTATAGTTAGCCAAATGTATTTCTTCAAGAGGCCATTGATCTTCAGGTATTCTTTCGAAAATTGACTCACCAACACCAGATGCAGGCTTCTTCTCCACAGTAGGAGGTTGCCATGCAACAAGGATACACATCCAAGCTCTTTCATCAATACCTTTAATGTAATTACGCATCTTAGACTTCCAAAGAGAGTAATTGGTGCCATCCAAGACAGGAGGCCTGTTTTGGTGATTTTGGCATTCCATAATGACTACACTTTCTGGATCAACACTCAGTAATATATCGAGAGTTGGCTCTGATACCAATTGAAAGTTTCGTGTAGCTAGGAAGCTTCAATCAAGCAACAGACGACGGATGTGAGTACAGATGTGTCTCACAACTGTCCACACATCCACAAATAATGCAGCGGAATAAAACAAATTAAAAACAATAACGCAAGAGTTATATACGCTTACTGATCTATGAGATCAGCAAACTAGGCTTACGCCCAAAAACTTTTTACTATAAAAACTTTTGTTGCTTACAAAAACAAATAAGTGAAAAACTAAAAGACTAAAATACTAAACGAGTTCTAATCACCTTCTACGACAAGAACACTTCCCCTTTCCCAAGTAGGACCTATTCTAGTCAGAAGTAAAACAAAGAACTCTATGAAAACCTAGATGTGAGTTACGGATATAAGGCACAACCTTCACTCACAACCTAAAACAACTATGTCAAAAAACTGTGAAGAACAAGTAATTTTCTCTCTTAAAATTCCGTGGCTTCTCTTGTGCTGGTAGCCTTGTATTTATATGCACCTTGGAGAAGATCTTCATGTAATCAACATCTTCCTTTGTGAGATCTCTTTACCTATAAGGAAATACAAATCACACTCACAAAGAAGTAGATTGTTAGTATGTTAGTCCTAATATAAAACTATGTACATAAATAAAAGATATTTACTTTATTTACAAACTCCTAGTCAAAGTAAATCTTTCCATGAAAGTCCCAAAATCTTCTTACCTTTTTGAAGTATTTCGAAATAAGCAAACAAGAATTTGTTCCCAAAAAGCTCACGCTTTCAATACATAAAAAAACTGATGTTGTCACACAAAATGATTGCACATACTCAAAGCTTTACTGTAAAAGGTGGATACTACAGCTAACTTCTCCGTTGGATCTTACAAATAAGACATACGTGAAACTAAGTCGGGGGCGTATCCGGTCAAAGCCCCTCCGGCGTGAGGATAAGTCATTGTTGATATCTGGAAGAAATTAAAAGAGAGTACAAGAAGATGAGAAATGGTGCATAAATGTAATTGAGACTTACATTTTCAGATTAATTAAGAAGGTTGTTAATTATATAGTTCATTTTTCCATGTGTCTTGTATGTGTCATTAACCACGTGTCATCTTCTTATTGTATGTGTATAATCACTCAAAGTTAGTGAATACACTACCCTTTTTATGACAGATAGATTATCATGTGTAACTGATTTTGTGGGGCAAAGTGTATAAGTGAATATCCTCTTTTGGCTGCTTCTAGATAATTGTTGTCGTTATATCGCCACCGGCCAAATCCTTGAATGAATGTTAATATCTTTCTCGCACTTGTTGTCTCGTTATCATATGTCGCCGTGCGGGCTCTTACCTTGGTGTTATGTTGTTATTATACATATGTGTGCCCTAATGGACTTCTCGCTTGATTTCCATTTCTCGCATCTTTACTTGCTTTGTCGCTATGTTTCCTTTGTATTATGTCTTCGGCCTATCTCTTGGCCTTTAACTCAATTCTTTACTGTTGGGTCTCATAATAATTGAACAAGCCTAAATTTATATTCTTGTGATCATATCGAAAATATTAATAAAAAGCTTCACCTCAATTGTTAGTACACGTATCTTACCACCGTTCATTCTCCAAACGTGAACCCAACGGTTTTAAACCCAATATACAAATAAAGTTAGGAGAAGAGACAAAAGTCTTAAGGGAAGGGATTACCTTTTGACAAATTTGATTTTATTTAAATGAGCAATATGTATACATGGAATTTAAATCCATTGCAACCAATGTTCAAGATTGTACAATAACCTTTGCTCCAGCTTTTTTTTTTAGCAAATAAAACATTTTACTGAAAATCAAAACGGCGTTTCACAACAGTTGAAGTCTCGTCCAAAATATTAGGGTACGCGACATATTCCCGAAACTTATAACAAAAATGAACAAAAAAGAAAATTTGTTGATGGCCCATGACATATCTTCAAATAGGCTCAATGGTTCACCTTCTTGTACTCGCATTTGTTTGTAACCAAATCTACATCCAATTTCTTGACAAATAATGCTTTGAAACGCACAAATACTTTTTCAAATAGAATTTGGACACTGCCCAACATAGACATTCAAATAATCACCACACAAAAATGATTTAACTTTGAGAACACGACAAATTAAAACATTTGGGTGGATAATATGTATCTAATCAACCATCTCAAACATTGCAACAAGAAACATTACTTACAACAAACAAAAGCTCTCAACAATAAGAAAATTCAAGAGGCTATCAACAATGAAATAATAAAAAAACACAACAACACAATTGTTGTAATATCAAATAGTTTTAGATTACTATAATTGTGTTGTTGTAGATCTAACTGTTGGGACCGCGACCATCCCCACCACTCCACATTAGTAAGATATTGTTCGCTTTGGGCCCCGTCCGCACGGATTTGCTCTTGGGTTATCTCCCAAAAGGCCTCTTACTAATGAAGTGGGTGGACACCTTTTTTATATTAGACAACTCTTCTTTCAATTGCCGATGTGGGACTTGGGTTGATACCTCAACAATCCTCCCCTCAAACCAAGGACCACCTCTAGAGAATCTTGTACCGCCGATATTCACCACTTGCGGGACAAGCCGCCTTATTTATCACCAATATCAGGAAGACTTTCGACACAAGGCACACACAGTGCTCCATTCGCGAGGTCACACCACTATTGAGAAAATTCCACATCATCTACACACGGTCCACTGCGTCGCGCCCATCCACTAACCACGGCTTTGATACCAGTTGTTGGGACCGCGACCATCCCCACCACTCCACATTAGTAAGATATTGTCCGCTTTGGGCCCCGCCCGCACGGATTTGCTCTTGGGTCATCTCCCAAAAGGCCTCTTACTAATGAAGTAGGTGGACACCTTTTTTATATTAGACAACTCTTCTTTCAATTGCCGATGTGAAACTTGGGTTGATACCTCAACAGATGGGTTTTCTTTCTTCCCTCCTAGTTGATTAAAAAGCCCATCTTTATTTTTTTATGTTTCTTAGTTTATTTAGGCCCAAAAATTCTTAGCCCAATTTTCTTTAGTCTATTAGGTTTTTAATAGGTTAATTAGTGGGAATTAATTTGGCTGGTAGGTAGAGAAAAAGAGCCGTGAACAGAGAGAAACAGAATTTTCGAGTGCACAATTCTCCTCAGCAGCAGCAGCTTTGAAATCGCGATTCCCGACTCGTTTGTGGTCCGATTGGGGTGATTTTTCCGTCTGGGTTTTCACAATAGATAGAGCTTCAATCCTATCGGTGTTGATCAGACTTTCTAGGTCTCTATACAGGTGATATTATGGATTTTCGTGACTGCTGTTTTTCTGAGTAGTTATTGGGCTGTTCTTGATGTTCTTGGTTTAGATCAAGTTTGTTGTTCTTGATCTTTGTTGATTAATCTTGCTCTCTTGTACCGAACCAATATTTAGTAGTAGTGGATTTTTCTGGACTTGGTCCCGTGGTTTTTACTTCTCGATTTGAGAAGGTTTTTCACGTTAAAATTCTTGGTGTCGTTTTTCGTTGGTTGGTGATTGTCTATCCATATTGCTTTGGTTATTATTTCTGCGATATTAGTATTTTCTGCTCCTAACAGGTTCACATAAGTAGAGAAAGTTTATTCCGCATTGTTACTTTCTCATCAAAGTGGTATCAGAGCCTGGTTTTGTGGTTTATTGCCTTGTGTTGAATGATGGAGGTTAATACTAGTAGAATGATTAACTTGAATGGTTCAAATTATCAGTTGTGGAAATCAAAGATGGAGGATCTTCTTTATGTGAAGGGTTTTCACCAACCTGTTTTTTGTTCAAAAAAACCAGAGGGTAAAAGTGATGATGACTGGGCTTTGTTGCACCGACATGTTTGTGAGTATATCAGACAGTGGGTAGATGATAATGTGTTGAACCATGTCAGTATAGATACACATGCCCGTACTTTGTGGACTAAGCTTGAACAGTTGTATGCCCGAAAGACTGGAAACAATAAATTATTTTTGATGAAACAATTTATTGGTTTGAGGTACAGAGATGGGACTGCGATGACAGATCACTTGAACACTTTTCAGGGAGTTATGAATCAGCTATCAGAGATGGGTATAAAGTTTGATGAAGAGATAAAAGGTTTATGGCTTCTTGGTACGTTACCAGATTCATGGGAGACTTTTAGAACTTCTTTGTCAAACTCTGCACCTGATGGTATTATTTCTATGGAAATCGCTAAAGGTAGTGTTCTAAATGAAGAGTTGCGAAGGAAATCGCAGGGTTCTAGTTCACAGGCAGATGCCTTATTTGTTGAAGACAGGGGAAGAAATAGACACCAAGGTCAGATCAACAACAGAGGCAGGAGCAGAGATCAGTCGAAAAACAGAAGCAAGTCAAGGGGTAGATATGGAGATAAAGAGTGTGATCATTGTGGTAAGAAAGGGCATATTAAGAGGTTTTGCTTTCAGTTGAAAAAGGAGAATAGGAAGCTCATAGACAGAGATGGTAAGAAAGATGATAGCAATGATGGAGATCGAGTTGCTGCAGCCACTGAAGATTTTCTTCTTGTCTATGATGATGAGAGTATTAATTTCATAGGCAGTGAGGTAAGTTGGGTAATAGACAGTGGTGCTTCTATTCATGCCACCTCCCATTTAGATTTCTTTACATCCTACACAGCCGGTGAGTATGGGACTATTAAGATGGGAAACGGTAATTTGGCAAAAATTATTGGGATTGGTAATGTTTGCCTTGAAACGGAATTTGGCATGAAACTAGTTCTCAGGGATGTGAGGCATGTTCCGGATCTTCGTCTGAATTTGTTATCTGCAGGTAGACTCGATGATGATGGTTTTTGCAATACTTTCGGTTGTGAGCAATGGAAGCTTACCAGAGGCTCTATGGTTGTGGCAAAAGGTAAGAAGCACTCTACCTTATATTCCATGCAGGCAAAAGTATGCAAAGACAATATTAATGTTGCAGAGTCCGAGATTGCTGTTGAGCTTTGGCACAAGCGACTTAGCCATATGAGTGAAAAGGGAATGAAAAATTGGCTAACAAGAAACTTCTTTCTGGAGTGAAAAATATGCAGTTGAAGAGGTGTTCTCATTGCTTAGCAGGTAAGCAGAACAGAGTTTCTTTTAAGAGTCGCCCTCCTTCTAGAAAGCGTAATTTACTTGATCTTGTATACTCTGATGTGTGTGGTCCGATGAAAACTAGAACACTCGGTGGTTCTCTTTATTTTGTGACTTTCATCGATGATCACTCTAGAAAGTTGTGGGTTTATACCTTAAGTACTAAAGATCAAGTGTTAGATGTGTTCAAAGAATTTCATGCTTCTGTTGAGAGAGAGACTGGGAGAAAGCTTAAATGTATCCGAACAGATAATGGGGGTGAGTACACAGGTCCGTTTCATAGATACTGCAAGCGGCAGGGTATTCGGCATCAAAAGACACCTCCGAAGACACCGCAGTTGAATGGTATAGCAGAAAGAATGAACAGGACACTAGTCGAAAGGGTCAGGTGTTTACTTTCTCATGCAGGGCTTCCAAGAACCTTTTGGGGTGAGGCTTTAAGTACAGTTGTTCATGTACTAAATAAGTCACCTTGTGTTCCGCTGAATTTTGAAGTACCAGAAAAGGTTTGGACAGGTAAAGATGTATCTTATGATCATTTGCGTGTTTTTGGGTGTAAGGCATTTGTGCATATACCTAAAGATGAACGGTCCAAGCTTGATATGAAGACACGACAGTGCATTTTTGTGGGCTATGGTTTTGATGATTTTGGCTACAAGCTTTATGACCCGATTGCAAAGAAGATTGTTAGAAGCAGGGATGTAGTTTTTATGGAAGATCAGACTATAGCAGACATTGATAAAGCAGAGGTGTCACATGACAGCGGTGATTTAATTGATTGGGATCCGGTTCCTTTGGAAGCAGTACCGGAGCGGGTTGAGAATGATTTTCATGATCATATACAGGATACAGATGAAGCAGAGACTCCTATGCAGATTGATGATGATCAGCCGCAGCAGCCAGAGCCGCAGCAGCCAGAGCCGCAGCAGCCAGAGCCGCAGCCAATTGATGTCCCTCCTGCAGCTGCAGCTATTCCTCCTAGAAGGTCTAACAGAGACCGACAGCCTTCTAGCAGGTATCCTGTTACTGATTATGTGTTATTGACTGATGGGGGAGAACCTGAGTGTTATCAGGAGGCTATAGCACATGGGGACAAGGATAAATGGGAGAATTCCATGCAAGAAGAGATGAAATCTTTGCATGACAATCATACTTTTGAGCTAGTGAAGCTATCTAAGGGTAAGAGAGCACTCAAGAACAAATGGGTATACAGGTTGAAGACTGAATAAAATAGTTCGCATCCAAGGTACAAGGCAAGATTGGTTGTGAAGGGTTTCAGTCAGAAAGAAGGAATAGATTTCGGGGAAATTTTTTCACCTGTTGTGAAGATGTCATCTATTCGAGTTGTTCTTGGTTTAGCTGCTAGTATGGACTTGGAGATTGAGCAGTTAGATGTTAAGACCGCTTTTCTACATGGAGATTTAAAGGAAGAAATTTTCATGGAGCAGCCAGAGGGTTTTGAGGTAAAGGGAAAAGAAAACCTAGTCTGCAAGTTGAAGAAAAGCTTATATGGGTTGAAACAGGCTCCAAGACAATGGTACAAGAAGTTCGAATCATTCATGGGGACGCACAAATATACCAGGACAACTTCTGACCCTTGTGTTTTTGTCAAGAAATTTCCTGATAATGATTTTATAATTTTACTGTTATATGTTGATGACATGTTGCTTGTTGGTCAGGATATCAAGAAAATTGACAAGTTGAAGAAGGAGCTTAATAAGTCTTTTGCCATGAAGGATTTGGGTCCAGCAAAACAAATCCTTGGCATGAGAATTAGCCAAGATAGAAAGGAAAAGAAGTTGTGGTTATCTCAAGAGAGGTTTATTGAGAAAGTGCTTGAAATGTTCAAGAAGGATAAGGCCAAGCCCGTTGGTACTCCGCTTGCTAGTCACTTCAAGTTGAATTCAGAGCAGTGTCCCTCAAGTGATGAACAGAAACGGGAAATGGAACGGGTTCCGTATGCTTCAGCAGTTGGTAGTTTGATGTATGCAATGGTATGTACAAGGCCGATTTAGCTCATGCGGTTGGTATTGTTAGCCGGTATCTCACTAATCTGGTAGAGAACATTGGGCGCGGTAAAGTGGATTTTCAGGTATCTTAGAGGCACTTCCAAGTTGTGTATTTGTTATGGAGATGGCAAGCCAGTGTTAGAAGCTTGCACAGATTCAGATATGGCTCGTGATTCAGATACAAGGAAGTCTATATCGGGATACTTGGTCACATTTGCAGGGGGAGCAGTGGCATGGCAGTCAAGGTTGCAGAAGTGTGTTTCACTATCCACCACGGAAGCAGAGTTTATTGCAACAACGGAACCTTCAAAAGAGATGTTGTGGATGAAGCGATTCACTCAAGAAATTGGGTGTATGCAAGAGAGGTATGTGGTATTTTGTGATAGTCAAAGTGCTATTCACCTTGCTAAAAATTCTAGCTTTCATTCAAAGTCGAAGCATATTGATGTTCTGTATCATTGGATTCGTGATACTCTGGAATCGAAGTTGCTACACCTTGAAAAGGTTCATACGGACTGGAATGGGTCAGACATGATGACTAAAAGTTTGCCAAAGAAGAAGCATGATACCTGCTGCGAGATCGCAGGTATGATGGAATTCTCAACATAATCAACATTGTCGGGAGGGGGAGTTTGTGGGGTTTTTTTTCTTCCCTCCTAGTTGATTAAAAAACCCATCTTATTTTTTATGTTTCATAGTTTATTTAGGCCCAAAAATTCTTAGCCCAATTTTCTTTAGTCTATTATGTTTTTAATAGGTTAATTAGTGGAAATTAATTTGGCTGGTATGTAGAGAAAAAGAGCCGTGAACAGAGAGAAACATAATTTTTGAGTGCAAAATTCTCCTCAGCAGCAGCAGCAGCTTTGAAATCGCGATTCCCGACTCGTTTGTGGTCCGATTGGGGTGATTTTTCCGTCTGGGTTTTCACAAGAGATAGAGCTTCAATCCTATCGGTGTTGATCGGACTTTCCAGGTCTCTATACAGGTGATATTCTGAATTTTCATGACTGCTGTTTTTCTGAGTAGTTATTGGGCTGTTCTTGATGTTCTTGGTTTAGATCAAGTTTGTTGTTCTTGATCTTTGTTGATTAATCTTGCTCTCTTGTACCGAACCAATATTTAGTAGTAGTGGATTTTTCTGGACTTGGTCCCGTGGTTTTTACTTCTCGATTTGAGAAGGTTTTCCACGTTAAAATTCTTGGTGTCGTTTTTCGTTGGTTGGTGATTGTCTATCCATATTGCTTTGGTTATTATTTCTGCGATATTAATATTTTCTGCTCCTAACAGGTTCACATAAGTAGAGAAAGTTTATTCCGTATTGTTACTTTCTCATCACTAACAGGAGACGCCAAAACTTGAAGATCTGTCGGAAGAAATTATCCGAGAAGACAGAAATAAGTTGGGAACGGAAGTTATTTTTCACGTGGGGCGTAGTTAACCTTTGCTCCAGCTTTAACATTTCAGATTTATCTGTTTAGTCAATATAAATTTTACGTATAAAATAAATATCAATTTTTGATGTTAAAACAAAATATAAGTGTCCCCTCTGTATCTATCTCAACCTTTCACTAGAATCGAACTTCATCTCAACTATATCACTTTCTAAATAAGGGGTGCAAGATAGGGGTCACAATCAAGATGTGTTGGCCACATTTGAGGATGTGCAAATTCATTATCCACACACATGGAAAGTAGGGGATAAATCTTTCTTGAATCCTCATTTACAACTACCACTACCAAGTCTATTAATTGGCAATGCATGTTGGTTGTTTGAAAGTTAAAAGAGAAGACAATTAGAGTACTTGATAAAGAAATAAATTAATTGAATAAGGGTAGGGTTGGGCAATGTTTTCAAGATGTTGCTTTCATTACTTAACTTTTTCCCCAAATTTTACTTTATTTTCTAAACCAAAAGAACACAACAATCCGTCCTTTTCTTACATCAACATCAAAAGACCCATTTTGATAACGATGCTTTTATTATGACTACAATAGAAATTTTATTAAATTGGACTAATTTTCTATTTTTTAATGAATTAAAATTAAATAATATTTCAATTCATAATAATATTTAAATATGTGTTTAATATACGTGTACATTGCTTATATTAAAATAAAATTACACAAAAACTATTTTTAATTTAAAAATCTAATATTTATTTGAGATGAAAATATAATAACACCCCTTCTTTCCTAAATGAATGTCCATATTCAAGATTTTTTTTGTTCCAAAATAAATGTCTTTTTTTTTTATATAAAACTTTGTTTCTAATTTTTTTTTTAACCAAATTTATTTCACTAGTAATCTTATACTTGTAAAAATTAAGTGTTAGAAAATTGAATAACAAAAATATATATGGAACGGAATAAAAGTGACGGATCGGATCCAACGGGCTGATCCTATGTCCAATCAAGCCCAAAGGCCCATCAAGCGTAGAAGACCCATCAAGTTATCATAACTATATGAGCTCATCAAGATAGATCAGTCGATCAATCTCATTGTCCAACATTCTTAATCCTAACCTAACTTCGTTCTACACACGACCTATTCTTTGTACAATCTCTGCCTAGACAAGGCATTAACTTAGGTCCACCTCGATCAATCAAGCGACCTCGAACAAATCAAACGTGCGTAAACCCACGTCAGCATACGTAACCGCTTTCTACATTCTCGAAGACGGTTACGCCTACAATCCCTGCATGATTTACGGGATTCATCAACATCCAATGACAACACTATAAATACCACTCTATACACGACATAAAAATGTAATGTTATTTTGGCATTTTGAGATATACGTCATTTGAATACAATTTTCATAAGCTAATAACACTATATCTTATCATTACGTCAGAAGATTTTAGTCGCATACCATCCCGATTAATCTTTTGTTCATGTTTTCAAGTTCTAATAGCTGGATTACTATCTTTTGCTGGAATAAGAATGATCCGGACGATTCCTTCATCATCATCGTATATCATTTGCTCGTCTACAAATAAATACTACTATTTTCTAAATAAAATTTTGACACTTCATGATTGACTAGGAAAAAAAAGGCATGTGAGGGTGACTGGTGTAATTTGCATATCCTTTTAAGGAGGTTGAGTGTGACAAATCAATAGTTGGGGTAACCCCAAATTAAGGAACACTTTGGAAAATCCACGGTCGTGATCAACCCACACATTGATTATGGTAATGGTGTACTATGTGTCATTATCCTTGCATAACGCGATGTTGGGTGTGGTACCATTTGATTAATCATTTTTTTGGAAATAGGAAATCGTGTGGCTCCCGATTATTCAAGTTCAAAAACTAGAACTCTTGCCAAGTACACATATTGTGTGTGTTGCTTTGTGATATGAATTTCAAAATTTTCTGGGAATCATTGCTTTTGCACTTGATTTGTTCTTTGGAGTAGTACTTCTATACGGATCCAATATTCACCTTCCCAATCTCGTGATACAACGTCTTAATGCGTCCTACTAAATTCTACATTTTTGTATATAAACGGGAATTAATAAAATGCGTAAGTGATATGAGCGTTGGAAATATAAAAAGTGAAATAGAATAAAGAAACTGGCAGTGGCGAGGCTATATGCATCAAATGGGAGTCGTTTGCCCTCTTCAATTTTAAAATGTGTCATTTTTAGTACATTCAACTTTTAATAAAATGACTTTTTACTATTAAAAATGATACATTTCTACATTTTGACCCTCTTAGTTTTTGAAGAAAAAAAATTGCACTAACTTACTATTTGACACCCTTTATACTAAATTTAGATACCTTAATTATAATATTAATTCCCAAAAATTATTTTGACCCCCTTTTTAAATATTTTTGGCTTCGACACCGGAAGTGAAGTAGATAATAGTGAGTCAATAGTTGTTGTGAGGATGCAAGGAGCTCCATTGATTAAAAAAGTATTTTGAAACTTCATTTTTTTTAAAATGTAACTTTTGATTGGAATTTTTTTTTTAACAAAAGTATAATTTTTAGTGATACGGAGGGAGTATTTCTTTATTTCATAATAAGTGTTAAAGTTTATTTGTTATGTTTCCTTTGAAATTACATATTTTGGGTTTTACACGAGAATTAAGAAAAAAAGTTAGTGGAGAAAATGTTGTGAGTATGAAAAGTGAGTTAGAGAGAGAAAGTATAGTAGGAAATAGTGATTTGATTGGTGTTGTAAGTATAAAAGTAAAGTAGGAGAGAGAATTAGTGGGTGAAATAGTAAAGATTCTTTGTCATTTTAGGAAGTGTGCAGTTTGTAATGGGACGCCCAATGAGGAAAGTGTGCAGGTTGTAGAGGGATGGAGGGAGTATATGTTAACTAGTATTATTATTAATAGTATTAGTTAATCATAATATTAATTATATAAGGTAATTATTATCATTTAGTTTAATACAAGCTAATATTATTAGTTAAATATAGCATTAATTAGAAACATTAATTTTTTAATATAATAAAATATCTTAGATAATGCTTCAATATTAGTTACTATGCATAGGGTAACTATTAATATTTAATTTAATAGTTACTATATTCCGTATTTGATAAATATTAGATATTAAACTTACCATAACATATCACTATTCTCATATAACTTTCTAATTATATTTACTAATCATAATTATGTAGTATAAAATCTGATATACCATAACAAAATATTATGTCCGATAAATGTTGACCCGGTCCAAGTCCAAATATGGACTATATAGGCCGGTATGCTATGAGGATCTCGTTTAAGTTTGGTTCTCGTGTGATTGTTCTAGCCCGAATATGGTTATTGTTCCGATGGTCGCCAGAGTTATAGTTATGGTGTATGATATATGTTATATGATTTATGTTATATGTTGTATGTTAAATGTTAAGTCTTTTGTTAGACTTCTCTCCATTGCAGGCGTGACGCCTGACAAAGTGAAAATGAGATAGATGATGACATCACCCTTGGCCTATATATACTCCCTCCATTTCATTTTAATGAGGTATGTTTTAAAGAGAGCTTTCTCTCTCCTCTCTCTCTCTCTCTCTCTCTCTCTCTCTCTCTCTAAAAATATGTCACATAAGTTATGAGCTGGATTGATGATTCTCACGCCGAAGGGTTTTGGGGGGAAAGGCCCCCCACCCCTAACGGTGTTTTGTCTTGTAGGTCCCATTTTATTCGGACCTCGTGGAGCATGTTTTTTCGGTCCTGCCGCCGTCGCTATCCCGGTCAGTTTCCTATGCAACATTTTTCTATGTATCATCAGCTGGTTCCGTTGCCGGGACTGACTAGAGGAGCCGAGGGTATCAAAGCTAGAGTGCAGTAGGGGTAGCAGCAGTCGGAGTTCGCCGGAGTTAGCCGAAATTCGAAAATCAACATTTTCGTTTTTTCTAGGTAGAGGGCTGAGAGCTGAGGCTAGTAGCTCCATAGGAAGAAGAGGCAAGAGAGGAGGGGCAGATTTGAAAAAATATCAATCACCGGAGGGCTAGATCGCCGAAGATAAGTGTCGTGGTTGTTTGCTAGAAAGAAGGGGAAGGGAAAAGCAGAGAGAAAAATTGAAAAATTAAAAATGTGAACAGTGATGAACAGTGAATCGAAGAGACGTGTCGACAGGAGAGCAGCCTTATCCAACACGTGTCGGTTGGTTAGCAACATCATTTTTGCACGTGTCAGCTGGATAAGATTGTAAAGGCCGTTCTTCTCGCCGCCATCATCTCGCCAGTTCGGTTGAAAGAGCAGAGGTTGCAAAAAAGAAAAGATGTCGCAAAGTGGAAATTGAAATAAAAAATTAGCGAGAGCGGTGAACTGATGGAGCGAGAAAAAGGAAAACAAGAAGTCGCTAAGATGAAATCGGAAAGTATAAAGTCCAAAGTCGAAAGATTAATTGTCGCCAAAAAACCAAGTTGCGGAAATTAAAATCAGAAATTTAGATTATAGTAAAGGCAGGAGACTTACATTTTATCGGGGCTGCGGGTGTTGATTGTCGCCGTTCGGTGTTGTCTCCGTTTGGTGTTATCGCCGTTGGGAGAAATCTAGGTTTGGGCCAGATCGAGGTTGGTAAAGGGGATCGAGGTTGAGGCAATAGTTTGGATTGTCACCGGTTGTGGCGATATCTTTGCTCGTCGCCGGCAATAGCAAGGTTCTGAATCTTGCCGGTGCTAGCAGGCGTGAAGATGGAGACAAGTTTGGGAAGGGTCATCACAGACCAAGGGGATTTTGTTGTTGGGAGCAAGGCTTCTGTCGTATGGTGGTTGTCGCGGTTAAGGTTGTCGCCGTTGGGGAAGGTCGCTGGAGCTAGGTTGAGGTCGCCATGAATTGATTCCCGACCTGGTTTTTCGCCGTTTACGTTCGACGGACGGGCAGGGAGGTTGCTTGACGGGAATCGAGTTTGTATCTGAAAGTCGCCAGTAGTTGATTGTCGCTGGAAGGTGTAGCGGCTGTGGATGTCGCCGGCGGTAGCCTTAGTCTTGAACGACGCCGATTATTGACCCTTTGGAGAGAAGCGGGAAGATGAGGATGCCTGGGCCATTTGGTTGTCGCGTGGTAGGAATCGCTGTATCTTGATGTCGCCGTATGGGAGTGGTTGCTGCCGGAGGTGGATTGTCACTGATGGACTGTTATGAGCGAAAAATAAATGGAAAATGAAGGGAAAAAGGAATAGGAAGCGTGAATGGGAAGAGAAGGTGATATGTGGTAATGAGATGAGGTTCAATGGCGTGAAGATTGATTGGCTAGGGACCCACCGTAGAGTCAAATTGATTAAGTTACAGGCCAAGCAATATTTTCCTCCGTTAAGTATTTGATGATCGTTCGAGTTCTCCATTAAAGCTTCAACAGAACTTATCCGAAATATCGTTAACCTTCGTCGGGAAAAGAGGGGTCGAGAAAGTCAAAGGAAAGGAGTGGTTGATTCTCAGCCACAAATTGTAATAGGGGAGATGGCAAGGGTGGGTGGCAGTTTTGGTGTGTTGGCTTCGTTATCTTGGAAAGCTATGTCAACGGATGGTCGTTAAAGTATACGTTAAATTGTTAACGGAATTCGTCACAAGTATCGTTAATCTCCGTCAGGTCGTCTTTTCCCTTCTTTTATATTCATGCTAGATTATTTTTATATGGACCCATTATGTGAGAATAGGATGATATGCTTTGAAACCCGTTACGTGGCAAAGTTAAATATGCTTTCTATTTACTATACTAACTTGACAAGATAAATCAGTTTAGTTCATTACTTGCCAATTTGATGTTCCCAACAAGAGATAATGGGATATAGAAACTTGAACATGAATGGTTATAGTCTAGCGGGACTAAGCTCTATGATATGACTAATGTGTGTTAAAATGATATTCTGGTAATTAAAAGTTCCTATAAATGAATAGAAAGAAATGTAGGGCAACAGATGAAAATTTATGTTTAGTTATATGTTCAAGATAGTTTGCCAGTTTCACCCTTATGTTTTTTAATGATGTATGCTTGGTTAAGAAATAGCGAATTGTATGCCATCTTGGTAGTATGTTTGTAAGTATGTTTTGGTTTAAATGCTTAGAAGGAAAAATTGTGAAAATTAATTGACTTAATTAGAAAACCTATAACTTGCTTGGAAAACATGTTTTGTCAAAATGATTATAATATAAATGCAGTTGTACAAGATTGTATGCTCAAAGAAAGAAAATAGTAACGACAGTATTACAACAAATGAAAATTCGTGATTATCTGCCAGATTTATATGATACCCCAATATGTTCTTTGGATCATGAAACATGAAATATAGGTTGCTAAGTATGAACGAGTGTGGATTAGCATTATCTTGCATTATGCTGCATGTCTATTTGTCAAAATAATGTCTCTACGTAACTGTGTAACTTGGAGAAGTTATCAAATTAGTAAAATAATACATTTCTATTGAAGTAAGTATAAAAGAATTATGACACCAGAAAAAATAATGTTCCATAAAATAAAGTTGTGAATTTTATGCCCTGTGTTTATGTGCAAAATTGCGTTAGATTTATGATAAGTTATGCTAATATCGTAAGTAGAACTGAAAGAATCACGATGAAGTCTACATATTTGAGATCTGGAAATGATGAATACAGAAAAATGATAGTCATGATAATGTTCTTGAAATGAATGAACTCAGTAAAATGTGAAAGATATTTGTGGTTTATTATTTCTCTCGTTTATATAATAGTTGCGTAATATTTGCTTGATTGTGTCAAATAAAAAGAAAGTGTTTACTAGATTTGCAAATGACTAACTTGTGTTTTTGGCAGGTACTCTGTAAAGTATGACAAATTCGGCCAAGTTATGTTGCCGGATAATAAAGCTCGAGTTGCTGATATGATGGGCTCGCATCCCGAACTGCTTGTGTGATGAAAAGTTGAGTTGTCGCTTAAAGCCGCCCCAAAGTTGATAAAGAAAGTTGATAAAGAAAGTTGCCGCTAAAGCTTGAAGAGGGGGAGGCGACCTGGGGATGTTGGGCGACCGAACCTTGCGACCTGGACGGCGACCCAGGCGCGGTGACCTAGGGAAACGCCCAGACACAGATATGGGAGGTGACCTGGGGAGGGACCCAGGCACCACCAGGGGGGTGACCTGGGGAGGGACCCAGGCGCGGCAACCTGGGGAGGGACCCAGGCGTCTAATAGGGGGAGGTGACCTGGGGCCCCAGGCACCAAACCTTGCAACCTGGGGAGGGACCCAGGCGCGGCGACCTGGGGAGGGACCCAGGCGCGGTGACCTTGGGAGGGACCCAGGCCTCTAGAAAGTCCCAGCTTTTTTACGGGCACAGAATCCTAGCCTGAGTGGCAAAGCTCCCAGCCTAGCCTGAGTGGTGAAGCTCATGTGACCTAGCCTAGCCTGAGTGGTGAAGCTCCCAGCCTAGCCTGAGTGGCGAAGCTCATGTGACCTAGCCTAGCCTGAGTGGCGAAGCTCCCAGCCTAGCCTGAGTGGCGAAGCTCATGTGACCTAGCCTAGCCTGAGTGGCGAAGCTCATGTGACCTAGCCTAGCCTGAGTGGCGAAGCTCCTGTGACCTGAGGAGGGACCCAGGCACCGAGCCTTTGCGACCTAGGGAGGGACCCAGGCGCGGCGACTTGGGGAGGGACCCAGGCGCCTAGAAAGTCCTGGGAGAGGCCAGGCACAGAAAGTCCATGTTGAGTAGCGCATTGTTGGCGCAGGTTTGATTAGCGTTTTTAGTAAGCGCGGTTTTGAGTAGCGCAGTTTTGAGTAGCGCGGTTTTAGTTAGCCCGTTTGTGATTGTCTTTCGATTAGAGCGGTTTTGATTGTTGCGTTTTTAGTTAGCACATTTGTGATTGTCGCATTTTTAGTTAGCGCATTTGTGATTGTCGCGTTTTTAGTTAGCGCGTTTGTGATTGTCGCATTTTTAGTTAGCGTATTTGTGATTGTCGCGTTTTAGTTAGCGCGTTTTACGTTTTTCGCGTTTTTAGTTAGCACTTTTGTGATTGTCGCGTTTTTAGTTAGCGCGTTTGTGATTGTCGCATTTTAGTTAGCGCGTTTTACGTTTGTCGCGTTTTAGTTAGCGCGTTTTACGTTTGTCACGTTTTTAGTTAGCACGTTTATGATTGGCGCATTATTAGGCTTTGATTAGTGAGGTTTTTAGCCAAGTGTGGCCAAACGAGGTTTGGCTGCGAGGTTTAGGCCAAGTAAGGTTTTTACCGTGGCGTACAAGTAAGTCGCCGTCGAGAGTAAGTGAAGAAAGGTGGCGAGAATCATAGCTAGGGAGTGAGGCTGCCTAAAGACAAGCCTCACTCTTTTGAAGGGAGTAGTGTGTATATAGAGATAAAGTTCGTAAAGTAAATCTTTGATAATCTTTGATAAGCTATCGAAGTAAAAAAGACAAACTATTGAAGCAAAATGCAGCAGGCGTATAAAGTGAAAAGGGAGAGTGACCGGAAAGTTCTAAAAAAGTATCATAATGCCCGAGAAGTTCTTTCACCATGTTGTATTATAGATGAAGTATTATATTCACATATGAGTGAATATAATAATATTGCATGCAGTATTATGTATTACTGCATAAGAACTTCCAGGTCATTTCGATTTAATGAGGAACTTGAGGGGAATTGATTTGTTCCAAAAGGAACTTCTGGGTCAAATTCCCAAGTGAAAATTAAAGGTAGAATGATAATAAATCGTAAAAAAATAAAATTCAAAGCAAGATTAAGAAAGTAAAGTAATGCCAGTCAAGCCAAAGAACGAAAAGCGAAGTTAAAAGACAGAAAGTAAATCATTTTGATACAGACCCAAATTAAATGTAAAAATTATTGTCAAGAGGACCAAATTATCGAAATAAAAAATCGCCTAGCTCAAATGTCACATTTACCAACCGAAAATTTACAGAAATAGTTGAATTTGGAAAGTCATGAAATGAAGTAGGAAAGAGAAAATGCAAAAGTTGAAGTAAAATGAGAAGTTAGTAATAAAAGTGAGATTGGAGAGAGATCAAGGAGCGAACCTATGTTTTGTACCAGGAAAATTTACTCGATGTAATAAGCTATATTTTGTTATGTATGCTATTTTACTTCTCAGCTCGATCATGAATAATCGAGCTAAGGAGTCGGGGGCTTCTGATATACCATAACAAAATATTATGCCCGATAAATGTTGACCCGACCCAAGTCCAAATATGGACTATATGGGCCGGTATGCTATGAGGATCTTGTTTAAGTTTGGTTCTCGTGTGGTTGTTCTAGCCCGAATATGGATATTGTTCCGATGGTCGCCAGAGTTATAGTTATGGCGTATGATTTATGTTATATGATTTATGTTATATGTTGTATGTTAAATGTTAAGTCTTTTGTTAGACTTCTCTCCATTGCAGGCGTGACACGTGGGAAAGTGAAACTGAGATAGATGATAACATCACCCTTGGCCTATATATACTCCCTCCATTTCATTTTAATGATGTATGTTTTAAAGAGAGCTTTCTCTCTCCCCTCTCTCTCTCTCTCTCTCTCTCTCTCTAGAAATATGTCATATATGTTATGAGCTGGATTGATGATTCTCACGTCGGAGGATTTTGGGGGGAAAGGCCCCCCACCCCTAACGGTGTTTTGTCTTGTAGGTCCCATTTTATTCGCACCTCGTGGAGCGTGTTATTTCGATCCTGCCACCGTCTCTACCCCGGTCAGTTTTCTGTGCAATATTTTTCTATGTAGCATCAAAATCATTAATTATCAAAGAATTTAATATTATTAATTCAATCATCTATAAAATTAGAAGTTAACTAATTATAATAATAATTCATTGTTATTATTCAAATTTCAATTGTCATAATAAGTACAAACTATATACAACAAAGGCTAAAAGAAAAAAATCTCTTGAATTTATAAATGTAAATATTGTCATTGATATAAAATAGATTTATATCACCAAAAAAAATGTCATGCTACTTTATCAAATAAAAACATAAAAATAAGTAATATAAAAATTGGCAAATTAATTTTTCGTGCGGAGCACAGGCTACCCACTACTATATAATAATAGGGTATTGTTTTCATAATTCAAACAGATTTTTTCATGTGCCAAATGAAAGTGAAGGGGCAAATCTAAAATAAAATACATGTATGACAAATAATATAATGTAAATACTTATGTATTTATTCAGCCTACTAAGACCAAAAGCCTTGTAACTATTTTAAAATCCATCTGTCTGTTTAAGTAATGTAAGCTACATTTACATGATTATCACCAAAAAATATCAGTATCGCCATCTCCTCCCATATTTTCCACCTTCATCCTCACCCCTAACACCATCTCTGCATTACCATCTTCCCGTATATGTTCCACATTCAGCATCACCCCTCACTCTACCAGTTCAGATCCACGACTGATCAACACTCACAACATAATATACACAATCAGGACTTGACCTGATGGCCAGAGCACTGGGACACCAACACGGAGGTCCTGGGTTCGACTCCCCCCAGTGGTTAGAGTGGTAGAATCCCTCCCTAATTAATATTAGGCGCCTCTGGGGTGGGGATTTTAAGGGAATTTCAGAGAATTTGAAGGACTTGTTAGTAAATTGACTTACACAAAAAAGGGGCTTGACTCAAGATGGGCAAGCCTCAAAAAAAAAAAAAAATATTCCTAGAAATTAAAACCAAGTTAAGATAAACCCCATATCTTAATCAACTTTAAAGAAACAAGCTCTCTTATCATCACACTAACCTTGATTAGTTGGCGTCATGAACTACACTATTGACCATAACGATGCAACAAATGGTTCCCCTACTTCTGCAGCAAATATGGTTTCACAAGGATTGCCACATGGACTCAATCATCAGTTATTTAAGTGTTGGAGTAATGTTATGTATAGAGAGAGAGATCAATGGAGCTGACTTTGATGTAGTTTGTTATAATAGTTTGTTAGAAAGTTTGTTTTTCTGTTAGTCAGTTAGTGAGATATTTTCTAAGTTGTAAGCAATATAAATGTGTGGTTTGTAAACAGAAATGATCAATATGATGAATAAGAGATTTTCAATTCATCTTCATCTTTCTGAATATCTTCTTCAACCTTGAAGACTTTATCAAATTCATGGTAACTTCAATCAAGTTAACATGGTATCAGAGCTTACGATCCTGATTCATGCTTCTGCAATACAAATTCATTCCAGGTCCATTCTATGATTTCTCTTCTCTGTAATTCTGCAAATTTAGGAATTATTGTCGTAATTGATTCATTTTTAATTACTTTGATCATCTTCATTGATTCGTTGTTGTGATTCATTGATTCATTGATTTTCTGTTGAAATCAATCTCTGATTCCTTTGATTCGATCTGTCATTTTATAATCGATCAATTTTCTTCGAATTTGCTGTTGTATTCGAATTTGCTGTTGTATTCAATCATGGCTGCTGATGCTATGCCTGAGATTTCTATTGAATCGAATATGCATCCATTGTACATCCATAATAATGATCATCCAAGTCTTGTTCTAATTGCCACAAAGCTTACTGGTTCAGAAAACTATAGTGCCTGGGCTAGATCTTTCTCAATAGCTTTGTCTTCCAAAAACAAATTGTCAATTATCAATGGCAGATTTGTTGAACCAACAAGTGAAACACATCTACATTTTCTGTGGGAACGTGCAAATGATATGGCAATTAGTTGGATTTTTAATGTCGTATCACAAGAGATTGGCTATAGCCTTCGATTTGTCAAAACAGCAAATTTTGTTTGGAGAGAACTCAAGGACAAATTTTCTTCCATTAAAGGTCATAGAGTTTTTCAACTTGAAAAGGAATTGCACAATCTAGAACAAGGTTCTAGTTCAGTGGAAATATATTACCATAAATTGAAAGGTTTATGGGATGAAGGCAATGCTCTAGACATAGCTAATACATGTTCATGTGCCTGCACATGTGGATCTGTCAAGGCACAAGAAAAGAGAGATGAAGTAAAGAAGTTGATGCAATTTCTTATGGGATTACATGAAAGTTTTGTGAATATTAGAGGCCAGATTCTTGTTATGAATCCACTTCCAAATGTCAGTATAGCATATGGAATGGTTAGGCAAGATGAATCTCAAAGGCAAGGGTTCATTCCTAATTTTTCAGATGGTTCACACATAGCAACAAATGTGAGGTTTACACCTGTCCCACATAACCACAATTCACAACCCAAGCTTCAAGGTAACACTTATGTTAGAGCACCTTTTAAGAAAGGAACTCATTGTGCACATTGTAGCTTGGAAGGACACACTAGAGATGAATGTTACAAGCTTATTGGCTATCTACCTGGACATCCAATACATTCTGCAGGAAGAAGCAGAGGTCAGAGACTTAGCTACAATAAGACTGGGCCTGGAAGACAGCAAACCAGTTAATCAAACACATCTGGTAGTGGTTACACAAGTAATGTAAAGGCAATGCAAGTTATGCAAAGCAACACTGAATCCTCATCCACTCAAGTTACTATTGATCTACTACAGAGTCAAATGAGTCAGATCCTTAGTATGATACAGATGTAAAAATGCAACAATGATAATCCAGAAGAACATCTGAATCCCCAACATATGGCAGGTATGGTTTCTTCTAAAGCTTTTGTTTCTGTATTTATGACTTCAATCCATAAAACACATGCTTGGATAATTGATTCTGGAGCTACAGATCACATTTGAAATTCCTCTGCTCTTATGCATTCTTTGATTCCTTTATCTACACCTGTCATTTTGTCCCTCCCCAATGGGCAAAGACTCAAAGTTTCTCACACTGGCTCAGTATTCATAAACTCACACATTACTCTACATGATGTGTTGTTTGTTCCTCATTTCACATTCAATTTGCTTTCCATATCCAAAATGACTCAGCAAATTCATTTTCTTGTCTCATTTCATCAAATGTATTTTCCAGGACCCTCACCTGATGAAAACAATTGCAACTGGAAATCTCCATGATAGCTTGTACATAATGCATGGCTCAGAGGCTGCCATTAAGGAAACTTTTGCTGGTGCCACAGTTGCCTCTGGTTCTATATCTTCTAATACATCCTTGTGGCATCAAAGATTAGGACATAGTTCAGTTTCTATTCTACAAAAAATTCCTTTTCTTAAACAGTTGTTACAAAATGTTTCTTGTCAACATCCTTATTGTACAATTTCAGATTGCAATGTATGTCCTCTTTCTAAACAGCATGCTTTGTCTTTTCCTACTAGCACTACTGTTACTTATTCTCCATTCCAGTTAATTCATTGTGATTTGTGGGGCCCATATAGAACTTCAACTCTAAATGGTTGTAGATATTTTCTTACAATTGTGGATGACTATTCTAGAACCACATGGACTTTCTTGTTCCCCACTAAACAACATGTGTTCTCTCAAATCAAATCCTTTGCAGCTTATGTTCAGAACCAATTTCAAACCACCATCAAAACCTTTAGGAGTGACAATGGTACTGAATTCTTCAATCAACAAGTCATTCCTTTCTTGCTATCTCTAGGTATAGTTCATCAAAGTTCTTGTCCTGGTACTCCACAGCAGAATGGTATAGTTGAGAGAAAACATAAACACCTTCTCAAAATTTCAAGGGCTCTAAGATTTCAAGCTGGTTTTCCTATTCATTTTTGGGGTCATTGTTTGTTGACAGCCACTTAGATCATCAGTAGACTCCCTAGTAGTGCAATAAAGTTTCAAGTTCCATACACTCTTCTTTTCAATTCAGAGCCTTCATATGACCATCTTCGAGCTTTTGGTTGTCTTTGTTATGCTTCCACACATCCTCAAGATAAATTTGCTCCTCGTGCCATAAAGTCTGTATTTCTTGGTTATCCTCATGGACAAAAAGGTTACAAATTATACAATCTCGATACACATCAAATCTTTGTCAATAGACATGTGGTTTTCCATGAACACATTTTTCCATTTCATTCCAAACATTCTGATAACCATGTTCCAATTTCTGATCATCCTTGGATTGATGAGTGTTCTCATTCAGTTCCTTCCACTCAATCTTCTCCATGTGTTGAAATCACATCTACTCAGGTTAATGATATTCCAGCTTCTGATCAGTCTTCAGTTCCTTCCAATACTGTTTCTTCTCACAACCATGTTTCTCCTTCACTTATTCTGCAGCCTTCTGTTCCTACAAGAGCATCAACCAGAATAAGGAATGTACCTCATAAGCTTCTTGATTTTGAAGTTTCTTGGCCTCCTTCTAACATTCCTTCTACCTCATCTATTCATTCTTTTTCTTCATCTCTTCCAAAGTTTCATAATTCTCCTTATCTGTCATATGCATCTTGCAAACCTTCCTATATTAACATAGTTTCTAATCTTGATCGCATTACTGAGCCTTCCTCTTATACACAAGCTATTAAAGATGTTAGATGGATTGATTCCATGAATAAAGAAATACTTGCTTTAGAATCTAACAATACTTGGCAGGTAGTCCAATTACCTATGGATAAGAAAGTTGTGGTTTGTAAGTGGGTTTATAAAATCAAGTACAAAGCTGATGGTTCAATCGAAAGATTTAAAGTAAGGCTTGTTGCTAAAGGATACACCCAATGTGAGGGAATTGATTTCCAAGAGACATTTTCTCCTGTTGCTAAAATGGTCTCTGTTATAACTTTATTGGTTGTGGCTGCTGCAAAATCTTGGCATGTGCATCAATTGGATGTCAACAATGCTTTCTTGCATGGCGATTTGGAGGAAGAAGTGTACATGGAGTTGCCCAAGGGCTATAGTTCTACTCATGGTTCCAATTCTGTGTGTAGATTGATCAAGTCAATTTATGGTCTTAAGCAAGCATCTAGGCAGTGGTTTGCCAAATTAACTGATGCTCTCTTGCAGTTACACTATGTGCAATCACATGCAAATTATTCTCTCTTTACTCTTCAAAATTCAGACAGCTTCATAATGGTTTTGGTATATGTTGATGACATTGTGGTTGCTGGGAATGAAATCACTACCATCAATACTCTTAAGGAATTTTTGGATCTTAAATTTAGCATCAAGAATCTTGGGGAAATAAAGTATTATTTAGGAATAGAGATTCTACGATCTCCTTCTGGTTTCCATTTGAGCCAAAGGAAATATGCTCTTGACTTGGTTTCTACAGCAGGTTTGACAGATGCCAAACCCCTCACTTTGCCTTTGGATCTAAATGAGAAACTCTTCCTTCATGTAGGAGAACTTTTGCCTGATCCATCCATCTACAAACAATAAGTTGGGAAACTTCTTTATCTTACTATAACCAGGCCAGACATTGCTTTTGCTGCTCACACTCTTAGTTAGTTTGTTCAAAATCCAAGACTCCCTCATCTTAAAGTATTACATAGAGTTCTCAGATACATCAAATCTTGTCCTGGTCAAAGGTTAAATTTTTCTTCCACTTCCTCTCTTAAGCTGACATCCTATTGTGATAGTGACTGGGGTGGTAATCCTAATGACAGAAAGTCAATTTCTGGTTTCTATATGTTTTTGGGTTCATCTTTGGTGTCTTGGCATTCTAAGAAACAATCTGTGACAGTCAGATCATCTACAGAATCTGAGTATAGGTCACTTGCCACTGCTACATGTGAAGTTTTATGGCTTCATGCCTTATTGAAGGATTTACGGGTTGTTGTTGATCTACCCATTCCCATGTACTGTGATAGTATTGCTGCTATCAGTATCGCATCCAATCCTTTTTATCACTCTAAAACAAAGCACATTGAATTGGATTGTCACTTAGTGCGAGAGAAAGTCCAACAAATCTCATTGTTCCTCTCTATATTCCCACAAAACAACATCTTGCTGATGTTTTTACTAAAGCACTTGGGAAGGATCTCCATTGGTATTTTCTTAGCAAGTTGAAGGTACTAAATCCTTTTATACCTTCAACTTGTGGGAGGGGTATTGACCATAACGATGCAACAAATGGTTCCCCTACTTCTGCAGCAAATATGGTTTCACAAGGATTACCACATAGACTCAATCATCAGTTATTTAAGTGTTGAAGTAATGTTATGTATAGAGAGAGATCAATGGAGCTGACTTTGATGTAGTTTGTTAAAATAGTTTGTTAGAAAGTTTGTTTTTCTGTTAGTCAGTTAGTGAGATATTTTCCAAGTTGTAAGCAATATAAAATGTGTGGTTTGTAAACAGAAATGATCAATATGATGAATAAGAGATTTTCAATTCATCTTTATCTTTCTGAATATCTTCTTAAACCTTGAAGACTTTATCAAATTCATGGTAACTTCAATCAAGTTAACATACACAAATATCAGCAAAAAGATAACGAAAACCCTTAAAATAAGAAATACTAAAGAGAATTCTTAAATCCTCACTTGATTGTATATTGAATTATATCATCGTACCTAAAGGAATTCAATTCCGTCAGTCTTCATTATGAAATATGTGATACATATATTCGCAAAACCTAGCCATAATTCTAGGGATGAATATCTACCTATCATACAAATGTGACTTACAATATCAACATATTTGTTACACGAGATATATGTACTCAATATTTTCTATCTATATCTCATATTCTATCACACCCCCGCAGTCAAAGCGGGAGGAGACCGTATGCTTATACTGTCCCGGAAATCATCAAAAAGTACGCACGGAAGCCCTTTCATGAATATATATCGGCAATTTGGTACTGGGACGGAACATGTAGCACACGAACTTGACCTTTTTCTACCTTTTCGCGTCAAATAAAATATCTAATTCGATGTGCTTTGTTTGTTGATGTTGTACCAGATTGCCGGATAAGTAGATGGCACTCACATTATCATAGTACACCAAGGTAGCCTTCAAGATAGGAAGATGCAGTTTAAGAAGCAAATTTCGAATCCAACAGAATTCGGCCACAACATTGGCAACCCCACGATATTCTGCATCGACACTCGACCTAGATAGTGTAGGTTGCCTCTTTGATGACCACGAAATTAAATTATCTCCAAGAAAAATACAATACCCGGATGTAGATCGACGGGTATCCAGACACCCTCCCTAATCATCATCCGTGTAAGCAGTTAGAGAAGTAAGAGAGGATTTCGATAGGTGAAGTCCCATATCAATCGTCCCTCGGAGATACCGTAATATCCTTTTAAGGGTTTCCATGTGCTCAACACGTGGATCATGCATATGAAGGCAAATTTGTTGGACTGCATAATTGATATCCGGACGTGTAAACGTTAAATATTGCAGCGCTCCTGCTAAACTGCGATAATATGTTGGATTGTCATATACAATGCCTGAACTAGCCAACTTTGCCTTTGTGTCAACCGGAGTGTGAGATGGCTTACAGTTTGTCATCCCGTCCCGTTCCAAGATCTCCTCCGTGTATTTACGTTGACATAAAAATAGGCCATCTGCATTCTTTGTCACTGCAATACCCAAAAAATAATGCAATGTCCCAAGGACTTCATGGCAAACTCAGAAGCAAGAGTGGAGATAATATGCTTTCGAAGTTGATCGGATGAAGTGACAAGAAGAATATCATCGACGTATAAGAGGAGATAGGCAGTGTCTCGGCCAACCTTATACACGAACAAAGAGTGATCTGAGCGACTGTGATGGAACCCCATAGTAAATATAAATCGGCAAACCTCTTGTACCAAGCCCGAGGAGCCTGTTTCAGGCCGTACAGTGATTTCTTGAGCAAGTAAACATGGTCCGGATAATTACGGTCATGAAAACCCATAGGTTGATACATGAAAACTGTTTCCTTAAACTCCCCATGTAGGAAAGCATTTTTCCGTCCAACTAATGAATACTCCAAGAATTTGCAAGTGCTATGCCCAAAACAGTACGTATAGTGGCCGGTTTGACAATCGGGCTAAATGTCTCCGTGCAATTAACACCCACCTACTGTGACCTGCCATCACCTACAAGACGGGCCTTCTGCCTCCCAAAAGAACCATCAAAATTTTTCTTGTGAGAAAAAATCCACATGCAACGAATAATATTCACATTCGAGGGACAGGGTACAAGTTCCCAAGTCTTATTTTTAATTAGAGCATCAAATTTATCTTCCATCGTCGCTTTCCAATTAGGGTCGGACAACGCCAATTTAGGATTAGATGGAATGGGGGACGGAGAGTTAGAGGAAAATAAAATAAAATGTTGTTTGGGTTTAACTATACCACTCATACTCCTAGTGGTCATAGTCCGATTGGGAAGAGACGGAGCCGGAAATGAAGGTGGCACCACATTTGAACTCGGTCCAGGTGTAGATGGACTGGATTGTCCAGGAGGGGAGCCTGGAGGACATGGGTTTGAGATAGGCAGCGGCCCAACATGGATGGCCTGGGCCGATTGCCGAGATGCTTGGGCCGAAGGAGCATTATTTATTTACTGGACCAGTGGGTACCAGGAGGAGTAGAAATGGGCTGGCTAGGAGTAAGTGATACTTGGGATGATCCATCAGAGATTGGGTACAGAAAGTAATTAAATTGTTGGTCCAAGTGAGGACTTTGTGTGGCCGTTGTACTCATCGCAGGAGGTTTTTGTGTGGCAAAAGGGAATGTTTTCTCATCGAACACAACATGGCGAGCAAAAATTATTTTTTGAGTGGAAAGGTCTTAGCACTTGTATCCCCGATGATTTTGTGGATATCCCAAAAATACACATGGAGTGGACCGGGGTTGCACTTTATGTATTTTTGTGGATGGTATAAGAGGGAAACATAGGCACCCAAAAACCCATAAATGTGTAAAGGACGGATTTCGACGGTATAAATATTGAGTGGGGGAGTAATTATGGATACCTTTATTTGGGATGATATTAAGGAGATATGTTGTCATTGCCAATGCATGAAGCCAAAACGAAAATGGTAAAGAGGTATGAGCAAGAAGGGTGCGAACCAAGTTGTTTATCATTCGGATTTTTCTTTTGGCTTTGCCATTTTGGGGAGACGTGTGTGGGCAAGAAAACCAAAATGAAAGACCATTAGTTGGAAAGAAAGATTTAAATTGCTCATTGTCAAATTCCCTGCCATTATCACATTGGAAACACTTTATTATCCTCTCGAATTGAGTGGAAATAAACTTGCTAAAAGAAAGAAATAAGTGAGGAACCTCCGACTTACGTCCAATGGGAAAAGTCCACAAAAATTTGTAAAATCATCAAGAAACAATAGATAATGTATATGACCCGAAGTACTAGGAATGGGAGAGGTCCACAGGTCACTATGCACAATATCAAAAGGGAGAAGGGTATTAGAGGCAGAAGAAAAAAATTCTAATTTCACGTGTTTCCCAAGAACACAAGAGTCACAAAAATCATCAATCTTTGATGTCTTATAAGGAATACAATTATTAGTGCAAAGAGAACGAAAATCTGGTGCTCTTGGATATCCTAATCGATTATGCCATAAACGAGGTCCAGAGGCGGAGAAAATTGATAGAGAAGTTGTGTGTAGAATGGAAGTAGTGGTGATGGGATATAAGTCTCCGGTGCTATCACATCTCCTTAGACGGACCTCCGTCCGAATATCCTTCACAGAAAAACCAAGTGAATCAAATTCAATACTAACATTATTACCAGTAGTGAAACGACGAACAGACACAAGGTTTTTGATTAATTTAGGGGCATAAAGAATATTAGATAATTTAAGAGGGGGGTGAGGAGGCAGTAAATTACGTTGTCCATACCCAAGTATTGGAATAGTAGTACCATCACCCACAGTAATTGTTTTTTTGATATTTGCTCAAATTAAAATAAGACGAGAGATTACCTGCGGACCCCGTCATGTGTGAAGTGGCTCCCGTATCCATGTAGAGATTATTGTCCGGGACATTTAGAGACATGGTATGCATTGCCGACTCAATATCAGTAGGCACATACGAGGGAGAAGGACCATGATCAACTATTGGGCCATAAGTGATGTATGCCTGAGCTGGCCTTTGCCCTAAGACCCCAGTTGGGCTTGAAGGTAGACGGGCCCAGGAATATGTGGGATATGGGCAAGGTGGGGCGGCCCATTGAGGTGGAGTGCAACCAAAAGGAAAGCTAGTGGGAGCAGGCCACCACTGCCCTTGTCCTTGTCGAGACAAACCAGACCCACCACCAGACTGCGACTGTGAGTTCCCACGGCCACGACCCCATCGATTTTCGCCACTGCCACCATAATTAACTCTGCCAGCACGATTATTATTGTTATTTCGCTGCCCCTGATTGTTACCTCCTTTTTTTTTTTTTTTTTTTTTTTTTTTTTTTTTTTTTTAGAAGGGGATCAACACATTTCACCGCTCCCCCTTGATGCACTTCACGGGCGCCTAGCTATGCTAGGAAGGGCAATGTCATTCCCTCTAACCACTGGTGGGGGAATCGAACCCATGACCTCCAGGTTGAAAGCCATGAACTCTAACCATCAGGCTAAGACCCCGCGTGCCGTCGACCATTATTTCCATTACGACGTTCGCCTCCACCGCCTTGTCCCGATCTGTTGCCACTATTCTGACCGCTGTCATTACCCATATTGTGCCCTTCATCAAACCCGCCTGTGGAAGCAAGCAAAGCAGAATTCGATGCCACCGCTGCCATGCTTGCTTGTTTAGCCTTCCTAGATTCCTCCATGACCAATTTAGACCGAACTTCATAAAAAGTTGGAAGGGGATTACTCTGTTGTATGATGGTGGCCACACCATCGTAACTCTCATTTAACCCGACAATTGTCTAAAGAACCATCCTGTGGTTCGAGATCGGTGCTCCCACGTTTGCCATTTGATCGGCAAGGGTCTTGATTTCCTTGCAATAGGCCGAAATACTAGGGAAATTGTCCAGCATAACTTGAGAAAATTGGTTCTCAAGTTGCACAACCAGAAAAACAGGTTTTAGCGATGAAAATTTTTGTCGCTAAAGCCAAATTTTCGTCGCTAAAATTAAACACCGACTGAAAAATTTCGTCGGTGGTCCGCCGCTATTGTCCCGCCGCTGATCTCCGACGGCTCAAATTCCGCCGGTATATTTTGATTTTACTGACGGAATTACTCCCGTCGGTGATTTACTGACATCAGCGACGGAAATTTCCGCCATTAAATCAATTTAATTTAATTAAATTTTCATTTCAGCGACGGAAATTTCCGTCGCTGTAATAAAAATTAATTAAATTAAATTAATTTCAGCGACGGAAATTTCCGCCGCTGAAAACAAAAATTAAATTAAAATTAAATTAAAATTAATTGATATAGCGGAGAAAATTTTCGTGGCTGGAATAAAAATTAATTAAAATAAATTAATTTCAGCGACGGAAATTTCCGTCGCTGAAATTAATTTATTTTAATTAATTTTTATTCCAGCGACGGAAATTTCCGCCGCTGAAAACAAAAATTAAATTAAAATTAATTGATATAGAGGCGAAAATTTCCGTCCCTGGAATAAAAATTAATTAAAATAAATTAATTTCAGCGACAGAAATTTCCATCGCTGATACTGAAATAAATTAAAAAAAAAATTAAAATATCAATTAACCAAAAATTTTTTGTACCTGATATAACAATTCAATTTATAAAACTAAAACTATAAAATTAAAAATCAATATCAGCATAACAGACTAAATATCACCGTACCAAATCGGGAGGGGGAGGGGGAGAGGGGGGGAGGGGGAGAGGGGGATAGGGGGGGCCAAAATTACCTGGTCCATACGATCCATCAACATAGTCCTAATCAACATCGCCTACGCCGATCATTCGCCTCCTGCATCTGCGCCTGAGCCGCCAAAGCCTCCGCAAGCTTTGCCCTAGCCTCTGCAGCCTCACATCTCTCCTCAGCCAACTCAGCCTGCAGAGTGTCGACCCTCAGATCATGATACGTGGGTGGGACAACATTTGGCCGACGGCCGATCGACGTCGACGGGCATTGCCGCCCGTAATCCCCCATCCCTAACACTCGGGCTCCACTCTTTGGATGTCCCTCAGAGGTGACCGAGCGCCAAACATCAGGCACGAAGGGAACGGGCTGGTCGAGAGGCGTTCCTTCGGGAACAACGGCGGCTTGATATGCACTCTGTCAAAATAAAACAAACAATTATATTCATATACACAATGTAATGTACATAAATAAATTTACATATTCAAAATCAAGTCATTTAATGATAGTTTACTTACAAAGGCATTAGCAGAGCGATCGTCAACCCATTGCGAAGGTTGATCGGGCGCTGTAGGAGTCCGAACATGGGTGCTAGCGTAAACATCCAAAAAACTGACATTCGGACCATGATCCCTTTCCTATAAATAAAATAAGCGAGATTATTACTTTGAAATTGTATAAATGCAACATTTAAACTGATTTAAAAGCATGCATACACTACATTTACACTAAAACCATGGATTTCATAGCATCAACGTGGCTCCCAGCTAACATACGTACATAAACCTATTTAAAAGCATGCATACACTACTACATTTAAACTAACATACATACCATGCGGTAGTGATGCTCGCCGACCGGGATCGTCCCCATGGTATGCTTCATCGCCGACCCCGAGGAGCCTGCTCTATTCACCTTAGCCTGTTCGGCCATAGCCTTCGCCGTATCCGACCCCCAATATTCGCAAAATTGAAGAAACACCTCCTCGGTCATCCAAGAAGGTGTCAAGGGCTGTTGTTTCGCCTCGAGCCGCTTAGTATAACATTGTTTCTTCGTGTTACCTATAAAAATATGAATATCTCGTAAACATATAATGATGACATTATAAAATTAAAAGAGTATAATCATTATTTATTAAACTAATTAAGGATAGATAAATATGTTACCAATATGATCCTTAAAATAGCTTGTGAGCCTGTTTATCGAAAACAAATCTAGCCGTCGCCTCATCGATTTCCGACGCCCAACAATATTTCCCCTACAACATATAATGATAACATTACAAAACTAAAAGAGTATAATCATTATTAATTATAACATTTTAATAACAAACTAACATTTAAGTTTAAAATAAAAACCATTGACACATTACCTTAAACTCCTCCCACGCATCCTCCTTCTGCCCCGGTGGCAATGATTTCCAGTTGGGCCAAAACTCTGTTATGAGCCGAAACCGCCAATACTGCCCGATCTTTGTCCCTGGGGTAGGGTATCCACCTACAAACCTGCCAAGTATATTTATACAATAACATTTTAACTTAAATAATGAATTATATATAAAACAAAAAGGAACCAACTTATATCAAATTAATGAAGAGTTACTTACTGGTCATAAAGTGACGATATCTGGACAAATATCCTCCCATCGAATCGACAACAAGCATGAGTATCGGCCCCGCAGGTGGAGCTAGTACTACTAAGTGTAGGGTCGACATCGGCATCATCGCATTTGGATTGGGACGGCCAAGTCCCAAGAATAGATGTGTAGATGGGCCGTGTCTTCCTACCCTTTCTACTAGAACTCATATCTGTATTATAGTAAAAATATTAAAATATACAACTTTAACAATAGGAAACAATATATTCACAATACATATAAAACTTTAAAGTTCTAATAATCTAAAGCATTCACAATACATATAAAACTTTAAACTATTAATAATATAAAGCATTCACAATACATATAAAACTTTAAAGTTCTAATAATCTAAAGCATTCACAATACATATAAAACTTTAAACTATTAATAATATAAAGCATTCACAATACATATAAAACCTTAAAGTTCTAATAATCTAAAGCATTCACAATACATATAAAACTTTAAACTAATAATAATAATCTAAAGCATTCACAATACATATAAAACTTTAAAGTTCTAATAATCTAAAGCATTCACAATACATATAAAACTTTAAACTATTAATAATCTAAAGCATTCACAATACATATAAAACTTTAAAGTTCTAATAATCTAAAGCATTCACAATACATATAAAACTTTAAACTATTATTAATCTTCATCCCCATCATCATCACTGGACTCTGAATTATTACAAAACTCGAGTTCTTCATCTTCGTCTTCGGACTCTGATGAATCAAACTCTGGTTCCTCTTCCTCTTCCTCTTATTCATCAATATCAATGTGCGCGAGATGACCTGGACGAGGCGGAGGAGGTGGCAAATTCACTGGTAAGAAATCCTCCTCGGGTTCATCAACATTTTGAGGAATATGAGTGACATCATCTAATGGATGATTAGCTGATGAAACGTTAGGTGGCACTGGCATTTCATCCTCTTGATAGGGTGTTTCTAATGACGACTCTGTAGTTGTCGACGAGGGTAGGTTGTCAATCATGCTCCTAGCCTTGGTCATCCAGACAGCCCACCATCCGTCGGGTCGCGGATGAGGGTAGGGAGTCATGTATACCTGTTGTGCTTGAGATGCTAACATGAAGACGTCGTCGCCATTATGTCTGGACGAGTCCTTTACATCGATGAGGTCAAATATGGCGTGCTTCTTAACACCTCACACAACATCTCGCCAATCACAATTGAACAAGACAACACTGTTTCTACCCAAATACTCTACCTCGACTACTTATTTCAGGACGCCATAATAATCAAGGTTTCCTTTAAGCTTCACACCGCTATTCCACGTTAGTTTAGAGCCCCCGTAAGCTTTGGTATGAAACACATAGCCATTCATGAAATAATCGTTGCATAAATTAACGTTCAAGTACGGAGTTGATGCTAAATGTCTTAACCTCGCAGCTTTGGCATCACCCGGATGTTCAGCTATCTATAAGACAATATGTAACCAATTTAATACAATTTTAAGATTGAATGTTTAAAAAAGTGTATAGAATAAATTTAAATGAAACGAAATATTTACATATTTCCTTAGCCAGTTTGGAAATTCTCTGTCTGTCCTAGTTGCGATGAGTTCTGGAGATAAATCTTGAGCTAAATCTTCAAACATTCTGCAATAGGATTAAACAAGGCATTTCATATGCAGGTAATTAAACATGCATAATTTAATCGATGAGGCGTAAACATAACATCAATGACTTACTTGATATATTCCCCAACTTCGTCATAGTTAAGAAGAACATAGAGTGAGACCGCGTCAAACTCTTTAGCGGTTAACGTACGCGTACCAACCCGTTTGCCGAGGAACCGACAGGGGATGAAAATACAGAGATGTTTCCCTTAGACGGACAACCACCATCATAATTGCGGCCAACCCTAGTCAATCTCGTATCAACATCAGGAGAAAAATATGTTCCGACAAAGGCAACAATCTCATCTATAATAACAAATTTCCAAATTGAGGCCTCGACCATGGCCCTATTGCTCATCTTCCTTTTCAATGGGCCTAGATACCTAAAAGTCATTCGTAGATTAAAACATAAATAATGTTAAATAAGGTATATTGTTAACGCTCAAATTATTTAGAAATAGAATAAATTCAATTACCTCTCAAATGGATACATCCATCTGTATTGAACTGGACCACCGACTCTAGCTTCGTATGCCAAGTGGACCGGTAAATGCTCCATAGAATCAAAGAATGAAGGAGGAAATATCTTCTCAAGTTTGCACAAAGTCACTATGATGCTCTCCTCAAGCTTTTTCATGTGATCAACACGCAAAGGTGGTCGATGTTAACGCCGAAAAACTCACTTAACTCGTTAACGCCACCTGCATATTGTCAGGCAAGAGACCCTTGAGAGCAATCGGAAGTAGCCTATCCAGCAAAACGTGGCAATCGTGACTCTTCAAACCTTGCACTTTCCCATCCTCTACATTGACACAGTTACCAATGTTAGACGCGTAACCATCTGGAAGCCTTAAATCCTTGAGCCATTTCAGGATGAGGAGTTTCTTTTCCTTTGTAAGCACGTATTGAGACATCGGTCTAACTGGTTTACCATTCACGTGTACCATCTCTAAGGCCGGCCGCTTACAGATTTCCTTAAGGTCCATTCGAGCTTTTTCGTTGTCTTTAGTTGTTGCCTTGAAATCCATCAACGTGATAAAAACATTATCGAATACATTCTTCTCAATGTCATCACGTCAAGGTTATGTCGAATGAGATTTGTTTTCCAGTATGGCAGCTCTCAAAATATACTCCTCTTGGTCCAGTTATGGGAAGTCCCAAATCCTTATATTTTGGTCTTCGAAAACTTTTTCTCCCACCGAGGATCGGACAATCTAGATACCTCCCCATATTAATTACCCTCAGCGACGGAATATTCCGCCGCTAAATATTAATTATAGCGGCGGAATTAAAATTCCGACGCTATAATTAATATTTAGCGGCGGAATGTTCTGTCGCTGATAATCCGCCGCTGAAAATTACGTTCACATGGATTGATGACGTGGCATGTACCACCGACGGAAATATCATTATTTTTATTATATATAACATGAAAATTATTTTAAATTACTCTAAAAAAAATAAATATGAGTCAATAAATATTATTTTTGAAAAAAATAAATAAATCATAAATATTTCTTGATTTTAATTTAATAAATATCATTATTTTTAATTATATAAAACATGAAAATTATTTTAAATTACTCTCAAATAAATAAATATGAGTCAATAAATATTATTTTTGAAAAAATAAATAAATCATAAATATTAATTGATTTTAATTTAATAAATATCATTGTTTTTAATTATATAAAATATGAAAATTATTTTAAAATACTGTCAAAAAAATAAGTATGAGTCAATAAATATTATTTTTGAAAAAATAAATAAATTATAAATATTTATTAATTTTAATTTAATAAACCCTAACCCCTAACCCCTAAACCCTAAACCCTACACCCTAACCCCTAAACCCTACACCTTACACCCTAAACCCTACCCTAAACCCTAAGCCCTAAACCCTATACCCTATATCCTATACACTATACCCTATATCCTATACCCTATACCCAATACCCTATACACTATACCCTATACACTATATCCTATACACTATACCCTATACACTATACCCTATACCCTATACACTATACCCAATACCCTATACTCTATACACTATACCATATACACTATAAACTATACACTATACACTATACCCTATACCCTATACACTATACCCTATACACTATACACTATACACTATACCCTATACACTATACCCTATACCCTATACCCTATACCCTATACACTATACCCTATACACTATACCTTATACACTATACAATATACCCTATATACTATACCCTATACCCTATACCCTATATACTATACCCTATACCTTATACACTATACATTATACATTATACACTATACCCTATACCCTATACCCTATACACTATACCCTATACCCTATACCCTATACCCTATACCCTATACACTATACACTGGGTATAAGCCACAACAAAGAAACATTCTGCATTGTAAGTTTACAACATCATATGCTGAGGACCAAACTACCACCAAGTTCCATCGACATCTATGGAGGATCATGAGGAAGATTCTGCAATCACCCTATACACTATACCCTATACCCTATACCCTATACCCTATACCCTATACACTATACCATATACACTATACCTTATACACTATATAATATACCCTATACACTATACCCTATACCCTATACCCAATACACTTACCCTATACACTATACCCTATACCCTATACACTATACCCTATACCCTATACCCTATACACTATACCCTGGGTATAAGCCACAACAAAGAAACATTCTGCATTGTAAGTTTACAACATCATATGCTGAGGACCAAACTACCACCAAGTTCCATCTACATCTATGGAGGATCATGAGGAAGATTCTGCAATCAGGATCTTGAGTAAATTTGGCAATTGCAACATCTTTTGCACTCAGGTTCATGGATCCATCCAACTGGACGCAGCTCACACTAGACTTCTGAAGGGAGTAATAGTGTATAGGGTTTAGGGGTTAGGGTTGTGGTTTAGGGTTAGGGTTGTGGGTTAGGTTTGTGGTTTAGGGGTTAGGTCTGTGTGGGATAGAGGGTTTAGGGTTGTGGTCTGTGGGATAGAGTTTAGGGGTTAAGGTTTAGGGGTTAGGGTTTAAGGGTTAGGGTTTAGGGGTTAGGGGTTTAAGGGAGGGGTTAGGGGTTAGGGTTTAGGGTTTAGGGTTTAGGGGTTGTGGTTGTGTGGGTTAGGGGTTAGAGTTGTTAAGTGGTTATGTGGTCTGTGGTTTGTGTGGTCTAGGATTTAGGGTCTAGGGTTTAGGGTTTATGGGTTAGGGGTTAGGGTTTAGGGGTTAGGGTTTAGGGTTTAGGGGTTAGGGGTAAGGGGTTAAGGGTTAGGGTTTAGGGTTTAGGGTTTAGGGTTTAACGTTTCCAGTTAGTTTTCTAACGTTTTAGTTAGTTTTTTAAAATTTCAGTTAGTTTTTTGCAATTTCAGTCAATTTTCTAACGTTTCAGTTAAATAATTTAATGTTTTTCAGTTAGTTATTTTGTTAATTAGTTCTAAAAATAATTAAAAATTAAATTTTATAATCACCGACGGAATATTCCGTCGCTGATAAATTAATAAAAAATTAATTTATCAGCGGTGGAAATATTCCGTCGGTGTTTAATTTAAAAAAAAAACATTTAATTTCACCGACAGAATATTTCCGCCGCTGATAAATTAAAAATAATTAATTATTCAGCGGCAAAAATATTCCGTCGGTGTAATATTTCAAAAAAAAAATAAAAAAATATTTGATTTTCGCCGACAGAATATTTCCGCCGCTGATAAATTAATTTTTTTTTTAATTTATCAGCGGCGGAAATATTCCATCGGTGTATTATAAAAAAATATTTAATTTTCACCGACGGAAAAATTTCGTCGCTGATAAATAAAAAAAATATTAACTTTTCACCGGCGAAATAATTCCGTCGCTGATAAAGAACTAGCGACGGAATATTACGTCGATAAATTATGCGCTAAAATTGTGGCGGTAATAAAACGAATATTCGAGGAATATTAGTTTTAGCGACATCATATAGTGACGGAATTAAATTTCGTCGGTAAATTTGACGCCAAAATCTTTCCGTCGCTAAAGCTTAATTTTCGTCGCTATTTAGCGACGGAATGAGTCCGTCGCTGTTGATTCCGTCGCTAAAACACCAGTTTCTGGTAGTGTTGGACCGCCCTCGAATGCTTGTTGTCGATGAAGATCCCTTCCAACCGTTCCCATGTCTTCTGAGCGGTTGAACCCGGTTCAAGGATTGCTTGCAAGAGATCCGGTGAGATTGTTCCATACAACCATTGGAGGACAAGTTTGTCCAGCCGTGACCATAAAGATAACTCCGCTACAGTCTTCTCCGGCGCCTTATTTTTCTCATCAGGTCGAGGAGGAATAATATGGTCGATGACCTGATAAACATGGCAGTAAATCTGAAAAAGTTCAGACCAGGAAATATACTTATTGTTTTCGGGTTCAAGGATGACGGGAATAAAATTCTTGCTATTTCCGAAAGTGAATGCCGGGTGTAGTGTTGGTTGAGCAGCCATGGGAGAAAGTGAAAGGAGGGAGATGGCGGCTTAAACCAGGTAAAATGATGCCATAAAGGAATTCAATTCTGTCAGTCTTCATTATGAAATATGTGATACATATATACACAAAACCTAGCCATAATTCTAGGGATGAATATCTACCTACCATACAAATGTGATTTACAATATCAACATATTTGTTACACGAGATATACTCAATATTTCCTTTCTATATCTCATATTCTATCAGTACCCATAAAATTTAGCCCCCTTCACCGCCTCACTCTACAACCCAAGAACTACTACTTCTAGCTGGGAACAAAGAGTCATTCAATAAGACACACTCTTGTCATTAATAAAAAATCTTTTAAAACATAATAAAGAATCAAGCTTTAAATAATTCAGAGTTTGGTCCTCAAATGACCACAATACTATATATCAATTATTCTTTCTCCATTTGTTTACATTATCTCTCAAAGATACCTCTCATCTGATGCCCTTCGATCCAAAAGTTCGATTCTGTCTCATAGGTTATCAATCTTATTACCTTCATCTCAAAATGAATGAGCACCAATGTGAAATTACTCGGATCCGGCTCGCGCGCGGAGCCCTGGCATCTCGCATTTGTCGGGAGGAGGTGTCTCGCTGTGTTTATGCTTTTTAGAGTCGCCACGCCGTTTTGATTTAGCCCAATACATTGAGAAAAGGCATCAGTTTAAAAACTGTTTTTGTGTGATGAGATTTTTGAGTTCGGAGGTCAGGTTACTCCTCGGGAAGAGAATATTAGAATATTAGAGCTCACCCGAGTCGCCTCGTAAAAACGAGTCTTTCGATACCCCTTCTTTCTTTAAATGTTGTGTGTGTGTGTGTATGTGCTTTTAAAAATGCATGTTGTATCGGATGTCTACATTGTACACTACGTATTGAAATGTATTGAAATAGTGTAGGAAGGAAGCCTTACCAATGTTGGTTCGTGTCTGTCTTCCGCAGGGGAATAGTGTTTGAGGATGGAATAGTGTTTCGGGATAGACCGGGATTGCTTCTGGATGTGTCGGTTGTCTGCGGACAGAGCTTCGGCGTGCCTCGGGATTTTCAGGTGTGCACGCGGGCAGAGTTTCGGCGTGCGTTGGGATCAGGGATTCGTTGCTGGATTCGCAGAGGTTCGTTGTGCGTCGGATCGCTTGCGTTTGGGCAAAGTTCCGGCGTGCGTTGGGATCGTCGGTTTGGCTTGGAAAGGGTCGGGATGCCTCGGGATAGACATGGCAAGGCTTCAGAGTACCACGAGGGGCCTCAGCATACCTCGAGAGTGCCTTGAGGCAGCACAGGAGCATCTCGGGAGCGCTTAGTTGTGCTCGACAAAGCTTCGGAGCACCGCGAGGGAGCTCGAAAGGCCCCGAAAGGAACCGAAAGGGATCGGGAGTGCCCCGAGGGGTCTTAGAAGGGCAGCCTGAAGGTTTAGGGAGAGAGGAGAAGAGAGAGGTGTGTAAAATGAGGGAGGGGGAGCCCTCTATTTATAGTAGGGGAAAATATGCAAGAAGGTCCGTACGGACCTTCCATGAAAACCAAAAATTTGGTTTTCCCAGATTTGAGGAAATAATGTGGACTTTAAGAGGATTTTGTAATAATTATGTCTGGATGCAAAGAGGTCCGTACGAAACTTCTGTGCTTTTTCAAATTTTCCAAAATTCCTAAAAAGTCCTTTTATGCTTTTTTGTCCCAGAAAGGCCCCCCTTGGTTTGGTTGGTGGTTTTTTGGGTTTTTGAGGGCTACGGGTGTTCGAGACTGCATTTGTGTGAGTCTGCGGTGTTTCCCGTGCATTCGGAAGAGAGTGATCCAGATTGGGGTACTTACAGAAGCCCCTCGACGACGTCACTTACGGAGGAAGTGGGGTCGTCGATAAGATAAGGGTCCTGATCTGGATCGCGTGCTGAGAGAGGAGGTGACCGTGTAGGTCGGTTCGTGAGGACGTGGCAGTGTCCTGTTTTGTGACCGTTTAGGTCAGTTGGTTGGACCCTGTGATAGAATTCCTACTTATCCCGCATGAGAATCAAGCCTGATCGTAGTTCGTGTGTGGGGTGAGTGTTGTCGTGTACGAGGTCGTGTGATGTCCTTTAACTGAGACTCTGTGCGTGGACGTGTCAGTGTCCTGTGGGTGACCATTTAGGTCGGTTGTGAGGACGTGGTGGCATCCTGTGTGACCGTATAGGTCGATTGTGAGGACGTAGTGGCATCTGTGTGACCGTATAGGTCGGTTGTGAGGACGTGGTGGCGTCCTGTGTGATCGGATAGGTCGGTTGGCTGGACCCTGTGATAGGATTCCTACGTATCCCTAGCGGGAATCAATCCTGATCGTAGTTCCGACGTCATGAAATTGTGAGTGTATGCGGGCGTGGTGGTGCCCTGAAGTGATGTGACCATTAAGGTTGACTGTGAGGATGTGGTGGTGTCCTGAAATAGAAATTTTATGGTTTTCCGAATTGGGTAATTTAAAGCCTTCCGGGCTGGAGATAATGATTTGGGAGGTTTATACGGTCTTCCGGACCGAGTGGTTTAAAGCCTTCCGGGCTGCAGATAGTGATTTGGCTGATTTATGCGGTCTCTCGAACCGAGTGATTTAAAGCCTTCCGGGCTGCGAATAGTGATTTGGCTGATTTATGGGGTCTCTCGAACCGAGTGATTTAAAGCCTTCCGGCCGCGAATGATGATGAGGACGTGTTATGCCCTCTAATTGAGGCCGAGGTCGGGTGCGTGAGGATGTACATCCTGACCGAGGCGTGTCGTGCATGAGGATGTGTTGGGTCCTCTGACCGAGGCCGTGCGCGTGAGGACGTGGCTTGTCCTCCGACCGAGGCTGCGCGAGGATGTGTGGTCCTCCGACCGAGGCCGTGCGAGGATGTGTTGTGTCCTTTGACTGAGGTTTTGTCGTGCGTGAGGACGTGTTGTGTCCTCTAACTGAGGTTGTGCCGTGTGTGAGGACGTGACTAGTCCTCTGACTGAGGTTTGGTCGTGCGTGAGGATGTGACTTGTCCTCTCGACCGAGGTTGTGTCGTGCGCGAGGACGTGGCTTGTCCTCCGACCGAGGTTTGGGAGGCGTGATTGCCTTGTGCTTGATTGTGAGAGGCGTGATTGCCTCGTGTTTTGATTTTGAGAGGCGTGATTGCCTCGTGTTTTGTCCGCTGGGAAAAGGTTGGACTTACGATGACTGTCGGTGTCATCTGCTGGGGACGTTTAGTCTAGTATGGGCTTTCAAGAGTTCCCGTTTGAGTTTTGTCCACTGAGGAGGGGATTTCGGGCTTACTTTGATGGCCAGTATTTGGTTTGCCGTTTTGTATTTTGGAGGCGTATTGTGCCTTGGGATTTGTGTTTGGAGGCGTTTGCGCCTTTTGTGTTTGTTTTACCGTTTAGTGGGCAAGGTTCGGGCTTACGATGACGGCCGGTGTTTGGTTTGCCGTTTAGCGGGCGAAATTCGCACTTACGATGACTACGGGGTTTGTTTTGTTGGGTTAAGGACCAAACCGCATTGAATCTGCCGAAAAAGGCCTTCGACGTACTGGGGGCAAAGATTATAAGGGTAAAAGAGTAATCTTGCCATATTGTGCAAAGAGGTCCGTACGTATCTTCTTTGTTTACAAAGAGGTCCGTACGGACTATCGTGGGATTTTAATTTCCCAGGTTTTGATCAGCTTCCAGCAACGAAGCATCCTCCATTTTTCCCATTTCTAGTCGTGAGAAACAGAGAGAGAGGGAGAGAAAAAAAAATTGGTTTTTGGCCAAAATTTCCTAAGGAATCCTTCCGCGTTTGCTTGAATTGCTCGTCATGGCGGAAAGAGTGAGAAGAGGTCGTCGTCAAAGGGGCCAAGAGGCTATTGAGCGGAGATCATACCTTCAAAGGAATTGCACTTCCTTTGTGCCTTCGTCGAGGAATCCGGATGTGTTGTATCCGGATCCGGAGGTGCACAACTTGCGAGATAGGACCGCCGGGGAGGTAAGAAATCAATTTTGTCTTGATTCTTATTCGAATTGTTGTATGCTAGAACTAGGTTTTAGTTTTTCGCATATTTGGGGCTTTTGTTGTTGCCATGCTCTTTTTGTGAAATTCGTGATGAATTGTTGAAATTGAGCATGTAAGAATTGTGGGTATGTGATTTTTGTGCAAAAATGTGAAGATTAGCTCTTATTTGTGAAAATAAAGTGCCTCTCTTTGAAATGCATGCTTTGGTGATTTGTACCTTATGCTATTTTCGTATGTACATTGTGGAGAAATTGCCGTGTAGGGACGGACTTTGTGTAAAAAGTGTGACGTGTGCCGTGTTTCGTGACGGGTTTTGTCTGAAAGTGTGTGCCGTGTAGGGACGGACTTTTTGAAAATGTGTCATGTAGTGTGTGCCGTGTTTTTGTGACGGACTCTGTGGGAAGTTTATGTGCAATGTGCGCCGTGTTTTGTGACGGGTTTTTGAAAATGTGTCGTGTAGGGACTAATCCCTCTTTTGAGAAAATTTGTATAGTGTGTGCCGTGTTTTGTGACGGACTATGTGGGGAAAATTATGTGCAATGTGTGCAGTGTTTTTGTGACGGGTTTTTATGCTTTGTCGTGTTGGGACGGACTTTTATGCTTTGCCGTGTTGGGACGGACTTTTTATGCTTTGCCGTGTTGGGACGGACTTTTTATGCTTTGCCGTGTTGGGACGGACTTTTTATGCTTTGCCGTGTTGGGACGGACTTTTTATGCTTTCGTTTCCTTTTGTTATATTTGCATTAAGTACTATGATTGACGTACCTTTACTGTGTTTACCTGCAGGATGAGGGGCCTTTGTCCGGAAAGGCGAAGAAGATGAAGTCTCGGGGGTCGCTCGAGGCCGTAGTTGAGCTGTGGCAAAGATTTGCCTGGATATCTCCATGGAGGGTAAACCGAGTCCTAAGAGGCTGGTCTTTGCTTCTGGTTTGGGCGCGTTCGTTGAGAACCTTGCCGGGATTGCGGAGACAAGGAAGAACAAGAGCATCTTCTTGGCTTTGTCCGAGTATTGGTAGGACACCACGCATTCCTTCCATCTGAGCTGGGGAGAGGTGACGGTGACTCCCACCGACTTTGCGGCGATCACTGGGCTTTCCTTCAAAGGAGGGCCAGTGAGATGGCGGGACAGGATGTCCGATGGGACGCTGGCGAAGCTGCTGGGCTTTGAGCCTTCTCCTCGTAGGGGCCTGGGCATGCTGTATGACGATGTAGAGGCGCAAATTACGGCCAACATTGGGGCCTATCGCCGGGGCACCGGCTTGGTGACGGCTAAGCAGCTGGCGCGCTCTTTCTTTTAGTTTGCTCTTTTCGAGACTTTGTTCTCGAATCACTCTTCCTCCGCTCCTTTTCCTCTACTGGAGAGCTTGGTGGACTTGGGGAGAGTTGGTGAGATTTCTTGGGGCGAGGCAGGCTTGGCCGAGCTCTATTTTTCCTTGGACAGGTTTAGCCGATGCATGGCTAGGTCTCTGGGATGCTTCGATTTTGCATTGGAGGTATGAGTTTATTGCTGTTTGTGATTTAGCAGTTTGTCATTTCTCCGTCTTCTTTTGCCCTGAGCCTTATCTGATTTTGTTGCAGGTGTGGTTTTATGAGATCTTCCGATGTTTTCCGTGGGATCGGGATGCTGAGGCCATGGGGGCCTATCCTGCTATGCTGGGCTGGGCCCGTCCTTTGAGGAGGAGGAGGACGGTTAGGGGGAAGCTCACTATCACATATCGGGATGTACAGGAGTTCCTGGAGAGAGATAGCCCGGCGGAGTTTGAGCTGTACCCCTGGGCTCGATATGGAGGCGACGAGCTCGAGGGCGGTCCCGTGGTGACGCAGCAGAGGAAGATGCTATGGGGACTTGACTTGTGATGTCATGTATTTGGGGGAGAGGGTCTTCTGGCAGCATGGCCCAGGTGTGCCCCCTATGGCTCTGAGGGATCCGCCCTTTGGGATGATGCATCCTCGTGACATGGACGTGCTAGAGTATGACAGGTACCTGGGGGCATGAGTGCTGAGGATTTTATTTTGTATGGCGAGGAGTACGGGGCATTCGTTAGGAGGAAGCTGAGGACGCCACAGGTGTTGGCGAGGGAGAGGCAGGATGGCCCACCGCGTCCCCCAGATGTTCCTGTTCCTGGGCGGACTTCACATATGTCCGCGGGGATTCGTCAAGGCGGAGGGTGCTCTGCACTCCGTCCCCGAGCAGTGCTCCGCCGCCTATCGGGTTGACCCGGATGCTCCGGTGAGTGTGCTTACTCTTTTCCATCTTGGCATCTTTTCTGTATTTTTCTCTTTTTTTGTCGAGTATGATTGTATCTCTTTAGCTGAGCGTTTCTTTGGCTCTTTGCTTGCGCAGGTCTTGGGGAGATCCTTCGACACGTTGACCCGCCATTTTGTGGGGATGCGGTCTTTTGCGAAGAAGATGGCGGGGAATCTGTCTTGCACGTCTTCGTGGCATGTGCCGGCGTTCGAGCCGATGCCTTCGAGGCATTCTGTGGACACTCCTTCGTCGAGGGCTGAGCCGGGGCCACAGTAGGAGGGACCCATTCGGGGGTGGCATAGTCTAGATGCAGGGACGTCTACGGGGGCCCAGAGGCCACCGATTCTTCACCAGTTCTTGCCTTCGCGGGAGGTACAGGGAGAGGGTTCATCAGCGCATCCTTTCTATGATCCTTTTACCGGGTTTGATCCTTCTGAGTACTTCGAGTACTCACCTCATGAGGGGGTCCAGTATTCTGATGACGAGGGTGTAGCTGGCGAGTTTGCCGAGATGCCCGACTTCTCATTTGCTGAGGTTGATGATGATGAGTCGGAGTAGGGCTCATTTGTTTTTCCTCTTTCCATTTTGTTGTTTTTTTTTGTTTAGCAACAGACATTTTGGTACCTGTAATAAAACATTTTGTATATGCGCAACAAAGTATTTTATTTGAGATGTAATGTCGTATTTTGTGATTCCCGGGGATTGTCCTAGGAATTGTTGCTAGTTTATTATTTGTGCATGCCACGTGAGCTGGGAGTGCGTTTGTGGTTAGTGTATGGTTGCCAGAAATGGCTTTGGCCAAAATTTGGGCGCTTTGGAGCAAGGTCCCGCCGGGAACATGGGCCGTTGTACCGTTTGTCGAAAATGTGGGACCAAGTTGCAAAGAGGGCCGTACGGACAAACCTAGGATGCAAAAAGGTCCGTACGGATCATCTTTGCTTTTGGGGAAGAGATAAGTGTTTTCAGGATGTCTGAACTTTCCTCACTTCCCATTTGCAGTCATTTCGAGCTTTCTTCCCCATTTTCTCTAGGAACCTCCATTTTTGCCATGGATTCTTCGTACGTTCCAAGAGTTTTGCCGAGGCTTTCGAAGGAGCGGCAAGCAAACTTCTTGGAGTGGCTGAAAATGTGGATGCAACACCGTATGAGGTACCATAGGCGGGCTTTCGAGGTGAGGTTTCGACTCGCTCGATTTGGTCCCTTAAGGAGTTGGGTTCCCGATTGGGAATTGCTGTGGGCCGCCGCGAAGTTCGGGATGTTAGGAGGCATGTGTATAGCTTCTCCTACAATGAAGTGACGCCCACTTTGAGGATTTTCGGGCTTTGATGGGAGGACCTGAGGTGGAGGCCATCTCGCTTCCTTTGATTGGCGGGCGCCGTGAGCGTGAAGCTTGCATGCTTTCTTCGTACTTCGTTGGAAGAAGTGCAGGGGTATGACCTTTGATTCTGGTCATATTGACATTTCTACGCTGCCGAGCGGTTTATGAGAGATGACGAGAGTGACGTCTCGTGGGATGCATTTGCCTTGTGCGTGATATCAACGCTTTTCATGGTCAACTCCCTTTGGGTATGAGACGGTGCTTTGCTGGATGTGGTAGGGCACTGCAGGGCCGGAGAGGATATTGTTCCGTTGGTGCTGGGGGAGACCCTTCACGGCATTGATCGTCTGGCGACTGGGGATAGGTTCATGAGAGGGGGAAGCCCCGCTTTGCTCACTCTGTGGTTGCGAGAGAGACTTCAAGCTATGCCCGAGGCTCCGGCGTCGTTTAGCCCGTGGACATTTGCTCAGCGTCCTCTTGTATTGGATATGGATCAGTCTGCCTGGGAGAGATGGATGGCACAGCTTGGCACGCATCAGATCCGTTGGTGGGTTCCGCATTGGGGGATTGAGACTAGGAGGGCCTTTCAGGAAGGGTCCTATGTTGTCAGAGTTCCTGGTTTGTCTTGGTCCTCCTTCTACATTCCGTCGCTTGTTTCCCGGCAGTTCGGGATGAGGCAGGAGCCTTTGGCCGGGATGACCTTGCCACCGCGGAGGTAGCTCCTCTTTGCATGGCAGCTTCAGGTGCTCTTCTGTATTTTCTGAGGGTATGGAAGTATTCTGCTTTCCCTCCTGTGGTGCTCCTTCGACGTCGAGAGAGTGTTGTATTGACCACCGAGTACCTGGATTGGTACGAGCAGCGTGTCGGGCAGTCCCAAGTGGTTTTGGGGAGCAGGCGTGAAGCGATTCTGGGGCCCGATTGCCGTCGCAGCTATTGCCTTAGGAGTGTCGAAGCCTGGTCTGACCCTCAGGATGTTACGGGAGACGCTTTGTTTGACTACGAGACCAGAGTTGACCGACTGACGGAGAGAGGTCCTCTTTTGCAGACTCGCAGGGAGGAGATCCGAGCCGAAGCACGGGCGAATGAAGCTCTGCGAGCTGCTGGATTGTTTGACTCTACGGGGAGGACCCCTAATCTCGGATTGAGAGAGACAGAGCTGGCTCGCGTGGAGCGAAAGAAGACTCGCCGGGGACGAGGGAAGAAAGGGAAGAATGGCGAGGGGACAAGCGCAGATGGCGCGGAATGACCTCCTAAGTATCCATTCATTGCATTGCAGACACATTATTTGTTAAATGTATTAAGCTGTCTTTTAGCATGTTGTGAACTTGAGAGTAGACCGTGCTTGAACTCATCAAGAAATGTTGTAATCGTTAGTGATTTGTGATTTACTTTTAAAGCTTTGTCGAGACGCAAGATCTCTTGTTCGCCTTTTGTTTCTTTTGTGAGCCTTGATGGCGTCCAGCTTTGGACCTTTCTGTTGTATTTGTGGACTGAAGCAGCCTGGGCCTTGACGGCAATCCCTTTTCGCTTGGGTTTTGTGTTTGGATGGGAGGTTGGATGATCCCTTGACAAGTCGTTTTGACGGTCTTTTCCGTGGCTTCCTTGCCTCTTGTTTGTTGGCGTCGGGCTCTTGACCTCTTTTTTGTAGCTTCTGCTTGAGCTTATTTTTTTTGAAAGATTCTGCTTGAGCTCTTTTTTTTTTGAAGCGCGTGAGGGCGAAGGCAAGCCCCTAGCTTGGAGTTGACATGGGTCAGTTGTTTGACGCTGAGTGACCCTCGGATGTCCTTTGATGTTGCCGCCGTCGTTTGACTTGGTCAAGGTGATGGTGGGGGCATGCTTTTGGAAAGTGTATAGTTTGATGGAGGTCTTGGTTGACATTCAAACTTTTGACTTTTTTGTGTGTTTTTAGACCGGACCAATTAAGGTTGCCTACGTTCCCCCGGACTAGAGGGCTCAGGTCTGCGTAGTTCGACACTACAAGGAGTGCCAAGAGATGCACAGTTGGTCTTCTTTAGGCGAAGTATCTGCGAAGTTTGCTTCCGTTGACTGGATTCATGAAGGGATTGCCGTCTAGGTCTGTAAGCTTCATGGCACCTCCGGAGAAGATCTTTTGAACCACGAAAGGGCCGATCCATGTTGGTTCCCATTTTCCCAGTGGGTTGGTTCGAGTGGGAGGCTTTTCTTTGAGTACCAGATCGCCTTCCCTGATGTCTCGAGACTTGACTTTCTTGTCGAAAGCTCTAGCCATTCTGCTTTGGTAGGCTCGGATGTGTTCCATGGCCTTTAGTCGTCGCTCGTCTAGCAGAGCCAGTTCGTCGTGTCGGCTTCGGAGCCATTCGACTTCGTTGATCTCATTTTCCAGCAGCACTCGGAGTGAGGGAATTTCCAATTCAACGGGCAGTACTGCTTCCATCCCGTATGTCAGGGCGAATGGAGTTTCTCCCGTGGCTGTTCTGACTGATGTTCGGTAGCCCCAAAGTGCAAGGTGCAGCTTCTCGGGCCAATCACGTCCTCGGGTGGTCATTTTTCGGATGATCCGTTCGAGGGTCTTGTTTGCTGCTTCTACGGCGCCGTTTGTTTGTGGCCGGTAGGGAGAAGACTTGTGGCGTGTGATCTTGAATTCGGCCAGCAGTCTGTCGCATTCTCCTTCGAAGTGGGAGCCGTTGTCTGATATGACCTCGTTCGGGATGCCGTATCGGCAGATGATGTTTTCTTTGAGGAAATGTGCGACTTTCTTGGAAGTGAGCACTTTGTAGGACTTGGCTTCGACCCATTTTGTGAAGTAGTCGATGGCTACCAAGACGAATTCGTGGCCGTTGCTGCCTGGCGGAGCGATTTTCCCGATGACGTCAATTCCCCATGTGGCGAAGGGCCAGGGCGTAGTCATGCAGTAGAGATCGTGAGGAGGTAGATGATTGAGGTTGGAGAACCGTTGACACTTGTCGCAGCTTCGGACAAAGTGGATGCAGTCTGCCTCCATGGAGATCCAAAGAGTAGCCCATCCGAAGAATGATTTGCATCGTGGCTCGGGCGTTCATGTGGGGGCCGCAAGCGCCATTATGGACTTCGTTCATGAGCTCGCTTGCTTTTTCCTGGCTGATGCAGCGTAGGAGCGGTCCCTGGTAGCGTTTTTTGTATAGCATGTCTCCAAGGATGACAAAGTGAGAGGCGAGGCATTTTAGGGCCATGATGCTCTTGGCTTTGACTCCTTCCTTGCGCTGACCTTCCTCGTTCATGAAGGCAGTCTCCCCGTTTTTGAGGTATTGGAGGATCTGATTGTACCATGTCTCATTGATGGGCTTGGGCTCTGGTTCGATCTCGCAGCAGTAGGCGGGAATTTCCTTTCGCCCGACTTTGAATGGCTTGATTGCCTTTCCTTCGGGGATTTCCACGAGTGAAGCCAAGGTGGCTAGGGCGTCTGCAAACCGGTTCCGGTCTCTTGGCAAGTAGTGGATGGTGACCTCTTTGAATTGGGTGATGAGGTCTTCCATGCAAGCGTGGTATTTTTGCAAGCCTGGGTCTATTGTTTTCCACCTGTTGGAAACTTTATTGATGATCAGGGCTGAGTCCCCGTAGACCTCGAGTCTCTGGACGTTCCTTTCGAGTGCGGCCTCTAGTTCGGCGGCGCAGGCTTCGTATTCAGCGGCATTGTTGGTTACCTTGAAATTTAGCTTTATGGCGATTGGGGTGTGCTCGTCCCTTGGTCGACGAAGAGCATACCAATGCCGTTTCCTCTTTTATTGGCCGCTCCGTCGAAGAGCAGTTCCCATCGGTTTTCGCTTTCAAGTGCGAAGATTCCTTCCTCTGGAAATTGTGGTTCAGACCTTGGGCCTCGCTCGGCCGGGAAGTCACCAGCTTGTTCGGCCATTACCCGTCCCTTGATTGACTTCTGGTTCACGTACTTGATGTCAAATTCTGCTAGGAGGAAAGACCATTTGGCGAGCCTCATTGACAGAGATGGTTTGTCGAAGAGGTATTTGACTGGGTCCATTTTGGAGACCAAGTGCACCGTGCGATCGCATGTAGTGTCGTAGCTTTTCCGACAACCCAAACTAGAGCCGCGCAGTTTTCTCGAGGGCCGAGTAGTTGAGTTCGCCGCCTTGAAACTTTCGACCGACGAAGTAGATGGCGTTTCGACTCGCGACTCCTTCTTTTCTTGACAGAGCATGGCTCCGACCGCGGTGTCTGGCCACGCTTAGGTATAGCAAAAGTGGCTTCTCCTCGTGGGGAGGACAGAGGATCGGAGGACTCACAAGGTACGCCTTTATTTCTTCAAAGGCATCTTGGCATTCCGAGTTCCATTCGATGTCTGCATTTTTCTTCATTAGTTTGAAGATTGGCTCGCACATGGAGGTTAACTGATTAACGAAGCAGCTGATATACCGCAGCGGCCCATGAAGCTTTTCACCTCGTTTGGGTTTGCGGTGGTCTCATTTCGATTATGGCTCTGATCTTTTGAGGATCAACCTCGATGCCTCACTCGGTGACCATGTATCCTAAGACTTTGCCTCGGCTGACCCCAAATGTGCATTTGGCCGGGTTTAACCTCATTGAGTGTTTCCTGAGGCGGTTGAAGAACTTTCTCAGGTCCGTGAGGTGTTTTCCATCCGATCCCTTTAAGTGGATGATCATGTCATCGACGTACGCTTCGATCTCTTTGTGGATCATGTCGTGGAAGAGGGCGGTTGCTGCCCATTGGTAGGTAGCCCCAGCGTTCTTTAGTCCGAACGGCATCACTGTAGCAGGTTCCCAGGGGTTGTGAAGGCTGTTTTGTCTTGATCTTCTTCGGCCATCTTGATTTGATTGTAGCCGGCAAACCCGTCCACAAAGGACTTAACCTCAAAATTGGTTGTAGTGTCTACCAGCATATCGATGTTCGGTAGTGGAAAGTCGTCCTTGGGACTTGCTTTGTTGAGATCTTAGAAGTCCACGCAGCATCGTACTTTTCCATTGGCCTTGGTGACCGTGACTATGTTGGAAAGCCATGTCGGGTACTTAATCACCCTAATGAAGCCGACATGGATCATCTTTTCGATCTCTTCATTGACTTGTAAAGACCATTCTGGCTTGATCCGGCGTAGCTTTTGCTTGATGGGCTTAGTCTCGGGATTCAAGGGAATCCGATGTTCCATTATGTTTGGATCTAACCCGGGCATGTCTCAGTAAGACCAAGCGAACACGTCCACGCATTCTTTGAACAGTGTAGTTAATGCGTTTTGCTCAGTGCCGGTGAAGAAGCTCTCGATTTGCGTCTCTTTGGCTCTTCAAATAGCTCCCAAATTCACATTGGTTAAAACCTCCTGGGCAGCTTAGGCCCGGTTTTTCTCTCATTTGACAACATGCTTAAAGATGTGTTTAATGTATTGTTCGTTTAATGTGTCTGCTTCTTTATCAAGTGAATCGTTATTAACTGCAATGAGAAGATACTCGGAAAGGTCGAAACTTTCATTAAGAGCATATGGGAATACATTATTGGCGATGAGTTCATAATCTTCTGGCGTGAGGCCATCAGATGACTCGAGAGACTCGAATTCAAAGATAATGGACTCAGGATGGGCTTTGACACTGGACTCTAGGACGCGAGGGGTTAGACCAAGTTGTTCAATCATGCCCTTCTTGCTGGCAGTAGGTTCGGAGAAGGTGGCCCAATTTTTGAGTGGCACTGTTGATGAGCTTGACAGGAGGCGGGGGTCGAAAGGCTTCGCGCTGCCGTCCCCAATCATGGCTACCATGGAGTTATCAGAAACAAAATCGATTGGGTCTGGCACCACAATTTCTTCACCGAAGAGCTGTGGTAGCAATGGCTCATTCCAGGCATCGTCTGCGGAGTCTTTCGCTCTTGTCTTGGGCATTGCTAGTTCGAATGCAGACTCGTCCTGCTTGTCGGTGGCAGGGATGTTGACAGAGAGTTTTTCGAGTTCTTCTGCCAAAGAGGGGGGTTTTCCGAACCAGAATTCATTATGAATAGTGGTGGTGGTGGGTCCCAGCAGAGTTGGTGCGTCGAGAAATGCTCTTCTGACTGGGTTTGGCTCGAGGCCTCTGAATCTTGCAAGGTTCTGCTGGAGCTTGTCCATGGCCATCGACCGCTTTGTTTGGCGTTGATCGCCTCGTTCCCTTTTCGTGTCTTCGTTTAAACTGCCGGTTTTCTTTGTGAAGTACCTGGTCATGTCGAAGCTGTAAGGGCGGAGATCGGAGATTGCGTGCAAGACTTTTTTGTTAGTAGTGGAGCGTTTCCGTGCAGCTTTTCTATTTTCCGTAGCGTCTTCGGGAGTAGGAATGTATCCCAGGCCATGGAGGGTATTCTGTTCCTTGACCTCGATGATTTGTTGGGTACCTTGATGGCGTTTTCCCAAACCGAGCCCCGGGATGTAGTTCATGAGCTTCATCATCTTCATTGTGGGAGGGATCCGGTCCCAAGTCAAAGGCAGGTCTATGTGGCACACCTGGGCTTTTGGGCTTTCGACTGTGAACCCTGTCAGCATCATGCCGTCATTGTCGTGTTTGATTTCCAGGACCGGGACGCCGTTTGTGTCGGTCCCCTCAGTGGTTATGCTGTCACCATAGATGATGGTGAGATCCGTCCCTTGGACAAACTTTACGCACTGGTGGAAGGTGGATGCCACCCTATTGATCTGGTGTAGCCAAGGGCATCCCAAGATGGCAGTGAATGTGATCGGGATGTCGATGACTTGGAAGTCAGTCGGGACCATCTGTTTTCCGAACCACAGGTTCAGAGTGGCTATTCCCAGGACTGAGCGAGACGTTGAGTCGTATGCTTTGATTGTTTGAGTTGAGGGTTTCAGATCAGTTGGCTTGATCCCTAGCAAGTCCATCATTTTGGATGGAAGGACGTTCATGGCTGATCCTCCATCTACCAAGACCCGAGGGAGGTGGCGCTCATCAAGTTGAACTGTTATGTAGAGAGGCTCGTTGTGGTCAGCCCCAAATTTTGGGAGGTCGAGCTCCGTGAAAGTGATGATGTTGCTGTAATGAACGTTGTCGATCATCTGAACCGCTTCATCTGGTGTCACGGTGATGGGTACCATGGTCTGGGCTAGGCTTTCCTCCAGCTTGAGTTTGTGCGTGTAAGAGGAAGTGAGTAAGGACCAGAGTGAGATGTTAGCCTAAGTACGCTTGAGTTGAGTTAAGATAGGATCTTCAGCCTTCGGGTCAAGAGCTTCGGCTTCTTTGGCGTAGGGCCCTTTTTCAGTTCGAGGCTCAAGCATGGCTGGCCTTTTGTCTGCCCGTGGAGGATTCATTGGGATTTGACAGGAACGTGTCAGTACGTTCACCTCTGGCTTTGCTGCTTTGCTTGTCTCTCCTCTTTTCGTAATGGGAGGGCCTTGGTTGGCGTAGGGCCATGCTTCGCATTTTAGTTCGTTCACTGTTATTGCTTTTGTCGAAGCGTCAACAGTGGCTTTGAGGTCTTCCCAAGACAGGGGTTGGGGTATCTGGACCCTCAGGCCGTTGGTGGCGGTGCGGAGCTCGTCCCAGCTGATCATGGAGCAGACGTTGCCGTGGTCTTGTGCAGAGCTAGGCTGAGGAGATTTGCTGGAGTAGATGACGTAGTAGTCAAACTTTCCTGATGGTTCTCCGAGGGTTCCGACTGTGGGGTCGCCGGCTTCGTATCTCTTCTTCAGTTTTTGTTGAGAAGAGGGTTTCTTCTTTCTTCGAGGGCAATCCTCGTTTATTTCATCTTGGAATTCCATTTCCAGACAAGCGGTGCAATCGCAGACGTCCCACCAGATGTGTTCATTGTTCTGTGGCGGTCGGGACCTCAGGATGTTGACCGGGCACGTCTCCCCCCAGGGGGTCTTGTGGCTTTATGTCGTAGCTGCATGGCTCGTACGAGGGCCATAGATTGACTTCTGGGAGACAATGAGAGACGTTAGGAGCTGCGGGAGCGGGTATGTCTTTGGGAGCCCCAAGTAATTGGGGGATGGCTAATGTTCCGAAGTGGTGCATGGCACCTTCGATCCAGGCTTGTTGTTCACCTTGGCATATTTCGAGGGCTATGACGGCTTGCCACACCTCTTCCATTGTCGGGAAGTTTCTCGGGGGTAAGGGCCCGTTTTCCTCGTTGTTATCCACTGATCTGGCCATGGGGAGTTGATGGACTGCCCTAGTAGCTGTGCTGGGAAGGATGTTGGACCTTGCGGCTTTGACACTGGGAGAATAGTTCCAGGGTACTCTCGATCACTCTCGGTTTGCTGGAGGGGGTGACGGGTAAGGTTTAGACACGGGAAGGCCTTTTGGATAAAAGAGGAAAAACTCATGTGACATGCAGTTTCCATTATTTATTTATGATTTTTTTTTGTTGTTTTAATTTACTTAAAACAGTGTTTTCTCAGAATCCTAAGTTGGTTGGAAAAGATTGCTCTTCTTTTTCGCAACTATGCTAGATCCTGGGTCAGTGGAGACCATCTGTGCGGCTATAAGCCCCTCGTTTTGCACCTGTATTTCGACATCCCGGGGTGGACAGCCCCGGGCGAGGGTCCTATAGGGAAAGCGGTTTCCACCGGCCTAAAAGAAAAATTGAACCTAAGGACCGAGCCTGTCATGTTCGTTTTAATGTGTTAGCCATGTGAATAGTGAGCCGAGCCAGACTCTGAATCAAGATCTGGTCGAGAGTTCGGCATGACCTTTCTTTACCTTGCTTGCGCAAGGGATCTATGAAGTTAGGCATTGGCTGGGTCATATCGTCATGGCTAACGTATTAAAGGCTTGATGATGTGGTGTCATGTAGGCATGGATGTATATCCGGGACGGAACATCGTCTGGGTGTAGCTTCGGAAATCAAAATCAGGTCAAGATTTTAGCATGACCTTTCATCGCTTTGCTTGCGCGAGGGATCTTGAGTTCCGAGCCTCGACTCAGAAAATGACCGGCATGGGATATGTATCCAGGCTGTATGACATGGACTGGGTAAAAACCAACCGAGTCTGGACACAGAGTGTGACGCAAGCGTGCAGGGTTGACACTGGCTAGGATGGGATGTTTGGAATGATACCGTGCGCATCCGAGAGGCGTAGGAAGGCCAAACGAACTGCAACTGAGACCACCCCGGGTTAAGGGTTGTAGTGTGCAGTGTATTCGAGGCAACAGTGCGCATAGCGTGCGGTGTACCGTGGCAACAGTGCGAGTAGTGTGCGGTCACTAAAATTCTTTTTTCTGAGTAAAACAGAAGTTTTTGAAGAATTTTAAATGTATGTACACAGATGTATATTGATGCATTTTTTTGTATTTTTATTTTTTTTGTAAAATAAAAAGTAAAGCACATGCACACACACACAACAGTTAAAGAAAGGGGTAAAATGAAAGTTTGACCCTCATTATTGTTTTAAAATCTTTTGTTTTTGTTTAAAAGTTTTTAAAACAAAACTATCCCCAGCGGAGTCGCCAACTGAAATTACCCGGATACGGCTCGCGCGCGGAGCCCCGGCATCTCGCATTGTCGGGAGGAGGTGTCTCACTGTGTTTTTGCTTTATAGAGTCGCCACGCCATTTTGATTTAGCCCAAAACATTGAGAAAAGACATCAGTTTAAAAAACTGTTGTTGTGTGATGAGATTTTTGAGTTCGGAGGTCAGGTTACTCCTCGGGAAGAGAATATTAGAATATTAGAGCTCACCCGAGTCGACTCGTAAAAACGAGTCTTTCGGTACCCCTTCTTTCTTTAAATATTGTGTGTGTGTATGTGCTTTTAAAAATGCATGCTGTATCGGATGTCTACATTGTACACTACGTATTGAAATGTATTGAAATAGTGTAGGAAGGAAGCCTTACCAATGTTGGTTTGTGTCTGTCTTCCGCTGGAGAATAGTGTTTGAGGATGGAATAGTGTTCCGGGATAGACCGGGATTGCTTCGGGATGTGCCGGTTGTCTGCGGACAGAGCTTAGGCGTGCCTCGGGATTGTCAAGTGTGCACTCGGGCAGAGTTTCGACGTGCGTTGATATTGCAGGGATCGTCGACTGGATTCGGGCAGAGGTTCATCGTGCGTCGGGATCGTCGGTTGCGTTTGTGCAGAGTTCCGGCGTGCGTCGGGATCGTCGGTTTAGCTCGAAAAGGGGCCGGGATGCCTCGGGATAGACCAGGCAAGGCTTCGGAGTACCACGAGGGGCCTCAGAATACCTCGAGAGTGCCTCGGGGCAGTGCAGGAGCATCTCGGGAGTGCTCGATAGTGCTCGACAGGGCTTCGGAACACCGCGAGGGAGCTCGGAAGGCCCCGAAAGGAACCAAAAGGGACCAAGAGTGCCCCGAGGGGCCTTAGAAGGGCAGCCTGAAGGCTAGGGGAGAGAGGAGAAGAGGGACGTGTGTGAAATGAGGGAGGGGGAGCCCTCTATTTATAGTAGGGGAAAAATTGCAAGAAGGTCCGCACGGACCTTTCATGAAAACCAAAAATTTAGTTTTTCCAAATTTGAGGGAATAATGTGGACTTTAAGAGGATTTCGTAATAATTATGTCTGGATGAAAAGAGGTCCGTACGGACCTTCTATGCTTTTCCAAATTTTTCGAAATTCCTAAAAAATCCTTTTGAGCTTTTTTATCCCAGAAAAGCCCCCCCTTGGTTTGGTTGGTGGTTTTTTGGGTTTTTAAGGGCTAAGGGTGTTCGAGACTGCGTTTGTGTGAGTCTGCGGTGTTTCCCGTGCGTTTGGAAGAGAGTGATCCAGATCGGGGTACTTACAATCGCTCGTGCATTAAAAGTTCCTATGACCCACTAGACCCTAGGAGCGTTCTTCTCTCTCGGTCGGTGGGATCTGTGTTCCCTATAGGACCCTCGCCGGGGGCTGTCCACCCTGGGAGGTCGAAATACAGGTGGAAAACGAGGGGCTTATAGACGTAGTGACGGAACCCACTGATCCAGAATCTAGAGTAGTTGCGAAAAAGAAGGGCAACCCCTTTTCCAACCAAATAGAAATAAATAAAAGACATTGTTTTAAGTAAACTGAAAGATTCTTATTTTGCATGTTGCTTGAGCCTTCAGCCTAAACACCTACCCCAGAGTCTAAACCTTACCTATCCCTTTCCCGCAGTGAGAAAGAAGTGGGTGAGAATACTGGGTCAGCGGCTTGTCGGTGCAGAATTCTCAGATAGCTCTCCAGAATCGTCAGTTTTGTCAGCCCAGAGAGTCACAATGGTAGACTTGACAGAAAACAGCAGTGGTTTGGGTAACCCGTTGACTAGGAAAGAAGACCGAGCCTTAGCCTTGGAAAACAATCGTAAGGTCCATGAGGAACAGCAGGCCATGCTTATCGATGCGCTCCGTCATCATGGGGTTCAGATAGTGGTCGAAGCTAATGGTCCTTGGTCATGGTAGAAGATGAGACTTCAGAAGCAGCAATCTCAGCTCCTCCAGCCTATAACCAATGCCCTCCTCCATCCACCTATGATCCCTTGCCAAGGACTACCCCTTTTCAGTCCTTTCCAACATCCCAGGTCATCAGGGCTCCAACACCCTCGCCTCCTCAGATAAGACCCAGCTTTGTTCCCTACCAACAGAGAACAAATGCCACGGCCACCCCAGTCACTCAGTCTCTGCATTATCCCATGGGACTCACTCCCTCTCCTCAGTGTGAACCAAATCCTCTGATCCCAAAACTCCAGTATCAACCTGACCTTTCCAACTTCGTCAACGCTTGTGAATTTGCCTCTCTCCCAGACAGTGACAGCGAAGAGTCAGTCAAAAATGAGAATAGAAATGGATGGATTTATAGTGATGATGACAGCTCGGTAGAAGGAATGAACATGGAGCCAATGGAAGTGAAACTCGGAGGACCAAATAGGGTAGAAAATCACAGGCCTGTAAAGGAGGACTGTATTACCTCAAAGTGTGGTTGTCACCTTTGCAAGGGCTTAGAAGAGAAAATGGATGCAAGCTCAAACGAGGTAGGGTATGAATTCCACATCTTAGAATTCAATACTCCTTACAAAGACTTGGTTGGTGAATGGAGAAACTTGATCAGAGCTTTAGCTGAAAAAGGGAAGTGGGCTCCACCCGCTGATCTAGAACATGTAAGCGTCATTGAGATTGAACCTCTATCAGGGAGAGTGGACTCCATTGCGGTGTTAAGGGTCACCCCTGAGACTTTGTCTAAGAAAGAATGTATGGAAGCCTTAGAAAGGGTCTTAAAGTTTGAAGCGACCCCGGTCCCCTTCATATCTTATGACGACAATGATATTTTCTTGGTAATCCCTAAGTCAGGGGAAGAGTCCAGAATACCCCTTATATGGCGCCAAGTATCCCGACCTTCTTTTGCCATCATTGGTCATCAGAGTCAGGACAAAAGTTCCAACAGAAGTTATTTTAGTGAGACCGAGGAAGACACAGTTGAAATGCCGGAAGGAACGGTGGAAGAGTGGTTAGCCCAGAAGCCAAATGGCCCAGAAAACCCTCCCGTAAGTAAAGAACAGGAACCTGCCACAAGGTTCAACCCCACAGAAACCCTTATCGATGATAGAATCTCCCACTTCAGGAAGTGATTGGACGGTTATCTCTGAAGTATGTTACTGCACACAACCTTCGCAGCTATCGAGACCAGCTAGAGCACTTGGAGGATGATCAGGTTATGTGGATGCCATACAGAGATCGATAGGCTCCAGCTTATTGCCGTCAAGGAGAGGCTATTTGGAGGTCTAGAGTCCCTCTGATCTGTTTTGAGAAGGTAGAGTGGCACCACCATGATCACGTGTTGAGGCAGTTCGGCATGCTGCAGGGGATCCCAGAACCGTGTGACACAGGGGAGGAGTTTGACAGGATTGACCGCCGCGAGAACAGCCATGTCATTTGGGGTTCCCGACACCAGCGATTTATAGCAGCTTGGGAACAACGGCGGGATAAAGTGGTGTACGGGCAGATGGGGGTTCAGGCCATGCATTATACGCATCCTTACATGATTTGGTATAAGAGGATCACGTGCATGTTTGTCCAAAACCCAGTGCATGTAGAGGAGATTGGTTACCGGACGATGGCCCCTTTCTTGGAGGGTTTGGTAAGCATTTCTTAAATTGTTCTCATTATAATCACCTTACTTTTTTAACTTCAAATTATTAAATTATGTCTCATTCTCATAATTTATGCTATCAAACAGGTACAAAACTTACATCATGTTCATGTGACAAATGAAGCTGGCATTACTAGGGATGAGGAGCAGCAAAGTCCGCCATGTCCGTCCCGGTTTGAGGTGCGGAGGATTGTCAGACACACTCTCACGCATGTGAGAGAGCAGCAGCGGCTTGAGGCTGAAGCACCTTCAGTACCGGTTGATCGCACCCAGGGTGTGGCACCTAGACAGCCTTGTAGACGTGGACATCGTGCACCCAGACAGGCACAACCGGGGATGAACTTACATGATGAACCAGAGCCGCAACCAGAGCCTCACATCGAACCACAACCACAGCCAGAGCCTCACATCGACCCACAGGCACAACCAGAGCCTTAAGCCCAGACCCAAGATGATGGGCTATTTGAATGATCACAGTGGACTCAAAGTCAATTTAGTGGGAGTAGGAGTAGGAGTATGTGGGGGGATGGGAGTGGGAGTGGGAGTGGGTGGAATGCCCAGCTAGACCCTCCCCCTGAACCCACTATGGATTTTGGACAATTTTCGGGGAGTGGAAGTGCCTTTAGGGTTCCTCTATCTAAGTCACAAGCATTGTTCCAACCCTTCTCCGATCCGAATTTGACTTTTTCTGGTGGGACTTACTTTGAGGGCATTACACAACCTCAAAGGGAGGAATTTCAGAGACAGACTGACATAAGAAAGGGGTCTAGGTCGCGACATCCGGTAAACAGATTCACTCCATCTTTATATGATAAAACATATGAAAGAAGGAAGAAGAAGTGAGATTTGATTAGTTTAGTAGTTTTTGTAATGGATATTTGTAGTATATTATAATATTTTTGTAATCTATTTGTTTGTTTTTTGAACTGCTGGTATTTTTACAAACTCGCCAATTCAATTGGCGAGTTTCCTTTCCTTTAAACTCGCTAATTGAATTGGCGATTTCATTTATTTTTCGTTTAAACTCACCAAATGAAATTGCGAGTTTAATTTTCCTGAAATTTGTTTTTTAATATTTGGAATTTGTTTTTTAATATTACAGAAAATAATTAATGGAAATAAAAAATAAATAAACTCGCTAATTGGTTTGGCGAGATTAAAATTAAAAATGTTAAAATCGCTTCACGGTGTAGCAATTTATAAAAAGTGGAACATTTCGGACAAAAGTTTAAACAGTAAGTAATATTTGAAAATAAAATTTTAAAAAGAAATTAAATGAGAAAAAATTCGTAGCCGTGGGTATTGGATGCCCAATATATGTACTTCGTGTGTGCCAATGCAGGTGTTGCTAGTCATAGTGTTATTCGGTGTCAGTCATATCTACAGTATAAACGAGGGAGGGGATGCCACAGTACTATGAATAGTGTCAAGCGACGAATTTTTCATTTTGCCCTCATACATTTGTCTCTTTTCCATTTTGCTCTTAATTTTTTTTTTTGAATTAATTTTTTTTAAAAAAAAAAAAAAAAAAAACTCATGTCCTTAGACACGGGCATGTAATAGTGTAAATATATAGCACAAGAAAAGTCATATTCTATACAATATTGAATTTTCTAATCTAAATATAATATTGAGTTTCCTATTCTAAATACAATCTATAGTATAAATGAGGGAAGGGGTGCTACAATACTATGAATAGTGCCAAGCGGCAAATTTTCATTTTGCCCTCATATATTTGTCTTTTTCCCATTTTGCCCTTAAAATTTTTTTTTTTTAAAAAAAATTAAAAAAAAAAAACCTTGTCCTTGGACACGGGCATGTACTAGTTTACAAAAATGTCATGATGACACGATGCTGTTTTAAAAGAAATTTTGATTAATTATAAAAATGTTACTGCACAATTCAAACACACTTTTTCCTAAAATTTTGTGTTTTATATATTTTTGGTTAAATAGTGTATATCTAAATTATAATGGTTATAGTAATTGTTAAGAAGCATGAATGGTTAAAACGGAAGTTTGATGAAACTATGATAATTCAAAATAAAGATTTATTATATTAATGATGATTTAAAATATAAAAATTAAAATTGCTAAAAAAAATATATAATTAGTAGTTAAAAATGAAAATTAATGAAATATGATGATTGAAAATGTCCTTGTTTTAATTTCGTAAACGTAAATGTCATTAGGATTTTCTATCTCCATAACTCCAAAAAAAAGTTGGGAACTTGAATATCATCTAATTTCATTGATCTACTTTTGATCCATCCATCCATCCCAGGTAATTATTCTCAATTCAAAATCCCTAATTATCTTTAACTGTTACAACGAATATTAACTGATTGTTTCTTCTTGTAATTTTCTGTTCCATTCATCTGAAAATGAGCGTTAATTTGTTTATCATCAATACAATTGCCATCGTCAATTCGATATTTTACTGCAGTAATTACATTATTTAATTTCAATTTTTTATGATCGCGAGAAGGTTGTGTGTTCCGGCGATGACGTCACCAACGCACCGCCATGCACGGTCGGGGTCGACTGCGGGGGCAAAGAAGCCGCAGAATGCGAAAGCGGCGGCTCAGAGGCTTGCGCAGGTGATGGCGCATCAGTCAGCCGATGATAGCGATGAAGAGGACGACCTTTTGTATGACTATAAGCCAGCTAGCTCATCAGCTAGTATTGGCCTTGCTGCTGGTCGCCAAACGCGACCTCCTTCTATGGTAATTCATTTCCATTACCTCTTCAAATTTACACACACTTATTCACACGTACTTTTATTCGAGTTCATATATCTTGTACCACTCACGTCCCGAAATGAATTTCCAAAAACGTTTCAAATTTGTTTTGTAATTTTCAATTTTTTAGACGTTCATTTGAGACGGAATGAGTACCAATTTTTTGTATCACCATTCGTCTTAAAATTGTTAGGGCCGGTGTCAAGGTGATATCATATGATGGTAAGCTGATATACAACTGGTACACGGAGACTTGGACTTCTTTCATCTGGCATCACAGAATAGTATTGCTAGGGTTACAAAATTGAGAAAATAGTGAATGGGATGATGGTGCTACTATTCGATATCATTGTGCAAATTGAGTTCTAAAAGTTTCCTAGAAGGTTTGAAGCATCTAAAGATTCAAAAGGTTTAAAAATGGGAAATGATTGATGTACATTCTTTTTTTGCACATAGAATGATTTAGAGTGTTGTATTGTACAACACCCCATTGCATGGAGGTGTAGTACGATACAACACCTTTTAAGCATTTTGGGGGGAGATCGGTACAAAATTTTGTCTATGTAGCACTACTGACTACTCTTTGAAAATATAATACTCCCTCGACCCAAAATAATGTCGCATTTCCCTATTTGATCCTTATCAAAATAAATGTTGCCTTTCTTAAAAGGGAATTAGTTTTAGTGCAATTTTACAATGTTAACACAAAGTACAAATAAGTAAAACACAATACTCAAAATATTAGACAAGTTAAAGGCCGTATTTGTTTTGGGATGGAGGGAGTACCTATTATCCAATCATTTGTTAGCTGATGCACACATTGCCAAGGTAATGTGGTATCACAGTCTCATTCTATTTTCTTGGAAAATAAGTATAAAAGTGCACGAAGTTCAATTGGGTTCTATATGTTTTGTAACATAATTAGGAGATTTACATTGTCTAATAAATTATGGAAAAAGAAGAGAGTAATTTTAACCACTGCACTGTGTGTTTTGTTTGAACTTAGCAAGTTGAAACAATAGAAGACTCTTGGTTCATACAATGTACACATGCACATTTCATGTTTACAAATTCTGCATTGAGACTTTAAAGTCTTCTCTGCATGATTGGAAATGGATATCAATCAGTTAGCATCTTGTTGATCATTTGTTCAGTATGGATTATTTAATGTTTTCATCATGTTATATACAGTTTTCTTCTACAAGGCGTGAAGGTTCTATTATTATTATTATGTATTATTTTATTTTATTTTATTTTGTGGTTGTATCAGTCAGTTCGTACCTCAGTAGAACAACCTACTTCTATGCGTTCTGCACCTGGTAGCCGAACATCTCAATCCATCAACAACATTGAACAAGCTCAGCCACCATCTGCTCGTTCCCCATTCTCTATTCGCTCATCGCAGTCCGCCTCCTCACTGGAGCAAGTTCAGCCTCCATCTGCTCGTTCCTCATTCACTGGTCGCTCATCTCAGTTGACCAACCCAGTTGATCAAGCTCAGACACCATCTGTTCGTTCCCCATTCTCTGCTCGCTCATCTCAGTCTGCCACCTCACTGGAGCAAGTTCAACTTCCATCTGTTCGTTCCTCATTCCCTAGTCGTTCATCTCAGTTGACCAACCCAGTGGAACAAGTTCAACCTCCACCTGTTGAACCAGCTCAGCCTCCATCTGCTCGCTCATCTCAGTTCACTAACACGGTGGAACAAGTTCAACCTCCATCTGCTCGGTCCATATCCACTGGCCGTTCATCTCAAATTGCCAGCTCCATAGAACAAGTTCAACCTTCATCTGCTCGCTCTAATGTGACTATGAGATCATCTCCGTCTTCTAACTCACTGGAACAACCCTCGTCTGCTCGTTCTACCACAGCTGGCCGGCCAAATTTTGGAATCAAGACGGTCCCAATGGTACCTCCGAGTGTACCTCTGTCGCTTAAGCCAACTACTTCTAGCGTTTCGGGAGAGACCCTGCCTGATAGTCGAAGAGATAAAAGGTATTCATAAGCTTGGGATTAAATTTCAGTTTCAAGAAGCATATTTAGTTTGCCCGTTTCTGATTGTTAATATTTATTTCTTTGCTAGCAATAAAATAAATTTCTTGTATTTTCATGTTCTGTTAATCTTCTCTGTTTGTTCCTTTTACATTAAACCATATTTCCAAACGATTTCAAAACATACTTTCCTAGTTCCTTGGAATAGCTTCAGGATACTAGGAATTTTTATGCCAGCAGAAACTTGCAGCCCATGGCATTCCACTTGGGGAGTCCATTTCCAGAAAGTCGAAACAATTTTAGGAATTCAAGCGATCTCTTTAAGAAAACATCTCACTGTCATCTCAGCTTGTATTTTCATTAAACAGGGCTACGTTAGAAGATTTTTAGGAGTTATTAGCATAGTTTTGGAAACATCAAAAGGGGAGAACAAAAATCAAAGGGGACTCTCGTATAGATGATTAAGTTTGACCAGCATTAGTAGTTTATGGACAGGACATGTGGCGGATGTCAGACATTTCCTGTAGTATTAAAGTCTGCAACCTTCATATACCAGTAAAAATATTTCTTCTAGTGAGAAAATATAACCATAAACTGTAATTCAGAATTTTCAACTGCTTTAGTTTTTATACTCCGTATTTTCTTGGCATCTTGCATGTATGCTTATTTGTTGGATTGATAAGCATAAAAAATGGAATAAAAAATCTTATTGTTGGAATGATAATCAGGATGTCGTTGGATATGGGAACTTTCAACTACAGAGAATCTGGAAGCCAGCGTTCCGCTTCTGCTCTTCAAGATGAGGTATGACTACTTTACTATAGTAATTATCTTCAGTCTTCTTATGTTAGGAGCTCAATGAAAATTCTTATCTGCTTTTGAAGTTCATATAGTTCCATTTTTCCTGTTCAGAAAGTTCTGAACCAATGACATTCATGGAAATACGCTCCTTTTAGATTGTCATATTAACGTTATACTGCAATCTTGCTTCTGTGCAGTGGAGACTTTAGATTCCTCTCTCCCTCTCTCCCGTTCTCCTCCCTTTATTGGTGATATCATTAATTGGGTTAAATCCTACTTGCAGCTCGATATGCTACAGGAAGAAAATGAGACTTTACTCGAAAAGGTGATGACTCTAAACTTTATACTTTTTAGATATGGTTGTGTTACTCCAAGTTGCAAGAAATACTCTTCAATCTATGAGTAATCTCTGTGGCACTTGATTCTATTAGCTTGTTATAATCATCTCTGGAACCATCGGATTCCCTTTTGGTAGAAGAAGCAACATCCATATGCATATGTTATCACAAAGTTGTGCTAACAGCAGGTACTTGCCAGAGGAAATTACTTTTGCCATGCCATCCAGTGTCAGATGGTGGCCTTGTGTTTGTGGATAAGACCAGTAGTAATCAGCTGGATGAATATGGATACTGTATCAGACATCTCTTAAGCATTCTCTAATATGTGCCTTTCAGCTTCGACTTGCAGAGGAGAGGTGCGAAGAAGCAGAGGTGAGGGCTAGGCAGCTTGAGAATCAGGTAATCTCTACATATAAGATGAAGTGAAATATTTATCCTCTTCTACTGTCATTTGACTCACTGTTCATCAACTTCCTTAAATGGACACAAGTATTCATTCTTGCGTCATAAGTCATAACCTCCAACCGTCCGTACAGGCTGTCAAAGTACAGTTACATGTCAAATCATTAGTGTAGTAAAAATGTCAATTTATAAGTAAAAATAAGTAAAAATGGTTGTAAGTAATAGTAATTCATTTATAAGGGAATTACTCTGCATGTGGATTCTTCTAGTACTTGACACATATTCTGGGTTGATTTGATTAATGAAATGTCCTTGCTCAAATAACAATGTTAGATATTCTCGCCTTGATGCTTGTTTCAGTTGAAACCCATAAAACTTCTGTTGCAATCTGGATTTTCAGCCGTATATGTAGGGCACATGCTATCTCATTGTGCAACTTCTTTAAACCCTTGTCCCAACTATTTGGGGTCAGATAAATGAACCTATTGTGCTCCCTCTGTCAAAAACTGAGTGATCATTTCCAAAATATATCTTGTCCCAGTATGATTGTCCATGTTCTTATGAAGTTACTAAATTATCTTTTGTCAACTATTATCTCCTTCTATTCACTTGCAACAAAATAATGTATGGGTATCTAGGTGTATAAGATACTAAAAGTGCTTAAAAGTTAACGTTCTTAATTTTCTTAAGGCATGGGCATTCATTTAGGGACAATGGGGGAGTACTACTTATTTCAATTCCCCAATAATATGTTCTGCATACATGCATACCAATGTATACTTTGTTTCCTCTTCCATTTTTTATCTTAGATTCATAATTAAAAATGTTTGTTGCTGTTAGGTTGCTAATCTTGGGGAAGGTGTGTCTCTAGAAGCACGACTTTTGAGCAGGTAAGAGTCAAGATCCTAGTATTGTAGCTGCTGTTGTGCCATTGACTTATAAGCTTCTTTCTCACATTGGATTTTTCTTCAGGAAGGAGGCAGCACTGCAGCAAAGGGAGGTTCGTACAATAAATAATGTTTTCTTATTTATGCTTGTTTCTGCATGTATTAAGTTGGTGCATTTACTGCTCAGGAAACTTTACACATGTAGAATAAGAGTTTTCAGTTTTGGAACTAGCTAGAAAAATTCTCTAGCCCTTATAAACCTAAATCCTAGGAAGTTCATCTGAAGAAAAGATGAGGGAAATTTATCTAAAGAAAAGATGAGATAGACCTGGCAATCCTGATGTCCTCGGGCTCATCATGTAACCTATGGCAAAAAAACCTGAAGCATTTTCAGAATCCAGAAACAAGTATCATGTAATGTAGAGGAGTTTTTTTCACATCAAACACCAATCCAGGGCAATCCTCTTGTGAAGCCTACAAACTTAAGTTGGTTTTTTTTTTTTCCTCAAACTGCACTTTTGGCAGAATTTTGTCCCAAACTGTCTACGAAAAAGTATTTACCAAAATATTGGCAATAGCAATGTCAGTGTTTCTGCACTCTGAATTCTCTATTGCCAATAACGATTTATATTTTTCCCAAAAGTGAAATTGTTATTGGCAAAAGCGAATTAATTTTAAGCGAGCTCATTAATAACGGCAATAGCAAGTCTTATCTACTAAGATACAGTAAAATCAGTTATGTTTATGATTCTTCCTTATATTTGAATTGTGATTCTTATACATATTTATGATTCATTAAGATAGTATTCTGACAAACTTATTATCTTAATCTTAATTTGTTTTTATAATCCAAATTGACTTCATTATGAAATAATTTTCTGACTTCCTTTCAGTAGACTTTTAGCTCGAGGCTTGTAAGCTCTAGGATCACTGTGAGTATTAGGCTTTTTGATAGTTTCAATGTTTGATATGGCAAGGTGGTGCCAAGTTGATCTCGTAAGAGCTCAGCATAGCTTAAAATTATGAAAACTACATGAAAAAATATGATCATTATTCTTGTTTTGGGGTCAATGTCATTGGACTTTACTTGGTTCCCCCCTCTGTAGTTTTTGAAATTGCTTAGTTGCTTCACATTACCAGTTATCTTGTCTAACATGTACCTACAAATGTTCCGATGGCCACGTATTAGACAAAGCATGGTTTCTTTGTTCCTTATTGGAAAGTACATCATGTATATAATAAAATATATAAGCGACATCCCAATTGCAGGCTGCTCTGAGAGTTGCAGCTCAAAGTTATGGAGGTAAGGGTGAAGAGGTTGCAGCCCTTCGAATGGAAGCTGAGGTATAAAGAAATTCTACCGTTTCTATTTATGCTTTTCCGTTCTTCGTTGGCTGTTATCATGGACATAGTTTATCATTCATAACAGAAATTGATCCTGAAGTCATTTTGCTTACTACTCTTTGATTAGACTGCTAGGGATGAAGCCACATCTGCTCTGGAGCAGCTTAATGAGGTTGAGTCTGAAGTTAAATCACTTCGAGCACTCACCCAGAGAATGATCCTAACGCAGGAAGAGATGGTATGTCTTAAGTATGACATAACTTAAGTCATTCATCTGTTTAGAACTTAACACTACGCTTAAATGATTAGCAGTTTTTTTAATCATAGGAAGAGGTCGTTCTCAAGAGGTGCTGGCTTGCTCGGTACTGGAGTTTATGTGTTCAGAACGGTAAACTGGTCTATTTTCTTATTGTTTCTGAATACTAATTTCAGTGTCTTAATCATGGTTGTGAATCCTCACCTATAATAGTCGTATTGGTTGGAAAGATGGCCCGGGAAAACAGAAATGAAAAGATTTAAAAAAAAACACTGACATTTGTGAGAAGTAATAACTAAATTGATTCTATTATCTTGTTGTTTTCTGAATACTAATTATAGTTTCTGAACTGAGGTTGAGAATCCACAACTATTCTACTTGTATAGATTGAAAAGTGGCCAGGGGAAAGCAAAATAAAAGATAAAAAATAGCCACAATATTCTGACATGTGTGAGAAGTAATAACTATTGCTTTTGTCCATATTTCCTTCTTTTCACCACAGTCTCATCTAGGGTTAATTAAAGAAAGGAAAATCTAAGTAATCTGTATCATACCGTGATCATCTTTTCATTTGTGGTCCTGTTTCATGAGGTTGTGGACCGAGTTGATTGTCACAGCGTGAGGGCATTGGGGTAGTCTGTGTTCTATTGAGGGCTTTTTCATTTACAATATAGAGGCTTGAGACAGGAAAAAACCAGAAATGTTTGTTTTGCAGCCGGGGGTTTGAGACACTTGGGACCTCCTCTTTATCGTTGTTTATGCAGGTATTTATTGATCCGAAGACTAACGGTTGGTTTAAAGCTTCTAGGTGGGGGGACCCTTTATGTCCTCTCTTTACTTTTTCTGAGCACGAAGTTTTACTACTACAACAACAACAATAACAACAAAGCCTTGGTCTCAAAATAATTTGGGGTCGGCTAACATGAATCTCATATGTCATCGTGAAAGAAAAGATGTGAGGAAAAAAAAGAGAGTTAAAAGAAGAAATAGGTAGGGGAATTTTTTGGAAAAAGCAAGATATATATATATATATATATATATATATATATATATATATATATATATATATATAGAGAGAGAGAGAGAGAGAGAGAGAGAGAGAGAGAGAGAGAGAGAGAAATAGGGGAAATGAATAAAAAATAGGAAAATTATCCCCCATCACCCACATGAATTTTTTAGGGTCCACTCCGGCCTATTCAATGTCATATTTTCATCCAATCCCAATAAACTCTTATGACTAGACTTTTTACTAAATATATTTTATTGATGGGTGCACGAATGTTAGGGATAGGACTATAGAACTTTCACCTTCAACATACTAAAGATACTATTGCTCTATTTTTTTCGTTTGAGTGGCTTAGTTTCTCTAAAAGTTTGATGACTCTTTTGCGAACCATTAAGCCCATTTTGCTCGAAGACCACCATAAAAGGTGGTATTGCATTGCTCTTGGTGTTTCCTAGGGAGTAATCCATACGTTGCTACTTTTAGACCCAATAGATGAGATAATGTCAAAACCGATGTTAGTGGAGTCTTGACATGCTTATGTCTCCTTATGGGTGGATAGACACTGATTAACCCTTACCACTTTGGGTGTTTACGTTAATCCATGGCACCGTCTGCTAGGGATGATCAAACCGGAATCGGAATCGGCCCGAAACCGTTGAACCGCCACGACCCGGAACCGGAACCGCCTCGAACCGGAATCGTTTAAAACCGTAACCGGCGGTTTGGCGGTCCGGTTCCGGTTTCTACTTTTGAAAAACCATGAACCGGCAGTTTCGAACCTCCTGAACCGGAACCGGAACCGTTGTCAAAACCATCAAATTCGTCAGAAATTTCGTTAGATTTGTCAGAATATAGCCGTTAGTGTAACGACCCCAAATTTCCACAACAATAATAATACTTAATTGATAATAAAATAACCTCCAACGGCTACTAAAACCATAATTCAAACACTAACCACAATTTGAAATAACTTAAATGCTGAAAAACGGTAACACTTTCAACGGCTAGTACAATCCACTAGCTCAACAAAATTCTTTATAGTCTTACAACTCTCAAATAAGCGCATTAAGCCGACTAAAGTTTCTAAAATGAAATAAGCTAAAAACGATCCTTGAACTCCTTATGAGGTGCTCCCGAACCGTTTCACATTCTTCCTATATGAAATGCGGAAGAAGAAAAAAAAAATGAAAGGGTGAGCGAACAATGCCGTATATAAGTTCATATCTGACCCCTCCAGGTTACTAAGGAGGAGTTGACTGAAGGAATATCAAACGATACAATTTTCAAATAACAATCGAAGACATAACTTGAAGTACAAATTCGAAATCATTATTTAACAAATTCTCAAATCACATGTCTTTCACAATCTCAATGGTTTCACAAACCGAGTTAACAAATATTTTGGAGTTCCAAATGATGACGAAATCGATTCAAATTGACTCGAATGGTTTACTTATTTAAAGCTGTCCCATACCAACTTTAACTAACTAAACCACTCACAGTTATTAGGAATTTCAAAGGGTGATAAGGTGAACAAAACTAACTCGAGTAATCTAATTATCTACAACCTGTCCCATACAGTAGTAGATAATCAAATCACTCATGAACATCGTGATCACATAAGTGGTCAGCTGACCTTATCAAACCAAAATCCCATAAAGGGAACAAAGCCCACAAGGAGCACAGGTTGACTCGCAGAGTCCTAAACAGGTATCAGGAACACTTCGCCACTACTACATTGAAGCGGTGAACTAAGTTTGCCCGAAGGCCAAAGTATCAAATATACCCCGCCGAAGCAGGTTGTCTAACTTAGTGATCATTAATGGAACAAAAATCACATCATATCAAAACTCATTTTTTTTATATAGAATACAGAATACGAACTTTCACAATAACAATAAAATTCTGTATTTACGAAACCAAAAGGATGATATAGCAAACGAATAACAAAAGATTAGCAAATAACGGTAAACGAGGGAGTCAAAACAAATACTGACGCGAGGTCAGCTTTTACGTATCAAAGAAACGTACATCGCCAAGAAATATGCGGAAACCTAAACAATGAAACGGAGCGGAAATCAATTAACTTAAAGATGTATAATCCCTTACCTTAGCGTTGCTTAGTACTTCCAAAAATGCTTCACGCGCACGAATCTACAATCATGCAAAGCGAAATCTCAACCTTAGGTACAATTAACTTCTATCTACTTAGTACTTTTAATCCTTTTAATCCACTTGGTTAACCTATGAGTTATTCTACTTAACTCCTTTTTATGGTTAACTAATATCCTAATAATGTCACCAAACATTCCTAGGGTTTCTAGGATCAATTCCCCTTTTAAATAATTTTCTAAAGGTCTTTTGACTTTTCATTACTTTTAAAAAGGTCCCTTTAAGTTTTCTTATTCCTAGAAAAGTCCCTTTAGTTTTCATAATTGCAAAAAGGTCTTTTAACTTTCTAAAATTACAAAGAAGTCCCTCAATTTTCAGATTTTTACCAAATAGTCCCTCGACTTTTCAAAAATTACCAAACAGTCCCTTGACTTTCAAAAATTACAGAACAGTTCCTCAACTTTCAGAAATTACAAAACAGTCCCTAATTTCCAGATTTTCAGTTTGGTCACTAGGGTTTGGAAAACTGATTTTTCAGCTTTTTAACCTTTTGTTAGATTTTTAACCAAAAACACTTTTACTCAAAATTTAACCTTTTTAATACCAAAATATTTACCCAAAACAATTTTTGTAAACAAGTTTTAACATCAAAAATATCACTAACCCTAATTTCAATCATCATAAACCCTAGCATACATATTAGGTCCAACCTAATTTACTTAACATACTTTCCTATCTTAATCAATATTAGGTTTTCAATTAATCAATGATCCGATCAATATAATGTCCTTAAATAAATTCTTAATTACTCAACAATATTCATAATAAAAATCCCAATCTAATCTCAAGAGTTTCTAGGATTTTCTAGGCTTTAAATTTAAGAACAATAATTATTAGACGAAACGAATTACTTACCTTGGTTTTGATTTTTTTTTCTTCTTCCAGTTTTGTTTTCCCTTCTTCCTCCAGCTTTTTCCTTTCTTCTTTACTTCACGGCAAAATGTGCCGCCTCCTCCCTCTTCTTATTTCTTTTCTTTATTTAATTAAAAGGTAACCCTAGGTATTTGAGGATGTATTTATAATATGAATTTTCCAATCCTAGGTCAATTAAGTGATCCAAATTAACTAGGTAATCCAAGCCCAAAATAATAAGCCCACACATAATAAACCATTCAATAAAAGGAAACAATTTATTAAAAATAAGTATTTATTAATTAAAGGATTTAAATTAATTAATAAAAGAATTATTAAAATTTTGGGTTATTACAGTTAGAGTATGGGGTATGTGGCTAAATATAAAATATTTTTGTTTTCCTAACATATTTTCTCAACTATAAATGCCACCCCCCTCCCCTCACAATTTTTTCACACAAACCCCCTTAACTCTTTCTTAACTTTCTTTAACGAATTTCGTTAATTTATTTGATTATCAAGCTCAAATCATAAACTAACTATCATTTGTTTAAGTTTTAGGATAAAATATATATAAGATGTATAGGTATAAGATTGAGTGGTTTGGTTTAGAGGTATATATGGTATTTAGGTTTATTATTTAGAGGGTTAGAGTATGGGGTATATGGTTAAGGTAGATGAATTAGGGTTTAGGGTATGTAGTATATAGTTGTGATTTAAAGTTTAGGTTATAGGATGTATATGAGAATAATGTAAATAAATTAGGGTTTAGTGTTTAAAGTATATGATTTATATTTAAATATTAGGGTATAGGTATATGTGAGATTAATATAGATAAATTAGGGTTTAGGCTTTAGGGTTCAGGGTATGAAGTATATGATTTAGATTTAAGGTTTAGGATATATGATATATATGAGATTTAGGTAGATAAATTAAGATTTGAGATATGGGGTATGGAGTATATGTTTTAGATATACTCCCTCCGTCCCATTAAACATTACTCGTTTACTGTTGAGAACGGAAAATAAGGAATAATGTTATTAAAGTAGGAGTTGTGAGTGGGTAGGAGAGGGAATGAGTGGAGAGAATAGTAAATTTGAAGAGTGATGTGAGTATGACAAGTGGGTCCCATGAATAAAGAAGTATTAAAAAGTTTTTTTTTTAGGAAAGTGTTACTTTAAAGTGGGACACCCAAAATAGTAAAATGGGTAAGGTTTTATGGGACGGAGGGAGTAAGGTTTAGGGTATATGGTTATGGTAGATGAATTAGGGTTTAGGGTATGAAATATATCATTTAGATTTAAGTTTTAGGGTATAGGGTATACATGATATATAGGTAGATGAATTAGGGGTATGGAGTATATGATTTAGATTTAAGGTTAAGGGTATAGGGTATTATACGAGATTTAGGTATATGATTTATGTTTAATGTATGAGATTTATGATTTAGTTTTTCTCTTATATACTTTCATTTGTTTAAATTTTCTAACATTTTTGTAAAAAAAATCAGTAATAAAAAAATCTAAAATATTATTCCCTAGTCAATAACAACAACAACAACAAAGCCTTAGTCCCAAAATAATTTGGGGTCGGCTAACATGAATCCTCATATGTTATCGTGAAAAAAATAATAAAAATAAAAAAATAAAAATTAAAAAAAAAATTAAAAAAAATAAAATAAAATAAATAAAAAATAAAAAAATAAAAAAATAAAACAAAATAAAATAAATTAAAATAAATAAAAAATAAAAAAATAAAAAATAAAAATAAAAATAAAAATCAACCCCCACTTGGACTTTTGCCCTCCACTCAAAGGCCTCTTCAAGACCATACTTTCATCCAGCTCCAAGTAAATTCATATCATTTTCAATTACTCTAATCCAAGTTTGTTTGGGTCTTCCCCTACCCCTCGCCATTTTATCATTTCTCCACTGTTCAGGCCTCACTAACCGGTGCATCGCTCGGTCTCCTTCTCACATGTCCAAACCACCGTAGACGATTTTCCCTCATTTTATCCTCGATGGGCGCAACTCCTACTTTACCTCTGATCACCTCATTCCCAATCGATCCTTTCTTGTATGACCGCACATCCATCGAAGCATACGCATCTCCGCCACATTCAATCTTATGCACGTGACAATCGTTTCACGGCCCAACATTCGGTGCCGTAAAGCGTGCCGGCCTAATTGCCGTGCGGTAGAATTTTCCTTTAATCTATCGGGCATGCCGCGATCACATAGAAACCCCGTAGCACTCTTCCACTTCAACCAACCTGCTTTAATCCTATGAGCCACATCTCCATCTAATTCTCCATCCTTTTGGATAATGGATCCAAGATAGCGAAAAAACTCAGAAGCTTGGATAATATTTCCATCAAATATGACCGCCCCTGCCTCCCTACTTCCACCTCTGCTAAACTTACACTCCAAATATTCGGTCTTGCTTCGCTTAATCGAAAACCTCGAGATTCCAAAGTGTGTCTCCACAACTCCAATTTACTTTCAACACCCTCTCTTGTCCTCATCAATCAGCACAATATCATCTGCGAACAAAGCATACACTTCTGGTATATCATCTTGGGTGACCTCGTCGGTCGTCCATTATCAAAGCAAAAGAAAGGGGCTAAGTGCGAAACCTTGATGCACTCCAATCTTTATAGTGGAACTCTTCGCCTTCCCAACACTAGTCTGTACACAAGTACTAACTCCATTATACATGTCCTTGATAATATCAATATATTTCTTTGAAACACCCTTCTTTGCTAATGCCCACCAAAGTACCTCTCTTGGCACTTTATCATACGCCTTCTCCAAATCAATGAAAACCATATGCAAAGGTTGCTAGGTCGTCGCCCGGAAGCGACGCGCCATCTCTTCGGACGGGGGTGGTGTCAAATATGCAAGGGTTCCCGCCTTGCGGACGAGTGCGGGTAAAGAAGCTAGTCCATGGTAGGTGTAAGGGTAGTAGGATGCGCTTTGGAACTTGGAACATTGGATCATTGACAGGGAGATCAGCAGAGGTGGTGGAAGTTATGAGGAGGAGGAAGATTCACATAATGTGTTTACAGGAAACTAAGTGGGTTAGAGAGAAAGCAAAAGAAATATCGCCTTGGGGTTTTAAGCTTTGGTACTCAGGAAAGGATAAGGGTAGAAATGGAGTGGGTATCATTATTGATAAGGAGTATATTAATGATGTGGTGGAAGTGTACCAGAAGAGTGATCGAATTATGGGCATTAAGCGGTGATACGTGATGAGATTATAACTATTATTTCCGCTATGCACCACAAGTAGGGTTGGATGCATCTATTAAGCAAGTGTTACGGGAAGATTTGGAGGAGGTAGTGCAACGAGTACCTAGTGGTGAGAAATTAGTGATTGGTGGTGATACGAACGGACATGTGGGGGTCTAGTCGATATGGCTTTGAGAGCATACATGGAGGTTTTGGTTTTGGAGAGAGGAATGAAGCGAGGAAATAGTATCCTGGACTTTGCGTTGGCATATGACTTGAGTATAATGAACACTTGGTTTAAGAAGAGAGAATCTCGCTTGGTGTCCTATAGGAGTGGAGGTAATGCGAGTCGGATTGACTTCTTCTTAGTAAGAAATACTTGTAGAAAGAGTTATACAGATTGCGAGGTTGTTCGGGTGAGCACGCGACAACTCAACATGGGCTGGTGGTACTTGATTTTCGAAGTAAGAGAATTTCGAGGAAGAGAAAATCACAGGTAGACCCTAGAATCAAGTGGTGGAGACTTGAGGGGAAAATCAACCGAAATTTGTAGCTAAGATGGTCGATACCGGTATTTGGTCGGATAATATGGAGGATATGGATATAGATTCGACTTGGACTAAGATGGTACATACCATAAAGGAGGTAGCGAAAGAAGTCCTTGGAGAATCTAGAGGAAATGGGCCACCAAGTAAGGACACATCATGGTGGAACGAGGAAGTAAAACAAGCAATAAAGGGCAAGCGAGAATGCTACAAATTATTGGGGAAATGTAGGAGCGACGAGAATTATGAGAAGTATAAGGAAGCTAGAAGAGATGCTAAGAAAGCAGTAAGAGACGCAAGAGCAAAGGTGAATCAGAAACTTTATGATAAGTTGGATACAAGAGAAGGGGAAAAGGACATCTACAGACTCGCTCGTATGAGGGATAAGAGGATACGAGATATTGGGACGGTTAAATGTGTGAAGGATGTAGACCAAAGAGTTTTAGTCGGGAATAAAGAGATAAAAGATAGATGGAGTTCGTACTTTGATAACTTGTTGATGGCGGTCGAGAGCGAGGATGTTGGAGATCTAAATATCTCTTCGAGTATGGTTAATCGAGATTTTATGCGGAGAATTCGAAAGAGTGAAGTGGAAATGGCAATGAAAAAGATGAGATTGAAGAAAGCCGTTGGACCGGATGGTATACCAATTGAGGTTTGGAGATGTTTCGGGGAGAGGGGAGTAGATTGGTTAACAACGCTATTTAACAAGATATGGAGAGTTAACACGATGCCGTTGGAGTGACGGAAGAGTACTACGATCCCTTTGTATAAGAATAAAGGTGATGTCCAAGATTGTGCCAACTATCGGGGATCGAACTAATGAGCCATACTATGAAACTTTGGGAAAGAGTGATTGCACAAAGTGAGAAAAATTGTGGATATTTCGGATAACCAATTTGGGTTTATGCCGGGAAGATCGACTATGGAGGCAATATATCTTATGAGACAAACCATGGAGAAATATCGGGATCAAAAGAAAGATTTGCATATGGTTTTCATTGATTTGGAGAAGGCGTATGATAAAGTGCGAGAGGTACTTTGGTGGGCATTAGCAAAGAAGGGTGTTTCAAAGAAATATATTGATATTATTAAGGACATGTATAATGGAGTTAGTACTTGTGTACGAGACTAGTGTTGGGAAAAGGCTGAAGAGTTCCCTATAAAGATTGGAGTGCATCAAGGTTCCGCGCTTAGCCCCTTTCTTTTTGCTTTGATAATGGACGAATTGACGAGTCGAGTCAAGATGATATACCAAAGTGTATGCTGTTCGCGAGATGATATTGTCTTGATTGATGAGACAAGAGAGGGTGTTGAAAGTAAATTGGAGTTGTGGAGACACCTTGGAATCTAGAGGTTTTCGATTAGCGAAGCAAGGCGAATATTTGGAGTGTAAGTTTAGCAGAGTTGGAAGTAGGGAGGCGGGCGGTCACATTTGATGGAAATATTATCCAAGCTTCGAGTTTTTCGCTATCTTGGATCCATTATCCAAAAGGATGGAGAATTAGATGGAGATGTGGCTCATAGGATTAAAGCAGGTTGGTTGAAGTGGAAGAGTGCTACGGGGTTTCTATGTGATCGCGGCATGCCCAATAGATTAAAGGGAAAATTCTACCGCACGGCAATTAGGCGGCGTTGCTTTACGGCACCGAATGTTGGGCCGTGAAATGTGTCGCTTGCATAAGATGAATGTGGCGAGAGATGCGTATGCTTCGATGGATGTGCGGTCATACAAGAAAGGATAGGTTGGGGAATGAGGTGATCGAGGTAAAGTAGGAGTTGCGCCCATTGAGGATAAAATGAGGGAAAATCGTCTACGGTGGTTTGGACATGTGAGAAGGAGACCGAGTGATGCACCGGTTAGGAGGCGGAACAGTGGAGAAATGAGAAAATGGCGAGGGGTAGGGAAGACCCAAACAAACTTGGATTAGAGTAATTGAAAATGATATGAATTTACTTGGAGTGGATGAAAGTATGGTGTTGAAGAGGTAGGGAGTGGAGGGCAAAAATCCATGTGGGGGGTTGATTTTTTTATTTTTTTATTTTTTTTATTTTTTACCTTTTTACTTTTTTATTTTTTTTATTTATTTTTGTATTTTTTTTTTTTTTTTAAATTTAATTTAATTTAATTTTTTTATTTTTTTATTTTTTTTTTATTTTTTTTTCACGATAACATATGATGATTCATGTTAGCCGACCCCAAATTATTTTGGGACTAAGGCTTTGTTGTTGTTGTTTGTCTCATAAGATATATTGCCTCCATAGTCGATCTTCCTGGCATAAACCCAAATTGGTTATCCGAAATATCCACAATTTTTCTCAGCCTTTGTGCAATTACTCTTTCCCAAAGTTTCATAGTATGGCTCATTAGTTTGATCCCCGATAGTTGGCACAATCTTGGACATCACCTTTATTCTTATACTGAATGGGATCGAGTACTCTTCCGCCACTCCAATGGCATTGTGTTAATTCTCCATATCTTGTTAAATAGCGTTGTTAACCAATCTACTCCCCTCTCCCCGAAACATCTCCAAACCTCAATTGGTATACCATCCGGTCCAACGGCTTTCTTCAATCTCATCTTTTTCATTGCCATTTCCACTTCACTCTTTCGAATTCTCCGCATAAAATCTCGATTAACCATACTCGAAGAGATATTTAAATCTCCAACATCCTGCTCTTGACCGCCATTGAACAAGTTATCAAAGTACGAACTCCATCTATCTTTTATCTCTTTATCCCCGACTAAAACTCTTTGGTCTACCTCCTTCACACATTTAACCGTCCCAATATCTCGTGTCCTCTTATCCCTCATACGAGCGAGTCTGAGATGTCCTTTTCCCCTTCTTTTGTATCCAACTTATCATAAAGTTTCTGATTCACCTTTGCTCTTGTGTCTCTTACTGCTTTCTTAGCATCTCTTCTAGCTTCCTTATACTTCTCATAGTTCTCGTCGCTCCTACATTTCCCCAATAATTTGTAGCATTCTCGCTTGCCCTTTATTGCTTGTTTTACTTCCTCGTTCCACCATGATGTGTCCTTACTTGGTGGCCCATTTCCTCTAGATTCTCCAATGACTTCTTTCGCCACCTCCTTTATGGTATGTACCATCTTAGTCCAAGTCGAATCTATATCCATATCCTCCATATTATCCGCCCAAATACCGATATCGACCATCTTAGCTACAAATTTCGGTTGATTTTCCCCTTGAAGTCTCCACCACTGATTCTAGTGGTCTACCTGCGATTTTCTCTTCCTCGAAATTCTCTTACTTCGAAAATCAAGTACCACCGAGTCTATGTTGAGTTCTTTGTGCTCTCACCCGGAATAACCTTGCAATCTGTATAACTCTTTCTACAAGTATTTCTTACTAAGAAGAAGTCAATCTGACTCGCATTACCTCCACTCCTATAGGACACCAAGTGAGATTCTCTCTTCTTGAACCAAGTGTTCATTATACTCAAGTCATATGCCAACGCAAAGTCCAGGATACTATTTCCTGCTTCATTCTTCTCTCCAAAACCAAAACCTCCATGTATGCTCTCAAAGCCATGTCGACTAGACCCCACATGTCCGTTCAGATCACCACCAATCACTAATTTCTCACCACTAGGTACTCGTTGCACTACCTCCTCCAAATCTTCCCAGAACACTTGTTTAATAGATGCATCCAACCCTACTTGTGGTGCATAGGCGGAAATAATAGTTATAATCTCATCACGTATCACCAGTTTAATGCCCATAATTCGATCACTCTTCCTGTACACTTCCACCACATCATTACTATACTCCTTATCAATAATGATACCCACTCCATTTCTACCCTTATCCTTTCCTGAGTACCAAAGCTTAAAACCCCAAGGCGATATTTCTTTTGCTTTCTCTCCAACCCACTTAGTTTCCTGTAGACACATTATGTGAATCTTCCTCCTCCTCATAACTTCCACCACCTCTGCTGATCTTCCTGTCAATGATCCAATGTTCCAAGTTCCAAAGCGCATCCCACTACCCTTACACCTACCATGGACTAGCTTCTTTACCCGCACTCGTCCGCAATGCGGGAACCCTTGCATATTTGACACCACCCCGTGCGAAGAGATGGCGCGTCGCTTCCGGGCGACGACCTAGCAACCTTTGCATACTTATCACTACACCCAGGTCTTTGAAGTGTAGCGCACCCTTGCATATTTGACACCACCCCCGGGCGAAGAGATGGCGCGTCGCTTCCGGGCGACGACCTAGCAACCTTTGCATACTTATCACTACACCCAGGTCTTTGAAGTGTAGCGCGTCGCTGCTGAGGAAACGCCCCAACGATATTCATATTTCGATTCATGTCATGTTAATGTGACAAAAATTTTACGCTGGCTGTCACATGCCTACCGCAACCCTCGCCCTTTATCCTGACTTGGGACAGGCAAGGATAAATCCTTGGTGGGTTTATTCCCTAGTCAATAAAAATATATAAAAAGATAAAGGGTAGTCCGTCCCTCTTTTCTTTTATATACTTTCATTTGTTTAGTTTTTTTTCTATCTTTTTTTATATACCTTTTTGTAAAAAAAAAAAATCACTAATAAAAAAAATCTAAAGTATTATTTCCTATTCAATAAAAATTTAAAAATAAATAAATAATAAATAAAGGGTAGTCCGTCCCTCTTTTCTTTTATATATTTTTATTTGTTTAGTTTTTTTTAATCTTTTTTATATACCTTTTTGTAAAAAAAATCAGTAATAAAATAAGTTTAAAATATTATTTCCTAGTCAATAAAAAATTAAAAATAAATAAAGGGTAGTCCGTCCCTCTTTTCTTTTATATACTTTCATTTGTTTAGTTTTTTTTTTAATCTTTTTTTATATACCTTTTTGTAAAAAATATGAGTAATAAAAAAGTCTAAAATATTATTTCTTAGTCAATAAAAATTAAAAAAAATAAAATAAAAAAAGGGTAGTCCGTCCCTCTTTTCTTTTATATGCTTTCATTTGTTTAGTTTTTTTTCCATCTTTTTTATATAACTTTTTGCAAATATTTTCAGTAATAAAAAAAATTCTAAAACAGTTTTTTCTATGCAAAAAAAAAATACAAAAAAACAAAAACCAAAAACCGTTGAACTGCCGGTTTCGAACCGTCAACTGCCGGTTCGAAACCAGAACCGTGAACCGTAAGTTCACGGTTCGGTTCCGGTTTCCCCTTTTCCAGAACCGGAACCGTAATTGGTCATCCCTACCATTTGCCATTTGCTTGATATGTCAGATTAGGGTTCTATATTTTCAGGATTATCCTGTGACAATTAAGTTACGATACCTACTAAGGTTGGTCCCATCAATTGTTATTCAGGGGATAGTTTTTACGGCTCCAGCTGTAGAACTATATAAATTATTTTATGTTATGAAATGCTTTATTGAAGGGAACAAGTGTGCAGCGTCCTTCATTACTTACAATGGACTGCAATATTTTATGCAGGCGTACAAGCAGAAATAGCTGGAGCGAGATATGAATATTGGTCATCATTTGCCCCCCTTCCCGTTGAAGTTGTATTAGCTGCTGGGCAGAAAGCAAAGGATGAAAACTCAGAAGGTACATATAGTATAACAATTAACTGGATACCAGAGTTCAACTGAACTGCCCCAATGATTTTCACTCAGATGTTCTCCAAGCTAATTCTCTCTTCCATTTTCAACAGTAACAAATGATGCAGAAGAGAGGGAGAAACTTTCAAGGGACGTGAATGAACTTGTGGGAGAGGGAAGTGTGGAGAGCATGCTTTTAGTGGAGAAAGGTCTTCGGGAGATGACTATGCTAAAGGTTTCTGTGACATTCTATGTTTAATATCATGCATATCAGCAATTTCATTTTCCTTTTGACTATCTGTTTAAATGCATAATTATGGGGTAAACTGGATCCTCTAACAACCTTTAACACCTTTACTCGGTATATGTTTATTTTGAAGTTAATAGTAATACAGAATTCAGGAATGAAGCTTTAGTAACAAAAGGACTGCTAGTGGAGACAAAGTGAGGTTGGATGACTAATAAATGCAGCAACCTTGTCTATGAACTTGCACTTGACTGGACAGCCGAATGATTCATTTACTGACCCAAGAAATTGGGCAAAGGTCCTGTTAAGTTGAGTTAAGCTGAAGTTCAACTGGAAAAGACAAATTCAAACACCTTATTCCTAATATAGGTTGTAATTTCAACGAATCACCAAGCCTCAAAAAATGTGTTACCATCATTTTGCTTTGTGGAAATCTCCTCCCCAAAGGGGATATTGGTAACTTCAAAGCTAGCTATGTTGTGATCTAAGGTCGACACAACGTATTGAGCATGCAGCAAAGCTAGTTATGTTGGATTGACTTTTAAAATTTATGTTTCTTGTAAATAATAGCTCTGAATGTAATTGCCTCATTTCTCTTTTTCCTTCTTGAAGGTAGAGGATTCACTAGCCCTTGCTCTGGCTCAAAAGCGACGCCCGAGTGCACTTAAATCTGGTATGACAGGTTTGCATGTAACTTTGTTTATCTTATGAATGCTAAATTAAAAGGGTCAGTTTGGTGGAGTTTACGACCCAAGGGTTGGTTGGAGAAATTAATATGCGGAGATTATTTGTCTATAGCATTTATTGTTGGGAAATCACGTAGCGGAACGGCCCAAGACAATGGAGAGATTAATAAGAACAACACACACGAAAGTAAAGCGGAACGGCCCAAGACAATGGAGAGATTAATAAGAACAACACACACGAAAAGTAAATCGCACATAAAGAAACACACAAGAATTGTTTACCCGGTTCGTTGCAACAACAACTACCTCCGGGGGCGCTACCAAGCAAAAATATTCTCTCTAATATTTTCATGATGTTACACTCATTTGATTCTAGGCTATCACAAGTATTTATAGGGTACAATAATTCCTAGTCCTAGGTCAATAAGGAATTTCTTGTCCACAAAGAAAAAGACTTCTTTCTCTCCAAGCAAAAACATCCACCACAACTAACCAAATAAAATCAGAATCCTGCCAGGATTTGACCGACCCACTCCATGGCTGCCCATGGTTTGATTCATAGCCATGATTCTCGCTGTCCGACAATTCCTTCCTGAGTTGTTCTTGGTTAGGACTCTAAACCCAACATTTATCTCATGAAAACGTTTGTCACTCCTCCAACTTCAACCATTATGCTCTCGTACACTATGTTTTCTGTTGTGTGTGCACTAGTCTTCAGGATGGATTGAGAACCATCCATGTCCACAGTTACGTTTTTCTTAAAAAATGCAATTTCACTGAATTATAACTGGTCATTTCCATTGCTTCACAGCTTCAGGAGTTTCCATACATTTGCCAACCTCACTCACTAACTTGCATACGTATCTTGACCAGCAAACAAGTATCCTATAATTGGACCATTTTTTGCTGCATCTCCATTGACTTGGGGAAAACCCTTTTTCCTGAGGGCGAATTCTTCGCTCATTTGATCTGCTACTGCAAATATTGTCCTTCTAATGCTGCCACCAATGCATATTTTGATTTCCAATCAATGAGTTTACTCCCAGGAACTATCCTTGGTTGATTTTACCACGGGAATGTTCTCCCTCAAACATGATGCATCTAAGAAAGTGTCTTTGCAGAAAGTCTTGTCACAAAATCACCCCCTACCTAAAAGGAGGTCTCTCACAAGGAAGACTCCTTTAAGTGGTCCCAAGTACGGATAGAAATCGAGCCACAAGCATATGTCACCAACATCCCCGCCCCAAATACTCCCCAGACTGAACAAGGCACATTTCTCCTGGTACTAACCTTAAATACTGTTGTGAAAGTTGGAATCTTTTCCAACTTACGTTACCACTGATTTTAGCCTTTGGTCCTCTTGGGTTTGGAATGATGTTACCATATTTATATGCTGCTATTGGTTCAGCTTAATGAAAAAAGAATAGGATAATTGAGTTAGTACTATTATATCTTACTTACTAGTAGGAATATTTTTTTCTTAATTCTACCATTCAAGTTTCATGATAACTGATACTATAAGCCCTAAACGTTTGTGATGGTGACTGTAGATGAGCTGAAGCTACCGATTGAGGGGCAGAATGCAGCCGAAGTATATGGTAAGGTTATGTTATATCTAAGATGAGGTCATCCAACCTTTTGTCTGCAAAACTATGGTATCTTGGGAAAATATGTCTGCTTATGAATGAATAAATGGCATGCTTTACGTTATAAATTTTCACCTCTAGGTGCAAAGAGCGTAATGCACAAGAAAACTGAAACATGAATACAATGTCATTATTTTGCTGAGCAGTCTGAAGTCACTGTAGTTGCCACTTGATGTTGAAAACTAGCCATATTTCGAAATAACATAAGCTTATTTGTGGCTAGTTTGCCTTAATAGGCCTTCTTTTAATTATGTGATATGAAAACACCAAATATCTGAGGTGGCATCATCTCTTAGTAAGGATTTAATTTACCCCTTCCATTAACATGATGAAGAGAGAATTAGATGAAAAGTAAAATATGTAACCTAAACTGGTTAGGGCCGTTAGGCACATAATCTTATACAGTTTGTGATTTACAAGTTACATCACGGTTAACATAACAAGCACGGACAACTTACGAAAAGCTAACTTTGCTCTCCATTCGGGGAAGACTTGTCATACATACTTTTTGACGGAAAATTTAGGGGGGTAATCACTTGTATTGTACTAAATTTGTAGTTAATGTAACCCAAATGACTGAAAGTTGCAAAAGAAGATATTTGTTGAACGCTACTAGGGTCCAGAGCCATCTGCAGGAGATACTATCTTACCTTGTTAGCAAGTCTCAGAAAAAATCCATTGCTTGGTCAATCATATGGATAAAATAAGGCAAAAAGACAATTCACTCAAGACTAGTAAAGTTCTCAAACAGGCCAACAGTATGAAGACTGTGTAGACAAATCTTCTTTCTTGTCTGATTTCGACTGATTCTCTTCGGAATCATATCTCAATTTTTCCCAAATGTAAATAAACTTGCTATTCTTTCAGCAATTTATTGTAATAGAAGGTCAATTCATATCAATCAATCGAACTTATTGATTATGTATTGATCGTATAAATTAGAATACCACGTTTTTTTCTTTTTTCTAGTCATCCTTTTTGAGAGCATTGCCCTCTTTTCATAGTTATTTGATGCTCAGATCTAATATAAATTGTGCATTTGCTTTCAGAACTGAGTCAAGAGGAGTCAGAGGATGTGGAGTTTAAGCAGGTATTGTCCACATGTAACTAGATTATTTTAGCCTATTTGACCTTGGAATTTGCTTGGTGTTTTGGATTACCTGCAACTTAATTAATGTCAATATTCCTGTTACTTATTTTATGGATCAACATTTGGAGCTTTCATTTCAAATTAATTTCCATTTTCCGATAGCAATATTTTTTCCTAATTCAATTATAAAGTTTCTGCTCCTACAGTATGAATGGGTTCCCAGTTCGGGGGAACTATAAATAAGAAATATAATTATTGCTGTTTTGAGGAAAAAGCACTTCTTCAGTTGAAAAGACAGGCCATTTTCAACTGCAGAAGTTCTGTCAAAGATGGAGTCTTTTTCGTGAATGCCCGTTAAGGAAAATTTCTTGTAGGGAGCTAGTTGTTTGTGTTTGTAGTCTCATTTCAGAACTGCTGGAACCAACAAAGTAAGACAGATTTAACTGTTTGTATCGTTAATAATGATGGAATTAGGATTTTTGAAAATCTTTCTACTTCAATCGGAATTCTTGAATAGCTGCAATCAATCAAAACCAGCTGGCTTTTTGTACCAACATTCAATAAATACATGCCAACATGCATAGACATTTCCAAAAAGAGGGTCTATTGATCCTCTTGAGGCCATTTTGAGAACAGAAGTCTACCCGACAATCTTCTCTTTGTGGATGTTACTCTTAGCTTCTTCCTTGATTTCCTTGATACTTTAAGATGGGCCCCGCTGACATGGGTATCACTGTAGAGTAGAAAACATGCTATTCACTCTCTTTCAGGCTAAGTGTCCATCATTGACTTTATACGGTTTTAAGAAATCATTTGCTCCAGGTACTTTACCTTGAATGCAACTAATTTTTAATCTCTCCCTCAATTAAGAAGGGCTTTATAGGCATTTGGTATTGAAAAACTTTGATTGACCAGAGAGATTCCTCAGAGATATGAAATGGATTAGCAGCAAGTGAGTGAGTGTACTCAAATCGAAATGAGACACTTCTGTTTTGGGGCTTCCCACTTATTTTGCAACGTATGGAGAAATATTTATAATTGAATTAAGTAATGCTTCTTAGACTGTTGGGTGCCCAATCAAACAATAAAGAAGAGTCAATCAAGGCACATTTTCTTAAGAATGGAGGGAGTAATATCATATTTCACTTCTCTTGTAATCCTTGTCATGCTCGAAAGTAAAGAACACAAGATGGACAACTTACAAGGGAATATAAATCGCTCTTGTGCACTTCATAACCATCCAAAATTTAGTTGCTTAATAACTATATCGTTTCTATGTTCTTGAAGGCTTGGCTTACATATTTCTGGAGAAGAGCAAAAGATCATTGTTTGGAACCAGATATTGCAGAGGAGCGCTTGCAGTTCTGGACAAGTCATGGCACCCATGCACCTACTTCACATGATGCTGTTGATGGTACTCTCTCTCTCTCTCTCTCACACACACACACACACACACTCACTCACACATAACCACCAGATCTGGAACCACTGTTAGTGGCTTCAGTGCTGGTAGTTGGGTGCTCGTGTTTTAGTAAGAAGGTTTTCCCTTAAGTTAATGTTAACCCCTCTGCAAATCAGTGGGACCCTTTATGAATAATACTCCCTCCGTCCCTAATTGAATGTCCAAATTTTATTTTAAGGGACACTCTGAAAATGTGTGGGTTTTATCATTTTAATAGCAAAGATCCATAAATATTCTTGTTGTCCACTTTCTAAACATTTAGTTTTGCGATAATAAAATGAACAGCGATTTTTTTTTTGTTAAAAAAACGTTTAGGAATTAAGTTTTATGCAAAAAAGACATTCATTTTGGGACAAAATTTATTGAATTTGAACATTCATTTAGGGATAGAGGGAGTAATATATACTACCCACATACTACCCACGTCGTCCCACTTGAAGAGACGTGTATTCCTTTTTGGGCCATCCCATAGAAGAGTAACTTTCCTTTTGGGCCGTTCTTTTAAATTAATTGACTATACTAACCTTTTTCCCGCCTAGTTTATGTTCAAATGTTCCCTCTTTGTTTGTTATCAAATGCTTTAAGGGGTGATTTACAGGATTAATCGATTGTCAATCACTTTCGTTAGTTCACGTGTTTGGTCCAACCACACCTCTTCAATTGAGATGGAGGGTGTATTACGAAAAGATTTATAGAAAATTAAGTTTGAGCCGTTAGATTGTGCTGGGCTCCATTGTGATTGCGATGTAGTTTAATCACACGCACTACAAGCACTTCTAACGTGGAAGCCACAGACGTGTTTTGGATCCAACAAACTCACACACCCACCCACCCACCCACATTGACACGCATAAATCTGAAAATGCACAATGTTGACAGACAGCAACTGTTAATCCTTCAAGAATATACGATTTCAACGTACACATTCCGTCCCATTTTTAACTTAAAAAGTTATCCCAAAGGGTGTCCCATTTTAAACTTCAAAAACCCAAAAAGGAATGTTTATAATAATTCTTTATTCAATGGGCTCCATATGTCATAACTATCCACTAACTATTATCTCCCCCACTCTCTCCCCTACCCATTTTCTATACGCACAACACCCTACCCCACTTTCAATATTTTATAATAAAAACATTTCGTTCATTAATATTTGAGCCCAATTTTTTCGAAGTTTAAAATGAGACGGAGGGAGTATGCAGTAGTAAAGGTACACTGTTAAATACTTCATTGGCATTTGGCAGCTCTTTTTCTTTTTTCACTCCTCACTAGTTCAATCTTTCTACATAATCATATGCATTAGCAAAGGTACACTTTTAAATACGCATCTATCTCTTTGACTTCTCTTTTCCACTTTTGTCATCACAACCAAAGGCATGAAAGAGAAGAAGTTGTTGTCCTATATGTTTTTCTTCCCCCCCACCCCAAAAAAATAGTTGGGACGACTGCAATGAAGAGCTACCAATATATAAACAGTGGGATTTATCAGCATTCTCATTTTGAAGAGTGGGTTGTTCCCAAGTCTTATATATGCAATTTGTTTGACATGCCATGTTTTAATTCCCCATGTTGCAGTTGAACGCGGCCTTTCAGAGCTCAGGAAGTTGGGGATCGAAAACCAATTATGGCACGAATCTCGCAAATTAACTGATCTGGGCTCTAATCGTAAATTGGATTCTGATTTTTGATACTCGCAGGGGATGTACTACCTCCCTTTTCCGTTGTTTTACTCCCCAGAGGAATAAATTTAGAATATACATTCTTTCATTTTTTTTTCATTATTTATAAATTTTGGCTTTGTTTTACCAGTTTGTAATCTTCATGATCATTCATATTAAAGTTCCTCGTTCATAATGGCATCTTGTTTTAGTTTTTTTTTAACAGCAACCTAGTCTCTCTTCAAGCCATTTAGCGAAGGCGCCATTGATTGACATTTGCCCAAAGAGACGCATTCCCACCAGAAGTGCTTTGATAAATAATGGTTCTTAAATATTCTCGTGTTTCTCTCCATCCAGATACACTAATAAACTGCAAACCCCCTACCCCCTCACACACGCAATATTTGGAACGAAAGTGATGAGGTTCGAAGGAATACTGAAAGAAGATAAGGAGATTTACACGACTGCCAAAAGAACGAGAGAGGATGTACAAAAACAACAGTAAGGTTACCCAGCTACATACGGATGACACGGAGACGGAGATGGAAAAATGAACAAACACCATGAAAAAGGCTCTAAATGGTGGGATAACTTAGAAATTTCTCAAAAGGCCTATGACTTTCTTAGTAAGGGCAACCATATTTAATTTAAGGCGGACCTGGAAGGCTGGAACTGGTCCAGTGAAATGTGCCTACGGAGCTACAACCATCAAAAATTTCTACTACTTGTAAGAATCTCACTACAAAATGTAAACATTTGTAGTGTGTGATGTAAAATATTTAGATCACGCGGGTGGCACTATCGTAAATAAAAAATATATGAAAATGTTTTATATACATATACTACAAAACTGTTATATATTTTGTAGTGGGATTTTTACAAGTAATAGATTTTTACGAGCGTAGGAGCGCAGGAGCTAACCCACGCTGGAGCAGTTCCAAATCCATTTAAGGCTGCTGCCATGGACGATATAAATAAGGTGTTCTTGGTTGAGGTGTAGATGGCCTAGGAATCATATTCGGAGCCACCCCATAATAAGCACCACCACCATCTGGTCCATTGTACTGCCACCCTGATTGAGCCATGCCTCCATGGCCATATTGCCAGGCTAAATAAGGTCTACTTTGTCCTATAGGAAGGCTTACAGGATTTGGAGTCGCTTGTGTCAGGTTGACAAGGTAATCTTCATGCAAGGCCATGGGTGCAGCATTGTGAGGTGTGATAAGCCTTGGACGTTTTGTTGCATTTTGATGCTGTGTTTGGGCCTCATGGTTGATGGCACGTTTTTTCATGTCAAGTTTCTGTTGTTTCTGAGCCATTGAGTCAACGGTTGGGATCAAGACTTTTCGATCTTCCGTCTGTTTTTTTATCTTATCAATAAGTACTTGGAGACTCTCTTGTGTACAGTCGAATTCAATCCTGTGGATTGGAATGCATCTGATTACAGCTCTAAGCAATCCAACTTCCCTGTCTGCGGCTTTATCCTGGACGTAGGGAAAACATAGAAGCAGAGTTGCAAATGAATTTAAGCTTATCGACATTCTTGTTGGGATTTATGGATAGGCTTCTTAAGGAAATAACAAAGAAGGATGAGAAAGATAACGGAAATTATAACGGAAATTGAAAAACAAACCACAAATGGTCGAATCTTGTGTTTAACACAATTTTCGTAAGAAGTATTTGTCCCGCACAGGCGCTTACGGTTGATGACAAACTTCTCGTGAGATGAAACGACTTCTAATTGTTAATAGAAGCACACCAAATTAACAATTCTAACGAACAATGGAAAGTTTGGAACTTTGGACTTGAAGGAATTTAATGCAACAAGATGAAATGATTATGCTTGGTTAATCTATCTCAAATGTAGGTAGAGAGGCTCAAATGACTGTATGTATGAATTGAAATTCGGAGGGGAAGTATATAAGGAGAGTTAAGGGGTTTATGTCTTTTCCCTTGAAAAGGCACAACTTTTCTTTTGAATTGGCACCTGTTCAGGAACTGCTCGGTCGAGTCAAGGGACTCGCTCGGGCGAGCGCCAAGCTGCACGGCCGTGTCAAGAGATTCGCTCGGCCGTGTCAATCATACTACTCGGCCGAGCAGGCATATGCCTCGGTCGAGCAAGATGGTCCAGAGACTTGGCCAATTTGCTATGCTCTGCTCGGTCGAGTCAAGGACTCTGCTCGGCCGAGCATATCAAAAAACCCTTTAAACAACTCTCGTTAAGTTACAAATCTTTGTCATTAATTTCTCATTCACACGGAAATGGTTTTGAGACAATAAATGAGTTTCATTATCTACCCTAAATGTAGAATACATTTTGTAACTTACTTCGTTAACACATATAACGAATTCCGTTAGGAAGTTAGGTCAACGTTAAGTCAAACTTAACTTTCGTTACCCATTTCCAACAATTCTAAACCATTGTACTTTCCTCAAGCTCCACTTCTAACCATCTATATGTATTTTTTAGCATTTTTAACCATTGTACTTTAGATACGTACTCATTATCCAAAAAAAAAAAAAAAAACTGAAAGTAGGATGGCTAAAATTGCTAGAAATATGCACTAAATATCCCTACTTTTAGGGATAGTGAGTGCTTAAAGTACAATGGTTAAAATTGTTATAAAAAATACATGGTTGATTAAAATCGGAGCTTGAGCAAGGAACGATGGTTCAGAATGTTATGTGCCGAATTTGGAACAAGATGGAAAACTGGACTTATTTTCATTGATGATCTCGTATGATGATTTGTGTTATACGACCCCAAATCATTTTGGGACCAAGACTTTGTTGTTGTACGGAAAACTGGATAAGAAGTAAAACTTAGGGAAAAGACATACCAGTGCTTCATGAGAATAGTCTCCCTCTTCACATAACTTCGTGCAGAACTTTTCAATATAACGTAAATGGGACTTGATGATGGGAACTGGAGGGAACTTCTCAACCAGCTCAAACTCATAAATGAATCTGATAGCAAGAAGCCTCTCATCCTTTTCAATAAGATACTGGACATAATCTGTTAAGAGCATTACATAAATCTTTTAGCTTACATCTGATGGCAAGTTCAGGAGGTCCGGAAAATTGCTTAACATGATTGCATGAAGATATTACAAAAGTAATCTAATCTAGGCCACATGGATTATATGGATGCATAGCATAGCAGCTAAACGTTTGAACTAACTTGAGTTAAAGAAAAAGGAGGAATTAAATGGCTAATAAGAATCATTACAGCTAGAACATTAGGTTATTATGCAAGGTTAACATTATCAAGATAGAGAGATGCTGCAGTTGGATGATGTTGGGATAGAGGACCAACCGGTCTAGACATCGGAGCAAAAGGGGAAATTCACGTCTGGAGTTGCTGGAGCTGAGGGCGGCCGCGCTGGTGGTGAGCGCGACCGCGCACTTGGACCGCAGGTGATGCTCGGAGGAATCCTTTCGACCGCGGCCGCGCTTAAGGGGTAGGGCGACCGCGCTGGATTGGTCAATCGAGGTACTGGAGCCTCGGCATGGGAGGGCGCCCGCGCTGGCAAGGACCGCGGCCGCGCTGGTGCCGCTACAGGAATTCCGGGCTCGGGTTACAAACGGGTTTTTTGGGCCTTTTTTGTTTCCATCTAGGTTTTGGTTCATTCTAGGGCATATAATAAATATAGTTCCGCCCCCCTTCTCATTGTAACACATATTTTACATACATAGTGCAAGATCCTGGCTTGGTAGTGCCCCCAGACGTAGCCAATCAAATTGGTGAACTGGGTAAACAATTTCTCTTGTCTTTTCTGTGCTTTTGATTTTCTTTTGCTTTGTTTGTGTGCGATTATTATTCTTGTGGTTTGCTTGGTTTGTGGAGGGCAATATTCACAACAACTGGTATCAGAGCTTTTGGTTCCAAGATCAAGGGAGTTGTTCCAAGCAATCAAGAATGGGCAAGGACAAACAGGCGGTTGAGAAATTCGATGGGTCTGACTACGGATATTGGAGGATGCAGATTAAGGATCTCTTGTACAACAAGGATATCTACAAGCTTCTGAAGGGTGTCAAACCGAAAGATGTAAGTCAGGAGGAATGGGAACTCATGGATCGGAAAGCCCTAGGGGTGGTTAGATCTACTTTGTCAAAGTGGATCGCGAAGACTACCAGGAAGGCGACAACCACCAAGGAGCTATTGGATTATCTTACTGAGAGATTTGAAACTCCGTCTGCTGCAAATAAGGTTGATTTGATACGTAAGATGGGTAGTCTCAAGATGCAAGAGGGAGGATCCTTGGCTAAGCACATCGATGAATTTATGGATGTCATAGATTCATTGACAGCGGTGGAGATCAAGTTCGATGATGAGGTTCATGCATGCTTGTTGCTAGCTTCTTTACCGGCAAGTTGGAGCGAAACGGTGACTGCAATCAACGCTTCAGCAGGTAAGAAAAAATTGAAATATGATGATGTTAAAGACTTTCTTTTAGGTGAGGAAAATCGCATGAAGAAGTTGGGGACATCAAGTACTTCGGGAGCGGCTTTAGCTACTACTAGTAGGGGGAAGCCGGGTACTAGCAAACAAGGGAGAACCGAATCTAGGGAGAACGGAGTGAGTGGAAAGGGCAAAGCTGATGAGACCAAGGATAAACCGAAGGTTGCGAAGGGATCTGTTCAGTGCTATTATTGTAAGGAATTGGGACACTTCAAGAGGGATTGTCCAAATCGTAAGGGTAATCAGGCGAATGTGGCAGTCGAAGGTGATGATGTACTGGTTCTGAGTGTTAGTAGTGCACTAGAATCATAGGTGCTGGATTCGGGGGCATCATTCCACTCTTGCGGGCATAAAGAAAAGATGGATAATTACACTTCCGGTGATTTCGGGAAGGTCTATCTAGCTGATGGAGAGCCTTTGGAAATCAAGGGGAAGGGGGATGTCAGGATAGGAGCATCGGACGGGAAGGTTCTACATCTGAACGGGGTCAGACACATTCCGGGTTTGAAAAAGAACCTACTTTCAGTTGGGCAGTTGGACGAAGAGGGTTACAAGGTGACTTTCGGCTAGAACTGGGTTATTACCAAGGAGGATTGTGAGATCGCTCGGGGTAATAAGGAGGGTACTTTGTATTTGGCAAACAACACCAAGGATAGTATTGCGGTGGCAGCAGCCAAGGGTGATACTGATTTGTGGCACTGTCGATTGGGTCACATGAGTGAGACAGGGATGAAGGTACTTTGTTCCAAGGGTCTACTACCGGGTTTGAAGACAGTCAATGTGGGGATCTGCGAAGATTGTATGTTTGGCAAACAAGGGAGGAATAATTTCTCGAGGACAGGTAGGGGATTGAGGGAAGCAAAGTTGGAATTGGTTCACACGGACTTGTGGGGGCCATCTCCGGTTACATCTCTGGGTGGTGCGTCATATTACATGACTTTTATTGATGATTCTACAAGGAAGGTCTGGGTCTATTTCTTGAAGGGGAAAGATGAAGCTTTCGAGGTGTTCAAGAAGTGGAAGGCTTTGGTGGAGAATCAAACGGGACTTAAGCTTAAGTGCTTAAGGTCAGACAATGGTGGGGAGTATGAGCTTGGTGAGTTTAGGGAATATTGTGCTGCGAATGGTATTCGTATGGAGAAGACTCCAAAGAAGACTCCACAACTCAACGGGGTAGCAGAAAGGATGAACAGAACATTGAACGAGCGGGCTAGAAGTATGAGATTGAAGTGTGGACTTCCGAAGACGTTCTGGGCATATGCAGTTGACACGGCAGCTTTCTTGATCAATCGGGGACCATCGGTTCTATTGGGGAATGGAATTCCAGAGGAAGCTTGGAGTGGCAAGCAGGTAAATCTGTCCTTTCTTCGCGTATTTGGCTGCGTTTCTTATGTTCATATTGATTCTGCTGAGAGAACTAAATTAGATGCTAAATCTGTTAAGTGTACATTTATTGGGTATGGCGGGGATGACTTCGGGTATAAATTTTGGGATGATCAAAACCATAAGGTTATTCGTAGTCGAGATGTGGTATTCAATGAACAGGTTTTGTACAAGGATAGAAAGGGGGCATCTGATGATACTAGTTCGGAGCTAGGAGGTTGTAGAGGTGGATATTCCGGACTCGGGTGGGAGCGGACGGTTCATGTTGACCATGGTCGAGGTCATTGAAGATGAACCACATACTCCGAGAACCCGGATATTCTCATTGCGTAGATCCAGCAGATTGCGTGGATCACCTGACAGGTATACTCCTTCGAATTATTATTTGTTGTTGACAGATAATGGGGAACCGGAATGTTATGCGGAGGCAATTCGTAGTGCACTTTGTAACAAGTGGAAAGCTGCGATGGATGATGAGATGGACTCATTGAAGGCCAACAAAACTTGGGAGTTGACTAAACTACCTAAGGGGAAGAAGGCACTGCATAATAAGTGGGTTTACAGGATCAAGGAGGAAGCAGACGGTAGCAAGCGTTATAAGGCAAGGCGGTTGTAAAAGGGTTTCAAAGAAAAGTCCGGAATTGACTACACCGAAGTATTCACTCCGGTTGTGAAGATGACCACTATCAGAATGGTTCTGGGGATAGTAGTGGCGGACAACTTGTTGATTGAACAGATGGATGTGAAGACAGCTTTTCTTCATGGGGACTTGGAGGAAGAGATCTACATGGTACAGCCAGAGGGTTACTTGTCTAAGGGTAGCGGGGAGCTAGTTTGCAGATTGACTAAGAGCTTGTATGGCCTTAAACAAGCTCCTAGGCAGTGGTACAGGAAATTTGATGAATTCATGCACGACATTGATTTTATCAGATGTGAGGCGGATCATTGTTGCTACTTCAAGAACACGGACAATGGGTATATTATCTTGCTGTTATATGTGGATGACATGTTGATAGCGGGCTCTAGCAGTAGAGAGGTAAACAGGTTGAAGACTCAGTTGTCAGAACGGTTCGAGATGAAGGATTTGGGAGAGGCAAGGAAAATCTTGGGCATGCGGATTGATCGGGATAGGGAGTCGGGCAAGTTGGTTCTTTCACAAGCAGAATATGTTGAGAAAGTCTTGGCAAGGTTTTGTATGGGAGAGGCGAAGCCAACAGGGACGCCATTGGGTTTGCACTTCAAGCTATCCGAGAGAGACTCGCCTAGGAACAAGGAAGAGCATGACAAGATGGAGAGAACTCCATATGCTTCAGCTGTGGGGAGTCTCATGTATGCAATGGTGTGTACAAGGCCGGACATTGCACATGTGGTGGGAGTAGTCAGCCGGTTCATGGGCAATCCAGGAAAGCAACATTGGGAAGCGGTTAAGTGGATCCTACGTTATTTGAAGAATGCTATTTGGTAAGGCTCTATGTTTTTCAAGCAAGGAAGTGGTGTTAGCGGGATATGTTGATGCGGACTTGGCATCAAGTGATCTTGATAAGAGGAGAAGTACTACGGGTTATGTGTTTACATTGGGTGGTACAAAGCAATCTCCGGGCTTCTAAGTTACAAAAGATCGTGGCTCGATCATTGTGAAGCGAGAATATGTGGCGTGTGACGGAGCAAGTAAAGAGATGGTTTGGCCGCAGAACTTCTTGGGTGAACTTGGGAAGACGCGAAGTGGTAATATTCTCTACGGATGACGGTCGAGTGCAATTCACTTGGCAAAGAATCCGGCATTTCATTCGAGGACGAAGCACATTGAACTGAGATTTCACTACATCAGGCATCTCTTGGAGGAGAAGATTTTGTGGCTAGAGAAGATATTGGGATCGGAGAACCCGGCTGACATGTTGACAAAGGTTGTGAACCTTGAGAAGTTGAAGCTGTGCAAAGCTTCAATTGGGCTTGAAGAATGAGAGAGGAGGATGGCACTACCATGATCGAGGTGAGCACTAGGAGGACACCAAGGATGAGTTGAAGACGGATACGGGGATTATATGTGTGGTTGATCTCTAGGCGGGAGATTGTTGGGATAGAGGACCAACCGGTCTAGACATCGGAGCAAAAGGGGAAATTCACGTCTAGAGTTGCTGGAGCTGAGGGCGGCCGCGCTGGTGGTGAGCGCGACCGCGCACTTGGACCGCAGGTGATGCTCGGAGGAATCCTTTCGACCGCGGCCGCGCTTAAGGGGTAGGGCGACCGCGCTGGATTGGTCAATCGAGGTACTGGAGCCTCGGCATGGGAGGGCGCCCGCGCTGGCAAGGACCGCGGCCGCGCTGGTGCCGCTACAGGAATTCCGGGCTCGGGTTACAGACGGGTTTTTTGGGCCTTTTTTGTTTCCATCTAGGTTTTGGTTCATTCTAGGGCATATAATAAATATAGTTCCGCCCCCCTTCTCATTGTAACACATATTTTACATACATAGTGCAAGATCCTGGCTTGGTAGTGCCCCCAGACGTAGCCAATCAAATTGGTGAACTGGGTAAACAATTTCTCTTGTCTTTTCTGTGCTTTTGATTTTCTTTTGCTTTGTTTGTGTGCGATTATTATTCTTGTGGTTTGCTTGGTTTGTGGAGGGCAATATTCACAACAGATGATTGAGTGTTGCAAGCCTTTTTTAGTTCGTCTTCTGATTTACTTTCAGCTTAAATGAGTTTCTTCCATTATCTTTAGGGTCACTGTTGCCAATAATCGTACTTGGTGTGTTTTTTATTGGACAAAATATGTTAGAATATTATTGGTCAATAGATTCAGTGTATGTATATTAATGTTGTCTGTTGATGATCCATTTCAGTAATATAATTCTGTGTATTTGTAGAGAGAAAGTGTATATATAGCCTCCCTTGAGGTGCAGAAAATATATCAAGAAATATTTCTTCCCATTCGTATGTCCTTTCATTGTTTCAGTTTATACCTCTAACATGGTATCAGAGCCACCGATCCACGGTGACTTGATTACTTTCGCTTCCGCTATTGTTCTTTAATCTACTCTATTTCTTTCTCCATTGTTTCTGCAGCAACCCTTTCTCTGGCCTCTGCAGCAACCCTTTCCTTGGCCTCAACGGCAGCCCTTTCTGCTCTTTCCCTAGCCCCAAGAGTTGCTCTCTCTCAAGTCTTCACATAGCCTTTTCTTCAATACTTTTCTTCTTAAAACAATGGATGACTTTTTGTACGATCATGGATGCTTTGATACGTTACCATCATCCTATGATATTTGTCAGTTATGTAACGAACTTGGTCATACCGCAATCGAGTGTTTGCGTCGTTTTGAACCAAGTACTACTGTTCATACTGCTTCTTCTTTTTCTGTATCAGATTGGCTATATCCGGAACAAAATGAATTTTTAAATTCAAACGACTGTTCTTCCACCATAGAAGAACCATTAACTGATGTTAATGAGTCAACTCCTTCCCTTCTCTTTGAAAAATCGAATTGGTATATTGAAGATCTTCTCGACCAACTCTCTTGTCTTCGAAAACTTTCCTCTCAATCTTTGAAAAATTATTTTTCTGAAGCAAAATCGATTTCTTATGCTCTTGATAGGGCCGGATATTCAATATCCGAAATCGAGCTTATGAATTTTCTCGTTGATGGTCTAGATCCATTATACAAAAAATTTGTCAAATACTATTATTTTCGAAAATCACAAATCTCGTTAGATTTTCTTTTCGATTTTCTTATTGACAAGGAAAAACAGTGTAGGATATCATCTCTTGTTAAGGCATCTGATAAGAGCCAAAGCAATATTTTCTCAAGTTCGATTCCCAATTTGAATCAAATTTCAGTTAGTGTAGCAAGGATTCAAACGCTTGTGCTAAGTCTACCTTCACCAAAAGCAACAATGCTTGGTTCATTTACTTTGTCCCTTGAAGGTGAGACTGCTCCGGTTGGGGCTCCAATCGGGTTGATGGCGGAGACTGAAGAGGATATTTCGATAGCTAAGGCCCAAGATGCTAAAGCTTCTTCTTCTTCCGCTTCCAAATCAGCTCCTGCTACTCCGGGAGCACTTCCACCCCCTGCTGCTGCTCCTGCGCCGCCTGCTGCAGTTCCGGCTTCTCCACCTGTTACTTCTGCTGCCGGACATTCATCCCTACCCAGACTTTGCATGTGGTTGGTTTCATCATTTTAGCATGCCAGTGGCCCCTAAGCATAACGTCATTAGAAAAGCATATGTTATCTAGTTATGTACTCGGGACATGATCATACCAATGAGGTAACATAAGGAATTCCCCTTAACCTTGCAAACGGCTTCATTTCCCTCAAGGAAAAATGCAAAATTTTAAAGATTTAGATTGAAAGGGCTAAAACCCTAAAACACCCCCCACCCCAACAAAAAAACACGCACCCCTTTCCATACCAATCACCCACCCAATCAGTGGCGAGGCCACGATAGCGAGAAAGGGGTCACCGAACCCCTTCAATTTTGGAATGTGTCAATTTTATTGCCTTCAATTTTTTTAAAAAAAATGTCTTTTTACTACTAAAAATGATGAATTTACACATTTTGTCCCCCTTAATTTTGGATATATTTTGCACTAAATTATTATTTTGACTCCCTTATATGCTAAATTTAAATACCTCAACTATAATATTTATGCCAAAAACAATATTAAACTTGTAATTTCAATTATTTTTTTCCACTTAATTTTCAGATATAAAACTATCACTTATTTGCCTCTTAATTGAATTTTTCATATATATCTCTTTTATAAACTTATAATTTCAAAAATACACAACCCAAACACTGGATCAACAATCGTTCATCTCATCTCTCTATTCCATTAAATGTCGTAACCCTAATTTCAGATGTGAATTCAGATGAATATTCAAACAGTTTGAGTAATTCAGAAATCAGTGTGCAGAAGCTACCTCTTATGAGTTCAACCAAATTCAGACGTGAAATCAGATTTCAGCAATTAACACTTAAAAAAATCAAACTCCACCTTACATGAGAAACTAATGTGGGCAATTTCATCATTTTACTAGTTGAATTATAACAAACCCTCCCCCCCCCCTATTCAAAATACGCTATTATTAAAGTCAAAACCTCTAATGACATCAAAAAAAAATGTTTTTATATAAACTAACAAGAGTTAAATTCACACCCCTAAATAGCGAGTGATCGGGGCTAATCAATGTAAAATGTCAATTATTAATAGCAACCAACATTCTACAAGGTAGAGAGCCAAATTTGAGCTCATTGTTAGCCCTCGACAAAAAGCTTGAGTCATAGCTCAATTTGTGCTCTCTATCTTTGTAAAATATTGATGTTATGATTCGGCTCAATTAAACAAAGCAATTAATCGAAACAGAATTAAATTGAGGAAGGAACAGAAGAATTGGATTGGAATGAAGAGATTAGCAAGAGAGAGAGAGAGAGATATAGAGAGAGAAACTAGAGAGAGAGGTTGGGAATTTGTGATAATTTTTCATAATGATAAAGAGAGGTGTTTGTTCCTCTAAAAATGGCAAGGCACATGCGCCCCAACAAACTAAGCTAAACGCCAAGTGAAAACGACGCCGTAACGAGCCAACCCATAACTACCTTATCCCTCCTAAAATGACACCGTCTAATTAAAAGAGAAAGCGTACATATACTCAGTGCGCTAATACAATTATTAAAATAAAACAAACCATAAAAGATTAAAAGTAAAACGGCAACGTTTCTCCCGGATTCGAAAGCAACGGTCATCCCCAAATCAAACTGAACCCTAGGTCATTACATTCCCCCATCCTTCGAAAAATCCTTGTCCCAAGGATTGAAATGAGGAAAAGTGGAAGCAATTACTGGCCAATCTTCCCAAGTCGCGTCCTCTGGAAGGGAATTCGACCATTGAATCAGGACTTGCGAAGCTGGTCTATTTCCTTTCTTTATCAGTCTTCTATCCAAGACAGCAATGGGTTCCACTAGGAATTGCCCCTCATCACCAACAATTGGAAGGGAAGGATTTGGTATCGCCTTGCCACCAATCCGCGGCTTGAGCAATGACACATGGAATACTGGGTAAACCTTTGAATTCGCTGGGAGCTTCAGTCTGTAAGCCACAGGACCCACCTTTGCCTCAATCTGAAATGGGCCAAAATATTTGGGAGCAAGCTTCATGTTCTTCCTAAATGCCAAGGTAGACTGCCTGTAAGGTTGTAATTTCAGGTACACCCAATCTCCTACTTGCAAAACTCTTTCCTTCCGCCCCTTATCTGCGTATTGCTTCATTTTATTCTGAGCTTCCGTGAGCACTTCCTTCAAATTTTTCACTTGTCTATCCCTGTCCTAGACAAAATCAGTAACAGCATCCACCTTACTGTATTGAGCATGACTAAAGATGGCTTGGGGTGGGGAATAACCATAGAGTGCTTCAAAAGGAGACATCTTCAAAGCTGTATGATAGTTTGTGCTATACCACCATTCAGCTAAAGTTAACCACACTGACCACTGAGTTGGTTTAACACTGGTAGCAGCCCTGAGGTATTATTCCAAACAATGGTTCAATCTCTCAGTTTGACCGTCTGTTTGAGGGTGGTAGGCAGTGCTTAGGTTGAGGGTGGTGCCCAATAGTGAGAATAAGGATTTCCAAAACTGGCTCACAAAAATCCTATCTCTATCTGAGGTGATGGTAACTGGTAGTCCATGGTATTTGTAGATGTGCTCAAAAAAACTTTTTGCTACCATGTATGCAGTGTAGGGGTGTTTAAGGGGTATAAAATATGCATACTTAGTTAACCTATCCACTACAACCAAAATGAATCATAATTGTGAGACATAGGTAGCCCCTCAATGAAGTCCATAGCTATGTCTTCCCAGGGTTTGTTAGGAATAGGTAGGGGTTATAGCAAACCTGCTGGATGAGTGGTCTCTGTTTTATGCTGCTGGCAGATATCACATGGGGAAATCATCTCCTGCACTTGCTTCTTCATACCAGGCCAAAAAAACAGTTGCCCAATCCTCTTAACTGTCCCTTGTATACCAGAATGCCCCCCTAGTGGTGAGTGATGTAGCTAATTCACAATCTTTCCCCTCAGTTCCCCAGTTTTACCAATCACCAGCTTACCCTTATATCTCAACACCCCATTGTTCAGTATATAATCTGAGAGCTCAGGCTTTTGCAGTAGTGTTCCCTCCAGGATTTTCTGAATATCCTCATCATCTTCCCAGCTAGCTGTGACTTCTGTGACCCAACCAGGTTGTGCCACAGTGATTGCCAAGCATTCCCCACCTCTTTGTTCCTCATAAATCCTTGATAAAGCATCAGCAACTTTGTTCTCCACCCCCTTCTTATATGCAATTGTATAATCATACTCTAGCAACTTGGAAATCCATTTCTGCTGCAAACTCCCAGTTACTCTTTGATCCATGAGATACTTTAAACTCTCATGATCAGTTTTAATTTGAAATTTGTGACCACAAAGATAGTACCTCCATTTCTCTACAGCCATGAGTATAGCTAGAAATTCTTTTTCATATGTGGACAATCCCAAATGCTTAGGGCTTAGTGCTTTACTGATGAATGCTATGGGCCTTCCCTCTTGCATCAAAACAGCCCCCACTCCACTATAACATGTATCAGTCTCTAACACAAATTGTTTGGTGAAGTCAGGCATGGCCAACACTGGGCCTCTAGTTATAGCCAACTTGAGCTCTTGGAAAGCTTTATCTGCTTCTTCATTCCATTTAAATGCATTCTTTTGAAGTAGCTTTGTTAGTGGCTTACTAATAAGACCATAATGTCGAATAAACCTCCTGTAATAACCTGTCAGCCCAAGAAAACCCCTTAACCCTTTTATTTTGTGGGAACAGGCCATTCCAATATTCCTTCAATCTTAGTTGGATCAATAGACATCCCAGCTCCCGTAATGATGTGGCCTAGATACTCCACTTTCTTAGTTCCAAAAGAACATTTGCTTCTCTTAACAAACAGCTGATGCTCCCTCAGTTTATCAAATGTTTGCTTTATATGTGAAAGATGAAGCTCAAAAGTAGGGCTATAGATTAAAATGTCATCAAAGAATACCAATAGAAATTTCCTTAGGAACTTACCAAATATCGAATTCATGAGAGCTTGGAATGTGGCTGGAGCATTTGTAAGCCCAAATGGCATTACCTTGAATTCGTAATGGCCATGATGGGTTTTAAAAGCTGTGTTGCTTATATCCTCCTCCTTTACCCTGATTTGATGATACCCAGACCTCAGATCAAGCTTGGTGTAAAACTTCGAACCATGCAATTCATCAAGTAACTCATCTATAATAGGAATAGGGAACTTATCCTTTATAGTGAGTTGATTCAGCTCCCTATAATCAATGCACATTCGCCAAGTTCCATCCTTCTTTTTGACCAAGAGGACTGGGGAAGTGTGAGTACCCCGATCCGAACCCATGATTTGGATCCACTTTAATTAAAATTTGGGCTTCTATAATTGCTAAAAGGCAATATTTAGTCCAAAAACCCAGACCCATCGCCCATTGGGCCTGCCAAGCTTTCGGCCCAACATGGCCAAAAGGAGTACGCTGTCGTCCGACATAGAAGTCACTAAGGCGGTTTAACTGCCCTTGTCGTGCGACATAAGACTCCCCATCAGCCTGCCTATAAATACAAGGCATGGCTGATCATTTTAGAGGACTTGAGAGTAAATATTGGGGAGGATACCAGGAATATAAGGGAAACTCTGTCCAAATAGAGTCTCTCTCTCTCTCTCATACACACACTCACCTCCCTCCTCACACACACACACACTTCAAGGCCAAGACCTAAAAAAGCTTCCTTTGTTGGTGTGTAGAAGGGGTAGACACCATACTATTGGTGATCTCACCTTGTGGACTACAATAGGTAGACCCTAAACCCTTCTCCCTCTTTAAATAAAGTCTTTAATACATTTATAACACATTGCATGCTTACTTGCTTTAATATTATGTAAAAATCGGGATTTTTGCATGATAAAGGTGGTGGAGAAGTGAATCTTCAATATTCACTTCTCCCCACCTCGAATCTGACATTTGGTCATCTTAGGATCAATAAAGGTTCAATCTTTACGCATTTGCATCGAGTTAGGAGGAGATGGCTACTTCAAAGTGGCCAAAAATATGTGATTCATCACATTTGGTCACTAAAGCCATGTGATCCTCCCATAATACTCCTATATTATTGTTATATTATCATTTTACGGTAGTTAAATATGCTTGGTTTGCCTTGAGGAACAAAGGGAAACAAACGGGCGAAGGGCACGAAATGGCCTATCTATGTCGGGCGACACAGGACTCCATGGAGATCCTGTGTCATACGACATAGAGATCCCAGAAGGCTGTAAAGCCATTCTTGGACTTCAGATCTGTCCAGTTTATTCCCTTTGCCACTCAGATCTTTCCTAAGCATTATCGTGGCTCATAAGCCACTATTTGAGTGCCTATGATCTGTTTGGGTGCGATTTATTGGAAGCGGATCGTCATATGACATGGATAACTTCGGATGTTCCATGTCACATGACATCCGTATCATTCAAAGTCTATCGTGACTTTGCTCACTCCCGACAATCCCAAACTGATTTTAGACCTTCAAATAGTGTCTTGAATGAGTTAAATAAAATGTCATTTCAGTTCCAGAAATAGCTTGGTCATTGTAAAAGACAATCTGACCAAGAGGTATCATGTCGTGCGACACTCTCTTCCTAGGAGGTCCTGTGTCGGACGACATCCAAGCTCTCTGGGCAGATTGTCTTACCTTCTGCCTTGTTTTTGACAATCATAATATGTAAAAGGGGTGTGGCCCCCTGTCATGGCTCACAAACTGTACTCAGCTTTCATATTATCAATGAAAATGTCAAATTTGCATGTTTTACACATCGAAAAATATTGCACACACACTTTGAATGTCCAAAATTGTCCAATGTTGATTGAAAGTCTCGAAAGAGGCGTGTTGGGTGAACTCTCTAGTTCTTCCCAAACACGTAACCAGACTCCCGGACTCAAAATCTCTCAAAAATAGGTTTTTCAATGTTTTCCTCTAAAAACGGCGTGGCGACTCCCAAAACCGAAGTTTTCAAAACTCATCATATCATTTTCAACACATAAAAAAAAACTCTTTCAAAAAAAGGGAGAAAATGATATTTTGATATCATCTTTTTTTCGGGCGAGCGTTCATTCAGTGGCGACTCCGCTGGGGACATTGAAAAACTTTTTGTTCTAAAAAATGAAGACGATACTCGGTATATAGGTGGAAACCACTAACCTTCCTGTATCGCTCCCTAACCCAGGGCTTGGGATAAATGGTGGTCTAACAATCCCACGTACCAGTATCATTCTTCTATTTTCTGAAAAAAAAAGAGAAAAGTTTTTCTTAAGAGAGTCTAACTTTCTTCAAGTCAACTTGGACAATTTCGACATTCACCTTGTGTGTACATTTGTGTCATTTTGTGTGCTCAAATGCACCTTGCCATGCTTTGGTATGTGACACTATTGGAAGCCGGGGCTTCCCCTTTTGTAATTTGCTCTTCCCGATGATCAGAACAGGGCAGGATGGCGCTGGACTACAGCTACTGGTAAATTCTAACATTTGGGCCAGTCCCCTTTTGTCATGCTTTGACTCATTCTCTTGTTTTTTCCTTTGCATATTGCATAAAAAAAATCTTTTACAAAAAAAGCAAAAAAATATTTTCCTAGAAAATACCTTCACACTACTCGCACTCTACCCGCACATAGAGTTAGAACCCGGGAGTGTACGGACGGCATCGCGGAAAGTGACATGTTTCGCTGACGTTTGAGCGCCTAAAGTCCTCCTAGCCAGTGAGTCAGCCAACACTTGTCCGTGACACACTTTCTACCGTGACCGGTTGGTTTTTGGCCAATACTTTTCAAAACATTTTAAAACTCGGTTTTCAAAATTTTCTCACAAAGTCCGAGTCATACACCGTCTCCAAAAATCTTGGCATACTTTCCCTCTTCGTGTCGGAATCACGACATAATTCAAACGTAAGTACACGTTAAGATCTCTACATGTCTCGACGTAGGTACATATCGATTTCTCGGCTTGGCTTCATAAGAAGTCATGACGCGTCTTCGACATGTGTCAACACGGGACCATGTCGAATTCTTAACGCATACTAACGATAGTTATGCCAAAATTTCGCCACCAAGTGACGAGAGGCCATGCCAGATTTCCAACTCGAAAAGAGGGGAGGTCATGCCCAATTCCTCGAGGGTTTTACCTCCAAATTGTGGTCTCGTACGTTCAAACGTGCGTTCGACCCTCTCTCCTCCCGAGTTTAGACGTTGACTTGGACTTGGTTTTGAAAACCCCGAGTTTGACTTGTTTTGGCTCGTATGCCCATAGGTTCGTTCTCCCTTTCGGTTGGTGGGTTCCACGTGCCCTATAGGACCTCTGCCGGAATTGTCCGTTCCGGAGGTGCAATACAGGTGGAATACAGGGGGTCTATAGACGTAGTGATGGAACCCACTGATCCAGGAATAGCGTAGAATGCGAAAAAGAAGGTTTCCCCCTTTTCCAACCATCCCTAGCATTAATAAAAATCATTTTTTTAAAAAAAAACATAAAAAATATATATAAAAAAAAAAGAGCATATGCATGAGTCCGTCCTCAGCCTATCCTCTCCCCTGCCTAAAACCATTCTCTCCCCCTTCCAGCGAGCAAGTATTGGGTCAGAGTTCCGGGCGGCCGGTTAATCAGTTTCTCTCCAGTCAGGGGTTCATTTCCAGCAGTCTTAGAAATGGCAGATTCGCAAGTCTCAGCGGGTTTGGGTTCGAATGCAAGTGTTGATCCAGCTCAGAATCAGAATGTCAGTCAGGGTGTAGGGCCAGATCAAGGTCAGAACACGGGGCCAAACACAGCTCTAAATGCCTCTCCTAGCAGTGGTTATGTCATAGGTCCTCACATGACACCCCCGGGAAGTCCGTTTGTAAACCCTCACCCAGGTTTCAACTTCTCTCAAGAAGCTTCTCTCCGCGCTGCTCTCGAAGCCGCTCGTGCCCGTGAGGAAGCCGGTTGGGCTCGCTATGTCGAAGTAATGCGCATGCAAGGCGTTTCCATAATCCGTCACCCCGATGGGTCGTACGAAGAAATCAGGGAAGAGCCCGATGTCACTATCACCGGCACTGGCTTTGTTCCACCATCCTCACCTAGGCAAAGCCTTCACAATATGCCCCCACCAGTCTCCTATGGTGTGCCTGGCTCCCTCTCGATGCCAACTCATGGGGGTACGTCAAGACCTCCCCCTATCCCAGTATCTACTTATGGTATGCAATACGGGCCGAGGGGCGAATCAAGCTCCTTACCGAAGGTCAGTGCTCAGGACCAGTTTATGTTTTACCCTCAGAACCAGCTTGCGCAAGGTCAGCAACCCAGTGGTGTCAATCAAGAGCCGTTTGGGTATATTCAAAATCAGTTTGGGACTCGGGGTCAAAGTCCGTATAACAGTACGGGTCAGCCGTCCAACCCAACTTTTGGTGGTCAGTTTATGGCTCCTCATGATCAGTCCAATCAGCAGCAGAGTGGGTATCGCATGTCAGGAAGCCAGATTTGCCAGGATCAGATCCCGTAATATCCACAACCCCAATTCCAAAACAACATCCCTCAGCCGGCGGTTTGTTCCCCTCTCACCCAACATCTGTACGGTTCCACCCCGTATTCAGCTCCATGCACCAGTATCAGGTCCCCTGCTCATGGTCAGTTCGGCAGTCAATCAGTACAGTTTGGGCCCCGAAATCCCGATGTCCAATTCAATGGTTACGACATGTACGGGAACAAGGTCCCCAGCCCAGTTGGCTTAGTGGACAGCAATGTTAGCATACCCAGCACTCTTGGTCTTCCTCCGGCTGCCTTGCCAATCAGGCCCACGCTAGAATTCCCAATGCCATCCTCAACAGTAGCTCCGACTATGGGACGACCCCCATCCTCCGAAGTTTCAAGTTTGAAAGAAGAACTGAAATATGTGAAAGAACAGTTGCACAGAATGACTTTCGGATCCAACATGGTCAGCTCCGTAGAGCTCAAAGACTCCAAGGCCCTCCCGAAGAACTTCAAGATGCCCCCCATAACCAAGTTTGAAGGTTCCACATGCCCTAAAACTCACATGAACAGCTATATCATGTCAATGGGTGCCAAAGGGGCCACCGAAGAGATGCTGGCCCTTTACTTTCACTTATCCCTCGATGACTCTCCTTTGAGATGGTTCCTAGGCCTTAAACCAGAAGCAAGGGCTACGTGGTCCCAGATCAGTGATGCTTTTTTGGACAAATACAAAGGAAGTGTCGAGTGGTACACCACTCGTAGTGACTTGATCGGCACCATTCAGAGGCATGATGAGTCCGTGACAGACTTTTATAAGAGGTGGAACAAGAAGCTTAACGAGCTGGTTCACCCGATCCCCCTCTCTGACGAAAAGTCCATCTTCCTCTCATGTGTCAAACCATCTGTCAGGGAAGCCATTGGTCGGGGATACTACCCGAATCTGCGAGAAATGGTGAGCGCAGGGGCCGAAAGTGAGAATGCTACCTACTCCATCGTCCCAACTCCTACTCCCGGTAACACTCCAGCTCCCCGCTATCGAGTTCCAAGCTCTACCCCTGTTGCTTCAAAAGGCAAAGAAACTGCGGTCTCTAACACCGTCAACTACATTCAAGGGGAAAACAATCAGCCACCTGGCCGTAATGGGGGACGGCCCCAGAAACCAAAGTATGATGATTTGGGGATGCCACTCGAAGAAGTATTCGATGGTTTGATGAGGACAGGAATGATCAAACCTTTGGAGAACTACCCCACTCCTAATACCCCGGGACTGGATCGTAGCTTAAAGTGCCGTTACCATCAGAATTCGGGCCACACTACCAACAGCTGCTTCACACTGAGAAGGATTGTTCAGAGCCTGATCGACCAGCGCAAGATTGAGAAGCCGAACATCGTTACCAATCCTCTCCCCAACAACAACAACAGGGTCAACATGATCGAGTTTGTCAATGTCATAGAGTTTGGTGAGGCTAGTCCCAACAAGGGTGTGAGTAAATTTGAGGCTATCATGCCCGCAAACAATGATGTAATCAATGTTGATGATGAATTAAATGATCATTTCTGCTATATGTTGTCTTGGGATGATATTCGAACTGCAGCAAAATTAACAAATGATGTCCAGCATAATGACATTTCCCCCGATTCTCAATCTACTCCCCTCACTTGGGAAGAAATTAAGCGCGCCGCAAGTTCAAGCTCGGCCATCACCGTTAATCAATTGCGACAAGCAGCCTGGCCATATGCTACACAAGGGCCTCCAATGAATTGGTCAGAATTAGAAGCAACCGACACAGATCACGACAAGGACCGGGAAGCTGAAGTAAATTTGCTCACCAGGTCAGGAAAAATGTTGGGAACCGATGTTGCCGGATCATCAGGAAAAGACAAAGAAGCAGTCATTCCGGGAGACGGGTCTGGTAAAAACCCATACGCCAAAGGAGTAGCCGAAGAGGATTCAATGGAGAACGACCCAATCCTCGCACAGTTGAAGCGAACCCAGGCCAACATTTCTCTTTGGTCCCTCTTAACTTCTTCTTATCCTCACAAGTTGAAGTTGGAGGAAGCCTTATCTAAGACAATGGTGTCCGTAAATTCCACCCCTGACGAAGCATGCCAATTAATAGGTACCGCCCAGTACGGGAATATCATCACCTTTACGGAATTGGATTTGCCAAAATATGGAACCAGTCACAACGAATCTCTGCATCATTTGTCCAGTTGGATGGACGCCGGCTTCCCCACGTAATGGTAGACAACGGCTCAGCCATGAACGTATTGCCTGCCAGAATGATGAGCCTATTGAACATTAAGGCCACTGATCTGAAACCGTTCGATCAAACTATAAAGGCGTATGACTCCACGTCTCGGAAGGTCTTGGGTGTAATACCATTAACCATGTGGTTCAGCAAGAAACCTCTGGTGGTTGAGTTTCAGGTGATAGACATTCCTGTCAGTTTCTTCGCCTTGCTAGGAAGGTCGTGGCTGCACCAAATCAATGGGGTCGCTTCCACCCTGCATCAGTGCGTCAAATTCGTCCAAGACGGCGAGCTAACCATCATCTATGGAAATAGTGTCACCATCGAGGGCACCAATGATAAGGGAAGGCCAGTAATGGAAATCAAACATGATGAAGCCAACTTGATGTTGAGCGGTTTCAGGGTCGAGAGACCAAAAGCCCAGATCTGCGCAATCGACCTGACAACTTCATTTGATAAAATTCCCCCAGTCATGGTGATGATGAGGCGAATGAACTACATTTCGGGGCTTGGCCTAGGAAGACGTCAGCAGGGCAATCACAAGCTCGAGGAATTAAAACTGAAAAGGGACAAGGAGGGTCTGGGATATGTTGGGAAAACCCCCAAGGACAAAGAGGCCGACAGAATTGAAGCCGCAGAAAAGAGGAAGGCTAGCGCTGCCGGAAAGCCCTATGTCAAACCTAATCTCCGTCCTTATCACCCTTCCCTGGAAAAATACTTCGTCAAAGAAAGAGGCGATGATTTTGTGTGCAACCCTATCAAGGAGTTTATCATTGGCAAGTCCAATATTCCAGGGGCTGTGACTACTTTTTATAGCCAATACCGCTTCTGGGGAAGCCCTGATTTCACTGACCAGTTCAGGAGGTTGTCTATGGTCGAACCTATGATTGGGAAAGTCGACAAATCCACCGAGTTCGATATGGGTGAAGATGTTGCAGCTCTGTTCGAAGAAGCAGACTTATCAGAAATAGCCGGGGCTGATCCACTGATGGAAGCACCGTTGATTGATTTATGTGAAGAGACACCGCCAATGGCAGGGGCTGTTACTAAAGATCCCTTCAGCATGGTTGACCTTCTGACCGGGGATGATTATGTACCTGTGGCTGATCTTCCGACTGGGAAAGATTACGTATCAGTGATCGAGTTTGACGGGGACAAAGAGATTGATCCACGCACCTTCGTCAGCACCTCAGAGATGCCGCTCCGGAATTGGGCTTCCTTCAAGGGACCGATCGCCAGCCGGGAGATTATGATGAAAAAGCTCGGGCTGACCCCTCGTCCTGGTGTGTCTGAGTCTAAGTCTGTCCCTGTAATCCTGAGTCAGTCCTCAGAGTCTTTTGTTATCGAATTTGAGTCTCTAGATAGGTCTGATACTCTCACGGTTGATGATAATCACCGTGTCTTTAACTCTGTCTTCCCTTTTGCATTGAATGAAATGGTTGACCTTTCTGCGTATCCCTTAATCGCCACCTTAACAAATGATAAGTTAACTAAGACAAATCTTAATGACTTAAAAGTGGTTAATAATGATTCATTTGAAGAGGACACAGACCTTTTAGATGAAAACTTTTTAAATGATAATATAAAGCAGGTTTTTGACCGAGACGATAATCGGGCCCAAGGCTGCCGATGAGAGGTATTAACTACGGTGAATTTGGGAACTCTTGAAGAGCCCCGAAGAGACACTGATTAGCGGTTTCTTCACGGAAAGAACGGGAAGCCCTCATTGATGCGCTCAAGGAATATGTGGACATATTTGCACAGTCCTACAAAGACATGCCGGGTTGGATACTTCAAGCTGTTGAGCACCGAATTCCCTGGACCCGGAAGCCGGGCCGGTCAAGCGAAACTTCGCCGGATCAAGCGAGAATGGTCCCTCGAAGTCAAAGAGGAGATAGAGAAGGCTGCTCGAGTGGGTTTCATTAGAGTGGTCGAATACCCCAAGTGGTTAGCCAACATAGTAACAGGTTACCAAGTCGAATGGCAAAGTCGGGGTTTGCGTGGACTTCAGAGACCTAAACAAAGCTAGCCCGAAGGACGACTTTCCCTTGCCCAATATCGATCTATTGGTTGACACTACCGCCAGCTACGAAGTCAAATCGTTCGTAGATGGTTTTGCGGTTTACAATCAGATTAAGGTTGCCGAAGAAGACCGGAAAAGACTTCCTTCACCGGCCCTTGGGAACCTTACGCTATACGGTTATGCCCTTGATGCGAAGAATGCCGGTGCCACTTACTGCGGCGATCCTTTGCACTTTTCCATGACATGATCCACAAGGAGATCGAAGTCTATGTTGATGACATGATTATTCATTCCAAGGGATCGAGATGGTCAACACTTGATCGACTGAGGAAGTTCTTCAACCAGGCTGCGGGAGCATGAAATGAGGTTGAACCCGACAAAATGCACCTTTGGCGTAGTCCGAGGAAAGGTTACAGGATACATGGTCACAGAGCGAGGAATTGAAGCCGATCCAAGAAAGATCAAAGCCATCATGGAGATGAAGCCGCCGACGACAGTCACGGAGGTGAAGGCTTTCATGGGCCGTCTCCAATATATTAGCCGATTCATCCATCAGCTAACCTCTATCTGTGAGCCGATCTTCAAGTTGCTCAGAAAGAATCAGGAGGTTGAGTGGAACGAACAGTGTCAAATTTCTTCGAGACAATCAAGGCCTACTTGGTCCATCCCCCAATCTTGTGTCCTCCGCACAAGGACAAGCCCTTGTTGCTATACTTAACGATTCTGAATACGGCTGTTGGAGCCATGCTCGCACAAGAAAAGCCAGATTCAAAGGTGGAAAATGCCATATACTTCGTCAGCCGGAAGCTTCAGGGCAGCGAGTTAAACTACTCAGCTTTATAAAAAACATGTGCAGCTTTGGTATGGGTGGTCAGCAAATTGAGACACTGCCTCCTGGCACATACGGTACACTGGTGTCAAAGATGGATCCCATCAAGTGCCTGTTCGGAAAGTCTTCTCTGTCATCAAGGCTTGCGAAATGGTCATTCTTCCTAGCCGAATTTGATATCAAGTTCGTAACCCGCAAGGCAATCAAAGGCCAAGCTCTGTCAGATCATTTGGCGGATTTCCCAAGCTCAGAAGCACCCGAGTTCGAACCCCAGTTTCCAGACGATGGAATCTTCGTGATAGAGGGTACAGACCGTTGGCAGTTGTTCTTCGACGGTGCCGCCAACAAAAGGGGCAATGGTATCGGCATGGTATTGGTTGATCCAAAGGATGTGCACACCCCCATCGCTATCAAGTTGAATTTCCCGGCTACTAACAACGCCGCGGAATACGAAGCTTGTATAGCCGGCCTCGAGGCAGCTCTAGAGCGAAATGTCGAAAAGCTGGAAGTGTACGGAGACTCTCAGCTAATCATCAATCAGGTATCCAATAAGTGGAGAACCGTGGACCAGTACTTGCAAATGTACTATGCCTACATGGAGGATCTGATCGACCAATTCAAGGAGGTCACGTTCCACTACCTACCCCGGACAAGAACGAGGTTCGCGGATGCCACAGCCACTTTGGCCTCTCTGGTGGAAATCCCAGAGGGAAAATCAGTAAAACCATTCAGGGTTGGGAGGCGCGAGAACCCCGCCTACTGTTGCCAGATCGAGCTAGAAAAGGTCGATGACTTGTGGTACAGTCAGATCTTTCAGTACCTTAAGCACGGCGAAGCTTCGTTTCCAACGGAAAAGGATGGTAGGCTAAAAGAAGGTCTCCGCGCCAAAAGTTTACAAGCTTTGAAAAGGTTGTCTGCACAGTACGTTATTCTGGGAGATGACCTATGGAAGAAAAGGCACCGAGGCCCACTTCTACTCTGCATCAGCAAGTCTAAAGCCAGAAAGGTCATGGAAGAAGTCCATGGTGGCGCATGCGGACCACATATGAACGCAGAGCCTTGATGTTCGGCATACTCGGGATGGGTTATTATTGGATCTCCATGGAGGCGGCGCATTCAGTTTGTGCGAACCTGCGATAAGTGTCAGCGGTTCTCCAATCTCAACCATATACCTCCCCATGATCTCTACTGTATGAGCACTCCTTGGCCATTTGCAACTTGGGGAATCGACGTTATTGGGAAGATAACTCCTGCCGGCAGTAACGGGCACGAGTTCGTGTTGGTATTTGTGGATTACTTCACCAAGTGGGTTGAAGCGGCGTCTACAAAGTCCTCAACTCCAAAAAGGTGGCCCGTTTCATAAAAGAAAACACCCTGTGCCGATATGGAGTTCCAAACGAGATTATCTCAGATAACGGGTCACACTTCGAGGGACACACCGACAAGCTTGCTCGCAGAATTCGGAATTAAGCGACACAAGTCCTCCCTTATCGCCCTCAAACCAATGGTCTTTGTCGAGGCCGCGAACAAGAATCTAGAAAGGATCATCTGGAAAATGGCTGAAAGGAGCCGGGATTGGCCTGAGAAGCTTCACTTGGCACTTTGGGGCTACCGTACGTCAGTAAGAACTGCCACCGGTGAAACCCCGTTCGCTTTGACATATGGGATGGATGCCGTTCTACCCATTGAGTTAGAGATACCCTCCCTTCGGGTTCTGCTTGAAAATGAGGTCAACGAGATAGAATGGCTTCAGAGTCGACATGACGAATTAGCTCTCCTGGACGAGCGAAGGCTTAAAGCAATGGAGCACATCCGGGCTTATCAGAAGCGCATGGCTAGGGCCTTTGACAAGAAGGTACATCCCCGCGACATAAAAGTGGGTGATTTGGTCCTAAAAGAAAAACCGCCGAATCGGTTCGAGTCCTTTGGGCAAGTGGGCTCCAATGCGGGTAGGCCGTATGCGGTGAAAGAGATCTTCTACGGCGGAGCAATGAAGTTGATGATTTGGATGGTAATCCCTTCATGCACCCGGTGAACGGCGACAAACTGCGTCGCTATTACGTCTGAATCGAGTCTCCCCCTCTATAAAAAAAGGAGAGAGAAAAAAATATATAAAAAAAAAAACAACAACAACAAAAGCGCGAAAATAATGTGCCCAGACGAGACTGAAAACCTCTCAAAAGGCAGTCCGTGCAAAACAAAGGGCGCGCTCGGTGCTAAAAGAATATACCCAACTAAATTTGAAAACCCTAAAAACGGGCGGTCTAGGTAAAAAACGGGGTTGCACCATTTGTCCCCCTTCTATCTATCCCTTTCTTAAACACAAAAGTTAATTGGGTCGAACTACGGAGACACGAGCCCCTTAGTCCATTTTGTAAAAGGGGAACGTGGCGGCCGTTCGCGGTTCGGTCTAAAAATCATAAAAATCACCAAATCCTGTCAGCAGTTGTATTTGTGATTACCAAAATGTGTCTTGATTAAGCTCTGAAGTAATTTCAACTTTCATCACATTAATACATTCATTGATGAGTTCAAGCACGGTTTACTCTCGACTCATTAACATTAGCAAAATAATATCTTTTAAAAGGTACATCTAAATTGTCTGTGTCGGCAAATAAGGGATACAAGGATAGGTCACCTAATCCTAGTCGCTCGTTCCCACTCCTGAACTAGCACCCTTCTTCTTCCTCTTCCTCGGTCCTCGGGAGGTCTTTGGCTTAGCTATCCCAAACATTTCTATCTCCCGTCGCCCCGGCTCAGGAATAATACGAGTCGGTGAGTCGACCAATTCGACAGCTCTCAGCGCCGTCTGGGCAGCTCTCCCCTCTCTCAGAGCTGTCCTTCGAGCCCCTCATCTTGGCTCTCCTCTCTACGAGTCTCTCAAAATCTGCTGCCGGATCATCGGTCACGTTGTCAGGGTCAGCCTGTGCCTCAGCATCGCGTAGCTCCAGGCTAGATTGGTCTCCTCCTCGGATCCCTCTGCAATACGCCTCAATGGTGTCTTCAGGCCCAGGTCCCATCTTGCTCCCCGTACCGAGATAATGAGGTACACGAGGTAGACAGATAAGTAATCCGGTCTTAGTATCAGTATGTGAGCGGGAAAAGCTCCTGAAAAAGCCCTGGCAAAGAACCTGAGAGTCTGGATATCAGTCATGTCAAGAGGAACAGTATCCCGGGCCATCTGCTCTCTGAACCCATCAACAGCCTGCTGTGGGTATCCATACTGCCTCTGAACAAGCAAGGGGATGCTAAATGACGAGAAACGCAATCCCGGCAGCCTCACTATAGCAGAGTCATCCTGCCTGCCGCTCATGGTCTCGAGCCTCCATCCGGGAACCCAGTACTGGATATCAGTGGTAGTATACCTGGCCAGTCGCCTCTGCCAACCTTCCTGTGAAGCCTCCGGAGCCACTCGCCTCTGCTGCGTGACCCAAGGTGCCGCAGTCTGCCCAACAGGTAATGGGGAGATGAGTCTCAATCGCTCAAAGAGCCACAATGATAAGAGACTGGGGCTGCCGCGTCCCATATACAATGACCCTCTAGACAGTCGGTCCATCCCATGGTAAGTCTCCGCCAGCAAAAGGGGAACTACATCTCTCTCTCCCTGCCCGGGTCGAACATCAGCCAATGTGGTGCCTCGAGAACCCCGCATCTGTCTAACAACCCCCATTAGTAAACCAGAGCACACCCCGTCGTACTCACAAAAGCAGTACAGGGAAATCATAATCAGCATAAAAATATCCATGGCTGTAGATGGGTCAAACAGCTCCGGGTGCGATACAGCCAATCGGGCTATCTGGGCCAGGTCAACAAAAGACAGGTCAAGAATCAGATCAGTCACCTGCTCAGTGGGAAATCCCAAGAAATCGGCCAGCTGCTCAGTCAAAGGTCGCGGATCTCGGGGAAAGACTGCATCTCTAAGCTCAGCTCCTCCAGTCAGCGCCCGGAACTCCTCAATGGTGGGCGTAAGGTCATTACACGAGAGGGTAAAGGCATGCCTCTCGCAATCCCAGTATCTGGATGCGGCCCGGAGAAGGTTCCAATCAACCGCCCACTCCTTTAATGCCCAGATGCATCTCAACCCATATCGTTGGTCGATGATCCTCCTATTGTTGCTGCGATGATGGCGGGTCAGATTTATGAGATCAGAATGAAATTGACGCTCTTTGGTCTTAGATCTGTCGTCATAATGTTCCATTGTGGGCCAAAGATCGAATCTTGGGGCTAATTTTGAGGTGGAAGGCAAGTTTGACACCTGCTGTAACTGCTGGAATGAGTGGTTTACGAGTCTGCCTTTTATAAAGTGCTGGGGCTTGCTGATCAAGAAAGCTGTCTCCCAGGCACTCTTTGTCGTGCGACATAAAGGCTCCATGAAGTCCTGTGTCGGACGACATGGAGAGGTCCATCAGGATCACCAGCAGCAGCAACTGCAGCAACCTCAAGCGACCCAACGCTTGCTCAAAAAACCACCCAAACCTATCCAGAACACCACAAAATCATACCTAAACACTCCCCCTCGCTCATAAAGCCCACGGGAGAGGATTCGGGACATCCAACACACCCGCAGACGCGTAAATGTCGCCCAAAGCATACAAAAAACCAAAAGACACCCAATCATGCCAAAAGTTACCATTTTGTGCCTTTCTTGGGACGAACTCGTGCATATAAGCTCACAAATGCATAATTAAACAATTATTGTAGTTTGTCAAAGTACAAAAACAATAAAACATTGTTTTACAATCCAAAAGAACAAAAAATACATGCATTTCTTCTCTCTCCTAAAAAGAGTCAAAGCATGGCAAAAGGGGACCATCATAATCACTCCGACTCGGAGTCATCGCCAGAATTGTCCTCCTCATCATCTTCGGAGCCGCTGTCGTCCTGTACGCTGCCCACCTCCTCCTCGGAGCCGCTCTGCTCCTGGCCATCGCTGCCACCCTCCGGCACCTCATGGATCTCGCCGTCAGAATCATCACCCTCATAATGCGCCCAAGGTTGGGGCTCGGCATAATACCCCTGCCACTCAGGCACGACAGAATAAGGGGGCTGGTAGGGATCATCCTCGCCATCATCACCCTCGAGCCGGGCCGCTGATCGGATCCACCCGCCTGAGAGCCAGAAGGAGCCAAAGCCGGCACGGGCCTCTTCTTCGGAGGCACAACATCACCGGCCGGGAACCGCACCTCCTCCAATGCTCCGCGCTCCTCTGAAACCGGCGCAAAGCATCTTCACAAAGACCGGTGAGCGCCTTCGCCACCGTCCCCGAATGTCTTGACTGGAACCTGTTCGATGAAAATAGAAAAGGCAGTCAGAAACAATCATTGCAGACAGTAAAACAGTTAAAAGCTGGAACGAATCATAAAAGAAAAGATCACTCACAGAGGTGGTCCCACGGGGCAGTCGCAGATGCGGATGAGTCTCAGACATGTCGAAAGAGGAGCGGCGAATGCTACCCCAAATTTCATACTCAAAGAAGCGGGGAGGTGCCAGATATCTGCATCCCCGCGCCCTCCCGGCGCCCATCACCTGAGGAGTCACCAACCGGGTGAAGACGAACTGGGTGTAGTCCCCACCATCAGAAAGCTTAGAAGCATCAATGCCGGTCCGCAGCCGCTCCAGGTCAGGCAGAGCCCGGACATGCCATATCCCCGCAGGAGGATCATGAGGGACGCGAGCGACAGCACCAGGACCATGCTGCCTGCAAACTCTCTCCCCCAAATACAGGGCATCTCCCTCCAAGCCAACCAACAGCCTCCTCGTCCTGGTCACCAGGGCAGCAGCACCAATCAAATCCTCGCCATACCGACCATGCCAGGGGAAATGTCTCAACCCGACAGGGGTACCCCTCAGAGCAATCATGATGTCATGGTAGCAAGCCGTCTTACGGGGCTTAACCCCGTCCACCTTCCGGCTCTCCCTTACTCCGAATGTCCAACGGCGAATAGCAGGGAACAGGTCTGCCGCAATCCTCTCAGGCACAGTCCAGGCGTAACAGCCGAACACCTCATAAGCCCACACCTGAAATCAAAAGACAGAAAGCTTTCCAGGTAAAGAACAGTAAAAGTATGATGACAGAAAAGTCAAAATGCGGTAGTCAAGTCGCGAAAAGCAAAAGACATACCTCCAGCACAGTCTGATAGAAGTCCAAAGAGGTCACACTGCCTCTGCTCACCTCATCAAGGCCCCTGTACACCTGGGCCAAACCAGCCTCTCCCCAAGAGAAAGTGGACACCTGGCTCCAATCACGAAGAGGCTCCAGCAAAAGGGTCAGTGCCGTCGTGGAGGCATTACAAAACAGGGTGTCAGAAAACCCGGCCCAGACAAAGGCCCTAGCCAACTGCTCAGCAGTAACAGTAGCAGCATCCTCGGCAAAAAGACGGCACTGATGAGTCAATGCAGAGTGCAAGTCAGCCAGAGGAACCCCATTGCCCTTCAGGCGAAGGGTCAATCCAGTCAAAGCTCTGATAGCATCTGTGCTCAGCACACCAGGGTCCTCAGAGAAGATGGGCCTATCCGTGAACTGCAGACCAGTAATAGCAGTGAAGTCGTAAGGGGTGATGGTCGACTCCCCCCAGGACAGATGGAAAGTGTGGGTAGAGTCCCACCAGAACTGTCTGAAGGCCCGCACCAGCTCCACGCTCCTGGCCGTGTCTCCAAAATCTCCAACAGCTGTGAAGAATGGTCCAAGACCAGCAGCAAAGACCAGTCCCTTAGGACTGTCCGGCAAATCAGAAGAGCCCGGAAGAAGACCCCAAATGGTCGCAATAGCCTCTTCGGGGACCTCGTCCGCAAAGTTCGCAGTAAGCACAAGACAGTATGAAAAACCATACTCCTCACAATATGTGCATTCAATATGTGCATTCATTCATGTGCATCACCAAATTCTTTCAAAAAGAAGAAAAACAAAAACAAAAAAATCTTTCAAAATAATGCACTTCATGCCAAGCATGCAATTCCTATTTGGGTGCGATTTCCCCCAATTTCGATCTCAAACCATAGAAATCAAATTTCAAAAAGGGTTAATCTTTTAGAATGCTTACCCCCTTCTGCTCCATAGTAGAAGTATGAAAGTCGAGACCCGGGTAAAGCCCGTGTCCCTCGGGGAATCTCTTCCGCTTGTTCCGATCCACAAGCTTCCGTCTCTCGGACAATACTTGCTGCACATTCCTTCTCGATTCGGCTCGCGGAGGCATTTCCAAATTCTTGATTTAAATCAAAATGGAAGAAGAATTTTCAAAAATTTTCTCTCTTTCCCTCTCTGTTCTCGGCGGCAATGGATGGTCTTCTAGGTCTGTCTTACGACCTGTGGTTTTAATTAAAACTGCCTGGGAACCTTCCCATGTCGGACGACATCCATGCTCCAGAAGGGTGATTTTCCCCTTTTGCCCCTGATTCAATCCTGTCAGCCTATCTTGGCTGCCCATCATTAAAATCCATCATTCTATTGGGTTCAAATACCCACCTCTCTTGGTGAAAATAGCCCGGAATGGCTCTAAACTACCCGGTCCGGAAAACCGTACAGCTTCCAACACAGAAAATAGCCCGGAATGGCCATAAACTACCCGGTCCGGAAAACCGTACAGTTTCCAACACACAGAAAATGGCCCGGAATGGCCATAAACTACCCGGTCCGGAAAGACCGTACAGATTTCCCACACAGTAGAAATTCGCGGGTGACTCCCAAAGAAAAAAGTCAAATTCGCGGGTGACTCCCAAAGAAAAAAGTCAAATCATCGGGATGACTCCCCACCAAAAACAGTCAAGTTCGCGGGGTGACTTCCCAAAGAAAAAAAATAGTCATATTTCGCGGGTGACTCCCAAAGAAAAAAGTCAAATCATCGGGATGACTCCCCACCAAAAACAGTCAAGTTCGCGGGGTGACTTCCCAAAGAAAAAACAGTCATATTTCGCGGGTGACTCCCAAAGAAAAAAGTCAAATCATCGGGATGACTCCCCATAAAAAAATAGTCAAGTTCGCGGGGTGACTTCCCAAAGAAAAAACAGTCATATTTCGCGGGTGACTCCCAAAGAGAAAAGTCAAATTATCGGGATGACTCCCCACCAAAAACAGTCAAGTTCGCGGGGTGACTTCCCAAAGAAAAAACAGTCATATTTCGCGGGTGACTCCCAAAGAAAAAGTCAAATCATCGGGATGACTCCCCACCAAAAATAGTCAATCACCCATTTTCGGGGTGACTTCCCAATCAATCTCGGGGTGACTCCCATCTTCGGGTGACTCCACAGATCAATCTTGGGTGCAAACACCCATTTGCGGGGTGACTCCCAAAGAAAAAAACCTTGGGTACAAACACCCACCTTCGGGGTGACTCCCTTTGAGAAAAGTCAAATCATCTGACTCACCAACACCCATCTTCGGGGTGACTCCTCAAAGAAAAAATAGTCAATCTCGCGGTGCAAAAAGTCACCCATCTTCGGGGTGACTCCCCTTGGAACAGTCACTTTTCGGGTACAAAACCCGTGGCCTTTCATTAACGTCCATCTTTAACGAACTACGATTCGGCTTGATTCCCCCACGGGATACGTAGGAATCCTCTTCATAAGAGGTCCAGCCACTTGACCATCTTGGTCACCTCTTTCCCCGCCGTTCGTGTCCGGCTCGGGATTCTCATTGTGTCGACGACCCCACTTCCCGTGGAAGTGACGTCGCCGAGGGGCTCTGTGAGTACCCCGATCCGAACCCATGATTTGGATCCACTTTAATTAAAATTTGGGCTTATATAATTGCTAAAAGGCAATATTTAGTCCAAATATCCCAGCAGCCCATCAGTCCATTGGGCCTGCCAAGCTTTCGGCCCAATATGGCCAAAAGGTGTACGCTGTCGTCCGACATAGAAGTCACTAAGGCGGTTTAACTGCCCTTGTCGTGCGACATAAGACTCCCCATCAGCCTGCCTATAAATACAAGGCATGGCTGATCATTTTAGAGGACTTGGAGTGAATATTGGGGAGGATACCAGTAATATAGGGGAAACTCTGTCCAAATAGAGTCTCCCTCTCTCTCTCATACACACACTCACCTCCCTCCTCACACACACACACACTTCAAGGCCAAGACCTAAAGAAGCTTCCTTTGTTGGTGTGTAGAAGGGGTAGACACCATACTATTGGTGATCTCACCTTGTGGACTACAATAGGTAGCCACTAAACTCTTCTCCCTCTTTAAATAAAGTCTTTAATACATTTATAATACATTGCATGCTTACTTGCTTTAATATTATGTAAAAATCGGGATTTTTGCATGATAAAGGTGGTGGAGAAGTGAATCTTCAATATTCACTTCTCCCCACCTCAGATCTGGACATTTGGTCATCTTAGGATCAATAAAGATCCAATCTTTATGCATTTGCATCGAGTTAGGAGGTGATGGCTACTTCAAAGTGGCCAAAAACATGTGATCTATCACATTTGGCCACTAAAGCCATGTGATCCTCCCATAATACTCATATATTATTGTTATATTACTGTTTACAGTTATTAAATATGCTTGGTTTGCCTTGAGGAACAAAGGGGAAACAAACAGACTGAAGGGCACAGAAATGGCCTATCTATGTCGGACGACATAGGACTCCATGGAGATCCTGTGTCATACGACATGGAGATCCCGAGAAGGTCAGAAGCCATTCTTGGACTTCAGATTTGTCCAGTTTATTCCTTTTGCAACTCAGAGCTTTCCTAAGCATTCTCGTGGCTCATAAGCCACTATTTGAGTGCCTATGATCTGTTTGGGTGCGATTTATCGGATGGCGGATTGTCATATGACATGGATAACTTCGGATGTTCCATGTCACATGACATCCGTATCGTTCAAAGTCTATCGTGACTTTGCTCACTCCCGTCAATCCCAAACTGATTTTAGACCTTCAAATAGTGTCTTTAATGAGTCCAATAAATGTCATTTCCAGTTCCAGAAAGCAGCTTGGTCATTGTAATAAACAATCTGACCAAGAGACATCATGTCGTGCGACACTCTCTTTCTGGGAGGTCTTGTGTCGGACGACATTGGAGTTCTATGGGCAGATTGTCTTACCTTCTGCCTTGTTTTTGATAATCATAATATGTAAAAGGGGTGTGGCCCCCTGTCATGGCTCACAAGTTGTACTCAGCTTTCATATTATCAATGAAAATGTCAAATTTGCATGTTTTGCACATCGACACATATTGCACACACACTTTGAATGTCCAAAATTGTCCAATGTTGATTGAAAGTCTCGAAAGAGGCGTGTTGGGTGAACTCTCTAGTTCTTCCCAAACACGTAACCAGACTCCCGGACCTAAAATCTATCAAAATAGGTTTTTCAATATTTTCCTCTAAAAACGGCGTGGCGACTCCCAAAACCGAAGTTTTCAAAACTCATCGTATCATTTTCAACACATTAAAAACTCTTTCAAAAAGGGAGAAAATGATATTCGATTTTTTCTTTTCGGCGAGCGTTCATTCAGAAACACATCCTTAAACTCTTTGACTATTGGAAGTTCTTCAAGGTCAACTCCCTTTTTACGACTATCAATTATACTAGCAATATACCCTTGACAACCTTTCCCTATCAATTTTCTGGCCTTCAAAGCCGAAATGATCCTTAGTACCCTTACTGGCTTAGAACCTTTAAAACTAAATTTTGATTCCCCTGGAATACAAAAAGTGACTTCCTTCTTAAAGAAATCTATCTTAGCATGATAAGATGCCAACCAATCTATTCCCAAGATTACATCAAAATCTTGGATATCCATCCCAATGAGGTCTGCACTCAAGTCCCTTCCTCCTAAGTGCACTGGACAATCCTTAAAAATGGAAGTTACCGCTACCTATTTCTTAACGGGAGTATCGATAACCAATTCAAATTCTAACTTTTGCGGAATTAATTTCATACGACGAGCAAAGCATGAGGATATCACAGAATGTGTAGCACCAGAATCAAGTAAAGTATATGCATTGCGAGAGAAAATTTGGATGGTACCTGCCACCACCTCATTCGAAGCTTCAGCGTCCCTTGCCGTCATCGCAAAAACCCTTCCCTGTTGCCTTCCCTTATCTTTATCATCCTTATCCTTATTATAAGCCCCTTTAAGAGGTTCGGGACAATTTTTGACCTGATGACCAATCTTTCCACAATTGAAACAAGCACCCGTAGTACGGTAACATGCCTTCGTCTCATGTTTACCTCCACATGTTCGACAACTCACAAGGTTCCCTTGAGTCTGACTTTTGTTCGCCTGAAACCCCCCTTGACGGCGATTGTTATCAGTTACCAACCTTTTATTATTGTTATTGCCAGAGTGACTCGGTTGACCTCGAGTCTCCGTTGAAACATTCTCCACTCCCCTTTTCTTCTCAGACTTTTTCTTTTGGAACTCCATGGATTCTTGTTCTACCAGGCGTGCTCATTCTAACACTTCAGCATATGTGGGCAACTTTAGTGCAGTCAGGCGATAACTAATCTTCGAACTTAAACCTCTCTCAAATTTCCGGGCTTTCTGGCTCTCATTTTCAAAGAAAGCTGGCGCATAGCGCATTAGCTCCACAAACTTAGCATCGTACCGATCTACGGTCATTTCTCCTTGCACCTAATCCAAGAATTCAACCATCTTTCTTTTCCTAACATTTGGGAGAAAGTACTTATTGTTGAAAGCCTGTACAAACATATCCCACGTATACTCTGCCGTTCCATCTTGTTTGGCTCGACGCTTCTCCGCTTTCCACCACTGGTTCGCTTCCCCTTCCAGGACAAAGGTGGCAAAACACTACCAGAAACAGGTCATTTAGCGACGGAATTATCAGCGACGGACAGATTCCGTCGCTAAATAGCGGCGGAATATAGGCTTTAGCGTCGGAAAATTTTTGGCGTCAAATTTAGCGACGGAATTTAATTCCGCCGCTAAATTCCGCCGCTAAAACGAATATTCCTCGAATATTCGTTTATGGCTTCCGCCACTTACGCTAATTTGGCGGTTGATTTACCGACGGAATATTCCGCCGCTAAATCTTTATTAGCGACGGAAATATTCCGCCGGTGAAAATATATCATTTTTTATTTTTTATTTATCGGCGTCGGAAATATTCCGACGGTGAAATTAAAATATTTTTATTTTTCTTTTTGAAATATTACACCGACGGAATATTTCCGACGGTGAAATTAAATGTTTTTTTTTTTTTTTTTATTAAACACCGACGGAATATTTCCGCCGCCGATAATTTAATATTTTTTATTTATCGGCGACGGAAAATTCCGTTGCTGATAATAAAATATAATTTTTGTTTATTTTTAGAACTAATTAACAAAATAACAAACTAAAAAACATTAAAGTATCATAAATATTTATGATATTTTTGAAAAAAATAAATAAATCATAAATATTTATTAATTTTAATTTTATAATGCCATTATAAGTACCACATTCGATCAAGCCGAGTTATTCATCCTTGTGAGATCCCGAAAGTTGTGGCGTCATCATGTTCTTTTTTTTTTTTTGAACGAACATTCATGTACGTTTTTGTTTCGACAAAGAATTTAAATTTTAATTTCGCCACTTATCATTTATTTAGGAAAACAATAAGAAAAACCTTTTTGATTTTAAAGAGATTTGAGGGTTCGGGGGTTAAGTTATGGAATGGGTAGGTCGAGGAGTATCCAAAATAAAACAAAAACAAGATTAGTCCAAAACAAGGAACTAACCAACTATTAGACAACACTCTGGAGATTATTGTCTCATAAGTCATAACTAAGATATCCAGAAAACAAAGACCCACATCATTACTGCTGAGCACACTGTACTCTCTGGCCCCCACCACCGTGCATGTCATCATCTACATCGTAAGCGTATCCCGAGCTTGAGGAGCCCAACTAGGAAATCTCCTCTCTAAATTTTAAAAACTTTTATTTTCCCTTTAAAAGAAAACCCATTTTCAAATACCAAATTAAACCAACTAATAATATCACCACTCCACAACTTCCATAAACCATAAAATGATTTCTTACATCGAAACTCATACTTAACTTTGTTTTACAAAAGAGTTTATACACATCTTCTCAAAAGAGTTTTACTAAATAAATACACCCAGACAACCAACTTATACACTTAACCTGACAAGTCCCCAAAAGCAAAAGTCCACAATTTAACCCCGGCCTCACCGGGTTCCAGTCCTGTCTCAAAGACAATCTAAAACAGTAAAAGGGAAGGGGTGAGAATAAATCTCAATGAGCTATTATGAATGCAGCAAGATGCCAAACAAGATGCAACACATAGCATGGTAGCACATAACATATTATAAAAGCGGTAAACACCTTACGTTACCTCATTTTACCTTTTTCCCGTCTGAACAATAAGTCGTACAACGTGGGAGTAAAACTCCACTCTTTGGTGAATTGCCTCAAGACACATTCACCTCTTATAGGACTCATACTCAGAGATCCATATAAGAAAAGATACCTATAATAGAGTATCCAACAATAATATCGCTAGCTTGTAAAGCTTTAGGCTTAATACGAAGCATTCCCCGTACACCAATTGCAACAGTGCGCAAAGCCTTTTGAGTCAATACTGATCGTTAGCACACCCACTCTGTGGCCACAGAGGGCGGTCCTGTATGATGAACCTTCAATCACTTATAGAACAAATCCATAATTGATTGAATTCCATTATACCCCCGAATATCAACATGTTCAAGCACAATATAGATACTTGAAACATAATCCACAAAAAGGGATAATCATATAACAACATGGTAATGTATACTCATGAAATCAATACCATAGTGCAACAACCATTTAGTACACTATGCATCATAATATAACAACATGGTAATGTATACTCATGCTAATCAATACCATCAATGAATATAAATTCAAGTAAGGTAACCATATAACCAAATAATCCACACTTGGGATGCAATGTAACAACAAGTCAAATATTCCACACTTGGGATGCACATAACAGTATGTCTAATAGTCCATACTTAGAATCTTATGGTAACCATTTAATCAATAATTCCACAACTTGGAATAACAATGCCACAAGGTGATACATACCCATTACTAACTAGCTCAATAGTGAACCTATAGCTTCTATACTATTGCAACTACTCACCAAAGATATGGAGTAAGTAAGGCCACTATGTATCGTAAACCATTCCTACATTTTCATTATACAACCTCGAATAACCTTAATAAAAGTTCAAGATCTATTTCCCAAGTTGGAACTATTTTGGTGAAGTACTAATCAAACTTAACAATTATTTTCCGGACAATGATCCATATTACAAGGTCCCGATAGAGATTCAAATTAAATTATTAAGTTGTAGTCACAATGCTTAAGTAGCCCAAGTTCTACTTTAATCTAAGTTGAGAAGGGTTGATTAATATCCGAAAGTGATTAGGTTCCATTAATTTATAGTGGTTAGGATTCTCAATCCATCCTACAAGATCATTATACAATAAGACAAGGCCTCTATGAAGGTTCAAGCTCAATTTACTAAGTGGGAGTCACAATCTATAAGGGACCAAACAAGGTTGCTACACAAATTCTGGTTCGATTCAAAGTTCGGTTTCACTGGGGTCTTGGGCGACCGCCCATACCTCTTGGGCGACCGCCAAGAGGGTTTTTCAAGCAATATAGTTTCTGGACACATGGGCGGCCGCTCATGCCCCTTTGGGCGACCGCCCAAGTGCCTGGGCCAGAAATTCCTAAGTTTCCCTTTTTGTCTCTTACCATTTTTTCTTTCCTTTACCATACTTCTTATACTCATGAACACCAAGAATTTTCTAATTCAACAAGGTTATCATAAAATCATATAAACCCAAAATAAGTGATTCTAAATTATTTATCATTATAACCTTCACCCATTTCAAATCCTCTAGGTTATCTTCCAAGATCACAAACTTCATTCTATTCCATTTACTACCCATTCAACTCCTATAAAATTCCCAAAGCATGAACCCAACATCAAAGAACAAGGAGAACATTAAGGAGAGTATGAACAAGTAAGAGAAGGGAAATCATAACAACTCACCTTAGCTAGAACAAGATGAAATGAAGCTTTTCTAGGCTTGATCAATTCCTTGAGATGAACCACTCACAAAAGGACACTTGGATTTGGAAATGGTTGAGGAATGAACTTGGTATGAACTCTTGGAATGGGAGGCTTTCACCAAGCTTCCATGGAAAGTGAAGAGAAGAGAAAGAAGTAAGAGAAATGAGGAAGGAGGGGGAAAGAGTGTGGGAGTAGTAAGAGAGGGTATGGGGAGGTAAGGTGGGAGTTGACTATTGAGGCATTATTTGAGGGAATTAGGGAGAAGGGAATGGCCCCCCCTCAACTAAGGCTTTCACATAATAATTAGACACATCATTCTAATTATTTATCTACCCAATTTATCCTCCTCCCATTATTTATTTATTTGCTATTTTTATATTTTTTCTAGAACATTAATTTATTTTACTATCAAGTATCCTAACATATGAAATCAGTATATAAAAATGGACACATAATATTAACAATAATATTAAAAGCACACAATATGATATTTAAATTAGTGCCTAGGGTTAGGGTCGTTACATTCACTCCTCCTTAAAGAAAATTCGTCCCGAATTTTAAACTTGATTACCTTAATGATCCATAACAAGGGGTACTTTCCCAAACATTTCAATTTACCACTTTCAACTAGTTTCCTCAAGTCATGATTCTTATGTACATTATCAACACCCTAGAATTTAATCCCGGAATTGAAATCCTAATAACTCTCAACGTTTTCCCCACATAATTCAAATTTGTCTAAACATCCTTAATTGCAGAATTCCACACGTACGAAGGATCATAAATAAATTTTCTCATACCAATCTTTAGATAATACCCATTCAATGCTAGACTAAACTGCTATTATACTAAACTCCCTTAAGATTAATAGAACTTCTCCAGTTGAAAAGAAATTCAACACACAATCTATTCTTCAAAATTCTGGATAATCTCCTCATCTTGTGACTATCCTCTAATCCTATTAAATTCTGAATCACCGTTGGACTTCCTTTAAAGTCTCCACATTCTATGGGCCTATCCTGACTAATTGCAACAATGTCTCGCCTTAATACTCAAAGGATACGCTTGACGACACATAAGCCTTTCGGCAAATCGCATTCGAAATCACAATAACTTTTCCGGATAATATAAAATGACGCAATTAAAATCTTTTAATAGTTCCAACCATCTCTTAGGCTTATAGATCTCTCCCCCTCGAATAACTAAATTCTCCAAACTCATAGGATCGGTCACAATTCTCAAAAGGAAACTTCAAAAAGATAAGATTCTTACTTAGATAACGCAACACAATTGTAGTCACTCTTAAGTAAGGAATAAGAAAATTTCCGCTTTATCTAAGTTAACTTCCTCAAAGCATACGCTACCACTTTCACATTTCTCATAATTTTACAACCAATTCTTCCTTCTAATACGCACTTAAAATTCACAAAGTTCTCACATTCACTAGGTAAGGTAAGGATCGGATCTATAGTTAATCTTTTCTCCATTTCTACCAATATTATTCACTCTTATTACATCTTACACCATTGACGTCCTTCCGAGTTATCTAAACCAACGATTTTATAATTCTCGAGAATTCCTTAAAAATTCCTTTTGTAGCACTTTGCCAACCTCAAAGATTACGGACACAATCCTCGTAAGATCCATGGTAACTTCCAAGCTTAAAACTATAGAACCCCAAATTTTGAAAACTTCTCGAGCCAACTCACACTAGCTAACTTTGCATACAAGTACTTCTCACCAAGGATTATTAACCCTATCCTCCAATGATTTTCATGATCCTCTCGGAACTTTAATTAACAAAGAGACCCTCAATTCTAATTACCATAAAGCCATCAAAATAAGGCTTAAAAATTCTGCTTATCATACTTAGAATCAACACATACGATACCTTGATGAAAATACAATTATCATCTACTCACAACCAGCACGAAAATTTTCCGGAAAGACTTCTTATGCAAGTCTAACACCAACCAAATACCTTTTACACTTTTTAACCAACAATTTTCTGGCTTAAATGCATATATAACAAGAATACCATATAAAGGTTTATCTATATCAAATACTAATATAATCAAATTGGGTATAGAAAAGAAGACTCATTTCTTATGATAGTCTACCAACATAACAACTACTTAACCCTCCAGGTCAAGTATATCTCCTATTTACAAATTGGTAATCATACCAAATCAACTGGCAATACATACTCAGTCATGACCACATCACTATCGTGGTAAATCAAGGGAGGTTCGAGGTATCCTCTCATAAGAGCAGAATCCTCTAACAATAAAACAACATCTCAAACAATGTATGTCACATATAAGCAAAATGTGATGCCAAACATAAATGATATGCAACAGGATCTATAAAATATGACCCCTAATTCTGAGACAGGGAATATACCTCTAGTAACCTCTGAGGAAGCTATCTCTCCTAGGTTCGAAACATGTACTCGACCATAGACCTTCTCTTTCGGTTCTCCTTCGCTATCTCTTTTGGTACCACCTCTTTGACGTCCACCCGGCTGACCGCTGCTTGAAACTCGTCCCTGAAGAAACTTTGGACAATTCCTCCTAAAGTGTCCCATTTCTCCACACTTAATACATTTACCTTGCTTACTCCAACAATGATCTTCGGTATGCCCAATCTTCTTGCAAAATTTACACTTCATCCCATACTGTTTGGATTTTGGCCTAGATGAAGAAGCTACAACAAACTCTCCTCTCACACTTTCTGAAGTTAAAGTCCTTGGCTGTCCTCTACTGATTTTGGATCCTTGTCCTATACACTTTGGCTTGTTTCCAATCTCACTTCCGAATCTTCCACTATTTTCCTCAATGTCCTTCTCGACCTTATATGCCCTATCTATGGTCTCGATAATCGATGAAACTATCAATCCATAATTTCTTCCTAAACTCACTCCTCAAACCTCGTTACAAACTTCTACGAACCCTTTTCACTTCATGCGATACCAAATGAGGGCAACACTTAGCTAATTCCTCAAACCGGACCGAATGCGATTCACCGTCATGTTCCCTTGTTTTAGTCTTAAGAATTCAATCTCCTTCTTATCCCTTGTAACCATGGAAATGAAATAGTCCTCGAGCTGTTGAGTGAAATTATCCCAAGTACGGGGCGTATGATCCGCTCCCAACTTTCCTTCACAATCTGCCACCTTGATCAATTTGGACCTTCAAGTTTGAAAACGGCATACCTAACTCTCTCTTTGTTGGGACTTCCTATAACCTCGAAAATCCTATTCATTTCGCTAACCATTTTACGCCTTTAACGGATTCGGATCTCAGTAAAAGCTCGGTGGGTTCAATCCTCACAAATCTTTCTAATCCATCACTTTGGTATCCCTCGGGTTGATTCGGAACCGATCCTCTAGTCTCCATATTATGTACAAACATCACGAACAATTTTATCATCTCTTCATTTTGATTTCCACCTATACCCATATCTCCTTCATTTTCTAGAACCCTTCGCCGATCATCATTGCTTAGGCCATTAGAACGAACTCTGCATTAAACACTCGGCGTTAATTACCACACATTCCCCCTTAATTTAGACATCTACCCTTGACCTCTAAACTAAGCTTTGATACCAACTTGTGAGCACCCCAACCCGGGACCTAAGCGTATCCCGAGCTTGAGGAGCCCAACTAGGAAATCTCCTCTCTAAATTTTAAAAACTTTTATTTTCCTTTTAAAAGAAAACCCATTTTCAAATACCAAATTAAACCAACTAATAATATCACCACTCCACAACTTCCATAAACCATTAAATGATTTCTTACATCGAAACTCATACTTAACTTTGTTTTACAAAAGAGTTTATACACATCTTCTCAAAAGAGTTTTACTAAATAAATACACCCAGACAACCAACTTATACACTTAACCTGACAAGTCCCCAAAAGCAAAAGTCCACAATTTAACCCCAGCCTCACTGGTTCCAGTCACCTGTCTCAGCACAATCTAAAACAGTAAAAGGGAAGGGGTGAGAATAAATCTCAATGAGCTATTATGAATGCAGCAAGATGCCAAACAAGATGCAACACATAGCATGGTAGCACATAACATATTATAAAAGCGGTAAACACCTTACGTTACCTCATTTTACCTTTTTCCCGTCTGAACAATAAGTCGTACAACGTGGGAGTAAAACTCCACTCTTTGGTGAATTGCCTCCAGCACATTCACCTCTTATAGGACTCATACTCCAGAGATCCATATAAGAAAAGATACCTATAATAGAGTATCCAACAATAATATCGCTAAGCTGTAAAGCTTTAGGCTTAATACGGAAGCATTCCCCCGTACACCAATTGCAGCAGTGCAGCCAAAGCCTTTTGGGTCAATACGATCGTTAGCACCCTGACTCTGTGGGCGAGAGGGGACGGTCCCAGGTATGATGAACCTTCAATCATTTATAGAACAAATCCATAATTGATTGAATTCCATTATACCCCCGAATATCAACATGTTCAAGCACAATATAGATACTTGAAACATAATCCACAAAAAGGGATAATCATATAACAACATGGTAATGTATACTCATGAAATCAATACCATAGTGCAACAACCATTTAGTACACTATGCATCATAATATAACAACATGGTAATGTATACTCATGCTAATCAATACCATCAATGAATATAAATTCAAGTAAGGTAACCATATAACCAAATAATCCACACTTGGGATGCAATGTAACAACAAGTCAAATATTCCACACTTGGGATGCACATAACAGTATGTCTAATAGTCCATACTTAGAATCTTATGGTAACCATTTAATCAATAATTCCACAACTTGGAATAACAATGCCACAAGGTGATACATACCCATTACTAACTAGCTCAATAGTGAACCTATAGCTTCTATACTATTGCAACTACTCACCAAAGATATGGAGTAAGTAAGGCCACTATGTATCGTAAACCATTCCTACATTTTCATTATACAACCTCGAATAACCTTAATAAAAGTTCAAGATCTATTTCCCAAGTTGGAACTATTTTGGTGAAGTACTAATCAAACTTAACAATTATTTCCCGGACAATGATCCATATTACAAGGTCCCGATAGAGATTCAAATTAAATTATTAAGTTGTAGTCACAATGCTTAAGTAGCCCAAGTTCTACTTTAATCTAAGTTGAGAAGGGTTGATTAATATCCGAAAGTGATTAGGTTCCATTAATTTATAGTGGTTAGGATTCTCAATCCATCCTACAAGATCATTATACAATAAGACAAGGCCTCTATGAAGGTTCAAGCTCAATTTACTAAGTGGGAGTCACAATCTATAAGGGACCAAACAAGGTTGCTACACAAATTCTGGTTCAGATTCAAAGTTCAGTTTCCTGGGGTCTTGGGCGACCGCCCATACCTCTTGGGCGACCGCCCAAGAGGGTTTTTCAAGCAATATAGTTTCTGGACACATGGGCGGCCGCTCATGCCCCTTTGGGCGACCGCCCAAGTGCCTGGGCCAGAAATTCCTAAGTTTCCCTTTTTGTCTCTTACCATTTTTTCTTTCCTTTACCATACTTCTTATACTCATGAACACCAAGAATTTTCTAATTCAACAAGGTTATCATAAAATCATATAAACCCAAAATAAGTGATTCTAAATTATTTATCATTATAACCTTCACCCATTTCAAATCCTCTAGGTTATCTTCCAAGATCACAAACTTCATTCTATTCCATTTACTACCCATTCAACTCCTATAAAATTCCCAAAGCATGAACCCAACATCAAAGAACAAGGAGAACATTAAGGAGAGTATGAACAAGTAAGAGAAGGGAAATCATAACAACTCACCTTAGCTAGAACAAGATGAAATGAAGCTTTTCTAGGCTTGATCAATTCCTTGAGATGAACCACTCACAAAAGGACACTTGGATTTGGAAATGGTTGAGGAATGAACTTGGTATGAACTCTTGGAATGGGAGGCTTTCACCAAGCTTCCATGGAAAGTGAAGAGAAGAGAAAGAAGTAAGAGAAATGAGGAAGGAGGGGGAAAGAGTGTGGGAGTAGTAAGAGAGGGTATGGGGAGGTAAGGTGGGAGTTGACTATTGAGGCATTATTTGAGGGAATTAGGGAGAAGGGAATGGCCCCCTCAACTAAGGCTTTCACATTATAATTAGACACATCATTCTAATTATTTATCTACCCAATTTATCCTCCTCCCATTATTTATTTATTTGCTATTTATATATTTTCCTAGAACATTAATTTATTTTACTATCAAGTATCCTAACATATGAAATCAGTATATAAAAATGGACACATAATATTAACAATAATATTAAAAGCACACAATATGATATTTAAATTAGTGCCTAGGGTTAGGGTCGTTACATTCACTCCTCCTTAAAGAAAATTCGTCCCGAATTTTAAACTTGATTACCTTAATGATCCATAACAAGGGGTACTTTCCCAAACATTTCAATTTACCACTTTCAACTAGTTTCCTCAAGTCATGATTCTTATGTACATTATCAACACCCTAGAATTTAATCCCGGAATTGAAATCCTAATAACTCTCAACGTTTTCCCCCACATAATTCAAATTTGTCTAAACATCCTTAATTGCAGAATTCCACACGTACGAAGGATCATAAATAAATTTTTTCATACCAATCTTTAGATAATACCCATTCAATGCTAGACTAAACTGCTATTATACTAAACTCCCTTAAGATTAATAGAACTTCTCCAGTTGAAAAGAAATTCAACACACAATCTATTCTTCAAAATTCTGGATAATCTCCTCATCTTGTGACTATCCTCTAATCCTATTAAATTCTGAATCACCGTTGGACTTCCTTTAAAGTCTCCACATTCTATGGGCCTATCCTGACTAATTGCAACAATGTCTCGCCTTAATACTCAAGGATACGCTTGACGACACATAAGCCTTTCGGCAAATCGCATTCGAAATCACAATAACTTTTCCGGATAATATAAAATGACGCAATTAAAATCTTTTAATAGTTCCAACCATCTCTTAGGCTTATAGATCTCTCCCCCTCGAATAACTAAATTCTCCAAACTCATAGGATCGGTCACAATTCTCAAAAGGAAACTTCAAAAAGATAAGATTCTTACTTAGATAACGCAACACAATTGTAGTCACTCTTAAGTAAGGAATAAGAAAATTTCCGCTTTATCTAAGTTAACTTCCTCAAAGCATACGCTACCACTTTCACATTTCTCATAATTTTACAACCAATTCTTCCTTCTAATACGCACTTAAAATTCACAAAGTTCTCACATTCACTAGGTAAGGTAAGGATCGGATCTATAGTTAATCTTTTCTCCATTTCTACCAATATTATTCACTCTTATTACATCTTACACCATTGACGTCCTTCCGAGTTATCTAAACCAACGATTTTATAATTCTCGAGAATTCCTTAAAAATTCCTTTTGTAGCACTTTGCCAACCTCAAAGATTACGGACACAATCCTCGTAAGATCCATGGTAACTTCCAAGCTTAAAACTATAGAACCCCAAATTTTGAAAACTTCTCGAGCCAACTCACACTAGCTAACTTTGCATACAAGTACTTCTCACCAAGGATTATTAACCCTATCCTCCAATGATTTTCATGATCCTCTCGGAACTTTAATTAACAAAGAGACCCTCAATTCTAATTACCATAAAGCCATCAAAATAAGGCTTAAAAATTCTGCTTATCATACTTAGAATCAACACATACGATACCTTGATGAAAATACAATTATCATCTACTCACAACCAGCACGAAAATTTTCCGGAAAGACTTCTTATGCAAGTCTAACACCAACCAAATACCTTTTACACTTTTTAACCAACAATTTTCTGGCTTAAACGCATATATAACAAGAATACCATATAAAGGTTTATCTATATCAAATACCAATATAATCAAATTGGGTATAGAAAAGAAGACTCATTTCTTATGATAGTCTACCAACATAACAACTACTTAACCCTCCAGGTCAAGTATATCTCCTATTTACAAATTGGTAATCATACCAAATCAACTGGCAATACATACTCAGTCATGACCACATCACTATCGTGGTAAATCAAGGGAGGTTCGAGGTATCCTCTCATAAGAGCAGAATCCTCTAACAATAAAACAACATCTCAAACAATGTATGTCACATATAAGCAAAATGTGATGCCAAACATAAATGATATGCAACAGGATCTATAAAATATGACCCCTAATTCTGAGACAGGGAATATACCTCTAGTAACCTCTGAGGAAGCTATCTCTCCTAGGTTCGAAACATGTACTCGACCATAGACCTTCTCTTTCGGTTCTCCTTCGCTATCTCTTTTGGTACCACCTCTTTGACGTCCACCCGGCTGACCGCTGCTTGAAACTCGTCCCTGAAGAAACTTTGGACAATTCCTCCTAAAGTGTCCCATTTCTCCACACTTAATACATTTACCTTGCTTACTCCAACAATGATCTTCGGTATGCCCAATCTTCTTGCAAAATTTACACTTCATCCCATACTGTTTGGATTTTGGCCTAGATGAAGAAGCTACAACAAACTCTCCTCTCACACTTCCTGAAGTTAAAGTCCTTGGCTGTCCTCTACTGATTTTGGATCCTTGTCCTATACACTTTGGCTTGTTTCCAATCTCACTTCCGGATCTTCCACTATTTTCCTCAATGTCCTTCTCGACCTTATATGCCCTATCTATGACTGTCTGATAATCGATGAAACTATCAATCCATAATTTCTTCCTAAACTCACTCCTCAAACCTGTTACAAACTTCTGAACCCTTTTCACTTCATGCGATACCAAATGAGGGCAACACTTAGCTAATTCCTCAAACCGGACCGAATACTGATTCACCGTCATGTTCCCTTGTTTTAGTCTTAAGAATTCAATCTCCTTCTTATCCCTTGTAACCATGGAAATGAAATAGTCCTCGAACTGTTGAGTGAAATTATCCCAAGTCTGGGGCGTATGATCCCGCTCCCAACTTTCCTTCACAATCTGCCACCACTGATCAGCTGGACCTTCAAGTTTGAAAACGGCATACCTAACTCTCTCTTTGTTGGGACTTCCTATAACCTCGAAAATCCTATTCATTTCTGCTAACCATTTTTCTGCCTTTAACGGATTCGGATCTCCGTAAAAGCTCGGTGGGTTCATCCTCACAAATCTTTCTAATCCATCACTTTGGTATCCCTCAGGTTGATTCGGAACCGATCCTCTAGTCTCCATATTATGTACAAACATCCTGAACAATTTTATCATCTCTTCATTTTGATTTCCACCTATACCCATATCTCCTTCATTTTCTAGAACCCTTCGCCGATCATCATTGCTTCCGGCCATTAGAACGAACTCCTGCATTAAACACTCGGCGTTAATTACCACACATTCCCCCTTAATTTAGACATCTACCCTTGACCTCTAAACTAAGCTTTGATACCAACTGTGAGCACCCCAACCCGGGACCTAAGCGTATCCCGAGCTTGAGGAGCCCAACTAGGAAATCTCCTCTCTAAATTTTAAAAACTTTTATTTTACCTTTAAAAGAAAACCCATTTTCAAATACCAAATTAAACCAACTAATAATATCACCACTCCACAACTTCCATAAACCATTAAATGATTTCTTACATCGAAACTCATACTTAACTTTGTTTTACAAAAGAGTTTATACACATCTTCTCAAAAGAGTTTTACTAAATAAATACACCCAGACAACCAACTTATACACTTAACCTGACAAGTCCCCAAAAGCAAAAGTCCACAATTTAACCCCAGCCTCACTGGTTCCAGCCAATTGTCTCAGACAATCTAAAACATTAAAAGGGAAGGGGTGAGAATAAATCTCAATGAGCTATTATGAATGCAAAGAAGATGCCAAACAAGATGCAACACATAGCATGGTAGCACATAACATATTATAAAAGCGGTAAACACCTTACGTTACCTCATTTTACCTTTTTCCCGTCTCGAACAATAAGTCGTACAACGTGGGAGTAAAACTCCACTCTTTGGTGAATTGCCTCCAAAGCACATTCACCTCTTATAGGACTCATACTCCAGAGATCCATATAAGAAAAGATACCTATAATAGAGTATCCAACAATAATATCGCTAATCGTAAAGCTTTAGGCTTAATACGTAAGCATTCCCCCGTACACCAATTGCAACAGTGCGTAAAGCCTTTTGGGTCAATACGATCGTTAGCACACCCACTCTGTGGCCACGTAGGGACGGTCCTGTATGATGAACCTTCAATCACTTATAGAACAAATCCATAATTGATTGAATTCCATTATACCCCGAATATCAACATGTTCAAGCACAATATAGATACTTGAAACATAATCCACAAAAAGGGATAATCATATAACAACATGGTAATGTATACTCATGAAATCAATACCATAGTGCAACAACCATTTAGTACACTATGCATCATAATATAACAACATGGTAATGTATACTCATGCTAATCAATACCATCAATGAATATAAATTCAAGTAAGGTAACCATATAACCAAATAATCCACACTTGGGATGCAATGTAACAACAAGTCAAATATTCCACACTTGGGATGCACATAACGGATGTCTAATAGTCCATACTTAGAATCTTATGGTAACCATTTAATCAATAATTCCACAACTTGGAATAACAATGCCACAAGGTGATACATACCCATTACTAACTAGCTCAATAGTGAACCTATAGCTTCTATACTATTGCAACTACTCACCAAAGATATGGAGTAAGTAAGGCCACTATGTATCGTAAACCATTCCTACATTTTCATTATACAACCTCGAATAACCTTAATAAAAGTTCAAGATCTATTTCCCAAGTTGGAACTATTTTGGTGAAGTACTAATCAAACTTAACAATTATTTCCTGACAATGATCCATATTACAAGGTCCCGATAGAGATTCAAATTAAATTATTAAGTTGTAGTCACAATGCTTAAGTAGCCCAAGTTCTACTTTAATCTAAGTTGAGAAGGGTTGATTAATATCCGAAAGTGATTAGGTTCCATTAATTTATAGTGGTTAGGATTCTCAATCCATCCTACAAGATCATTATACAATAAGACAAGGCCTCTATGAAGGTTCAAGCTCAATTTACTAAGTGGGAGTCACAATCTATACGGGACCAAACAAGGTTGCTACACAAATTCTGGTTCAGATTCAAAGTTCGGTTTCTGGGGTCTTGGGCGATCGCCCATACCTCTTGGGCGACCGCCCAAGAGGGTTTTTCAAGCAATATAGTTTACGGACACATGGGCGGCCGCTCATGCCCCTTTGGGGCGACCGCCCAAGTGCCTGGGCCAGAAATTCCTAAGTTTCCCTTTTTGTCTCTTACCATTTTTTCTTTCCTTTACCATACTTCTTATACTCATGAACACCAAGAATTTTCTAATTCAACAAGGTTATCATAAAATCATATAAACCCAAAATAAGTGATTCTAAATTATTTATCATTATAACCTTCACCCATTTCAAATCCTCTAGGTTATCTTCCAAGATCACAAACTTCATTCTATTCCATTTACTACCCATTCAACTCCTATAAAATTCCCAAAGCATGAACCCAACATCAAAGAACAAGGAGAACATTAAGGAGAGTATGAACAAGTAAGAGAAGGGAAATCATAACAACTCACCTTAGCTAGAACAAGATGAAATGAAGCTTTTCTAGGCTTGATCAATTCCTTGAGATGAACCACTCACAAAAGGACACTTGGATTTGGAAATGGTTGAGGAATGAACTTGGTATGAACTCTTGGAATGGGAGGCTTTCACCAAGCTTCCATGGAAAGTGAAGAGAAGAGAAAGAAGTAAGAGAAATGAGGAAGGAGGGGGAAAGAGTGTGGGAGTAGTAAGAGAGGGTATGGGGAGGTAAGGTGGGAGTTGACTATTGAGGCATTATTTGAGGGAATTAGGGAGAAGGGAATGGCCCCCCTCAACTAAGGCTTTCACATAATAATTAGACACATCATTCTAATTATTTATCTACCCAATTTATCCTCCTCCCATTATTTATTTATTTGCTATTTTTATATTTTTTCTAGAACATTAATTTATTTTACTATCAAGTATCCTAACATATGAAATCAGTATATAAAAATGGACACATAATATTAACAATAATATTAAAAGCACACAATATGATATTTAAATTAGTGCCTAGGGTTAGGGTCGTTACATTCACTCCTCCTTAAAGAAAATTCGTCCCGAATTTTAAACTTGATTACCTTAATGATCCATAACAAGGGGTACTTTCCCAAACATTTCAATTTACCACTTTCAACTAGTTTCCTCAAGTCATGATTCTTATGTACATTATCAACACCCTAGAATTTAATCCCGAATTGAAATCCTAATAACTCTCAACGTTTTCCCCACATAATTCAAATTTGTCTAAACATCCTTAATTGCAGAATTCCACACGTACGAAGGATCATAAATAAATTTTTTCATACCAATCTTTAGATAATACCCATTCAATGCTAGACTAAACTGCTATTATACTAAACTCCCTTAAGATTAATAGAACTTCTCCAGTTGAAAAGAAATTCAACACACAATCTATTCTTCAAAATTGGATAATCTCCTCATCTTGTGACTATCCTCTAATCCTATTAAATTCTGAATCACCGTTGGACTTCCTTTAAAGTCTCCACATTCTATGGGCCTATCCTGACTAATTGCAACAATGTCTCGCCTTAATACTCAAGGATACGCTTGACGACACATAAGCCTTTCGGCAAATCGCATTCGAAATCACAATAACTTTTCCGGATAATATAAAATGACGCAATTAAAATCTTTTAATAGTTCCAACCATCTCTTAGGCTTATAGATCTCTCCCCTCGAATAACTAAATTCTCCAAACTCATAGGATCGGTCACAATTCTCAAAAGGAAACTTCAAAAAGATAAGATTCTTACTTAGATAACGCAACACAATTGTAGTCACTCTTAAGTAAGGAATAAGAAAATTTCCGCTTTATCTAAGTTAACTTCCTCAAAGCATACGCTACCACTTTCACATTTCTCATAATTTTACAACCAATTCTTCCTTCTAATACGCACTTAAAATTCACAAAGTTCTCACATTCACTAGGTAAGGTAAGGATCGGATCTATAGTTAATCTTTTCTCCATTTCTACCAATATTATTCACTCTTATTACATCTTACACCATTGACGTCCTTCCGAGTTATCTAAACCAACGATTTTATAATTCTCGAGAATTCCTTAAAAATTCCTTTTGTAGCACTTTGCCAACCTCAAAGATTACGGACACAATCCTCGTAAGATCCATGGTAACTTCCAAGCTTAAAACTATAGAACCCCAAATTTTGAAAACTTCTCGAGCCAACTCACACTAGCTAACTTTGCATACAAGTACTTCTCACCAAGGATTATTAACCCTATCCTCCAATGATTTTCATGATCCTCTCTGAACTTTAATTAACAAAGAGACCCTCAATTCTAATTACCATAAAGCCATCAAAATAAGGCTTAAAAATTCTGCTTATCATACTTAGAATCAACACATACGATACCTTGATGAAAATACAATTATCATCTACTCACAACCAAAGACGAAAATTTTCCTGAAAGACTTCTTATGCAAGTCTAACACCAACCAAATACCTTTTACACTTTTTAACCAACAATTTTCTGGCTTAAACGCATATATAACAAGAATACCATATAAAGGTTTATCTATATCAAATACTAATATAATCAAATTGGGTATAGAAAAGAAGACTCATTTCTTATGATAGTCTACCAACATAACAACTACTTAACCCTCCAGGTCAAGTATATCTCCTATTTACAAATTGGTAATCATACCAAATCAGCGGCAATACATACTCATTCATGACCACATCACTATCGTGGTAAATCAAGGAGGTTCGAGGTATCCTCTCATAAGAGCGTAATCCTCTAACAATAAAACAACATCTCAAACAATGTATGTCACATATAAGCAAAATGTGATGCCAAACATAAATGATATGCAACAGGATCTATAAAATATGACCCCTAACTCGAGACAGGAATATACCTCTAGTAACCTCTAAGGAAGCTATCTCTCCTAGGTTCGAAACATGTACTCGACCATAGACCTTCTCTTTCGGTTCTCCTTCGCTATCTCTTTTGGTACCACCTCTTTGACGTCCACCCGCCGACCGCCGCTTGAAACTCGTCCCCGAAGAAACTTTGGACAATTCCTCCTAAAGTGTCCCATTTCTCCACACTTAATACATTTACCTTGCTTACTCCAACAATGATCTTCGGTATGCCCAATCTTCTTGCAAAATTTACACTTCATCCCATACCTGTTTGGATTTTGGCCTAGATGAAGAAGCTACAACAAACTCTCCTCTCACACTTCCCGAAGTTAAAGTCCTTGGCTGTCCTCTACCGATTTTGGATCCTTGTCCTATACACTTTGGCTTGTTTCCAATCTCACTTCCGAATCTTCCACTATTTTCCTCAATGTCCTTCTCGACCTTATATGCCCTATCTATGACTGTCGATAATCGATGAAACTATCAATCCATAATTTCTTCCTAAACTCACTCCTCAAACTGTTACAAACTTCGAACCCTTTTCACTTCATGCGATACCAAATGAGGGCAACACTTAGCTAATTCCTCAAACCGGACCGAATGCGATTCACCGTCATGTTCCCTTGTTTTAGTCTTAAGAATTCAATCTCCTTCTTATCCCTTGTAACCATGGAAATGAAATAGTCCTCGAACTGTTGAGTGAAATTATCCCAAGTCCTGGCGTATGATCCCGCTCCCAACTTTCCTTCACAATCCGCCACCACCGATCACCGGACCTTCAAGTTTGAAAACGGCATACCTAACTCTCTCTTTGTTGGGACTTCCTATAACCTCGAAAATCCTATTCATTTCTGCTAACCATTTTTCTGCCTTTAACGGATTCGGATCTCCGTAAAAGCTCGGTGGGTTCATCCTCACAAATCTTTCTAATCCATCACTTTGGTATCCCTCAGGTTGATTCGGAACCGATCCTCTAGTCTCCATATTATGTACAAACATCCTGAACAATTTTATCATCTCTTCATTTTGATTTCCACCTATACCCATATCTCCTTCATTTTCTAGAACCCTTCGCCGATCATCATTGCTTCCGGCCATTAGAACGAACTCCTGCATTAAACACTCGGCGTTAATTACCACACATTCCCCCTTAATTTAGACATCTACCCTTGACCTCTAAACTAAGCTTTGATACCAACTGTGAGCACCCCAACCCGGGACCTAAGCGTATCCCGAGCTTGAGGAGCCCAACTAGGAAATCTCCTCTCTAAATTTTAAAAACTTTTATTTTCCCTTTAAAAGAAAACCCATTTTCAAATACCAAATTAAACCAACTAATAATATCACCACTCCACAACTTCCATAAACCATTAAATGATTTCTTACATCGAAACTCATACTTAACTTTGTTTTACAAAAGAGTTTATACACATCTTCTCAAAAGAGTTTTACTAATTAAATACACCTGACAACCAACTTATACACTTAACCCGACAAGTCCCCAAAAGCAAAAGTCCACAATTTAACCCCGCCTCACCGGGTTCCAGCCACTGTCTCAAGACAATCTAAAACAGTAAAAGGGAAGGGGTGAGAATAAATCTCAATGAGCTATTATGAATGCAGCAAGATGCCAAACAAGATGCAACACATAGCATGGTAGCACATAACACATTATAAAAGCGGTAAACACCTTACGTTACCTCATTTTACCTTTTTCCCGTCTGAACAATAAGTCGTACAACGTGGGAGTAAAACTCCACTCTTTGGTGAATTGCCTCCAGCACATTCACCTCTTATAGGACTCATACTCCAGAGATCCATATAAGAAAAGATACCTATAATAGAGTATCCAACAATAATATCGCTAACTGTAAAGCTTTAGGCTTAATACAGAAGCATTCCCCCCGTACACCAATTGCAACAGGTCTGTAAAGCCTTTTGGGTCAATACAGTCGTTAGCACACCCACTCTGTGGCCACAGAGGGGACGGTCCCAGGTATGATGAACCTTCAATCACTTATAGAACAAATCCATAATTGATTGAATTCCATTATACCCCCGAATATCAACATGTTCAAGCACAATATAGATACTTGAAACATAATCCACAAAAAGGGATAATCATATAACAACATGGTAATGTATACTCATGAAATCAATACCATAGTGCAACAACCATTTAGTACACTATGCATCATAATATAACAACATGGTAATGTATACTCATGCTAATCAATACCATCAATGAATATAAATTCAAGTAAGGTAACCATATAACCAAATAATCCACACTTGGGATGCAATGTAACAACAAGTCAAATATTCCACACTTGGGATGCACATAACAGTATGTCTAATAGTCCATACTTAGAATCTTATGGTAACCATTTAATCAATAATTCCACAACTTGGAATAACAATGCCACAAGGTGATACATACCCATTACTAACTAGCTCAATAGTGAACCTATAGCTTCTATACTATTGCAACTACTCACCAAAGATATGGAGTAAGTAAGGCCACTATGTATCGTAAACCATTCCTACATTTTCATTATACAACCTCGAATAACCTTAATAAAAGTTCAAGATCTATTTCCCAAGTTGGAACTATTTTGGTGAAGTACTAATCAAACTTAACAATTATTTCCTGACAATGATCCATATTACAAGGTCCCGATAGAGATTCAAATTAAATTATTAAGTTGTAGTCACAATGCTTAAGTAGCCCAAGTTCTACTTTAATCTAAGTTGAGAAGGGTTGATTAATATCCGAAAGTGATTAGGTTCCATTAATTTATAGTGGTTAGGATTCTCAATCCATCCTACAAGATCATTATACAATAAGACAAGGCCTCTATGAAGGTTCAAGCTCAATTTACTAAGTGGGAGTCACAATCTATACGGGACCAAACAAGGTTGCTACACAAATTCTGGTTCGATTCAAAGTTCGCTTCGGGGTCTTGGGCGACCGCCCATACCTCTTGGGCGACCGCCCAAGAGGGTTTTTCAAGCAATATAGTTTCTGGACACATGGGCGGCCGCGCATGCCCCTGGGGGCGACCGCCCAAGTGCCCGGGCCGTAAATTCCTAAGTTTCCCTTTTTGTCTCTTACCATTTTTTCTTTCCTTTACCATACTTCTTATACTCATGAACACCAAGAATTTTCTAATTCAACAAGGTTATCATAAAATCATATAAACCCAAAATAAGTGATTCTAAATTATTTATCATTATAACCTTCACCCATTTCAAATCCTCTAGGTTATCTTCCAAGATCACAAACTTCATTCTATTCCATTTACTACCCATTCAACTCCTATAAAATTCCCAAAGCATGAACCCAACATCAAAGAACAAGGAGAACATTAAGGAGAGTATGAACAAGTAAGAGAAGGGAAATCATAACAACTCACCTTAGCTAGAACAAGATGAAATGAAGCTTTTCTAGGCTTGATCAATTCCTTGAGATGAACCACTCACAAAAGGACACTTGGATTTGGAAATGGTTGAGGAATGAACTTGGTATGAACTCTTGGAATGGGAGGCTTTCACCAAGCTTCCATGGAAAGTGAAGAGAAGAGAAAGAAGTAAGAGAAATGAGGAAGGAGGGGGAAAGAGTGTGGGAGTAGTAAGAGAGGGTATGGGGAGGTAAGGTGGGAGTTGACTATTGAGGCATTATTTGAGGGAATTAGGGAGAAGGGAATGGCCCCCCCTCAACTAAGGCTTTCACATAATAATTAGACACATCATTCTAATTATTTATCTACCCAATTTATCCTCCTCCCATTATTTATTTATTTGCTATTTTTATATTTTTTCTAGAACATTAATTTATTTTACTATCAAGTATCCTAACATATGAAATCAGTATATAAAAATGGACACATAATATTAACAATAATATTAAAAGCACACAATATGATATTTAAATTAGTGTCTAGGGTTAGGGTCGTTACAGGTGCATAGTCAGCTAGTTCCATTTCCTCTTCCTCCTCCTCCTCCTCTTCTAGGTCTTCCTCTTCCTCTTCCTCACTTACTTCTTCTTCTTGTTCTCCTTCCTCTTCCTCTTCCTCTTCTTCTGACTCATCATTGACTTTTATAGGCTGATATTTCGACCCCTCTTCGGTAATTTCCTCAATTTGCTTCTCAAGCATCACCACTTGCTCCACCAGTTCATTTCTTTGGGCCCTTAAGAGGTCACGCTCCTGGCATACTAGAGCATATAACTCATTAGAGACAAAAGGAAATTCTGGAACATCCATTCCAGGCTCCAAATTCATTAGAGGCTCAAGACTGTATTCAACTTCAGGAAATATCGGTTCTCCAAGAAGAGGTCCCGACAATATAGGATCGGGAACAACAGGTTCAGGAGGTACGGGATCTGAATCAACTTCTGGCTCGGGTACCAAAGGTTCGTGATTAACTTCCTCTACTTCAGGGATCACTGGTTCCGGGTCAACAATAGGTTCAACAATATGCTCGGGGTTATTTACTATAATCTCACCATCAGCTTCGGACCCCGAATCATTAGTAGCAATACTACGATGAGCACTATGATGAGCACTGGACTTCCTAGCTGTTTTGATTAATCGTGCCATACCTGCAAACACCAATTTCTATAAGTCCACAATAATTATTTCCTACCGTTTTAGTGTCTCACCTAAGTTCTAAGACCTCAGGACCTAAAACCAAAGCTTTGATACCATTCTGTAACGACCCAAATCTCGGTCCCCTATTTGTGGGTCCCAACCTTGAGTCCGTTACTCTTACCAATACAATACATAATTAATTCAGCCTGAATATATCAAAATTATTCTCTGATCATTATTGCAACCCAAACGGGCTAGGGTTCAATCTAAACTGACATACTTACAATTTAAACTCAAAAGTCTTACATCATTATTCAATGTCTAGAAAACATAAAATTTAAAAGATGAAAATTCCCAAATCACCCTCCATCTAGTGCTTACCTGAAAGAAACAGAGAATACGAAAAGGTGAGCAAACAATGCCCAGTAAGTTCATATACGGACCCCTCCGAATACTAAGAAGAGGTGACCACAAAATAAACAATCTTTTTCAACGAGGAAATAGCAATGAGAACTATGACATCCAATATTTATTCCAAAAGAACCAAAACGGAACAATTAACAATAGGATTCAATCATTATCAAACGAATATTTTAACAGAGCCATGATCACATAAGCGGTCAATCGACCTTATCAAACCAAAAGCCCACAAGGAGCACAAATACAAAACAGTGATTCCGGAACACCCCACTGCTAATCCTCAGCAGTGAACAAAAATGCCTAAAAGGCCAATTTACAATTATACCCCATTAACATGGGTTGTTTAGCTTAGTGATCATGTGAAGAGTTTCCAATTCATTTTGAGATATGCAAATAACAATACTTCATGTACAAAAATATTAACATGAAGTCACAAAAGTTGGAGATATTAAAATATTTGACTTTTATCAAAAGACGTTGTTCGACGGAGTCAAAGCAAGTATCAACCCAAGGTTGACTTTTTAATATTTTCAAGGACGGACATATTCAATAAAATTCATGGAAACCTACGAATGAAAATGAGACATCAATTACCTAATTAGAGGTATAATTCCTTACCTTAGCTGTACTCGACAATTAGTCCGACACGCTTAATCACCTTTGCCAAAATCTAACATTGAACATAAATAAAATAATACCGTATCAGCATTTTAACTTGGATGAATATAACTCAAATGATTTTCTCTTTTCAACCGAGGTGTCCCTTCACGTCAACTTCCTAGGCCTACTTAGAAAAAAGGGACATCACCCTAGTTATTTAATCCCAAAACAAATCAAAACAATAGAATGAACTTACCTTTTCTTCTTTCTTTCTTTCTTTCCAATGCACAGCAACTTGTCAACTTTTTACTCTTTCATTATTTGTGAACTAAAACTCATTTGATATATATATACTCCCTCTATTCAAGAAACGGCTGACCCTAGGCATTCCCTTTTAATTACTTTTAATTACTACGCAATTAACGGTTGTCCCATACTCTCCTCACATTATTACACCCATTATTTCCCACCCTAATGATGATTTTAATTATACATTAATTTTCTTACTTAATGCTCATTATTTACTTATTATTATTTATTTTCAGTTGTTTTATTTTATTATCACTTATTTTTATTATTATTATTTCTGGCTCACTATTTAAATTTTATTTATTTATTTATTTATTAATATGATTATTATTATTTCTGGATATTACAATATTATACTCAATAAATATTTTATGTGTTCAACTAAATTTCAATGATTTAATATTCAAATACATAAAGTGGCCGAATTTTTTCTCAAATAATTCATCTTTAAAAGGATAAATTATAAAATAGGGCCTAAAATACACGAAGAGCTACCAATATAAGGCCTGACTTTTATATTTTGGCAATTTAGGGTCTACGTGTCATTTTTTTCTCAGTTAATGACTTTTTGACGAAATTCGTTAAAAAAAGTAAGTTAAATTACATATAACTTGTACGTGATTAACAAATTGAATTAATTTTATATGGATAGTTGTTTTAAATGGTTATAGTAAGTTTATGAAAATGAAAAGCGTGTGAATAAAAACAAAACATTTTCTGTCTAATAACCCAACTCTATTTTTTACTTTGAAAAATATAATAACTCATCCCAATTTTTATTCCCAAAGCCAATCATATCTAACCTCACCCTTCATCTTCTCCACCAGTCCACCCCCACCGCCCATAGCCGCCCTGCCCCATCCAACCTTTTCCGCCACCAATATCCCTCCTAAATTATATAGCCCTTCACGTCTACTCTACTAAATCACATCTCTCTATCTATCTTGATCAATCCTTCTCTTTCTAATAACTCAACCCTAACCCATAATCCACCTTCGAAATCAAATCCTTTTTACGTATTTTCGTGGTTATGTGTTTGTGATCTTGCGTGTATGTACGTGTTTTTTTTTTAATTGGGTTGAAAATACTTGTCCAAAAAAAAATGACGGTTTGGAGGTGTATTTTATATTGCTTATAGATTTAGTGGGGTGGAGGGTATTAAGAGCTCGAATCTGGAAAAAGGAGAACGTGGTAGCTGATCGGAGAGTAGTAGTTCTTGTATAGAGTGTGAGGAAAAGGGTGATGGTGATGGTGGTTGCGGATGTATGGTGGTGGTGGCAAATGGATGGCTGGAAAAAGGAAGAAGGATTGAAGGGGGGGGGGTTTAGGGTATTAGGGGTAAAATGAAATATTATTTTTGTAAATAGTTTTTGATTTAATTCTTATATAAAATAATTTTTTAGTAATAATAAATATTTTTTGTAGAAAAAGTAATTGAAAATAATTATCAATATTGAAGAATATAAAATTGTTTTACCCTTTAAATTTAAAAATTTCATTTAACCCCTTTAAAGCAACAATCCATATAAAATTAATCCAATTTATTGATCACGTTCAAGTCACATGTAATTAAACCGACTTTATTAACGAATTTTGTCATAAATCCCTTAGATGAGTAAAAGAATATTACGTTAGGCTCTAAATTGACAAAATTGAAAAGTAAGACCCCAATTTAGTAACTCCCAGTGGACTTTACGCCCTATTTTGTATTTTCTTTTCCTTTTTAAAACAATATTTTTCTAAAATGACAACTCTATCAAACTATTTTCAAGAATGAGAATTTTTTGAAACTTGCTAGTGAATGTAGCAAGTTTATAATTTATTTTGTTTAAAGTCACAACTTGTAGTAGCATGTTTGTTATTAATTGTATTTGTTACTTACTATACCACATAAATTGGAAAATGTTATTAATCGAACTAAACTCGTTTATAGAAGTAACGAGTTTAGTTATAATTAGATAATTACAATTGTAATCAATTGAAGATAGAATTAAACTCGCCACTTGAGTAGCGAGTTTAAGCGAGATTTTGCAGATAAGGTTATAGTTTGGGTGTAGATTGTGTTTCACAGACCACAAAAATTGTTGAGAATAGAGAAAAATAGATGTGAAAAAAACTCAATTTTCAAATCTTTTAACTTCTTTATTGGTTAAGACCAAAAATCAAGGTATATCAAAATCATCTCAATCATTGTATATACTTGTGATTATTTATATAGTTTTAGTTTTTGGTAAATTATACATAAGAATGTTAAAATTAGGGTTTTGAAGATTTTAACACTCTGATTTATTAATGTAGGGTTAAAGATAAATGGGGTTACACTTATTTTCATGTGCTATTGGGGAGTTCATGATGAATATTCATTTGATGGTTCTCATTTTCAGAAAGGTACAAAATGTGATATTCAGGCTCATTATAGATGGAGATACAATCAATTAATTGATGATTTATATAAAGCAATGGGTATAGATCGGAAACAATATGAGATGTAAGTTATTTGTAGATATCCTCATTAATTTGATAGCGGGATTGGTGATTAATTTTTATTCCGTATTCAAGAAGATGTGTGTACGCATATAATGTTCGATGTTTCGGATCAATTTGGTGTGATGGGTAATTTGCAGTTGTATTTGGTTATCAAATTGATAAAAATCAAAGTTATGAAAAGTTTGAAACACGTATTACAGGGACATTTTATGTGAATTCACCAATTGTCTACCGTGATACAGGAGTTGGTCTAAGTACACAAACTATTGCATCAACCCAAACATCATATTATGATAGTGGGGCATGCCCAAATGATCTTGGTGATGATGAGAATTCGGAAAGTAATATAGGTTATGAGGAAGAAGAAGACACAGATGTAGATGCATTACTAAATGATGAATATCAAGAGTGTAGTAGTGATTCTGATATAGATTTTGGGGAGGGTGATGATGGCCCGATTGATGATTTTGTGGAAATCTATTTGGTTCATTATGAAGCGTCGGAAAATCGGAGGTATCAGAGAGAATATTATCTTTTTACAGTGATATTGGTTGAGCAAAAGAATGCTTGATTGATTCCAATAATCAACCCAGTTTTCCAGTTTGGGATCCAAAGAAAGACGAAATTGCTAAAGGGATACGTTTTTCTAACAAGAGCAAGACGCAATTTGAAATAAAGAGGTACCACATTAATTCCAATTAGCGGTTTAGGGTAATAAAGAGCACAACTCATACCTGGGCAATAGGATGTCTACTGAAAAAGTTCTCATGCAATATTTATATTTGTGTTAGACAGAAGAAGCTTGGCTATTAGGAAGTAACCAATTACAAGAGTCCTCATTGTTGCTTGTTTTCTGGAGAAAATCAAGATCACCCCAACCTATATGCGAAGTTTATTAGTCGGCAAGTAGTTAGTCATATTAAGAAGGATTCAGATGTGAAGGCTGGGGTTATTATTGCACATATAAATGAAATGTATGACAAGACAGTTACGTATAAGAAGATATTGTGTGGAAAACAGAAGGGCATTGAAGAAGTATTTGGAGATTGGGATTAATATTATATAAGGTTGTCTCGCGTCCTAGCAGCCATCCAAAAATACAACCAAGGAACAATTGTTGAGTATGCTCATCCTCCTCCTCATGGTGAATTTCACATGTTTGAACGTGTGTTCTGGGCATTTGGGCCTTGTATTGAAGCTTTCTCTCATTGTCAGCATGTCATTTTTGTTGATGGTACATTCCTCTTTGGTAGATATAAATGGGTAATGCTGATTGCAATGGGTATTGATGCCTAAAATAGTATACTTCCTCTATTGTTTGATGTTGTTGAAAAAGAGGATAGGGTGAATTGGCGCTGATTCATATATCTTGTTTGCATACATATTATCAAGAGTCGTGAGATATGCTTGTTATATGACCACCATCACGGCATTCTTAAGACTATAGCGGAAGATACATGGTGTCCACATGTCCATCATCGATATTGATTGAGATATATGCGAGCAAAGTTCTTGAACAAGCATAAAACGGCTGATCTGAATCATCTGTTTTGGAGAGCTAATAAATCAAGTCAAGATAGGAAATTGAAATATACCTTCAAGAATACTCCCTCCGTCCCATAGAAATATAGACTTTTGCCAATGCACGGGAATTAAGGAGGAAGTATTATATTGAAAGTGTTGTGAGTGTGAAAATAAAATAGGAGAGAGAATGAGTGAAGAGAATAGTAAATTATAATGGTGATGTGAGTATTAAAATAATGTAGGAGAGAGAATGAGTGGAGGGAATAGTAAAGATTCCTTTCCATTTTAGGAAAGTTATATATTATTGTGGGACGCCCAAAAAGAAAATTTTATAGATTATCGTGGGACGGAGGGAGTATATGTTTAATTAACCCATTTGAATCCATAAATTATATATAAAATACAATAAATAATAGGTTATTTGAAATCAAAATCAAAACCAGCATCATAATGTACGTAAAATGGGATAACCATACTTGCAAAACAATAAGAAATCCACTGCACTAACTCGTAGAGGGGAAAGTCGCACTACAAAGTTCCCAATATAAAAAGGCAAACAAGCACTACCCTAGATATACATCCTTATCCTCGGAATATCTCTAAGCAATGAGAGATAATACAACTTTACACGCATATGCCTATCAAGTAAGTCCTTGAGGGAATCGTGGGAGGTTAGAAAACTAAGAAAACTGGGCGAAATCCACTTAAGCTTCAAATTACTCCCATTAATCTCTTCGAGAGGTGGGACAATGCCTAAAAGCTCCTCATATAATCTCCACCGATCTGGAACCCCGGGATGTGAGTATCAGTAACAACATCCCTATCAATCGACAACCCGAAATCATGTCGATATCATGTTAGGTGATAGTCATCTCACCGACCGAGAGGTGCAATGAATGAGTATTCGGACGTCATCGCTCAATCAATGCCTTAAGCAAACCGCAATCGTACTGAATCCTCTCTATACGATGAACCTTCAAAACCCAGTCACTGCTAATCTCTGATGGATGATAGGAGCCAAGGCTAGAGCCGTCAATACGGGATAACGGGACCGGACGGGACGGCACTATATTGTCCCGCGACTAATTTGGGATGGGACGGGACGGGATGAATCTTCGCGGGACTAAAATATTCCATCCCGTCCCAAATCTATTGCGGGATGCGGGACAAGGCGGGACAATGCGGGACAAGAAGACTTTAAATACTTCAACATGTTTGTGTTAGACTAGCTCAAGGTTAAGTATACAATATATGTGGCCAAACAATTAGCTAGGCCGGATGGAATTATATAATCAAAATATATTAAGACTGACCTGGCATTGATGAATTTTAAAAGTGAATGCAAATTGGGTTGGAGGTTGGTATAGGTTTCACTTCATGTTTCAAAACATAGGTACAAGTAGAGTAGTCAATACGGGATAACGGGACGGGACGGCACTATATTGTCCCGCGACAAATACGGGACGGGAGAGGACGAATTTTTGCGGGCCTAAATTTCTAGTCCCATCCCGTCCCATTTGTATGGCGGGATGGGACCGTCCCAAATTGACGGCTCTAGCCAAGACCGTCAGTAAGGTCGCACCACGCTAAAATGACATCGGACTCTCAACCACATGTACTGCTCAAATATATCGAGCTCGATGGTTGGCATGTGAAATCAATACAATGTCCTATGATAAGTGACTATTATATAGTCATTTATCCTATATTTTTATACCAATTTCCTTAGTTTAGTTATCAATTAGATTGCATTTTAATCTATTTTTAGCTTCTTTTATATATATCTTCGATTTTACGCTTCTGGTATATATTGTACATTTTAGATAGGTTTTTTAGTCTATTTTATTATCAAAGGATGCCTGGGACATCTTGGTACAAAGACATGGAAGAACAACAAGCAAATCAAGCACTCAAGCCAAATTCCAGCCAGAGCGGCCGTGCAGCCAGACATGGAGCGGCCGTCCACTTGGCCATGTCCGGGCCATTTTTGGCCCCAAAATGCAGAGTGGCCGTGTCTTGAAAATGGAGTGGCCGTGCTACCTCTCAGAGCAGCCGTGCAGCAAATACGGAGCGACCGTGTTGCCCAAGTTTAAATCCAAAACTGGCGCCATGCATGGAGCGGACGTACAACTTCCTTAGCTCGGCCGTGCAAATGGCACCTGCAGATTCTAAAGGCACCTTTCAATGACACCACTTGAAGAACCTCCTCCTTATTATAAATAGATCACTTGTAATCAGTCTAGGCATATCAGGAATTATCAGAGAGCAGTATACCAATAGTTAAGAGTACATTATACACAATTCTTTACAATTATTTCCAAAGAATTTGAAGATTCAAAGTCCATATTTGATCTTGAAGTTTTTCTTGGAAAGAAGCAATAAAAGTTTGAAGTATTATTCCAGCCATTCATCTCTCAATAATCGCAAGTTCTTCTTACTCTATCTCTTATTATTTTATGTTTATTTACTTTCATATGGCTAGTGAGTAATCCCCCTTGTCCTTGGGGTTGGAAACTCAAAAGCACATATTGTTCATCATCTTAAATATGAAAGTCTTGTCTTCTATCTTCATCAAAACAATTTCTTTATATCAATCTCAAAATGACTTACATTTTGGAGACGCCCAACTTGTATGATTCAGTCGATCGAGAGAAGTACCTAGCGGAGAATCTCAATTAACGAAACCAAATAAAGGAACTAGGTTTCATTGATCACGAGATAGTTCATTGGCCTTGGGATGTTCCTTTAATGGAAAGTACGTTGACTTTCGATCTTAATGAATTCTTACTAATTATGGTCAGCTAGAGATAAGCCGGAATGCCCGTTTGTGACATGGCAGGAGTACCATAAACGGAAATCTCAAAAAGTTAGGACATAATTAGTGAAGGATACAACGCTACTGTCTTGACCGTGAGAAGTAGTGTAAGCCTAACGTACCATCTTTGATTTTCATGAAAACCTATATTTTCTAAGACATGACTATATGATGAACAAATTGTGTAAATGATTTCAAATTTCGAGAATGCTTAATTTATAAGAATTTTATTTAAAGTATTTTCTGCGTATGCCTCATTCTCTTCCTAAATCAATCTTTATTTCCCCCAATCTCTTTTGCAATTATAGTAAAAACAATTTCATTCAAAAGTAATCCATGTCCTCATGTGTGGCCGAATTCGTCTTTTACCGCATTATATTTGAACAACAAGCAAGGTGCGCTTGCGGATTTTAAATAAACCGTTAGGTTTCGACCGAACATCCTGCAAAAGCCCAGGATTAATTAAGTTATCCATCTGTTTTAACAAAACAACATAATTAAAAAATCAGTCATATTATAGCAAATTTACAATGGAATAAAAAACCCAAGTTTTGTTGAAAAAAACATAAATATTTTACATTATAATCTATAGATACACAATGTTCCACTTCAAATTATTCACATTATAATTTTTTTTTATTTTTAAAACTATTTTTGTTCAAATAAACACAAAATTTGTCATAGTATTGCAGTGGGGTTAAAAAAACAAAAACAAAACAAAACAAAACAAAACAAATTTGATCATATAGCAAAGTTGAACAACAAATTTGATCATGTAGATACTCAATGTTACATTTCAATGTAATTAAAAAAAAATCAATATTCTTCATATAAACCTTAAACCCCAATCTGTCCAAATTTGAAATAAACCCCCAAATTTTATTTAATATGACACAATTATATTACATTATAGCAATATAGAAAAACTAATCTGGTATAAACGCTAATCAATCCAATTTGGCCTACACCCTAATCTGTCAAATTTAAAAATACAACTCATCCAAGCCGGAAAAAAAGATGGAGAAATGGGGAAGAGATGGACGACTTACATGGGCAAATCGATGAATCAACCGGGAGTTTGATCTTTGAACTTGAAGTTCCCTTCCTCTCTAGCTGTTCGTCTTCTTCCTCTCTCGTTTCTCAGTTTCTTCTCCTGTCGACAATAAAACTCTAGATTCTCTGTAAATCTTAAAATTTTGCTCAAACTCACTATTAATGTTTTAATTAATAAATATGTTTAATTACGGCCGACTAGTTTCACTTAAATGATCTTGCCCTTTCAACTAGCGAGTTTAAATAAGGTATTTACATTTTCGAAATAACCGTTGGAAATTCAGAAAAGAAAATAGGAAAATAAATAATAACCTTCCTACTAAAAGTGGCGAGTTTGTTCGAGAAAAAAAATAAACTTGCTACTATGTATCAGTAGCGAGTTTAAAAAAATTGATCATTTTAAATAATATTTTTGAAGCATTGTTATTTTGAAAACTAATTATCTAAAAATAATTATTTGAGAAAAAACTCTTTAAGTGGCCAAAGCAGCAAACTATAGCCATAACAGATTCATCGCAGAAACAGTTCCATGTCTACCATTATTAGTGGGGATTGCAAATGTTGATAAATGAAATAGTAGGCATTTATTTTGAAATTCAGTGTCTCTATCAGTGACTAGTGACTGGCTATATACTTTCCGTCCTTGGCTTCACAAACATCAAGCCAGACTTGGTTTTAAGGAGGAGTATTATATTGAAAGTGTTGTGAGTGTGAAAATAAAATAGGAGAGAGAATGAGTGGAGAGAATAGTAAATTATAATGGTGTTGTGAGTATTAAAATAATGTAGGAGAGAGAATGAGTGGAGGGAATAGTAAAGATTCCTTTCCATTTTAGGTAAGTTTTAAATGTGTGAAGTAAGTTTTGGGACGCCCAAAAGGGAAAGTGTGAAGATTGTTCCGGGACGGAGGGAGTATGTATAGAAGGATATACTCCCTCCGTCCCGGAATAATCTTCACACTTTCCCTTTTGGGCGTCCCAAAACTTACTTCACACATTTAAAACTTACCTAAAATGGAAAGGAATCTTTACTATTCCCTCCACTCATTCTCTCTCCTACATTATTTTAATACTCACAACACCATTCCTACTATTCTCTCCACTCATTCTCTCTCCTATTTTATTTTCACACTCACAACATTTTCAATATAATGCTCCCTCCTTAAACCAAATCAGTTAACAAAGATTTAAGCAAGAAGCTTCGGGGAGTATTCCACAAGCAAAAATGGTATCCTATGCTGTTTGTACAAATAAAAACAAAGCAATGACAGAGATTTGAATTGACAAATTATTATGAGAGTGATAGATAATGCATTTCCGTCCCCTTGACTGTTCACTTAATTGAATTTGTTTTATACTCCCTCCGTCCCGAACCTTGGTGCCTAGTTTGACTTTTCACGTAAATTAAGGAGAGAGTATTATATTGAAAGTGTTGTGAGTGTGAAAATAAAATAGGAGAGAGAATGAGTGGAGGGAATAGTAAATTATAATGGTGTTGTGAGTATTAAAATAATGTAGGAGAGAGAATGAGTGGAGGGAATAGTAAAGATTCGTTTCCATTTTAGGAAATGTGCACGTAGGTTTGGGACGCCCAAAATGGAAAGTGTGCATGTAGGTATGGGACGGAGGGAGTATATTATTACTATTTTCTTATGAAGTTTTAAAAGAATATTTGGTGACAAATTAAAATTTATAAAGTAAAACATTACTTTTTATATTTCTTATGAAATTCGTTCAAGTTATTTTTATTTTACTAAAAATGTAACGGCATAAATCTGAAAATCCGGTCCGCTACATATATATTACGCACTGGCCCACTAAACACAAACAACTTAGGTACAAGTTGTAGGGGAAATATAGGGTCTTGATCTTGATACTAGGGCCGGATATATGATTGAATCGTGTATAATCCACTTTCCGAATAAAGTATTTCGACCCTTATTGCCTGGGTTACACGAAATCCTTATTGGGATAAGACAATCACGCAATTTGTTTTCTAGGCAAAGAGAACAAATCAAAACCTTGAGAATTGTTTGCTTTCGTTATTTGTTGTAATTCACTCTTGTGTTTTTCATGTATGTACAACTGAGATCAATCTCTGTATATATACAGATGGGGAGGTATTAGTTAAAGGGTACAATCAAAAGACATGACTTTAGCCAAGCAATGTGTCTCTTCATTTTGAAAAGGCATACGTACAGAACCGCACGGCCGTGTCTTATGAACCGCACGGCCGTGTTGTTCATACTGCACTTGGCCGTGTCATATGAATCGCACGGCCGTCTTTGTTCATACTGATCGACAAAAGAGCTACCCTTTAACTTTTACTTCTATATCGAGGTTGACTTCGTTTTAGCTCAAACGAGTGTGTACTCCACACTTTCCCTTACTCGTATCCGAGTCTAATACGAATCACATTGATCTCTTAGTAAATCACCATTACAATAAAACAAGTTGATGACACTAAAATCACCAACAAATCCCCTCCATTTTAGTGTAATCCTTTGATTTACTAAACTGTATAAATAACGAAACAAACGAATGCATAAATGAAAATGTCTTGCGATTGAATTTTCATCTTAGTATAATACACATTTCAAATACTCGAGAATCGGGGTGTCGTAACGATTGAACCCGTCAACTTCATATGAATACTGAAGATACTATACACATAAGTTCGGTACAATTCTCTTTGTTTAATCTTGACACTTTTACAAGCCATGTGTCCATATCCATTAGTGAACATATAGGAAGCCAAGTCCTAGCTTCTTGAAGCGGCAAAACTTCATGTCCGTATAGGTAGTTCCTTTAATCTTGCACTGCATTTGCAATTTTTCAAAGGAACTATTAAGAAGATATTCTTCAACCTAACCTTTACTTGCAGTGCGAACACGTACCTTGGGAAAGATAATAACATGTGTTCCAATCTCCAGCTGCGAGCTTTCCACATTGAATTCAAGCTTCTAACGTTGTATTAGAAGGGAATTGGGTATCTCACAATTAGAGGATTAAATGGACTTTAATCCCATTCCCATTCTTGAGACTTATTTACCAAGTCTCTGGCTAACCCCTTCGTCAGTGGTCGGCCAAATTTTGTTGCGACCGAACAAACTCAGCGATATCACACCATTCATGATTAACTCCCGAATCATACTATGTCGACACCCAAGTGTCTAGACTTGCCATTATAAATCGACTATAGGCCCTAGCCAAGGGCGGCAAGACTATCACAATGGATAGACATTGGGGATATCGGTTTTGGCCATAATGGAATCTCATATATCAAGTTCCGAAGCCACTCCGCTTCTTTTCCGGCGGACCAATGCTACAAACTCGATTCCATTGTAGAATGCGTAATACATGTATGCTTTTTGGAAGCCCAAGAAATGGCACCTCCTCCAAGCAAGAACACCCAACCAGCTAGTAGAAGATGAATCTTCTTGGTTGATCCAACTAGCATACTGCGTAACCTTCTAATATAGAAGGATGTCCACTATAACACAAACCATAGTCCATAGTACCTTTTAAGTACTTGAACACCCTTGTTATAGCATGCCAATCTTTGTCTACTAGGATTACTAGTGAACTGCTCAATCTTCCAATTGCATAAGCAATATCGGGTCGAGTGCCCGTCATAGCATACATCAAGCGCGATGGCTTTTGAGTATTCGATGTGACACGGGTTTACCGGTATTTGATACAAGTTTCTCGGTAGGATCCATGGGAGTACTAACTTTAGAACAATTATCACAATTAAACCTCTTGAGAATTTTCTCAATATAATGAGATTGTGATATTGCAATTCCCTTGTTCATCCGTTTAATCTTTATACCAAGAATTACATCGGCTTCTCCCATGTCCTTCATCGAAAACTTTGATGACAAAAACTTCTTAGTTTTATCAACTACATTTTGGTCGGTGCCAAAAATCAACATGTCATCTACATATAGACGGATGATTACACCTTTACCGGATTCATCAAATGCTATATACACATTTGTCGGACCGATTTAATACAAAACCATTCGACAAAACAACCTCATCAAATTTTTGATGCCACTGCTTAGGTGCTTGCTTTAGCCCATACAATGACTTAATTAACTTACATACCTTATGCTCATTACGGCATAACAAATCCTTCAGTTGTTTCATATACACTTCTTCTTCCAAATCACCATTTAAGAATCTTTGTTTTGACATCCATTTGATGGATCAATAGATTACGAATAGCGCCAAAGCTATCGAAATCTAACGATAGTGATACGAGCAACCGGTGCATAGGTATCGAAGTAATCGATCCCTTCCTTTTGTCTAAAGCCTTGGATTACCAATCGAGCTTTAAACTTGTCGATAGTTCCATCGACTTTCATCTTCTTTTGAAGATCCATTTGCACCCCAAAGGTTTACGGCTGGTGGTAAATCGAGACAAGACCCATGTATTATTTTCCACAATAGAACCAATCTCATCATCGATGGCTTCTTTCCAAAAACCGGCGTCTCGAGATTTTATTGCTTCATCATAGGTTCTTGGATCCTCCTCTATACTATAACGGTAAGAGTATTGAGATTCAATTTGATCTCTTGATCCCATAACTAAATATAGTTGAAAATCGAGAACCATATGATTTAGCTTTCCTTACTCTTGTACTCTTACGAGGTTCGGGTGTCTCACTTGGTACATCAATTGAATGATCATCCATTTGAGATTCGGTAGACATTGGTATAATATCCTTGGGTCTAGGTATCGAAGAGAAACGATTCTCATCAAAGATTGCATCTCTTGATTCTATAATTGTGTTTATAGAAATGAATTCATTAGGTTCTATAACATAAAACCTATATGCCTTGGAATGCTCGGCATATCCAACAAAGATGCAATCAATACCTTTTTCTCCCAACTTTTTTCTTTTAGGGTCCGGAAGTCTAACCACGGCCCTACATCCCCAAACTCGCAAAAATGTCAAGTTTGGTCGTTTCTTATACCAAAGCTCATATGGGGTAATCTTGTTCCTTTTATTAGGAACTCTATTCAATAGATGACAAGCCGTTAACATGGCTTCACCCCAAAACCCGTCACTCGAAGCCGAGTAAGACAACATGGCGTTAACCATTTCTTCAAGAGTTCTATTCTTCCTTTCAGCCACACCATTTTGTTGTGGTACATAAGGAGCCGTAGTCTCATGAATTATCCCTACGGATTGGAAATATTTAGCATCATAATATTCACCACCTCTATCCGTACGTAAGGTTTTAATCAAGCCATTAAGTTGAAGTTCAACTTCAGTTTTATAAATTTTAAATTTATCTAGGGCTTCATCTTTTGCATGCAGCAAATAAATATAGCAAAACCTAGAGGCATCATCTATAAAAGTGACAATATATTTTTTATTGCCTAAAGATGGAGTTGCATGAAAATCACATAAATCACTATGTATCAATTCAAGTTTTACAGAATTCCTTGTAACACTTTTTAAAAGGTTTCCTAGTGATTTTTGTTAACATGCAAGTATTACACCTTTCTGTATTATTATCAATAACAGGAATCAAACCATCTTTGGACATTTCAAGCATTCTTTTATAGTGCACATGTCCTAACCGAGCATGCCATAATGAGGAATTAACAACAACAGAGGAAGTCATATAAACAGAACTAGAGTTAACCGGAATTTTATTCAAATTCAACATAAACATCCCATTGTTATAATAACCAAATCCTACAAATACACCCGACTTCGATAAGATATACTTATCGGATTCATAAACTTGTTTATAACCACATTTGTTCAAGACAGGACCAGAAATTAAATTCTTACGAAGTTTAGGTACATATAAAACATTAAACAAAGAAATCGTTTTTCCCGAACTAAATTCCAATACCACACTTCCTCTTCCTTGAATAGGAGCGGAATGGTCATCACCCATGTAAAGGACAGATCCGTCTTCCATTGGTTCGTATGTCTTAAACCAACAACGATCTTTACAAACATGAGCAGTGGCACCGGAATCAATCCACCACGCAATAGCATCATCCTGCACATAAAATGCCTCAGAAATTATTGAAACAAAATTTTTAATAAATGCATTTCCAACTATGAATTAAATTCTGACCTTGGTTTTGAGAATGGTCCTTAGACCCCTTTCCCGAACCACTTGTGCTTGCGCCTTTCTTGTTGTTTCCAACACGACAATCCTTCTTAAAGTGACCAGTTTTGCCACACTTCCAACATGCCAATTTAGGCTTCTTGTTGGGACCAGAACCATTGTCATTGAAACTACGTTTCTTTCCTTTGTTTTTATTGTTTCCACCCTCATCAATCATATTGATCGAGGGTCCAGCAACTTCTTTTCCTTTGCCTTTGTCATCTTCTTGCGCCCTAAGAGATTCCTCTATGCGCAAGTGACTTCCAAGTTGAACCAAAGATAGATCGTCTTTACCATGTTTCAAGGTGTGTTTGAAATCCTTCCAGGAGGGAGGCAATTTATCAATCACACTTGAAACAGATATTGACTCATCCATCTTCAATCCATGTTGTGTATATTGTCCAAGGATTCTAAGGAGTTCATTGAGCTTTGTTCCATGACAGGTCTTGAATCGACCATTTTGTAATTATTAAAATTACTCACAAGGAACTTCTTACTAGAAGCATCCTCTGCCATGTACTTGGATTCAAGAGAATCCCATAACTCTTTAGCAGATTCCTCATTTTGATAGAAGTCAAAGAGAGAATCAGACATACCGTTTAATATGTGTCCTCTGCAGATGTAGTCGTCGTTTTCCCACTTTGATCTACGTCTGATTGCCTCCAAGTTGTCATCTTCAAGCAATTCCGGAATAGGGGTAGAAAGAACATACACCACCTTTAATGTAGTTAAAAGGAAGTGCATCTTCTTACGCCAACGTACGAAGTCTTGCCCTTCAAACTTGTCTAGCTTTCCAAACTTGTTCGTCATCTCCTTCAAAGTACTTCCACCAGCCATGAGTATCACCAAATACTTTATTCGTTTGTAGGGGAAATATAGGGTCTTGATCTTGATACTAGGGCCGGATATATGATTGAATCGTGTATAATCCACTTTCCGAATAAAGTATTTCGACCCTTATTGCCTGGGTTACACGAAATCCTTATTGGGATAAGACAATCACGCAATTTGTTTTCTAGGCAAAGAGAACAAATCAAAACCTTGAGAATTGTTTGCTTTCGTTATTTGTTGTAATTCACTCTTGTGTTTTTCATGTATGTACAACTGAGATCAATCTCTGTATATATACAGATGGGGAGGTATTAGTTAAAGGGTACAATCAAAAGACATGACTTTAGCCAAGCAATGTGTCTCTTCATTTTGAAAAAGGCATACGTACGGGAACCGCACGGCCGTGTCTTATGAGCTGCACGGCCGTGTTGTTCATACTTACACGGCCGTGTCATATGAGCTGCGGCCCGTCTTTGTTCATCTTGATCAAAAAAAGAGCTACCCTTTAACTTTTACTTCTATATCGAGGTTGACTTCGTTTTAGCTCAAACGAGTGTGTACTCCACACTTTCCCTTACTCGTATCCGAGTCTAATACGAATCACATTGATCTCTTAGTAAATCACCATTACAATAAAACAAGTTGATGACACTAAAATCACCAACACAAGTGGCTTACCGAAGGCCCGTCCCAAAAGTTCATAAATGTTATTAGTGCTAATCGGTAGCTTTTTGTGCTTATTGTTGGTTATAATGCTATCTAACTTGGGAACAATTTAGAAGATCGAATAAAAGGCAAATCGGTAATTCCTGTGACAGTACCGGGGGAGCGGTCGCGCCAGGCAAGGGGCGCGTCCGCGCGGTTTCTCTGAAATTTTGGGGCGATCGCGCGCCAGAAGTGGGCGATCGCGCGGTGTCCGGACTGGGCCTGGTCAGAGGCAGGATTGATGCATGATTAGAAAATCGTGCAGGGTTAGTAATATGCAATATAAATAAGCCCTATTTACTAGCAGTTTTTCAGGTTGTAATTCCTAATATGATAGAGATCAATAATTCTATTTGTTTAAAGGGTTTTCTTGTCTCTTTGTTTTCTCTAAATCTAGGGTTGCACAGTTGTAAATTCTTGTGATAAACTTCGTGCATTAGATTACAGATTGTATTTGGTGATTACCAGTTGATAATAATATTCTTATTCTCTGCCCGTGGACGTAGCCAAGTTGGTGATTCATTTATGTCATTGTGTTGTGTGATAGATTTATTTTTTGTCTTCTAAATAGATCTGTTATAACAAACTAGTATCAGAGCCGGTCAGGTTGATAAAGATGTAGGGGTTTTCCGATGCAAAAGAAGATGGGATTAAGAATTGAATCACCCGTTGATAAGTTCAATAGTTTTTCTCTTTGAAAGATCAAGATGAAGGCATTGTTGAGAGACAAGGGTTTGTGGGCTCCGATGGCTGCTGCAATCAGGAATCATCAGGATTCAAAGGGCAAAACGGTAGCAGGTTCCATAGGTGTTGTAGCGGCTGCAATAGCAGAGGGTTCGGGGAAAGCAGCTGAGTAGGAAGCAGTAGATCTGATCGCGCTAGATGAGAGGATACACTCTAAAATCATCTGGTGCTTAATGATGATTTTCTGGCAGATATTGCAGATACTGATTCCAGAGGTGCTCTGTGGCTTGCGTTGAAAGATATATATCTAACACGATCATTGACCAACAAGTTGTATCTGAAGCAAAGGTTGTACTCTCTCTGAATGATGGAAGGTATACCCATTAGGGATCATATAGATCGGTTTATATCTTTATTACTTGAGTTGCGTAGTATTGATGTTAAGGATGAAGATGAGGATGATGCTCCTATGTTGTGTGTTTCCTTACCATTGTCATACGAGGGATTTGTGGATTCCTGCATTAATGGTAAGGATACAGTTACTTTGAAAGAGGTTAAAAATAATCTCAAAACCAGAGATCTGCACCACGAGGCAAGCGGTTTATCTATAGAATCTCAGTAAGCAGGGTTGGTTACAGAAGGCAATAGGGGTCAAGGTAGGAGAAACGAGGGTTCTTCTAAAAGGGGTTCAAGACCTAGAGATGTTTGCAATTAATGCAAGAAAAGGGGGTATTGGAAACGTGAATGTCTCAAGTTGAATAAGAGCGAGCAATCTGGGTCTAATTCACCTATAGCAGAAGATGACGGGGAGGACTATGCCCTAGTAACCGAAGAAGAAAAAGGTATGATAGATACATGGATTCTTGATTCTGAGGCTTCTTTTTACATGTGTTCGTGCAGGGAATAGTTTGCAACGTACGAGGAGGCGAAAGGGGGTGATATTTATATTGCTAATGGTTTTGTCTGCATGGTACTTGGCATGGGTTCCATCAGGTTGCGAACTTTGGGTGGTAAGTTTTGTACATAGAACAAGGTCAGATATGTTCCTGAAGTAACGAAGAATCTGATATCGCTTAGTTGGCTAGACAAGATTGGATATAGTTTCAAAGGTGAAGGTGGAGTATTAAATGTATGCATGGGTTTGAATGTAATTCTGAAAGGGGTAAAACAAGGTTCCTTGTATGTCCTGCAAGGTTCTACGTTATTGGGTTTGGGTGTCGAGCATCGTTCAATAAAGGGTATGTTAGAGACACATCTGAAGGAAGCATGTTGCATGGCTTCGTGTAGGGTGGTTGACAAACATGTGGAGCAGCAAGTTACTCAAGGTGGAGTTGGAATGGGCAAGCCACGGTTAGTAGGTCAACACACAAAATTGGAAAGCAGGGAAGGAATCGAGGAAAAGGTACGTACTGTTGGGGATTCCACAGATATGACCGCTTCATTTGTTTGGGTTGGCAAGATCTAATGTCGATTGGATTTGCCCGATTGCCGGTTGGGGCAATTTTGAGTGCCTACTACAGTGGCACATTTGGGTGTCTTGGAGACACATTGTTGTACTCGGGGCAGCACAGTTTGGGTGTCCAATGGATACATTTGGGTGTCAAGTAGACACGTTTGTTTACTTGTTGAACGGGTATAATCAACTGTTGCAGCAAGTGTTTTGGTGTTCGGCGTAACACATTTGGGTGTCTAGGAAGATACATTTTTGGTTGTCCGGAGTACAAGTTTGGTGTTTGGCATAACACATCTGAGGCAGAGGGAAGTTCTGGTTTTGTGATCGGGAGGTTAGATGTTAAGGTGGAGATTTGTTGAGTTTGATGTCATCTAACTTGGGAACAACTTAGGGGATCGAACAAAGGGAAAATCATTAATTCCTGTGACAGCACCGAGGGAGCGACCGCGCCAGGTAAGAGGCAAGACCGCGCGGTTTCTCTGGAATTTTGGGGCGATCGCGCGCCAAAAAGGGGCGATCGCGCGGTGACCGAACTGGGTCTGATCAGAGGCCGAATTGGTGAAGGATTAGAAAACCCTGCAGGGTTAGGAATAAACAATATAAATAAGCCATATTCCCTAGCAGTTTTTCAGGTTGTAATTTCTAGTGTGATAGAGATCAATAATTTTAGGTGTTATAAGGGTTTTCTTGTCTCCCTTTTTTCTCTAGATATAGGATTTGTACAGTTGTAAATTCTTGTGATTAAGAATTTGTGTATTAGATTAGAGATTGTATTTGGTGATTGTCAGTTGATAATAATATTCTTGCCCTCTGCCTGTGGACGTAGCCAAGTTGATGAATCATGTATATCGTTGTATTGTGTGATAGATTTATTTTCTGTCTTATAAATAGATCTGTTGTAACAATTGTAAATAGCACACTAAATTCCCTATGATGGGGTATTACAAACACTCTTACTTAATTAATTGTCGTGCCCGGCAAGGCCTACAAGGATCGGAACCCCGGACAGTGTATGATTCAATAGGTGGCTCTCACCGCCTCGGGGGTGTAGCACTTTATTTCGCACAACACTTTGTTCCACATTTTCGGTCAGGACCCGCTCTAATACCATTTGTAATTCAAGCACGAAAAATCGGTGTGCTACATAAAAATCACACACTGGCCCACTTGACACAAACAACTTGATTCCAAGTGGCTTAATTAATGGGCAAACAAAAGTTCATGAATGTTATTGATGTCCAATAATAAATTTGCGTACTTATTAAGAGCAAACTAAACTTTCACGCCTAGCCAATTGACAAAAACTTGGGTGAGAACATGAAAACCCGTCTCACCCATGAGACGGGTCGGATCCTGACCCATCACCCGCCCAACAAAGCCAACCCGCGCCTCCGCCCAAGCTTTTTGCATATGGGCGGTCGCCCAAGCTGGAATGGGCGGTCGCCCAAGCCCACATTTGCCTTAAGCCCAATCCTTCAGCCAACATAAAGTAATAGTTTGTATACGTTAAAGTAATAGTTTGTATACATTAAAGTAATAGTTTGTATACATTAAAGTAATACATATATACAGAAAAGTAATAATGTTTTTTCCTATGTTTTCTTCGTTTGGCAAAAGTAATACTTATTATAACTAAAATATAACAAACGTGTTATTTATATACAATAGTATTTGTACATAATTGTAACACATATGTATAGGTATATATGTTTTCATGTAAAAGTATTACATTATCTATAGAAATATGTTACAATTTCATCTATCAAAGTGTTACATTTACTTGTATAAACTATTACATTCATATACATGAGTTAGGGAAAAACTATTACTTAAAGTAATACATAGAAAACTTAGGGAAAAACACTATTACTTTTCTGTATATATGTATTACTTTAATGTATACAAACTATTACTTTAATGTATACAAACTATTACTTTAAGAGATGGTAACTATTACTTTTTCTCAGAAAAAAAAAATTTTTAAAAAAAAAAAAAAAATAAAATAAAAAAAAAAAATTGGCCTATAAAAGGCTGCCACGTGGCGGGTCATGGCCCATGGGTCATGGGTCGACCCGTCTCACCCATGAGACGGATCATACCCGTCTCACAGGAGACCAGCTCTAGCCAATTTGGGTGGGGTATTAAAAAAAAAAAGTCATAGTTATTAAGACAACAATTTATTTTCTTAAATATAACCACTAATTAGGGACAACACATGGATGATTAATAGGGGTCTTATGAAGTTGGTGTAATAAATACTTTAGAGATAACAATTATATTTTCTGACATATATATAGAATATTAAATAGAGATTATTAGAAAATGTTTTTTTAAAATAGAGACTATTAAAGAAATAATATTCCAAAATAGAGATCATTGAAAAAAAAAATGCTTTTACAAAAATGTTTAAATGGAAACTCTTAAATATTGTTGTCCCAATTAAATAATACTCCATTTTTAGTAGTGATGTATTTATGTGTTTTAAAAGGATATTTGTTGACAAATTAAAATGATCCCCAAAGTCTAACATGTATTATAAACTCACGTCATGTAAGTAAATTTCAACCTAAGTATATGTAGGCTCTATTTGGATATGTAACTTTTGGTTAGATTTATGGTCTTCGTTTCCTTTCTATGGACTCATATTTTCTCTTTTAACCAACTCATGCTTTTATTGAATTATTATAAATATTATTTACTCCGTGTTGGGTATCAACCCAAATCTTATATTGACAATTGAAAAAAGAATTACCTAGTATATAAATTTGTCCACCTACTCCATTAGTATGATGCCTTTTGGGAGATGACCCAAGAAAAAATTCATGCGAGCTGGACCCAAAGCGTATAAATATCATACTAATGTGAAGTGGTGGGGGTAGTCGTGGTTCCAACAACTGATATATGAGCCTTGGTTGGATGAGGCCGACAATTGGACTGTGTGTGGGTGATATGTTGGATTTTCTCTTGTTTAACCTCGCGAATATCAAATGGTGTCCTTGTGTCGATAATTTTCCTGATATAGGTGATCAGCCGGCGTGTCCGTAGGTGTTAGATAGTGGTGGTTCCCAACAACTGGTATTAAAGCCGTGGTAAGTGGATGAGCCCGACACAATGAAATACGTGTGGGTGAAATGTGAGATTTTTTCTTGTGTGACCTCGCAAATAGCAAATGGTGTGTGCCTTATGTCGAAAGTCTTCCTGATATAGGTGATTAGGCGGCCTGTCCCACACGTGATAGATAGAGGTGGTACAATTAAATTTCATTGAAGGTGGTCATTGGTTTGAGGGGAGGATTGTTGGGGTATCAAATCAAGTCATATATCGGCAATTGAAAGAAGAATTTGAGAAAAACTTTCGACACAAGGCACACACCATGTGCTATTCGCGAGGTCACACAAGAGAAAATCCTACATATCACCCACACGCAATCCACTATGTCAGGCCTATCCATTAACCACGATATTGATACCATTTGTTGGTACCGCGACCATCCCCACCTCTCCACATTAATATGATATTGTCTGTTTTATATCGAGTCCGCACGAATTTATTTTTGAGTTATCTCCAATCCAAAAGGCATCATATTAATAGAGTGGGTAGACACAGTGGCGGAGCCAGAAATTTAGTGAAGGGGGGCAAGAAATTTTGGAGTGAATGAATGATGAATGGGGGTTCGGGGGCAGCGCCTCCGGAAAAAAAAATTGGTGTATTTTCATACCGAATACAACTTTAGGCATAGTAAATTATCTGCTTTAATGGTGTCAATAATTCATTTATTGGTGTCTTTATACAATTCGACACACATATAACATAATTGCACATATCAAAAAGTTCAACATGTATATTTCTTTAATGTCTACAAATCACATCTATTAAAAGAAAATTATAAACATTAAACATTTTTTTTCAAAATATACTTTCTCCATCCCACTAAAAGTTAAATTCTTTATCAAATGTCTCATTAACACTTTTCTATCAATTTTCTCTCTCATACCTCACTTTTTATACTCACAACCCAATTACATTTAATCTTTGTGTTTAAAATAAAAATAAAATTGTTAGTGAGACAGAGAAAGTACACCTACATTTAATCTCTGTGTTTAAAATAAAATTTAATTTTAGTAGACGGAGAAAGCATAATCACAATATATATAATTATTTTTTTTTAGAGAAAATTGTATTACATATAGTACAAAAAAAAATTAAAAAAATTGTCAAGAGCCCCTCCTTGCCCCTACATGCCTTCGCCCATGGGCAGACATATTTATATACTAGATAATTATTCTTTCAATTGTAGATGTGTGACTTGGTTGATACTCTACCCTAACACTCTGCTTCAAAATGAATGTTTAATTTATACTCCTTTCATCCCATTTTAATTGAGTCATGGCATCTTTGCACGTTTTTTAAGATTTTTTTTTTAAATGAGTAAAGAATTGAAAGTAGGTAGAAGATTAGGGGAGAGAGAATATAAAAGTTAAAAATATTTAATAGGAGAGAGAATGAGTGGGAGGAATAGTAAGTTAATGATTGATTTTTTTGTAAATATGTTAAAATTATAAGGGTCTAATGAATGATTTTTTTGTAAATATATAAACACTAGTAAAAGCCCGTGTCCGAGGACACGTGTTTCTTTTTTTTGTTTTTCTTTTTTTTTTTAATTTAAAAAAAAAATTAAAGGACAAAATGGAAAAGGAATAACTTAGTGAGGGCAAAATGGGAAATTTGGCATTTGATACTGTTCATAGTTCTGTTCACGGCTGTTGCCATTTATACTATAGATTATGAGGGTATAAATGTCCGAAACACTGTTCACTTCTTTTCATTTATGGAATGACTCATTTGAAGTGGGACATTCCAAAAAGGAAAGTGGCTCAATTGAAGTAAGACGGAGGGAGTATATTTTTTGAAAAAAAAATTGTTTTCGATTAAGAATAATTTTGAACAATTTTTATTTTGAAATGGAGGAAGTACAGTAATTGATACTCCCTCCGTCCCAGCGAAAGAGCCACAAAATTAGCTGGGCACGCAAAATAAGAAATGTGATGTAGGAAAGAGAAAAAGTTTAAATGTTGTGATTATGAAAAATTAAATAGGAGAGAGAATGAGTGGGAAGTGATGTAAGAAAGAGAATGTTGTGAGTGTAAAAGTAAAGTAGGAAAGAGAATGAGTGGAGAGAATAGTGATTTAAGGTTTCTTTTTTGGGAGATTGACTTTTTAAATGGGACGCTCAAAAAGAAAATAAATGATTTTTTCGTTGTGACGGAGGTAGTATATTTTTAGCACATCCAAATAGGGCTTTTCAAGTGATCTCACACAGAAAATAAAATAAAAATAAAACTCCGCATAACACTAACTTAAGAAGATAAGAGAGAATAATTACAATCTCTTCAACCCCTCTCTCTCTCTCTCTCTCTCTCCTTATACACTCAATTTCTCCATAGTCGTCTATTTCTAGCCATCAAAGTCTTCCTCTCCACCATGTCCAAAGAACTTCCTTTACACCACTCTTTGGCACAAGAAGATGATAAAGAGCAAAAATCCGAGTCAACCCACTCTTTAACACCTGAGGATAAAGAGGAAAAGGCCGACTCAACCCACTCTTCGACTCCCAAGGATAAAGAGAAAAAAGCCGAGTCAACCAACTTTTTGACACCTAAGGATAAAGCGAAAAAAGATGAGTCAACCCACGAATTATTATCTAACAAAGATGAAGAGTATCTAACTCCGACCACCGATGATCATAAGATACCGGAAGTTCAAAATTCACCACCGTCTCCTCCACGGCGGCCAAAACAAGAACGAGTAATTTCGCGTAAAAGAAAAGCGCGAAAATTGCAATTCATTGAAGAAAGTAGTAAGGAGGTAGATGCATTTTTTCAAAGTGTTGAGGAGAACTCTAAGAAAAAACGTAAAGGATGAAGCATTCAACTATGTGTATGTTAATTTATTTTCTTTTAACATATAAAATTGAATAGAAATACTTATATATGTATGGTTATTTTTTTTATTTTTTTTTCGAAAGATGTAATGTATGATTTAAGATTATAATCCAATTTATAAGAGTTTGGCGTTATTGTTTCGTTTGATGTTTTAGTTTGCGATAACGCCACGACTTTCGGGTCTAACTTATAGGGATATCTAATTTTTATATAAAGTTTGTACCTATAACACAATAAAGACACGAATCACCGTTAGATAATAAGACGTAGTTTAATCCATCTCATACACTCAGGTGTGAGATTAAAATCTCTGATTATTTATAACTGAAAATAAGACTTATAATGTGTTAGTGAATTGTGTGATAGGATTTAGATAATATGGCTTACAATGGTTATTTTTCACTTACCTTGTCCATGGGGGACAAAGGTTGATATTTATAATAAGTGAGAGCTGATAATAATGTCAGCTCTATAGGATATCTTTGTCTTTTAACCTATTAAACGTGTTCACGCCTAATGGACTCGTATAATAAAGTAAGATTTACTGCAAATAGATGTCTTTGATTGGCTAAGGATAGAGATGGCAGGCGCTAGTTGGTGCGGCGTAATACGCGCCTTGAAGGCACCAGAGCAACCCTTTAATAAGATGGGGATAAGCCGGTTCTTGGCGTCAGTCTAGGTACAGGCCTTTGTCTCACTAGATTTGACTTTAACCGGGAGTCTATTTGAATAACAGGGAGTCTAGTATGACCGCGGTCAACATAGTTGACGCGGTCTTTTATATCACGATAACGAGCTGACGCGGTCAACTCATTGGCGGTTCTAACGATCACGGTCTCGACTCTCGCTGTCATGATGCCCGCGATCTTGACTCTAGCGGTCTAAGTGTTCGCACTCTTGGATAGGCCACGTTGTACTTGGCCTTTGGACCAGATCGAGCTTTGGGCACGGTTTGAAAGGTCCGGGCTCATTAGTGGCCACTAGATTCGAGCGAGGATTCATTCATGGTCTGAGCGAAGAGCTATGTATGAGAGGCTCGGTCTGCAGTCAGATTGTCTTCGCTGTCGCAAGTGTTGTGTTTTTTCACTGATCTTGCTTAGGCTCCCTTGCTTTGGCGCACGTAGGGAGCACGTGAGGGGAGTTTGGGAGAAGTTGGTAGAAGCTTTGGGATGCTTCTCGGATAAGTTTTATGTTTGCCCCTTGACTGTTGAGGCGCCAACGTGTGTAAGGTACGGAGGGCACGTTTTTTGAATTACAAAGGGTGCCATAAATGCCCAGCGCTAATAATTCGAAATAAAAATTTCTGTCGATTCATGATTCGAGAGAAACGGTTTGTGGGCTCATTAATACGGGTCGACCCGTATAGTTTGGCCTATAAATATCAAACCTCTCTCCCTTCTCATTCTTTTATTACCTTCAAGCTTTGAAACTGCACTTTAGAGAGAATAAAAATTTTGCTCAGCTTTCCTTAAAAGTTCCTTCGTGTTTATTCCATTTTGTTAGTTGATTTCTCCCTTTTTTCCTTCTTCATCTCTTTGTCCCTTTCTGTTTTTTAGAATGACTTACAGGATGGAGCGCCCCGTAGAGTTAGAAGATGGTACCATTCCTGATACATTTGTCGTTGACAATAAATCCGGTGGTATCTATAGGAAGGTGGCTACTTATGGGATTAGGTTGTCCCTTCAGGTCTTCGCATATTTCTCGATCAGGTATGACTAGGGAAATTGGGTTCCACCCCGATTGTGGGAAACCAAGAAGTGGACGTGTTTGTCTTGAGATATGTTAGTGTTGGGTGATGTACAACGTTTAAGAAATTTTATTATGGGGGTGTTATACAAGTTTCCCCTTGATAGGGATCATGCGCTGAACGCCATAGAGCTGGTAAGGAGAGCCCGTGTAGATCCTACTGCCGGAGTGATAACTGACTGGGAAAAAGTTGATATAATGGATGAGAACGAAGTATCCATGGCCCCTGATGCCACTGGTGTGCCCGCGGTGGACCTGAACCTGCCGTTGGACTTATAACCTTTGACCGCAGTTGCACCTGTTACCCAAATTTAGGCTCTAATAGCTCGGAGATGGAGTTTGATGATCGCGAGACCCTAGACCGCATGACGGTGAGCACGACAAAGCGGGCAATTAAGATAGTCAATGTCTTTGCTGAAGGAACATAGGAGATGGCCGCTGCTCGAGGGAAAAGCCATGGTGGCACCTCCACTTCTGGTCACGGCCAGAAGAAGAAGAAAGGAGCACCCTGCCCTGACTGGGAGATGGATTTGTACACCACCTTGAATGTTGACCCCAATTCTTTCTATACCCGTGAGCTGCAGGAGGTGGAGGTTAAGGGAAAATTGTAGCTAGAGACGGTGGCTGATGTCCGCGGGGACATAAACCCTACATTTTCTATGGGGTTCAGTTTGAGAACGGGCTCAGACTTCCCCTTGACCCCTTCATTACCCAATTCTTTGATTTTAATAGATGCCTCCCTATGCACCTGACCCCAAACACTGTTCGAGCCCTTGTCTCTTTCATTGCGGTGTGTATGGTTCTTGGCTATGAACCTTCCTTATCATGGCTTTACGCCATTTATTCTAACCAGATAACCAACGTCAACCTCGATCTGAAAACCAAGAATAAATATGCCCTCACCTTTTCTCCTCCCTCAAAAAAATTTTACCAATGGAATCAGAAGAATATTATGGTCATTGAGAGTAGATTTGGGTGGAATTTTCCAAGACCGGAGGGTGCCGTCCCAATTAGGTTTTCTTCCAGTTCTTACCCTAGTCCATCTGAATACGAGGTCCTTCAAGTTGCCATAGTTAGATATTTGGCCGGGTTCATGGCCGAGGGAGTTTAGCCCGTGTTCGACGTGCATGCGATCATAGACAGGGAACCATTGCTGATCTTTGCAGGGGTGGCACCTCAAAGAGAAGGTAGCTACTATGCCCCTAGGGTTGCTATCGAGCCCCTACTCCGTGATCCTGAGTGAAGGGTTCATGAACTTTTTGACTTTGAATACAAGTGTGGGTCGTGCATGATGGGCGCGATCTGTGAGCCTCCAGCCTGGATTGGTCTCTATTTTTGTCTTTGTTTGAACTGCTTTATTTTTGCTTTTGATTTTTTCGAACTGCGGTCTGATATTTTACTTATTTCTTGATCGCAGATTCAGCAGATCCATACATGGCCCCCAAACTAACCCAAATAGTACTTAAGGAAAATGCTTTGAAGAAGACTGCTGCCCCGAGGTTACTCTGCCCGTGGTGGACAAGACTACTAGAGGTCTTCTCTCCGGAGTTCGCGGGGTGCCTACAATAAAAGAGCTGCCACCTAGAGCACAGTATAGCCGTGCTCGCAGCCTACTTCCTGAGCGCACAGCTTCTACTGCTCCAACTGATCGATAAAGGAAGCGTTTTGGCTCGTAAACTGAAGGCACTGGAAAGGACAAACAACAAAGGGTCCAGTGGCCTGAAGTGGTTGGCATTCCTGCCCTTGCCTCACCGATCAGAGTGGGGTCAATCTGCGCTGCCTCTTATTCAATTATGCATGTTGATACCCGCAAAGCTGGATGGGGACTCAGCAATAAAATAGGGGAGGTGCCCCCAATCCAAAGTGTGGACCTATACTCTCGTAGAGGGTTTAATTCGATGGTAGGGCTTAAACTTCTGAACAGACTCTATTCTCCTGACTTCTATGGGAACATAGGATCCAAACTCAATGCCTCTGCCTTGGTGGGAAACATTGGCTTAATGGCCACATAGGTAATTCCTTACTCTTTCTTTTCCTCTTATTTTTCCCTATCTTTTTATGATCGTTGCTCGCTGACCGAGTTTACTCTTTTTGTCAAATGGTCAATGATGCCATTAGACTCCAGGAGATCTCAGACGAGCAAGTTGCCTCCCTAACTGATAAGAACAAGGCCTTGGGGAAGGCGCTGGAGGAGAAGGGGAAGGTGATCAAGGAGAATAAGTCTCTGGCCTTATCCCTTAGAGAGAACGAGAGCGACCTCAACTTGTGAGAAGCATGATGAGGCGCTCAAAGCTCTAGATCGGGCCAAGGGCCTTAGGGATGAATACCGCGGGCACAAGGAGGTGCTGGAGAAAAGGGTTGAGGAGTATACGGCCACGTTGGAAGCCTCCAGAAAATAAGTTTTGGAACTGGAGGCTCAAGTTGATAAGATTTCTGAAGAGCTGCTTCCTCTGAAGCATTTCCAACTAGAGAAGTATGCCCAACTTGCCGATGCTCGCAAGGAGGCCATAGGAGAGTACAAGAACTACTAAGAGTACAATGATGAAATTCTGATGGAGTGCTATTTACAGTTTGATGCTGCTAGCAAAACGCAACTAAGGAACTTTGCTGCTATGGGAAAATTTTCGATTAAACAATTGGCCATAATTGGCTCTTTGATCGCCAATGATCTCGAAGGCCTGTCTGGGCATGCAATGGTCCCTCTGGATCAGGAAGATATTGATAATTTGGAGGCAGCAGCATCAACCTTTCCCGCTGTTGCTGCGGTCATCGCCCCCAGCCTAATGGATGAGCTTGATAAGCTTAGGTGGGGTAAGGAAAATATGTCTTTAGAAGCCATTGTTGCTTGCCTATTTCCCAATGGGCCTGCGGTTAGCGAGCTATTTATACCGCGGTCAGCACCAGCTCCAAACCAAGACAAACCTCTAACTGATACTCTCCCTTCTCCTACTCCAGATCCTATCCCAAAAGCTTCAGCAGCTCAGGAGCCTGCTCCAACTGTTTAGAGATAGTATTTATGTAATACATATAGGTTTTTGTAATTTCCTTATCTTACTAAATGAAAAAATATCTTTGATTCATTCTACTATTGTCTTTACACTACCAGAAAAAGGTCATTTAGCGACGGAAATTTCCGCCGCTAAAATTATATTTCCGTCGCTAAAATAAATCACCGACGGAAAAATTTAAATCGGTCAGTCCGCCGCTACCGGCTCGTCGCGGTGCTCAGACGGGTCAATTTCCGCCGCTATTTTTTCTTTTACCGACGGAAATTAATTCCGCCGGTGAATTAATGGTTTCGGCGACGGAAAATTCATTTGCTATATTAATTTAATTTAATTAAATTTTCATTTTTGGCGGAAATTTCGTCATTTGTAATAAAAATTAATTTAATTAAATTAATTTGGCGGCGGAAATTTCCGTCATTGTAATAAAAGTTAAATTAAAATTAAATTATTTCAGCGGCGGAATTTACCGTCATTTGAGAATTATTTAATTTTAATTTAAATTTTATTACGGCGACGGAAATTTCCGCCGAAATTAAAAATTAAATAAAAATTAAATGATTATAGCGGCGGAAATTCCGTCATTTGAAATTAATTTATTTAATTAATTTTAATTTCAGCATTAATTTCGTGACGGAAAATTCCGTCATTGATTCTGAAATAAATTTAAAAAAAAATAATTTAAAATATCAATAAACCAAAATTTTTTGTACCTGATATAACATTTCAATTTATAAAACTAAAACTATAAAAACTAAAATTCAAATATCAGCGTACCAAATAAAAACTAAATACCACCGTACCCAATTCGGGAGGGGAGGGGGAGAGGGGAGAGGGGTGGAGCGGGGGAGAGGCGGAGGGGCTCCGCGGGTATCAAATGTCTCAAATGTTTACAAACAAGTATAAATTAATACAAAAATGTCTAAAAATGTCTAAAAATGTCCGCAATCAACCCGGGGAGGCGGGAAATTACCCCTGGGAGTCTGGCCGAGATGAGCCATCAACCGGCGCCAATTGTCTTTGAGTCTCTGCATGCCGTCTCTACGAATCTACGCATGACGTCGATCGTTCTCCTCCCTGCATCTGCGTGCGAACTGCCAAAGCATCCGCAAGCTTTGCCCGCTCGCGTTTCTCCTCCTCCAACGCAGCCTCCAGAGTGTCGACCCTCGGATCATGAAACGTGGGCTGGGCTACATTTCGCCGACGGCCGGTCGACGTCGACGGGCATTGCCGCCCGTAATCCCCCATCCCTAACACTCGGGCTCCTCTCCTTGGATGTCCCTGAGAGGTGACCTCCTGCCAAACATCGAGCACGAAGGGGACGGGCTCGCCGGAGGCGTTCCTTCGGGAACAACGGCGGCTTGATATGCGGCTGAAAAATAAAACAAACAATTATAATCATATACACAATGTAAGGTACATAAATAAATTTACATATTCAAAATCAAGTCATTTAATGGTAGTTTACTTACAAAGGCGTGAGTGCATCGATCGTCAACCCATTGCGGAGGTTGATCGGGCGCTGTAGAATTCCGAATATGGGTGCTAGCGTAAACATCCACAAAAGTGATATTCGGACCATACTCCCTTTCCTATAAATAAAATAAGCGAGATTATTACTTTGAAATTGTATATATAAATGCAACATTTAAACTGATTTAAAAGCATGCATACACTACATTTACACTAAAACTATGGATTTCATAGCATCAACATTGGCTCCCAGCTAACATACGTACATAAACCTATTTAAAAGCATCCATACACTACTACATTTAAATTAACATACATACCATGCGGTCGTGATGCTAGGCGACCGTGAGCGTCCCTTCGGTATGCAACGCCGCCGACCCCGAGGAGCCTGCTCTATTGGCCTTGGCCTGTTCGGATACAGCCTTCGCCGCAGGCGACCCCCAATATTCGCAAAATTGACCAAACACCTCACCGGTCATAAAAGTAGGACACAAGGGCTGTTGTCCCGCCGCGAGCCGAGCAGTATAATAATTTTTCTTCGTGGTACCTATAAAAAATATGAATATCTTGTAAACATATAATGATGACATTATAAAATTAAAAGAGTATAATCATTGTTAATTAAACTAATTAAGGATAGATAAATATGTTACAAATAAAATCCTTAAACAGCTTGTGAGCCTGCTCAAAGAAAACAAATCTAGCCGTCTCCTCGCTGATGTCTGGATCCCAATAATATTTAGCCTACAACATATAATGATAACATTACAAAACTAAAAGAGTATAATCATTATTAATTATAACATTTTAATAACAAACTAACATTTAAGTTTTAAATAAAAACCATTAACACATTACCTTAAACTCATCCCACGCATCCTCCTTCTGCCTCTGTGGCAATTTTTTCCAGCTTGGGCCAAAACTCGGTCATTTTCGAGACCGCCAAGCATGTGCCCGATCTTAGTGCCGGTGGTGGGGTATCCACCTACAAACCACGCCAAGTATATTTATACAATAACATTTTAACTTAAATAATGAATTATATATAAAGCAAAAAGGAACCAACTTATATCAAATTAATGAAGAGTTACTTACTGGTCATAAAGTGATGAGATCCGCACATATATCCTCCCCTCAGAATCGACGGTAGTCTGAGTACCGGCCCCAGAGGTGGAGCTAGTACTACTGTGTGAGGGGTCAACACCATCGCTACGGATCGGGACGGTTGCGTCCCAAGAATCAAAGTGTAAATGGGCTTGGTCCTCTTACCCTTGCCACTTTCTACTAGAACTCATCTCAGACAGTAAAGAAAATATTAAAATATACAACTTTAACAATAGGAAACAATATATTCACAATACATCTAAAACTTTAAAGTTCTAATAATCTAAAGCATTCACAATACATATAAAACTTTAAACTATTAATAATATAAAGCATTCACAATACATATAAAACTTTAAAGTTCTAATAATCTAAAGCATTCACAATATATATAAAACGACGGATATTAAAAATAATCTAAAGCATTCACAATACATATGAAACTTTCAAATTCTAATAATCTAAAGCATTCACAATACATATAAAACTTTAAAGTTCTAATAATCTAAAGCATTCACAATACAATTTTAAACTTTAAACTATTATTAATCTTCGTCCCCATCATCATCTTTGGACTACGAATTACTACAAAACTCGAGTTCTTCATCTTCGTCTTCGGACTACGATGAATCAAACTACCGGTTCCTCTTCCTCTTCCTCTTCCTCTTCCTCTTCCTCTTCCTCTTCCTCTTCCTCTTCCTCCGATTCATCAATATCAATGTGCGCGAGATGACTGAACGAGGCGGGGGAGTTGGCAAATTCATTTTGGTAAGATATCCTCCTCGGGTTCATCAACATTTTGAGGAATATGAGTGACATCATCTAATGGATGATTGGGCGATGAAACGTTAGGTGGCACCGGCATTTCATCCTCTTGATAGGGTGTTTCTAATGACGACTGTAGTTGTCGACGAGGTAGGTTGTCGATCATGCTCCTAGCCTTGGTCATCCAAGCTTGACCACAATCCGTCGGGTCGCGGACGAGGGTAGGGAGTCATGTATACTGTTGTGCTTGAGATGCTAAGATGAAGACGTCGTCGCCATTATGTACGGACGAGTCCTTTACATCGACGAGGTCAGAATATGGGGTGCTTCTTAACACCTCGCACTGACATCCCGCCAATCACATTGAACAAGACAACATTTTGTTTCTACCGAAATACTCCACCTCGACTACTTCTTTCGGGACGCCATAATAATCATTCCCTATAAGCTTCTACACCGCTATTCCACGTCAATTTAGAGCCCCAGTAAGCTTGGTATGAAACACATAGCCATTCACGAAATAACCGTTGTATAAATATGAATAACTGAGAAATCATAAATATCTTATGATATTTTTGAAAATAAATAAATCTATATCATACAATATTAATTAATTTAATTATAATTTTAATATTGCCATTATTTTGAGATATTTATATAAATATGAAAGTTATTTCTAAATTACTGTAATAAATTCTTGGGAAATAATAAATATGAGTCAATTGACTCATATTATTTAGACTTATTTGGAAATTTTATGAAATATCAACATATTTGAATCTACCCATATTTATTCTTAAACATCTATCCCCGAGTACTTCACACCTATACCCTATACCCTATACCCTATATATATCCTATACATCTCATACCCTTATACTCCCATAATTAAACCTGCATAATTTTATCCCTATAAATTTATGACTATACCCTATACCTCCCAATTCTCCTATATCTTGCCATACTTTAGCACTATACCATATACGTTCTATACCTCCTATACCCCAGCACTCCATAATTCTATACTTATAATTTACCCTATATCTTTTATACCTATACCCTTACCTTATACCTATACCCTATGAACTTATACCCTAGACTGTTTCTCCTTATACTTTCTATACCCTTATACCATCCTATACCCTATACCCTATACTCCCTATACCCTATACCCTCATACCCTCTATACCCTATACCCTATACCTACTGATAAATTTCCGTGCTCCCTATACTCCTATACCCCCTATACCCTAGTACTCCTCATACCCTATACCCTATACATTCCTATACCCTATACTCCCTACATACCCTATAGAATTATATACTTAACGCACTTCTATACACTATACCCTATTACCCTATACTCCTATACCCGGCATACCCTATACTCCTATACCATTTCATACTCCTATACCCATACCCCTATACAAATTCCTAAAGAACGGCCTCCATAAAGAGCTGGTCACTACGGTTGGGCAAATTACCCGTAAATATGGGCACCAAATCTTACGTATATTGAAGTTTGCAGCAAGCTACTACGTTTTCTTTCTCGTAATCTTTGGGATATGTTTCACAAAATGGCCAGGCTTTGTTGTTTATAAAGATTGGGTAGTGAATTTGTCAAGCTAATGCCTTTTGTATATGTTGACATGTGTCATGATTTCGGGAAGGTCAGTTGCCTAAAAAAGAGAATGCAGAAAATATTTGTGCCAATTCACGACCCCTATAACCACATTAGCTTCTTAATGCTCCTGAGTCAATTGGGATATTATTGAGGATTCAAATATGAATCGGGTAAATTGCTCCTTTAATGTTCTGTTTTTGGACATAAAGGATGCGCCTATGGTCTAGCTTTATTCAATGGTCCCTATATCGCCTTTACTGGTCCTAGAATATTGCGGTTTGATTGAATTTTTACCGGTTGAGGATTTTAATGCGGTTTATTGCGATTGCGATTGTATAAGGCGGGTTTTGTGATGCGTATGGCCGTAGCTATACTATACAGAGTCCTATGACCCTAGATGTGGTCTCAGCGGATAATTCATCTCGGGCAGCTTGGAAGGTGGATAAATGATTGGCATCTATTGGCCAGCTTTGTACCATATAACTGCCTGTCACCGCGGCGCACATGGCCGCTTTGACGCGTTTAATAGTGGCTCGCCGTGGTTTAGTCTGGCCATGCATATAAATCCTGATAGCCTAGATGGGGTATGGTTTTCTAAGCTACATAGAAAGACTTCAATGTGACATCTGATACCTATAAGCTTGAATTGGATAAGCAGTGTTTGGTCGGGATGATAAAGAAACATAGATAATCTATAGAGTATATTTGAAAGTTTAAAAATGTAATTGATAGGTTAGGAAACCCTATAGATATATCTTTTACACTGGAGCCTAGACAAGGCCCTGTACCTCTTGTACTCAGGTCTGGGCTCCATATGTCAAATAGCTTAATAAGGACGTGTACCCTGTGTTCCGCCCCGTTATTTCTTTTCCCTATAAAAAAAAAAAAAAAATACCCTATACCCTATAAAATCATCCTGTATCACTATACCCTGCTATACTCTATAAGGAGCCTTTCTATACTTATACCCTATACTCCTACTTATACTCCTATACTCCTATACTTCCTATAATTTCCTATACCCTCTATACCCTATACCCTCCTATACCCTATACCCTATACTCCTATACTTATACTCCTATAATTCTACTATACCCTATACTTATACTCCTATACCCTATAGCCACTATACTCCTATACCTTATATTCTATAATTTATACTTATACCCTATACTCTATACTCCTATACCTCTATACCCTATACTTATACCCTATACCCTATACTTATACCCTTAATACTTACCCTATACTCCTATACTTATACTCCTTATACCCTATACCCTATACCCTATACCCTATATTGCTTATAGTTCTTGTGTGCTCAGTACCCTATACCCTATATGGTTTCAGGTTTCAGTGGCTTAGGGTTGGTGGCTTGGCTGCAGGTTAGGTTTAGTGTATTAGGTTTAGTGGGTGGTTGTGTGGTTGTGTAGGCTTAGTGGTTTAGTGGTTTAGTTTAGGGGTCAGTGGCTTAGGTTTGGTTATTAGGTTTAGGTTTAGGGGGTTTAGTGGTTTAGGTTTAGGGTTGGTGGCTTCAGTGGTTTAGGGTTTAGTGGTTTGTGTGGTTTTAGTGGCTTTGTGGTTTCAGGCTTTAGGTTTTTTTTTTTTTTTTTTGGTTTTATAGGGTTTAGGCTTTAGGGTTTAGGTTTGTGGGTGGCTTCAGTGGTTTAGTGGGTTCAGGGTTTAGGGTTTGTGGTTTAGGTTTAGGTTTGTGGTTTGGTGGGGCTTTAGTGGTTTAGGGTTTAGGCTTGTCAGGTTAGGGTATTCCCTTTAGTGGCTTGTGTGGTTTAGGTTTTTAGGTTTGTGGCTTCAGTGGCTCAGGCTTGTGGGTTGTGTGTCAGTGGCTTAGGTTTGTGGTTAGGGTTGTGGTTTAGGGTTAGGGTTTGGGGTTTAGTGGTTTAGGGTTTAGGTTTATGTGGCAGGTTTGTGGTTTAAGGTTAGGTTTGTAGTTTGTGGTTTAGTGGTTAGTGGTTTAGTGGTTTAGGGTGGTGTCCAGTGGTTTAGGTTTAGGGTTTAGTGGTTTAGTGGTTTGTGGTGGTTTAGTGGTTTAGGGTTTAGGGTTTAGGTTTAGGTTTAGTGGTTTGTGTTAGGGTTTAGGTTTGTGGCTGGTTGTGGTCAGTGGTTTGGTGGTTTAGTGGCTTGTGTGTTTGCCAGTGGCCGTGTCAGGCTTTAGTGGTTTAAGGTTTAGTGGTTGGTGGGTTGTGGTTGGGTTCAGTGGCTTTGGGTTTGTGGTTTAGGGTTGTGGTTAATTAGGGTTAGGGTTTAGGGTTTGTGGCTTGTGGTTTGTGGGGCCAGGTTTGTGGCTTAGGTGGTTTAGTGGTTGTGGTCAGGTTGTGGGTTGTGAGAATCAGGTTTAGGCCTGGTTTAGGTTTATACAAAACAAGGAACTAACCAACTATTAGACAACACTGAGATTATTTGTCTCATAAGTAATAACTAAGATATCCGTAAAAACAAAGACCCACATCATTACCGCCGAGCACAACGCGCACTCTTCGGCCCCCACCACCGCGCATGTCATCATCTACATCGTAAGCTTCAATGTTGACATCGTGAGTGAGTCGCCCTCCTCGCACTCATCAAGCTCCATATCTGTTATCTCGCATGAAGGCTAGAGGCGCACACACCCTAGTGGCTCTCAGATTTGTACAGAGAAGAAGGTCTTGGAAGTGGTTGTGGGAGAAGTGGTACGCAAAATGGACAGAAAATTACATTCCCACACGAGAAGCCGACGAAGCTCCTAACACTCTTACTCGGAGACATAGTCTTTGTACTACAAATGAAAGAGCACCCAAAGTTCAAGCGAAAAGGGTGATGACATATTTGTTAGGGGCTAAATATCCTTTTCAAACTTTCAAACCAACTTAATCAGACACCTCTAAATCCCTCTCTCCCATCCTCTCTCTCTCTCTCTCTCTCTCTTTCTCTCTCCAAAGAATTGAATTTGAAAATAACAAATATCGAGCCGCTCTTACCCCCGGTGCTATTTCATCTTTAATTTCACGTAATTCCACATTTCACCTCTCCTTCCCCGCTCTGGGTCCGAATCCGGGTTCGACTTCCTGCATTCCTTGACTTCCGAATGCAAGGCCCTAGAGGGTGTGTCGCTTCCTAAGCCTTCATCGCAGATTTACGTATATGGAGCTTCGATGATGAGTGCGAGGAGACAACCCTTCACGATGTCAACATTGAAGCTTACGATGTGATGATGACACGCATCTACAAGTGGGGCCGTAGAGTACAAGCTCAAAGTCAAGCAATGATGTGGGTCTTTGTTTTCGGATATCTTAGTTATGACTTATGAGACAATAATCTCCGAGTGTTGTCTAATAGTTGGTTAGTTCCTTGTTTTGGACTAATCTTGTTTTTGTTTTATTTTGGATATTCCTCACCTACCCATTCCATAACTTAACCCCGAACCCTCAAATCTCTTTAAAATCAAAAAGGTTTTTCTTATTGTTTTCCTAAATAAATGATAAGTGGCGAAATTAAAATTTAAATTCTTTGTCGTAAACAAAACGTACATGAATGTTCGTTCAAAACAAAAAAAGAACATGACGACGCCACAACTTTCGGGATCTCACAAGGGATGAATAACTGGCTTGACCGAATGTGGTACTTATAATGGCATTAAAAATTAAAATTAATAAATATTTATGATTTATTTATTTTTTCAAAAATATCATAAATATTTATGATATTTTAATGTTTTTTAGTTTGTTATTTTGTTAATTAGTTCTAAAATAAAACAAAAATTACATTTTGTTATCAAAGAACGGAATTTTCCGCCGCCGATAAATAAAAAAATATTAAATTATCCAAGGAAATATTCCGTCTGTTTAATAAAAAAAAAACATTTAATTTCACCGTCTAAATATTCCGCTCTGTAATATTTCAAAAAGAAAAATAAAAATATTTTAATTTCACCGCGGAATATTTCCGACGCCGATAAATAAAAAATAAAAAAATGATATATTTTCACCTGGCGGAATATTACCGTCGCCGATAAAGATTTAGTGGAATATTCCGTCGGTAAATCAACCGCCAAATTAGCGGCGGAAATAAACGAATATTCGAGGAATATTTGTTTTAGCGGCGGAATTTAGCGGCGGAATTAAATTCCGTCGCTAAATTTGACGCCAAAAATTTTCCGACGCTAAAGCCTATATTCCGCCGCTATTTAGCGACGGAATCTGTCCGTCGCTGATAATTCCGTCGCTAAATGACCTGTTTCTGGTAGTGTTAGATTTGGAGTTTATGTAATATTTGAATACTTTCCTTATATAAACTTGGATAAATATGTACTGTTAGCTTTTCCTATTTAGGCTTGTATGACTTGTGAATGGTTATTTACTCAATGTTTGGCCGTGAGCATCTGTATTGCCTTTATTAGTTTGTAGGACACGTTTATGAGTTAGTAACTCATTTGATAAAACCTTTATTTTAATTACGTGATTTAACCTTTTTCACTATGATCACAGTTGTTTATGGCCTATTATAGACTGAGGTATTAATCTCGGTCTGTTTTGTTATCTCTAACTATACATCACTATCGTCCATTCCCTTTAGTGTTTTACGCGTTGTGGACTTTTAAGTACGTGGCGTATTTGGAAATATCCAAGGTAAGCTGCTTTTCTATGGGCATACAAAATATGGTCGTGAGGCTAGTTAGCACATCAGCAGGCGTGGCCGGTGCTGGCTTTCGTATCCGCGTTTGGCGGTTGCGCATTTTTGGACTCTTTGAAGTCTTAGTGGCACTGATAAGGGCTCAATTTTGGCCTTTTTACATACGAGCGTGCGGTCAACGGTCAATGAGGCCTCCACGCATCAGCAGGTTTTGGGCCGTGTTGGCTTCCATATCCATATTTGATGGTTCACGAGTTTGGACTTTATGAATCTTGTGGCGATTGAATACGGGCTTAATTTTGGCATTTGCATACGGGCATGGGATTTGCGACCAATGAGATCACCGCGCATCAGTAGGTTTGTGACCGTTTACTGGCATCCTTGTGGCCATGCTGTATGCGATCAATGAGATCACTGCATATCCGCAGATCTATGACCGCTGCTGGCATTTTTTTTGCGGGCATTCACATTTGTTATTTTAGTAGTGAGGATCTTGTTTTTATGTTCATTTTTGAGTTACAATAGTGCCTAAATGCCTTGCTTTCTTAATACATTGTTACCTCTATCATACTTTTCATAATTAAATTTATCAAAAATGATAATTTCTAAGGTGATCGCTATTTCAATCGTTTTTGATATCTTTTCCTTCCTTTGTCCGTATTTTGTAGTTTCCCTCTTTAATGATTTGGGTAACTTGATACGGACCTTCCCATTTCGGGGAGAGCTTGTAAAAACCGGGTTGAGTCCCCTGGATTTCTACATTCCTTAATACCTAATCTCCAACTTAAAAGCTCCTTTTGCTGACTCTTTTGTCATGATGCTTTTTGACTTTCTGCTTGTAGTTAATCATTTTTTCTCTTACCCGCATCCTTTTTTATTCGAGATCGTCTATATCGCATCTTTTGGTGGCCTCATTTTGGTTTTCCTCGAATTAGGTGACTGTGTAGGAGGGGAGGGGTACTTCTACTAGAGCTACAGCCTCCGATCCATAGGTGAGGGAGAAAGGGGTTTCACTTGTTGAGCTTCTTGTGGTGGTACAGACTACCTATAATGTGGTCTATAGCTGGTCTAGCCAGCGTCCTCCTCGTACTTCCAAATTTTTCTTTAGGGTAGAGTGAACTAACTTGTTTATGGCCTCAGCTTGACCATTTCCTTGAGGATAGGCTATTGCGGACTCGAGGTGTTAGATATTCATTCTTTCACATTCAGCCGTAAATTTTACTGCGAACTGAGTGCTATTGTCTGACACTATTACTCTTGGTATCCCAAATCGATACCAGATGTGATCGTGGACAAAATTGATGATATTTTCCTCGGAGATAATGGCCAAGGCTTTGGCCTCTGTCCATTTTGTGAAATAGTCAACGGCCACTACTGCGTATTTGATGCTTCCTCTAGCGGTTGGGAATGGCTCTATTAAATCAATTCCCCATATATCAAACGGCCACGATGGTATAACCAAAGTTTGCTCTGTTGATGGGAGTATAGGGATGTTCGCAAACCGTTGGCATTTTTCACATTTTCTTACGTATTCCTCTGCGTCTCTCCTTATGGTTGGCCAATAGAATCCTTGGAATTTAATCTTGTTCGAGAGGATGCGGGCTCCGGGATGACATCCACAAACTCCTTCATGGACTTGATAGAGTAAATTGGTGACCATGCGAGTTTTCACACACCTTAGCAAAGGTTTGGTGAATGACCGCCGATACAGCGCTCTGTCTACGATCGTGTACTTTGCAGCCACTTTTTTATTAGTCTAGCCTTTGTTTGATCCTCGGGGAGAGTTTCTTTATCGATGTAATCTTGGATTTCATCTACCCAGTCCCTTTCTTGGCCCTCAATGTTGTAAATTTGAATCTGATCTATAGAAGGTGCTTCTACGAATTCGATATGGCAGTCCGCATTTAGATCCTCAATCTCTTGCTCAGTGATTCTGGAGAGAAGGTCTTCCTCTGCATTTCCTTCTCTCATTATTTGTTTTAGCTCATAGTTTTCGAAGCTTTTGAGAATGGTTTTTGCTAGACCGCAGTAATTAGCTAGTACTGGGGTATTTGTGTCATACTCCCCCCTTATCTGATTTACTATGAGCTGAGAGTCGCTATTTATTTCAATACTTGGGACCCCCATGTCTTTGTATAATTCCATGCCCGTTATGATTGGTTCGTATTCGGCCTGATTGTTTGATGCTTCAAACTTAAATCTCAAGGCTGTTTCAAATTTCTCCACGCAGGGTGCGATCAGGAGTATGCCCGCGCCACTTAATAGCTTGCTCGCAGATCCATCAAAGAATAAGGTCCACATTTATGGTGGTCGCTCTTTTGGTGGATCTACTTCTAACTCTGATCTCTCTTGGGTTTTTTGGGGTTCTACCCTCTTTCTTTTCCCTATATTGTTGTCCGCAATTTTAAATGATGTTTCTGCCACAAAATCTGCTAAGGCTTGAGCTTTGATGATCCTTCTGGGGGAGTAGGTGATCTGGAACTCAGTGAGTTCTATACACCATGCTAACATCCTTCCTGATCAATCTGGTTTGTGCAAAACCTTTTTTAACGTTGCTTCTGTGACTATGGTTATAAGGTGTGCCGAAAAATAAGCTCGTAATTTTCGAGCAGCTACAAGTAAGGTATAAGCTAACTTCTCTATATTAAGATAGCGACTTTCTACGGTGGACAATGCCTTTGATACATAGTAGACTGGTTTTTGGGAGTTATTTTCCTTCATTACAAGAACAGCGGCTACTGCCAGGTCAGTGACTGCTAAAAACAGAAAAAGCTCTTCCCCGGGCACCGGGCTGTTGAGGAGAGTGGGCTGCCCGAGTTATTTCTTGACTTCTTCAAAAGCAAGATCGCATTCCTCATTCCATGCGAACTCGTTGTCCTTCTTCCTCCCTTTAAGAGTTTTGAAGAAAGGGAGGCATTTTTCTGCAAACCGCGATATAAAGCGGCCGAGTGCGGTGATGCGCCCATTTAGCTTTTGCACATCTTTTATGCATGCAAGAGGTTTCATGTATAAGAGCGCTTGGATTTTTTTCTGGGTTTGCCTCTATTACGCGTTGATTGACCATGAACCCTAGAAACTTGCCCGCTTTTACCCCAAAGGCACATTTGAGGAGATTCAGCTTCATGTTGTTGCGGCGCAAGTTGGAGAAAGTTTCTTCCACGTCAAGATCGCGGGAATTCTCTTTTGTTTTTATAACCATGTCATCTATGTATGCCTCAAGATTTTTTCCTAGCTATTCTTTAAAAATGATGTTGACCATTCTTTGTTAGGTGGCTACTGCGCTTTTCAGCCCCAAAGGCATCATTGTGTAATATTATGTTTTGCCCGCGGCGATAAATGCTACGGAGGCAAAATCTTCAGGAACCATTTTGATCTGGTGGTAACCAGAGTATGCATCTATGTAGCTCAAAACTCTTTGCCCGGCTATAGAGTCTACCAAGCGGTCAATTCGAGGAAGATGGAAATAATCCTTGGGGCAAGCTTTGTTGAGATCTGTGAAGTCAACACACATCCTCCACTTTCTATTGGATTTTTTCACCATAAGAACATTGGCCAGCCACTTAGGATATGATATTTCTTCAATTATCCCTGCCTTAAATAGCTTTTCAACCTTTACCTTGATCGCGATCTCCTTCTTCGGTGAAAAGTATCTTGATTTTTGATGGATGCGTTTGAAGGCGGAGCTATCATTGAGTTTATAGACAATCACGTCCTCGCTGATACCTTGCATATCCTCCACTTTCCACGCGAACACATCACTGATTTTTCTGAGGAACTCGATCAAGATTTTTCTTTCCTCGGGATGAATTTCCATGCCGACCTTAACTTTTTGCTCGGGATAGTGGATATTAATTACCACCTCCTCGAGCTCGTCGTTAGGCCGCAGATTGCTGATTTCGCAATTGTGGAGTGAGTCATTAATGATCGATGGTGGGGTGGAGCTTCCTCCAGTTAGAGCGGACATGGAATTAATGATTTTTCAATCTATGTCTACCAAGATTCCCCTATCAAGATAGCCTCCACTAACCGGAGCTATTCTCTTCGCCTTTCTGCTATTTTTGAGCTCTATTTTGGTGGAATGGAAGGAGAGCATAACCACAAACTCGGGAAGCGGGCATTTGTCTTTGTCTTTGCTCCGATTTGTTTCCTTAACCTATTGCGAGCAGCAAGCTTGACTTTTCTTCTTCCTTTTCTCCTCCAACGTCCCGAGAAACCTCTCAGGCTGGTTTTTTATGACTGCGATTCCACCCGTAGTATAGAATTTTATCCTTTGATGGGGAAGAGATGCTACGATTCCCAATGTGGCATGCGCAGTGATGCCGAGTATGGCGTTGTATTGGGATTGCAGATCTATCACCATGAAGGTGACTTTGGCAGTTTTTTGTTGAGGTTTTTCCCCTATGGTTACCGCAAAGTCTATCGTTCCCTTCACACGGACAGTATGGTTAGTAAATCCCTCAAGCAGTCTGGCGTATGGAGTAAGGTAGGCTTTGTACATTTTCATTTCTACCAACGTATGGTAATAGAGAATGTCTTTGGCCGCGCCGGTGTCAATGAGGACTATGCTGATGTTTGCCAGTGAAATCCTCATTCTGACGGTTAGAGGCTGGGTGGAATGGAAAAGAGTCGAGGCCAGCTCGCTTCGCTTGAATCCTATCTCTTGCTCTTCTTCTAGAGCCAAGTGAGGAATCAAGAATACCTTTTCTAACGTCTTGATCTGATGGGAGAGTTGCTTGTTGGAGGGAGGCACTATTTCAATAAAATTAATGTCATAGGTCCCTTGCTCATCCTCGGCATTATTCTCTCTCTCTTTTCTTTCTGGGCCACGTTGGGGTCACGCCCTACTGGTGTTAGCATTATTGTAGCTATTATCACCCTTTACCCATTTGGCCAGCTCTCCATTATTGATTATTTGCTGAATAATCATTTTCAGCTGGACGCAATCATCAGTATTGTGACCGTGATCGTTGTGGTAGTCACAAAACTTAGCCTTGCTGCTTTCACTTGGCCTTCGGCCCATTGGGGGAGGAGGAGGAGCTTCCATGGCTTTCAGAATTGCTACTCGAAGTGCGATTAGGGGTGTATAAACTGTTTCGTCCGCCAACCTTCTGAGTCTATCAGTGTTGCGGTTTCTATTTTTCACCTGGCCGTGGCTGCGACCTGATCCTTGGCCGGCATCTTGCACATGATATATTCTTTCTTTGGCCGGTCTGCGGGCAGCTAGATCATTGGGCTCTTCTGCTAAGGCAATAGCAGAGGCTCTCTTATGCATCTCTTCCATATTTTTGGGCCTGTCCGAGGGGAAGTTCATTTTTAAGAAACTGGAGAATAAACCACCCTCAAAGAAGAGCTGAATATCGCTCTCGGACAGGTCTACGATTTGCTCGGATATCTTTCTGAACCGAGTGATGTATGATTTGGTGATTTCCGTAGCGCTCTGCTTGACTCTTATAAGATCAGTTTTTGGCCTCGCAGGCACGTCTGCTCTAGCAAAAGAGTTCAAGAAGTTATGACTGAATTGATTATAGATTTTGAGGGAGTTGGGCTTAAGGGCCAACATTCAATACAAAGACTTGCACGTGAAGGAAGAAGATAGGACTTTACACATCACGGCCTCATCCGAGGAGAATAAGGCCATTTGTCCTTCAAACCTCCCCAAATGGCACATTGCGTTGGTGGAGCCATCATAAGTCTCTAGTTGGGGAGGCTTTCAATTTGGATTGGCGCGCTAGCAATCTCGTCTGCAAAGGCATCCACGGTGCGACCACATTTTGTGGAGCCTTGCTGGTGGGTATCCCACATTTGGTGCATGAATGCCATAAAATCTGGTTTATGTTCTCCATTTTTGGTTTCTTGCAGGGAGAAATCACGACCTTCCCCTTGGCTTTAGCCACGGGTCATACTTTGGATTTCTCGGGGAGAGGAGTAGATTTTGCTCCCCTCCTATCTCCTCATCCAAGTCCTCCTCGTGACCACGGTCAACGAGGGTTGGTTCAAACATTTTTGTCCTACTAGCTTGACTTGATAGAGATATGGTAGGAACACTTTGGGAGAACCTGTGGGAACATTCCTCTAAGGGGACACCACCGTTGACTTCCAACTCAACCAACTCGAGTTGGGCATAACAATGGCCGCAGCCACGAGCCTAGCCCTTTCAGCCAGAGCTTGGTTTCTCTTAATTATTAATTCAGGAGTGATAGGAGAGGTAAGGTTTTTTGGACTTGAATTTTGGGGGGCTTTTTCTTTACGGGAAGCCTCTAGCTTTTCCCTAGGTTCTCTTTGAGAAGGAGTAAGATACCCTTGGCTGACAAAACGGCCACTCAACCTATTAAAGGCAGAGGTGCTTGGTCTGGCTGGATTGAGCTGGGAGAGAGAAGCTTGGTTATTACCAGGAGTAAGAAACTCGGTATTTTGATGTCAGTCATTTTTCAAGGGAAGAAAAGAAAAATGTTTGGAAAAGTTGTTTGTTACGACAAATACACAAGATTACCCAAGAAAACTAATTGTTTCCCGGCAATGGAAACACTGCTAACGCCACGACTTTCGGGGTCTCACTGTATAGGGATATCTGGCTTGTATATGAAATTTGTACCTATAAAACAACAAAGACACGAATCACCGTCAGACACCAAGCCGAAGTTTAATCCAGCTCATGCCCTCAGGTGTGAGAGTAAGATATCTAAGGATTTATAACTGAAAATAAAACTTGAAATGTTTTAGTGAGTTGTGTACTATGGTTTAGATAATGTGCCTTTTAATGATTATTTTCCACTTACCTTGTCCATGGGGACAAAGGTTGATATTTATAATAAGTGAGAGCTGACGATGATTTCAGCCCTTGAGGATATCTTTGTATTTTGGCTTAGGAAACGTGTACGCGCCTGTTGGACTCGTACAATAAATTAAGATTTACTGTAAAGGGATGTCTTTGATTGGAAAATGACATAGATGAAAGGCGCTAGTTGGTGCGGCGCCATACGCGTGTATTCAAGTCGCTTGAGCCACCCATTAATGAGATGGGGATAATCCGGCTTTTGGCGTTAGTGAAGCTACATGCTTTTATCTCATTAGCTTTAACTTTAACTGGGAGTATAGTTGAATAATCGGGAATATAGTATGAGACCGCGGTCAACATAGTTGACACGGTCTTTTATATCACGATAACGAGCTGACGTGGTTAACTCGTTGGCGGTTCTAACAATCACGGTATCGAATCTCGCGGTAATGATGCCCGCGATATTGACTCTAGTGGTATAAGTGTTCACGATTTTTGATAGGCCACGTCGTGCTTGACATTTGGAGCAGATCGAGATTTAGGCACGGTATAAAAGGTATCAGTTTGAAGTTTTAATCACTTATACGAGACATGATATTGTTGCTAGTTTATTTTTTGTCCGCTAATATTCAATTTTTAAATTTTCTCTCAAAATAAAAAATGTTTTTTTAAGGGACTACGGATAAATCTTCTTAAGCAAGTGTTAATATTTTTTCAAAATATTTCTTATATAAAAAACAATTTTTTTTTTAAGGGACTTTAGATATTGACCAAGGCACCTATGTTAAACTCACAGTTTCGTTCGTATATCACGGTTAATTTCACGGAATAATTTTACAAGACCCTCATCTCAAACTATTTTTCATAAAAACTTATGATTTTTTCACAGTTTTAAGGTCCAGATAAAAATTCTTTATAAATCATGTTGACTGAAAATTTTATATGAAATACCAATAATACCCTCACTCTCTCACATGATGCCGCCAACCAAGTGCCCTTTTTTTCTTCAGAAAATTCAAAATCTAAAATGTAAAATGTAGGTAGTGGGAAATGGGAATAGAACCCGACTCAATGTCTTGGGAAAGTATTAGCTTAGCCACTTAATCAAAGTTTTGAATGTTTTTAATTTTATAATGTCTCTTTTTTTAATTGGGTTTTTTATTTTATTAATGACAGAATAAATGTCATTTAAAAGCTACATCTATTAACCTAATGTCTAATATATATATATATATATATATATATATATATATATATATATATATATATATATATATATATATATATATATATATATATATCTATAAAGAGAATAGTGTCTTTTGGTATGCTTAACATTTAAAAATAAGATTTTCCCTTCAAAATAGTGATAATTCTAGAAGCTATTGTTGAGACTCTTTTTAATGTTGTCCTAATAAATGTTTGAAAATAAAATAACTAAAATATCTTGCAAAATAATTGAGCTTATATTCAATTCAACAAGATCCTTTTTATCAATTCTTTATCCTTATCGTCAACCATTTTTTTATTTTTAACATCAATATGGATTTTTTCACAAAAAAATAAATCAATATGGATACTTTTAACATTATTTATTTAATTTGTAAAAATATACTCATTCTGTCTCACTACAAACTACACACTTTTTTCAAAAGGCATCCCACTACAAACTACTCCCTACGTCTAATCCGATTTAGAATTTTCTCTTTCGACACAAGAATTAAAAAATATTAATATAATAAAAGCCAAAATCTAGGGAGAAACGCGTTTCTTCATAAGTTATGGAGAAACGGGTCCCGACTTGTCGCGCGACAATGAACTGGATATCCAGAACCTTATGAAAGTGATATCCAGAAACCTTCAAATGAATATCCAGAAATCTTCAAAATGTTTCTGGATATTCATTTGATGGTTTTTGGATATACATTTGAAGGTTTCTGGATATCCAGAAACCTTCAATAGCAATTTCTGGATATGCCCTAACACATTTCTGGATATGTACCTAACAGTTTCTGGATATGCACCTAACAGTTTCTGGATATACATTTCACATACTTACGGATATGCACCTAACGCTTACGGATATCAAACCCAAAGCTTACGGATATTGAAGCTTTGGTCTTGGCCTTGGGTTTTTACGGATATCAAATGCAAAGCTTCTGGCTATTAAAAACACGTTTCTCCATAGTTATGGAGAAACGCGTTTCTCAGCAGACCTACTCATAATAAAAAGAGAGAATGAGTGAAGAAGGTATTGTGAGTATGCAAAGTAAAATATGAGGGAGAATGAGTGAGGGGCATAGTAAGGAGATTGTTGTTATTAGTATGACAAGTGAGTATTTTTGAATATAAAAATAATATAAATTTGCCATTTTGAGATGTCATAAGTCGAGTGGGACGCCCAAAATGAAAATTGGTCCTAAGTCGGGTGGGACGGAGGGATTATATACTTTCTAAAATGGAAATATTTTATTATTTTTATATTAATGGAACTCGCATATCATACTCAGAACAACAACTCATTTTCTCTCTTTAACCTCATTTTTCATACTCACAACACTCAATTCACTAACATTTTTCCTTAATTTCTGAGCAAATAGTAAGTGTGTATTTTATAATAGGATGGAGGGAGTATAATCTAACTGAACTTTTTTGTTGATACCCCACATTATATAGATGAAATTTTATTATTCCATGTTTATTTTATTTCTTATTAATTTGTTTACTATTTTACAGGTTTTATTGATCCCCCACGTTATATAGATGAAAATATTAATGCATAAAAGACATTGCTAACTTTTCGGTGTCATGCACTTTTCTACGAAGGAGCCATTATTTCGTGTTGATTTAAGATTTATTTTTTTTGGGAGTTTATTTCACTAAAAAATTGGATAAATGGTTACATTAGTTTTAACTGTAGTTGTTAATTTTGATTTTTGTTTATTTAATTATATCAAAATTATACAAATTATAAAAAGAACCAAAAATTGATACAATTGTTGTCATAATAAGGCTACTAAATACGTTGACTAAGTAGATGATTTTGTTTTAATCATTAATACTTTGTCTCTTAATAAACTCCAATGTAAGAAATTTTGGTTTTAAAATTGTTGTTTTTATAAAAAGCTTAACGTTTTTACTAAATTTCCTTCACTATTTTTTAATATCGTAAATTAAATGTTTAAAAGTGAATAATAAGAATATTTATCTTCTTTTCCGAAGTGAATATTTCAAATTCAAATGAATTGTCCTTTTAGAATAAAAAATAAATGAATATCAAACTTTTGATTTAGGGATATTTTAAAAATATTTATTTTAGCAAAGATGCATAAATACGCTTGCTATTCCAAATTTTCAATTTTACAATTATATAATGAATAGTAAAATAACAAAGTAGTAAAATAAATCATTTAAGAAAAAATATTTTAAAATAACAATTTTTATTGGAATAATACTGAAGTTCCTCACCACAAAATATGTGTACACAAAAAGCTTTCAAAATTTATAATATTCATTGTGTTAGTTAAATAATTATAACTTGTGCATACTTTCATTAGTTTTAAATTTTTATTATAAATTATTTTCAAATGTAAAATTATTTTGGACTCATAATTAATATATTACAATTATATAACATTATTTAAACAAAATATGTTAATATAACAAAATTTTGCTTATACCATGTAACGCATGGATGCAATACTAATATTAATTAAAGAGTTGGTCTGGGGAGAAACGCGTTTCTCCGTCGCGTATGGAGAAACGGGGCAACTTTTGTCGCGCGACATACTTAGCCAGTTTTTGGATATCATTTCCAAAGCACGGATATCCAACATTGAATATGGATATCCGAAGCTTTGGAAAGGATATCAGAACCAAATATTTTTGGATATCCTTTCCAAAGCTACGGATATCGAACATTGAATATGGATATCCGGAAGCTTTGAAAAGGATATCGAAACCAAATATTTTTCTGGATATCCTTTCCAAAGCTTACGGATATCGGAACATTGAATATGGATATCCGAAGCTTTGGAAAGGATATCCAAACCAAATATTTTTCTACGGATATCCTTTCCAAAGCTTCTGGATATCCAGAACATTGAATATGGATATCCAGAAGCTTTGAAAAGGATATCCAGAAACCAAATATTTTTTCTGGATATCCTTTCCAAAGCTTCTGGATATCCATATTCATTGTTCTGGATATCTAGAACTGATGAAAGTGATACCCAGTTGTTGTGGCTAAGTATGTCGCGCGACAAACGTTGTCCTGTTTCTCCATAAGCGACGGAGAAACGCGTTTCTCCCCAGATTTTAGATTAATTAAAACAAATAAGCTCTTAAAAGTACTTACTCCAACAATAAACATTTCTAAAGGAAATCTATAATTGCATTTGCTGCAATAACCTAAAGGTAGTGCATGCCCAACTTTAAACTATATAAATTACTCCCTCCGTTTCAGATCAAGAGTCATACTTTTCCTTTTGGTTCATCCCAGACCAAGAGTTTCTTTCCTTAAATGAAAAGTTTTCCATATATTTATACCCTTATCATCTCCATATATTTACAAAAAAACCATTACTATTCCTCCCACTCATTCTCTCTCCTATTAAATACTTTTAACTTTTACATTCTCTCTCCTATTTTCTACCACACATTTAACTTTTACATTCTCTCTCCTATTCCCTACCACACATTTAACTTTTACATTCTCTCTCCTAAAATTTTCTACCCACTTAAAAAAAATTCTTAAGGAGCGTGAAATCCCCCCCCCGAGGACCCTTGGTCTGGGACGTAGGGAGTATAATTGTTAAAAAAAATTGATGATAGTGAAAGAAATGTGTTTGTAATAAAATGCAACGCATGCACTATAACTAAAATTTGACTTGATTGAAATCAAATAATAAAATTAAAAGATTCTCTTATAAAGATAAATTATTTCGATTCTTTGATTCTTTAACGTAAACAATCCTATATATATTCAAAAACAAATTGAACGGAATAATTTGTGATGGGCCAAGCTCAAACCATTCCCTTGCAAAGTGGGCTCTGCAAGCCCACCAAGGGACCAAGCCCGTCAATTCACTGGATGGCCGTCATTCCCATTGAGCAACCAAGCCCATCCAATCGACACCAGAGTTGAGACATAGCCCGTCTAACAAAGGATGGCCGTAATCGCCATTGAGCGACCAAGCCCATCCAAGGACGAGGCCTCTCACCCGGACACTCACTCGTCGAGTCATCTGACAAGCGACGACCCTCCTGGACATACAACTCCAGGTCGTCGTTTTTTACGTAGCTTGCTCAACAAGCCATCTTCGGATAAAGTCAAATCTGCCACTTGACAACTCTGCACATGTCCCCACCTAACTAGTAGTGGCGCCGCATTGTGCAGGTGACACTTTCCATTATAAGGCAAACCATTATCCGTGACAGGTACAGCAGTGTCCTTGCTCGTACGAAGCAATCACAGGACGCCACGTGGACACATGGAGACAAAATCAATCCAACGGTTGATAACAATCCAATCCAACGGTCCAGATGGGAACCCTAGTTCCCCTCATCTACTATAAAAATATGAACAACGTCTTGGGCTAAGGTAATGCAATTTTTACTATTCAAATATACACGCCCACTATTTTCCTTGTCACCTTCTCCAGCCCATACTGAATCTCACGCCGGAGGGCCTTGCCGGACATGCCTTAGCGCAGTTTACGATTTCTTTTTGGTGGTGTGCAGGTCTCAAGTCAACCCATTATTCTGCTGGACTTCAATAGCTGAGCCCGAACGATTTCCTGCGTCATCAGAGTGGTTCCATTGCCGGGAACCGTTCGTTGGAGACTTCAACCAAACCTAGAGAACAACCGGAAAATACCTGGAGATAGTGTCAGACGGACACACAGCAAGTAGGTCAATAGAAAATGATGGCCGGCCACCTTCCCCTGAACAAGGCCACCAGAAAAACCCCAGACCTCCCTCACCTCAACCTAGGAACCCTAATCTGAGGGTTACCAGGTCACATGATGTTGTGGATGACACTGGACTTCCAGACGCCAGAAGAAGAGAGAAAAGGCTTGCTCATGATCAGTGTCAGTGACGACCCCCAGCCGGAAGAAGGCCTAAAGGAGCTACTGAAAGACATCTGGGAGGCCCGTCCAACCCCATTCTCGACAGAACCGCCTTTCTCATCGAAAGGGCGAACACCCTTCACGAACTCCTACAGGTCCAGAACGAATTGATCCGAATGGCTGAGGACCGACCTGCTCAGGAGTCCCATAATACGGTCTCATCTGGAAGGTGAAGGAACGAGAGAGGGGCTGATGGTCGTCGTGAAGAAATTTCTGCTAGGAATGATTGTCAAGTGCCGCAGCAGGACCTCAGAGAGCATCTTAATCGTCGTCGCAGTGAAGGACACTCATCTCAGCAACGACAGGAAGAGGCGGACAGAGAGCTTTGGCGGTCTTCTGCAATTGACAATCTTGAGCAAAACCCGAGACAAGTTAATCGAGGTCGTCAAATGACCCCCTCAATGCATAATGAACGAGCACCGAGCTACAGGGAAAGGACCCGTACTCCCTCTCATCCTCGCGGACGGGAATAATCCAGGTCTTACAGACCATCCCCTCCCAGAGGTAACAGAAGAGAGAGAACGGTCTCCCGACGACCTGCTGTCACTGAAAGGCAACGGTCGAACACTGTCTCCCTGGGGACCTCGTCAAAATAGGGTTCCTTCCCCCAATCGAGCAGGAGATATTAACATGAGGGAGGTGCTCAGGCTCAAGCGCAAGAAGGAGGAGTTGACGGCTAGAAAGAACAACGCTGATAGTGATGACTCGGAGGATAATGTTGGCACATTGAAGCCTTTGGCACCATGGATGCTGAAATTGGGACCAGCAGAGCCAGGATTCAAATTACCTAACTTGAAGAATTATGACGGCTCAACGAGTGCTTTGGATCATATGCAGCACCTTGAGGCCCAGATGATACTGGTGTCTAGATATTCAAGGCAAGACGATGTAATGTGCAAAGCTCTGACTAGCACGTTGACTGAAGCAGCTCTAAGATGGTTTAGAAGCCTTCCTAAGGGAAGCATTGATTCTTGGAAACACATGCGTAAGAATTTTTTGGGCAGGTTTGCAACTACTGGAGATCGTCGTAAGACAGTGAACGACCTGAGTAATATCACCCAAGGAGCGAATGAAAGCTCGATGAGTTATTTCAAGAAATTCAAGAAATCGGTCGACCAGATCGATGAGGATTTGACGGATCGTGAGATTATCAACTGCTTCAGGCATGGGATCGTATCTTCAACTTTGGACTATGAGCTTCAAGTCCACCCGACCAAGTCTAGAAAGGACCTCTACGCTAAGGCCTATGCAGTGGCCGAAGCTGAAGAGAGGAAGTTGCAACGAGATGGAAAGGCCGTCGTCAGTGAAGAGACGGCGAAATCTAAAAAAGACAAGGCCGAAGACAAAGGAAAGAACAAATCGGAAAAAGCTGAGAAAGTACCTGAGTCGTACACTCCGTTGACTATATCCCGTGCACAAATTCTGAGCAACGTTGATTTTGGACCAGCACCGAAAATGAACCCCAATGCGAAGGGGAAGAAAAACATGAACAAGTACTGTGAATATCATCGGGATAGGGGGCATGACACAGATGAGTGTTTTATCTTGAAAAAGATAATTCAACGGTGGATAGACGACGGTCGCCTTGACCAGTATGTAAGAGGGATCGTCCAGTAGCCAACAATCGAACTGCTAACAACGACCCTCCTGAGAGACAACCAAGACTGGTCCTAGTTATTTCCGAGGAATCAAGCAAGAACCAAATTAAAAGCGTTGTCTACCATTTGAAGAAAGCCCCCATGTTCCTCCAAAAGCGGACGTTCCAAATGATGTGATCAGTTTTTACCCGTATGAGCTGTCAACCAATCCACTAGCCCGTCAATAAACTTTGATCGTCCCCGGTTTCATCGACAACTGTGAATCAAGAAGGATACTCATTGATACTGGGGCAGCAAAAGACATTTTGTTCTACAGCGTCTACCAAAAAATGGGTCTACCCAATAGTCGCCTAAGTCCCTACTTAGGTCATCTTGAGGGATTCACCAACCACCGAGTAGACGCTAAAGGACAAATTGACTTGCCCGTCGATATTGGGGACCATCCGTTGAGAAAAATCCAAAATGTGACTTTCATTGTAATTGATGTTATAAGTGATTACCATGCCATACTTGGCCAGCCAGAACAGGCTGCTTTAGGGATCGTCGCTTCAGTCCCTCACCAGAGAATTAAATTCCCAACACGCTCAGGAGTAGGATGTGTATTGGGGACGGCCCCAGAATTCCTTGAGCATGTGTTGAAGACTAAACGGACAATTGAAGTCGATGACCCTGAGCATATTTTGAAGTTTTCAAAATCAATTAAGCAAACCACAACCTCCTGCTCCAACGTCTCAACGATTAAATGTGTTGACGAGCCAATGGCCAGGTTAGACGAGCCTGAATGTTTTATTGATGAGATACTCCTGGACGACCAAATGACAGCTGCACATCTTTTGGTCAACCACGACTCGGGGGCAGAGCTGGAAAAGCTGATTGATGATGAAGTACCTGACCTCACCCCAGAAGCTAAGAAAAAGATCAAGGAAGTTGTAATTGAATCCATGGATTTTCGTGACGATGCACTCGAGCTCAAGCCTGCCGACAAGCTGATTGAATTTGACATCCACCCAAATTACCATGAGCAGAAGATAAAACTGGGGTCTCAGTTAACAACTGAGGAGAGGGATGAGATAATCACCCTACTCAAACATAACCTCGATGTCTTTGCATGGAGGGTCGAAGATATGAAGGGCATAAGGGAGGATGTTGTTGTCCACAGGCTTGGGGTGAATCCAACGATGAAGTTTAAGGAGCAGAGGTTGAGAATTTTTTCAACTGAAAAGGAGGTTGCAATTAAGCAAGAGATTGAAAAGTTGCTAAGTGCAGGAATAATTGTGGTTGCCGGATTTACGACTTGGTTGGCAAACGTTGTGCTCGTCAAAAAGCCCAACAGAAAATGGGGATTGTGTGTGAATTTCATAAACCTGAACCTGGCGTGCCCTAAAGATAGTTACCCCCTACCACGAATTGACAAGCTCGTCGATTTTGTAGCTGGGCATATGACCCTCAGTTTCTTGGACGCATACTCCGGCTATCATCAAATCAAGATGGCCGAGGAGGATATTCCAAAGACAGCCTTCCAAGCTGCGGGTGGAACTTACTGTTATACGAAGATGCCCTTTGGGTTGAAGAACGCCGGGGAAACTTATCAGAGGATGATTAACAAAGTGTTCAAGTCACGAAAAAGGAAGCATGTAGACGATATGGTCATCAAGTCACTAAAAAGGAAGCATGTAGACGACCTTCAGCAGACCTTCTCCAACCTACGAGCAAATAACATGGTCCTCAATCCAGCCAAATGTGTTTTCGGTGTTGCAGCTGGCAAGTTTTTAGGGTTTATGCTTTCTCAAAGAGGGATAGAGGCTAACCCTGAAAAAATTAAGGCGTTGATTGATATGACCGAGCCAACATGCATCAAAGAGGTCCAACGATTGAACGGACGAGTAGCGGCTCCAGGTCTCTTTATTTCAAAATCAGCTGAAAGATCTTTGCCTTTTTTCAAGGCTCTTCGTGGTGCGAAGGATTTTAAATGGACGGAGGAATGTTCACAGTCGTTCAGCCAGCTCAAGGAATACCTCGACTCTCCACCTCTCCTCACCAGCCCCGTATCCAGGGAAGACTTATATGTTTATCTCTCGGAGGGTGACAAGGCCGTCGCCGCCGTAATGATTAGAGAGGAGGATGGAATACAGAAGCCGGTATACTATGTGAGCAAAGCTTTATCTGATGTTGAGACCCTCTATTTTAATGCTGAGAAAATTGCCTACGCTCTCGTCATTGCAGTACGAAAGCTACGAGCATATTTCTCAGCTCACTCCATTGTTGTTTATACCAATACCCCACTGAGGAAGATCCTACATCGACCTGAAAGCTTCGGTCGTCTACTGAACTGGAGTATTAAATTGAATGAGTTTGACATCCAATATCGGGCACGAAAGACTTTGCAAGCCCAAGCCCTGGCAGATTTCTTGATCGAGACTTCGTTCAGCTCTAACGACGATCAAAGAGTGCCACCACAGAAATCTAGCAAGGGCAAGCAGGTCGACGATCAACCAGAGCAAATAAATTTGCCCGTTAGATGTTGGAAATTTTTTTCAGATGGGTCGGCGACAAGAGAGCTCAGTGGGGTCGGAATCGCGCTGATGGAACCGGAAAGTGAAACTGTTTTTGAAGAAGTTTTAAGGTTCAAGTTTCAAGCCTCGAACAATCAGGCGGAATACGAAGCACTCATTGTGGAAATGGAATATGCCAAGTGCTTTGGATCAACTAAAATTGTAGCCTTTTGTGACTCCCAATTGATCGTAAATCAAATCTGTGGAGACTATGTTGTCGTCGATTCAACCTTGCAGAAATATCACTCATTGGTCGGTGAGATGGTACAAGGATTAGAATTTTGGGCCATTCAAAGAATTGATAGAGAAGATAATGAGCATGCAGATTGTTGTAGGTATTTTTCAGCATGGGGACATCTTCAGTTGCTCCTACATATCAAGATGTCGTTCCACTGTAAGTATTGTTTTAATATTTACATATTTGATTTTTCCTAATATCTTTATTAATATTCCAGTGAACAAGAGAGAAGAATGCGGGATATTTTCTAGCACGTTCAACACATCTTCAACGGCAAGGATGACTTGGTCTCACGGATGTTGAAGAGGATAAAGATCATTCCCGAGATTGTAGGAACAGCATTTGACTCATTCATACTTACTTATATTTAAGGGGAAATGGAGACGAAAAACACACACGCATTTTCATACGCACACACTCTACACACAAGCTACTTGTAATCCTCTACATTCTCTTCCAAAGTTGTATTCATAATCATCATAGTGAAACTTTTAAGGTTGGAGACCTAACTCCCGGGGTTTTTTCCAAAGAGGTTATCACCTCTAAGGTTTTCCTCGTTAACAAACCGTGGTGTCATTATTTCTTTTCATGATTTTGTTCCATATAGTCGAATTCCATAGTCCCCTCCTCATTGTTTAATCCACACACTTGTCAAAGTTAAGATTCAACTCTATTGTTTTTTCTACCAAAACAATTTGGCGCCCACCGAGGGGCCTCGTGGTTTATCGGTTATTTGGATCATTTCCTAAGCAAATTCATTATGTCTGCACCCCCCCAATGTGTCCGCCGCCGGCAAGAGTCCCGCTGTTTCTCCGACATCAGGAGGTAGAACCAGCTTGTTGTCGCCACCTCCTCAGACCGGACCTCAGCAAACTCAACCTACGAAGACTCCACAAAAGGGAGCGACCTCTTCCAATGTAGATGCTGACATCCGGAGTATCCCGACTGTGTTGAATCAAAGGTTGGACCAAAGCAAGACAACCATTCAAAGGTGTCGACCAATTCCATGATTAAGATGCGTAAAGATCAATAGCTCATCGCATCTCGGCTTGACAACATATCACCACCGCGTGCAAGGATCCTCAACTTCGACAACACCGAAGGATCTACACTTCAGAGTGAATTTATCCCAATAGGTAGTCCGCCGCAAACTCAGCAGTTGACATCCATAATGACGTCAACACCTTTGCCCGGGGACACCCTAATGACGCCACCTTCCTCAGGATTCACCCAGTTCATCCCATTCATTGACAACACTACTGTCACCACTACTACGGACAACTCTGGTTTGCTAAATAATCTTTTCAATAATAATAATTTCAATCGTATTCCTATGGCCGACCCTTTTGGCAGAAACCCACTAGCCAAGCGTATGCGTGATCTCGTAGAGCCGATAATGAACGTGCCGTGCGTAACTCCTCCAATCCAACCAAAGGACTCAGAATCGCTACAATCAATCCCGGTTTGTCCCAAAGAATTGCAAATGTTGACATCCCGAAGCGTTTCAGTGTACCATCTATGAAGTTGTATGATGGTACCACGGACCCGTAAGAGCATGTTGCCCACTATCAAGAAAAGATGGACATAACCCATATTCCGCTTCAATTCTCGGAGGCCTCGCTTATGCAGGGGGTTTGGATCAACCTTGTTGGGACCAGCTCTCAAATGGCTGATTAGGCAACCCCTAGGTTCAATTGGTTCATACGCCCACTCATCAACATGTTCTATAACCAATTCTCAGCAAATCGACAATTTGAGAGGTTGACAAGTGATCTCTACAATGTGACCCAAGAAGCCTAATGAAACCCCGAAGGATTATGTCCACCGGTTCAATAAGGAAGTGCTAGAAATTCCCAATCTTGACATGTCCACGTACCTACGAAGCTTTCAAAATGGGATCAAGAAAGATTCACAATATTATCAATATTTGGTCATGACTCCGTGTAAGTGGTTGGAAGAAGTCAGAGTGGCAAATGAGATTCATAAGACTCGGAGGAAGATGAGCCGCGAAGATCGAAGTCCTCAACCAAGATGTCGACATATGACAACCCCGACGAAAGACCGAATCGTCCCATCGCAGAACCACCGTTCCAATCCTTATCCAAGAATTGATACTAGCAAAATTAATTCAATAGATGGTGAGGATGAAGATAGCGATAATGTGCCTAACATTTCTGATTATTGTTTTTCTGTTGACATCGCAGGTGTACTCTGTGCAATGGGCAACCTTGGGGACAAAGCCAGATGGCCAAAGAAGACGGATAAGGCCACGGGGTGGCGTGACAAATCAAAATGGTGCGCTTACCATGAAGACTTTGGACATGTTACTGAAGATTGCATCGCACTAAGAAAGGAGATCAGTTACTTGCTCTCGAAGGGACATCTTAAGGAGTTGCTAGGATCCAGAAAGAAGAAGGCTGAAAGTGTGGAAGCTCCTCATGAAGCCGAAAGACCAATTTCTCCCCCAGCATCAACAAAGGTGATCAATTTCATTAGTGGAGGTTCAGAAATATGTGGTACATCCTATTCTGCCGCAAAACGACATGCTAAGAAGTCAAAAGAGGAGAAGCCAGAAAGACAGACCAAGATGTCGACACCCTGCCAGGATCCAATCACCTTTGATGAAAGTGATCGAGATAACTTGTTGGAACCCCATCACGACAGTCTAGTTATTTCCTTGCAGATCGCCAACTGTACAATCTGGCGCATCCTGGTTGATGGGGGTAGCTCTGTCAATCTTATTATGTTGGGTACCCTTAAAGAAATGAACATCCCGGAATCGGAGATCATTAAGAAGTCCTCAGTGCTGGTAGGCTTCAGTGGTGAAGTCAAAGAAATGGTGGGGGAGATAAAGCTTCCAATATACTCAAAGGGCCTCAATACCATGGAACGGTTCTGCGTAATTGATTGCGCAATATCTTACAATGTCATTCTTGGAAGACCGTGGATTCATGGAATGAAGGCTGTACCCTCCACTTACCATCAGTGTGTGAAGTTTCCAACACCTTGGGGTGTCGCTAATATTTACAGTGATCAACAGGTGGCTAAGGAATGTTATAAAACTTCAATGAAGGCTTCGACATCTCCAAAACAAGCATAGCAATTACAGAGGAAAGTACGTGAAGTCCTGGAAGCTAGGGAGGATGATGTGAAAGAAGTATTGCTAGACCCTTCCAACCCGGACATCAAGGTACTTATTGGCACTGACATCCCATCAGATATAGAAGAGAAGCTTATGGACCTATTAAGAAGCAGAATAAAGAGTTTTGCTTGGAAACATGATGACATGACAGCATCAAAGAAAGATGTCATCACTCACAAACTTAACATAGATCCTAGCTTTAAACCAAGACACCGTAAACGTAGGAAGTTTGCAGAAACCAGAAACCAGATCATCAAGGAAGAGGTAGAGCGCTTACTCAAAGCCAACATGATACGAGAGGTCGATTATCCAAGATGGTTAGCAAACGTGGTTGTGGTAGAGAAGAGGAACGGGAAATGGCGAGTTTGTGTTGACTTCACCGACTTGAATAAATGCTGTCCAAAAGATCCTTTCCCTTTGCCACACATAGATTCGTTAGTTGATGCCACCTCTGGACATGAGCTCCTCACATTCATGGACGCATCCTCAGGATTTCAACAAATCCAGATGGAACCATCTGACCAAGAGGACACCGCCTTCATAACGTCCACAGATATTTATTGTTATATTGCTATGCCTTTTGGTCTAAAAAATGCAGGTGCAACATATCAGAGGCTCGTCAACAAAATGTTCAAAGATCAGATTGGGGACACAATGGAAGTATATATTGACGACATGGTAGTAAAATCCAAGAAAGTCGAAGATCACATAAGAAACCTATCCTGTGCCTTCGACATCTTGGATTGTTTCAATATGAAGCTTAATCCAAATTTAAATGCAACTTTGGAATGAAGGCAGGGAAGTTTTTGGGTTATATGGTTACAAAAAGAGGCATTGAAGCCGCCCTGCACGTATACGTGCTATTATCAATGTCGTCACCTCAATCCGTCAAGGACGTCCAAAGATTGATGAGAAAGATTGCTGCACTCACCAGATTCATTTCAAAATCCTCGGATCGATGCAAACCTTTCTATGATATCCTAAGGAAGAACAAGAAGTTCCAAATGGGAGAACAAACATGAAGAAGCCTTTCAGAGCTCAAAACTTACCTGTCGACACCTCCGTTATTGGCCAAACCCCAGAGGTGGAACATCTCTACATCTACCTAGCAAGATCGTAAGGCGCCGTAAGTGCAGCCTTGGTGACGTAACGAGATGGCAGTCAAGAACCCATCTACTATATAAGTAAGACACTCTTAGATGCGGAGACCTGGTATTCTCATTTACAAAAGTTAATTTTAGCTTTGCTAACTGCTTCTATTAAATTAAGACACTATTTTGAAACACATACTATAATTGTACACACTAACTATCCTATTAAGAATGTTATGAGAAAACCAGAGATGTCAGGTCGAATGGCGAAGTGGTCTCGTACAATTAAGCACATACGACATTAAATATGAGCCTGCAATGAATTAAATCCCAAGCACTAGCCGATTTTGTGGCCGATTTTAGTCCAACCATGCAATAAGAGGTGGAATTGGAGGTACAACAACTTCAAGATGATGACGTCCCGAAGATCTGGACTCTCTACACGTATGGTGCTTCTAACATGAGAGGTACAGTGTCTTGGAGTTGTACTAAAATCGCCACAAGGGGACATAATACCACAATCCATCGCTGCGCTTTCAAGGCCACTAATAATGAAGCAGAATATGAGGCATTAATTGCGTGTTTAACAAAGAGCCCAAGACCTAGATGTCAAGCATATCCGGGTGTTTATGGATTTTTTGCTAATTGTTAACCATTACAACGAATCCTACATAGCGAAAAATGCTAAGATGACGACATATTTGGAAATCGTAAAAATTCTTTCGGCCAAATTCAAATCATTTTCCTTGGAACAAATCCCACGAGAAGAAAATTCTCAAGCAGATGCCCTGGCAAACTTGGGTTCAGCCTTCAAAAGCATTTCACGCACAAGTATCCCAATTGTGCATATTGACATCCCAAAGAATTGATCATCTTGAGATGTTCGCTCTAGATGTCGACGTACCTTCCTCTCCAAAGAAGAACCTCTTGACAGCTCCTAGTATCAAGTATCTCTTAGATGATACGATCCCAGCCGAGGAGAAAAATGCTAGAGCCTTCAGGGGAAGAGTATCTAAGTATTTACTTATTGATAACCTCTTGCTTAGAAAATCTGCTGCAGATCACTACTTAAGATGTCTAGAAGCAGATAGAGCCCATCAGGTTCTCAAGGAGCTGCACGAAGGACAATGTGGAAATCATACCGGGGGCAGAAGTCTGCATACAAAGGCTCTTAGAATGGGCTATTTTTGGCCCACAATGAGAAAAAGACGCCGTTGACTACGCAAAGAAATGTGATTCCCGTCAACGACATGGGGACATCCCGCACCAACCGGCCGAACTACTACATCCTATCCCGTCGCCATGGCCGTTTATGGTTTGGGGAATGGACATCGTAGGAAAATTACCCAGTGGCACCAGTGGAAGAGTATTTCTACCGGCTATGACGGACTACTTTTCTAAATGGGTAGAAGCCGAGGCGTACGTACAAGTTCGTGATCGAGAAGTTATATCTTTTATCAAAAGAAATATATTCAACCGATTTGGGATACCTTCAGAAATAATTTGTGGCAACGGCTCCCAATTCATTAGTAAGAAAACCCAAGATTTCTTGACATCTTGGGGAGTCAAGATGGTGACATCTTCACTGTTCACCCTCAAGCCAATGGACAAAGTGTAATCTAGCAACAAAATAATCATAAGCAACTTAAAAAGAGACTCGAACCGTAAGAAAGGACGATGGGCGTAAGAGTTACCAATGGTTCTATGGGCCGACGTAACGACATCTAAGAACGCTACCGGTCAAACCCCTATTCACTTGTATTTGGAACGTAATCGCTTATTCCAAAGTAAGTACTTGTACCTACGGCCAGATACAGTTTGTTGACATCTGAACATAATAAAGACGTCTTGATACATGACTTAGATACCGTAGATGAACTGAGAGACATGGCTAAAGTTCGGATGGCAGCATATCAACAAAGGGTAGCCAGGTCTTACAACAAAAATGTAAGGATTAGAAGATTTCAAGTAGGAGACTTAGTCCTACGAAAGGCATTCCAAAATACAAAGGAGCTCAATGCTGGCAAGCTCACCCCAAAATGGGAAGGACCCTACCTAATAGATGCGCAGGCCGGGAAAGGAGCATATCGCCTGGCAACCTTGGATGGACAAATGATACCACGAAGTTGGAACGCCATTCACCTTAAAAGGTATTACATTTAAACAAAACTCCCCCTAAACTCATCTCTTCCCAGATATGGATCATCTTTCAATTTATTGTAACCTTTCTTTTTTCCTATGTACTTTTTTATTTCACTACAAATCAAGATGTCGCTAACGCACCTTGTGGAGAGACGTCAACATTAGTTGATGTCCGTTATTAACATGTTTCTGTCTTATGAGGTGTTGACATACATACATGGGGACATGTCAAAAGTACGCAAGGAATAACGAATTCTCCTCCGTTAGAGACTGGCCATCTCTTCTCAAGTAAAGGTACACAATCCCTTCTAAGGTTTAAAGAGTTAATTACCTCTTTCTTAAGATGTTAGGTTACCACACCTTCGCCTGGAGCCCAAGTTATCTCTTTAATTGAGGTGTGGGGTGGGCCTATATGGGTAAACTCATATAGCTTACCCATTTCCACTCAGTTAAATGATTGATCTTACGTATTATTCTTGTGGTTATGACATATACATGTCATCTTAAGTATCTACAAACTTTGACATACTATCATGTCACCTTACGAGCATAACAAGTAACCATACAAAGAAAAATTTCATCCAAAAGAAAACAAGCCTTGACATGCTTGAAAACTACTAAACCTTAACTAGATTAAAGTTACCATAAAAACATCCAAACTACCAACGTTAAAGTGCAAAAGTGTTGGACCAACCCAACACGTAAAAGAAATTGTCTTTGGTCCTTATGGACCCATTACATAACCAAATAAAAATTAAAATTGTCTTCGTGGATTCCACCCCAAGAATACCATCCAAAAACCGTAACGTAATTATTTTACCTTTTTTCAAGTGGCATCTGCCGCAGATGTTGCTTGGGGAGTGACTTCTCCAACCTCTGTTGCATCCTTTACAATCGCTTCATTTGGGTTTGAGGACACCTCACCTTCATCCACTGGTTCACCTGTCAACTTGGAAAAGTGGGCACATTCCTTATTGAGATCCCAACTCTCAGCCTTCCCTTCTCGAAACTCCCTCATCATCTTGATCTTACACTGGGAAACGGTCTTAGCGGCAGCCAACTTGCAAGAACCTTTAACCTCCGCAATCTCCTTAAGATGATCCTCCTCGCTTTCGCCAAGCTATTCAAGAAGTCCTTTACCGTTTGCTCCTCGCTTCTTCCAATGACTTGCCTTGTTGCTCCAGGTCTTTTCATGCACCTTCACCTTGTTCTCTAACACTGTCTTCTCCTTCCTAACCAAAGCAATGTCAGCTTTTGACTTCTTCTTCAGCATCTCAATTTCTTTTACCAAATCCTCCACATACCCTACAGTCTGTAAAATAATAACTTGACATCGTTAGATGTTATAAAAACTTTTTGAGTTAGTTAATATCCAATTAACAACATCTTACCCCAGTCGCAAAACTCATGTATTTCTTCTTGAAATCCCCTACTGGCATTCCATCAAAAGAATCTCCAACCTCAACCACCTCTTCTTGATTAGCCTTTCTCTTCTTCACCCTAGAGCCAATACCCGCACTCTCATCTAAAGAAGGAATCTTCTTGGGAGCGGGTGGAGGTTTCTTTAGAGCAGTGCCTTCGAACATGGCTTCAATCTCATCAAGATCAAAATCTGATCCTGAAATAACTGGTTTGGAAACTGCATTGACATATGAAGATTGTCAAGAAATATAGTAAATCAGATTGATGAACTAAAGTGAAAAGACAACATGCTTACCTGTAGACATAATTACAGAGGTGGAGGCCTTTTGGTCTTCCGGGACAACCAGAGACGATTCCAGTAGTCCCTTAGGAGATCTCTTGTCTAGAGGGAGCCTGAAAAATTCGTCAATCTTGGTTAAAGTGTCTTCAGCCGGTGGGAATAGTTCTCCCTACCAATATCTCGCATAAAGGTAAGAACAATTACGATTTCGCTTGTTTCAAGAACAGAAAATCACAAAGTTAGGAATTCAAGTACCTCCCTTGTTCCACTCGCTTGAAACCTCATTCACTTCTCCAATGGATGCCCTATCAACAAAGAAAAACCTATTTTTCCATCCCCTATCACTAGAAGATGTGGTGTTCATTAAGGAATTCCTACCTGACCTCTTCCTAAAAAGATATCTTTTTGAACCAAAAGGTTGAAGATCGTACGAATAAGCAATCTCATGAAGCCCTAGGTTTAACCCATTTTCCATATTCACTTTGATAACAAAAGCAAAAACTCTCCAAGCCATGGGCATCAGTTGAGAATAAGCGAGTTGGGTCTTTTGGAAGAACTCAGAAACCAACAATGGAAAAGGGTAGCTAAATCCTAGAAGAAAGGGATATTCAATAAAACAGATCCATTTGTGGGAAACGAAGTCAGACCTAAGATTTACAGAAAAAGGGTGAAAAATTGCACCTTTTGGGAAGTAGCATTGTTGTTTCATTGATTCGATTTGGGTATCACTGAACAAGCAAGTCTCTTCATCTGGTTTCGCAAGAAGATTTTCGCAAACGAAATCGTCAAGACTAATCTCTATGGGACCTTGTGGGGATGGGACACTCTTAGTTTTGGACGAAGACCACCTGGTTCTACCCATGGTTAACAGAGACAAAAGCGAAAAGTAAACAATGGATGAAAGTAAGAAAACGGCGAAATTTTTACCTTGCAGGAAAGCAGCGCCGTAGTAAGGTGAACGAAATGGAAGGTTTTAGAAGATCATTATGGAGTTTCCAAGCGGTTATTTAAATTAAAGGGAACTCTAATCCCAAAAACCACTTTTTATTAAGCCTACTCCCCAACCGTCCATTGCCTCCACGTTTCTCTATACCCGTCCCATCATGCAAAGCCGGCGCTTGATCATTTATTGCAAAGAAAACATTTTGCCTCCTCGCTGCCGAGTTAGCCAAATGTTTTTGGGGACAAATTGTTGTGTGTATTTTTCAAAGATGGGGACATCTTCGCTGCTCCTACATATCAAGATGTCGTTCCACTGTAAGTATTGTTTTAATATTTACATATTTGATTTTTCCTAATATCTTTATTAATATTCCAGTAAACAAGAGAGAAGAATGCGGGATATTTTCTAGCACGTTCAACACATCTTCAACGGCAAGGATGACTTGGTCTCACGGATGTTGAAGAGGATAAAGATCATTCCCGAGATTGTAGGAACAGCATTTGACTCATTCATACTTACTTATATTTAAGGGGAAATGGAGACGGAAAACACACACGCATTTTCATACGCACACACTCTACACACAAGCTACTTGTAATCCTCTCCATTCTCTTCCAAAGTTGTATTCATAATCATCATAGTGAAACTTTTAAGGTTGGAGACCTAACTCTCGGGGTTTTTTCCAAAGAGGTTATCACCTCTAAGGTTTTCCTCGTTAACAAACCGTGGTGTCATTATTTCTTTTCATGCTTTTGTTCCATATAGTCGAATTCCATAGTCCCCTCCTTATTGTTTAATCAACACACTTGTCAAAGTTAAGATTCAACTCTATTGTTTTTTCTACCAAAACACAGATCTGCTCTCGAAGCTGGCCACCGATCAGCTCCCTGAAGACGAGCATGGCCACCACTTGGCCTACCTCGAGCAACCCGCTTATGAGAGAGTAAAGATAATGTGTGTTGGGGACGACCCCAGATGCTGGATTGATGAGATGAAGGCATTCATTGAAAATGACGAGTTACCAGCCGATGAGATCCTAGCTCGTCAGTTCAAAAGGAAATCTCCACGGTACTCAGTCGTCTATGGCGAACTATATCGGTGATCTATCACAAGACCTTTGCTGAAGTGTGTTCATCCGGACAAAGTTGTGAATCTATTGTTTGAAGTTCATCAAGGAGAGTGCGGGGGCCACCCCGGAGCTCATACACTGGCGGACAAGCTGATTACCATGGGATACTACTAGCCTCACCTCCGTGAAGATGCAAAAGAGTTCGTGAAGAAATGTGACACCTGCCAAAGATTTGCTAACCTCCTAAAACTCCCTACGATCGAGCAAACCCCGGTGATGGCGGCCTAGCCATTTGATATGTGGGGTGTTGACTTAATTGGGCCTTTTCCCAAGGCCAAAGGGGGAGTGAAATACGTGATTGTGGTAGTTGATTATTTCTCAAATGGGTGGAGGCCAAGGCGTTGAACAAGATTACGGAGAAAAATGCCCTAAGTTTCATTCATGTCTCAATTTGGTGTCGGTTTGGGATCCCTAGAGTGATCGTTTCTGATAATGGCCTTCAGTTTTCAAAAAAAATTGAGCAAGAATTGAACAGAATGGGAGTTAAACACTCAAAGTCGTCTGTTGCCTATCCACAAGGCAACGAGTAAGCTGAAGCTGCGAATAAACTTGTGTTGTTATCCCTATGCAAAAATCTTGAAGGGCGAGTGGGAGATGGTTGGACGAACTCCCGTCGCCTCTTTGGGCAGTTCGGACAACCACCAGGGGGCCTACGGGGGAAACCCCATTTGCTCTGGCCTATGGTTCTGAGGCCATGGATCTCACCGAGCTTCACTCCCAACTGACCGTGTAGCTCTTTATGACGTTGAGAAAAACATCCATAGTAGGCAGGTCGACCTTGACCTTCTTGACGAACGAAGATTGGATGTCCAGTTAAGAATGGCCAACTACAAGAAGCAAACTAAGGCATACCACGACAAAAAGGTCAGGAAAAGATTATTTAAAGTGGGAGACTATGTTCTTAGGAAAATCGAAGTAACGGGCCTCAAAGATCGTCAAAACAAACTCTCCCTCAATTGGGAAGGACCTTATGTCGTCACCAACATCGTCAGGGAAGGAACATATCGGCTTGCCAAACCAAACGACGAGAAGCTCAAGCATCTTTGACACGCCAATCAGCTCACCAAGTATTATTTCTGAGCTCGTCAGTTGATATTAGCGCCCTTAGGGAACCTTGTTTTTGTGGTTCCTTATTTCCCCTTTTAAGTGTGAAGTTTGTAAGTTTGTAAGGGATAAACTATAAATCCCAGAAGTTTCAGAAGTTGTAAGCAGTTGAAGAGTTGTTATCAATGGAAAGTTAGTTGTTTTGTTGATTTCCTACTCTACAAATTCAAACACTTTGATCAAGTATAAAGATCAGTTAAAGCCAGACTTTGACCCTTACACATACTTTAGCCAAGTATAAAGGCTAGATGAAGCCAGACTTTGTCGACAACTATAACGGAATAGACAACTCGTCCAAATAATCTTGCCTCCGAGCAACGATCTATGGACCTTTGTACCATACCTACGAGCATTTCAAAAAGTAAAAAGCACAAGTATGGTCAGTCTTACGAAAGACGATCTATGTTCTGGTCGTCACTAACGACGGCCATACACACTTGTCTTCAAACTTTCACAATCACAAGTTATCACATGCTATCTACGTTAACATACGGATTAACATACAGAGAATAAAAGCATTGAATAACGAAACATTGTATGATGTCCTCTAAAACGATGAGGAATGAAACTACTAAACAAATTACCAACAGAAAATAAAAATTGTCATCACCCCCCAAACTGGGCCAGGGTGAGATTACAAAATCAGGTGAAACATTGTGTGAAAAAACAAATCTCAAATATTGTTTACGCATCTCAAATAAACGAGTTACTGTTGTTGACCACCGTCATTTGTTGGAAGCCCGTTGGGATTGGGGCCTTCTTCAGTGAAAAAGTCAAAATAAGCGTCAAAGTTTTTAGGATCAACAGCCGGGACGGGCCACGCCTCCTTCCCATCCTTCTCATCATCTTCCTTAATAATGGATAGATCGTTGTCATCATCATAAGGAACGAGGTGATGGATCGAACGAGCGTCCATGTCATATGCATCCTCGGCAAATAGATTCGCGAACTTTTCGACTGAGATCAAGTCCTTGGTCTCAGGATCTACGAGAGCTCGTCTAATCAGATGCTTGGCTCGGACCTTGAAAAATCCCTTGGCCTTATCAGTAATCATCTGAGTACACTCACTGCTCCGCTTGAACTCTTGGACGACCTCTTTCCTAGCTTGGTCCAGGGCAGCTTCATGATCAGACTTCATCTTCTCAATTTGATCATTCTTGGCACGGAGGCCGTTGGATAGGTTCGTCGCTTCCCCCTATGCTTTCTCCTTATTCGAGATGAGCTTGGCGTTATCAATCTCCAAGTGGCCGATCCGAATAAGAGCCTCGTCCTTCTGCTGCATCAGGGTCTCGTAGGCACTGGTCAACGAGCTAACGTTCCCTTCAGCGTCAGCGAGCTTTTTCTCTGCCACCTCTTTAGCTCCGACCGATAGCACTTGAGATAGCACTGTAAGTACCCAAATCTGGCTCATGCCTTCCGGTTAATTTTCCCGACAATTTCGGTAAGTTTTCCGGTAATTCCCCAGACCTTCCCAGCGTTCCGGAAACATTCCAGAACTATTTTTTATTAAATAAGGGCTGAAGGGGATCCTTCCTAATTAATAAACACGTTTTTCTTAATTAGGAAGGAGGGTTCTAGAATTTGCCACCTTGCATGGTTCTAGAATGTTGAGTCATTCAGGATAAGACCGCACGGCCTCATTTGCAAAGGACCTGCAGCCGCACGGCTTCATTAGCCTTATCCAGATTACCTATAAATAGAGGCCTCCTCTACCCATTTCAACAACAACAACAATACATACAATCCATAGCAATACAATCAGTCACTCCCAAGACGTGAAGAATATTGGTGAAGGCTCAAGAAGGTGAAGAAGAAGGCCAAGAAGCTCCCTCCCTCCTCCTTGAAGATCCAAGACCAATCTCTCCTCCTAGCTCCGACCAAAGAAGCAAAGGAAGCAATTGGTAACCTCGCACGCCCTAACCTTGCATTTTAATTGATATACTTGCTCATTGCATTCATATATCTTGCTTGGGACTTGGCATTTATTCATAAAGATCACATCTTTATCACCCCCTTTCCCTTTTGCATGCATTAAGACATCATTTGTCATAAAAATGTAGTCTTTTTCATAAAGGTGCATCCTTTGCACCTAAAACCCCCATTTTTAAATAAAAATGTCATCTTTATGCATCATTTGCATATAAAAATCCAATCTTTTCAATAAAAATACATCCTTTGCATTCAAAACCCTTTTTCATGCATCACTTGCATAAAAATCCTATCTTTATGCATCACTTGCATAAAGATCATGTCTTTCAATCAAAAAAAGCATCATTTGCTAAAACCAAAAATGTCATCTTTTCATTAAAGAGTCATTTTTCATCATGCATTTCCCCTTTCCCCCAACCTTGGAACGGACCGGTGTAAAAAGATCCTATCTTTACATCGTTCCTTCCATTAAAGGTTCACGATTTCTTTAGAAAGGGACACCTTGAACCCTATATCTCTGATTATCGCTTAAGAAAGAGTATGAAGCCTCTATACGAGCTCGACCGTCTTAAAGCGTAGGATTGATGGGCTAAGGACCCTCCTTTTCTAAAGAACCTCATCTTTGACCAAAAGAGAGTCATTCTCTCGATCACGCAAGTCCCGAGGGTCCCGAGGTTTAAAATGCGATGATCACAAGTCATAAGATGAGGACGGGATCATAATCCCGAATACATAAAATTCCAAGGAATCCCGAGCGACAACCAACAAATGGTTTGTACGTCCGGAAGACAACTTGGGACATTTCCCCCCTTTATTTTCAAACACATGCACACAAGAAAGCACGCAAGCAAGCACGATTAATGAAATCTCGGGAGACTTGCTCCGGCAAGGCACTTTGGGTGAACGCCAAACGTTCTTCCCAAGGGGTAACTTAACCTCCGAACCCATAAAACAACCTTTTTTCAAAGTTTTGAGGTAATCAAAATGGCGTGGCGACTCCGTTTTTCAAATAACTCGGATGTCTTCAAACTCGCGTGAATCCAACACAAAATTTGGGCACCACATTCACAGTTTGGCGACTCCACTGGGGAAATCCCAAAGGAGAAAGGCTTTTATTTTCAAAACAAAAAGCGATACTCGGTATATAGGTGGAAACCACTTACCCTTCCTGTACACTCCCTGACGTGGGAGTTGGGATAACCGGTGGTTTAACAATCCACGTACCAGTATCCCTTTTTGAAAAACAATTTTGGAAAATAAAAGAAAGCTTTTCCCTTTGAGCGGGTTAGACTCCCATCGCTGATTTCATTAATCATGCTTGCTTTCTTTACCATGCATTGCATCATTTGCATCTTGGAATCTTTGCATACTTTGAACGGGAAACAACCCGAAAAAAAAAAACAGCAAAAGGAGTGGAACCTGGAAAATTGATCCATGCAGTCGTACGGCTCAATCCTCATTGAATTCTGACCGGGCGACCTCAGTGGCAATTCCACCAGGAAAAATCATGGTTAATCTGGAAGTTCTAGCAGCTTGGGGCTACTCAGATCCATGACTGACTGGGGCTCCCAGAAAATTTACGTGCTTATGTGTTGCATTTTCCCCCGTCCCGGAAATCATTCCTTTAAAACACATTTATGAAAATCTCTGTTTTAACTCAAAAAGGAACATTTTTAGGAGACCGCACACTACGCGCACCTGATATATCCTGTACACTTTTGCACGCACGTCCTTCAAACCCGAGGGTGGTTCCAAATGCATAGCCACGGACAGCCTTTACGATGCTCCCGGGCGCGCACGGAATCATCCCAACCTCCCCATGGCAGCCAGTGTCAACCAATGCACAGTCCGTGTCACACATTTCAAAAAACCGTGACTTTTGGTTGGTTTTTGGTCTAGTCCGTGTCATATAGCCCAGTTGCATACCCACGTAAAGGTCAAGCCTTAGCTCATAACGGAAGCCAAGATTGTCGCTCAAGCGAAATTCTGCCGAAATTCCGACAAGGAAAAATCGGTGGGATCTTGACTCCGACATTGACTATTGACCTTGACCCGCACGGAATGCGTAAGAGTCAAGACCAAGTCTTTGCCAAAAATCAAAAGATCTTTCGCTCAAGCGAAGCTCTGCAAAAATTCCGACAAGGAAAAATTGGTAAGATCTTGACCCGGCATTGACTTCGATTCTGACTCACGCCCGGCGTATGCAACGAAGTTCAATGTGACACTGTGTCATCCGGCTTTTGCCGCCCGACCTATGCCTATTATATTCTCGGACATTACCGAAAGTCAAAACGTCATTCGCTCAAGCAAAACTCTGCCAAAACTCCGTTAAGGCAGAGAGACGAGACTTTCCCGGTATTGCCTTGACCATAATCCGCATCGCTCGTGCGTTGAAAGTTCCTATGACCCGCTAGACCCGTTAGGAGCGTTCTTTACTCTCGGTCGGTGGGATCCGCGTGCCCTATAGGACCCTCGCCCGGGGCTGTCCACCCTGGGAGGTCGAAATACAGGTGGAATACGAGGGGCTTATAGACGTAGTGACGGAACCCACTGATCCAGGATCTAGAGTAGTTGCGAAAAAAGAAGGGCAAACCCCCCTTTTCCAACCAAATAGAAATTAATAAAAGACATGATTTTAAGTAAACCTGAACAATTAATGTAATCATAATTGCATAGTCCTACCTCTGATATCCCTAATCGAGACCTCCTCGGTCCGATTTCCGATTTTCCATCTTGACCTTTCATGGTCAAACCCCTAATCGAGACCTCCTCGGTCCGATTTCCTATTTTCCTATCCCGACCTTTCATGGTCAAGTCCCTAATCGATACCCCCTCGATCCGATTTCCTATTTTCCTATCCCGACCTTTCATGGTCAAATCCCTAATCGAGACCTTTTCGGTCCGATCTACGATTTTCGATCTTGTCTTTTCAAGGTCTCATCTTTTCCGATCAATTAGGATTAGGAGAAAATGTGTTTTAAGCAAAAGTTAAGCGATAAGTGCATGTTACTTGAGCTTTCAGCCTAAACACTTGCCCCCGAGTCTAAACCTCACCCATCTCCGAGTCTAAACCTTGCTTACCCCGAGTCTAAACCTTATCCACCTTCGAGTCTAAACCTCACCCATCTCTGAGTCTAAACCTTGCTTACCCCGAGTCTAAATCTTGCCTACCCCCTAGTCTAAACCTTGCCTATCCCTTTCCCGCAGCGAGAAAGAAGTGGACGAGAATACCGGGTCAAGAACTTGTTAGCGCAAAATTCTCGTACAGCTTCGCTGTAATCCTCGCTTTGTCGGGCTCAGAGAGTCGAATGGCCGATTTGACCGAAACAAGAAGTGGGATGAGTAATCGATGACTAGGGAAGAAGAGCTAGCCTTAGCCCCGAAAAAGAGTCATAAGGTCCATGAGGAACAAAGCAAGCCATTCTTATTGACGCACTCCGTCGTCATGGAGTTCGTGTCACGCTGAGTCGAACGGTTCTCCGGTGGTAGTCGAAGATGAGACTTCGTAAATGCTGATTTCACCCTTCATCCTATAACCAAGACCCCCCAGCCTATAACCAATACCTTCCTCCATCCACATATGATCCCTTGTCAAGGACCACTTCTCCTCGGTCCTTTCCAATATCCCAGCTCATCCGGGCTCCATTGCCCTCGCCTCGTAACGGATTGAACTTCACCCCACATGTCTCTCGGGCCCAAAGAATACCGCCAGCTTTATACTCCAGCTTCACATAATCGCCCGAGATATGTGGCTATGTTCTGAAACCCCTATACCCGCCTCGAATGCGATCATGAGTTGCCAAAGGATGATCCAAGTTTTCACTGTCACCTACTGCACTTAATGAATTCAGCCGGGCCACCCGCTTGCTACTATGGCTCCCTCTCGCCGATACAAATCACATTGCGAGAGTCCCCGTTGACCCCCATGTGGCAATACTGATGGAGCAAGTGAAACAAATACAAGAGAAGCTTGACCTCATGATGAGTATCAATACTCCATTGACCCAAGATGTTGAACCAGGCAAGGAAATGACTCCACCAAGCATAACCCAATGCCATCAAGCACTAAGCAAAGAACCGTACCCACTCGGCACTTCCTCACAAAGGAAAGGGTGACGTAGCTTCCTTCAGCCAAATTCAACAGTGGAACCAATTGGACAGTGAAGATCAAAGTCTTGAGAACAACAAGGTTTCCCAAAAACCTCGCTCCTTTCACTTTGACAATGCGGAGATGCCTTTAAGCAAGATGCTGGAAAAACTGATGAAAGAAAAGCTGATAAAGCCATTGGAAAATTGGAAGCCCAGGAACCACAATGCTCAGTTGGATGAGTCTAAGCATTGTCTTTTCCATCAATACCCCGGACACGACACCGATGATTGCACCTATTTGAGGTATGAGATCCAGTTGATAGAAGATGGGAAGCTCGAGAACCTCCATGGGCCAAAAACAGAAAGCTATGGTAAGAGGTCGATTCGGGAAGTGGAAGGTCAGAAACGTCAGCCTGATATTGGGATGCCCATGAGCAAAGTTTTCGATGATTTGATGAAACGAGGCCTTCTCACACCTCTCGAGAATTATAAGCCAAGAAACCCCAGTAGAGTTGACAGGACCAAGTTCTGCGAGTACCACAAGCATTTTGGGCATGTGACAGACAAGTGTGTGGGTCTGAAGAAAGAAATTCAGTGGCTGATCTACGAAGGAAAGCTCAAGCTCCCTGACAGTCCAACCAGTGAAGAGTAGCTAGACTAGGGTATACCTATCCTTAAAAAAAGAAAAGAAAAGAAAAATAGTCTCTCAGTCAACCTTCGTAGGTTCTAGTACTTTTCTCTTTCAATTAAGTCCTCTACGGACATTGTAATAAATCTTCAATTTTCTATAAAAAGTCTTCTTCTTTTCTTGCTAGACTTAAGACATTATTTGCACACCTACATTACATTCAATGAAATGGTTTTATTTTATATGATCACTTGCATTGCTCAACGAATAATCTCTCGAAATAACTCATGTTCCGATTAAATCAGTGTGAGAAAGTCAACTAATGCCTTCCCCATACACTTTCCTTACCTCACAAAAAGCCTTCATTAAACCATACACTTTCCCAATCATGTCCTCCCCATCACCTTGACCAAGTCAACAACGGCGGCATCATCAAGGGACAGCAAAAGGCCACTCAGCATCAAAAGATTGACCCCGTGTCGGCAACAACCTCAAGGGTATCAAGAATGTTCAAGTAGGGGCTCGCCTTGGTCCTCAGGAGCTTCAGAAAATAAAAAAATGTGTAGTGCAAAAAGAGTAATACCCAGCTAGGCCGAAAATCCTTAAAAGGGCAAGCCTAGGCAAAAACAGGGTTGCACATATATATATATATATATATATATATATATATATATATATAAAAATCTTAGTGCAAAAAGAGTAATGCCCACTAGGCCGAAAATCCCAAAAAAGGGCGCCTAGGCAAAAACAAATGGTTGCACATAAAAAAAAAAATGAGGCCAAGGACCCAAAGACCGCCCATCAAAAGCTTGACGGACAGTGCAAAATCAAAGCTCAAAGAATGAAAGTTGTCGATAACAATGGGGCGGTCGAAGCAAAGCCAGAAGCATTTCGTAAGCCTTTAGGCACGTGCAAATCCCTTCTCCCCCAATGAAAGATGAAAATCAGAAGCAACCGTCCGAAATGACTTGGTCAAGGAATCATCCCGAGGCCCACGCCTCATCATCTCATCCTAAGCCTTTTCACTAAAGAAACCACAAATCCCATTTCCCAAAGCCAAACACAGTCCGGCCAAGGCCGAACTACGGCGACCTGAGCTCCTCACAACGAGGGGAACGTAGGCAACCAGCAATGGTCCGGTCATAAACATATCCAAATTTCCGAAAACCCGGTCTCATCAAATGACCTTTCCCATAAACACAGTCAAATCCCAGAAAACCCGGTCTCATCAAAGACCTTCCTATACACAAACTTTTCTTTCACACCAGCCAACCTTGATCCACGACATTGGTTGACTTTCTCCTCATGATTAATAAGAATATTTTTTCATATCGATATTAGTGGTTGAATAACCCGAACATTAACAAAGGGTTTTTAAGCAATCTTGTGATCATTGTAAATAAAACAAGTTTTCAGATGTCTTGACAAGTCTTCCTTTTCTACATCTTAGGAAAAATAGTGCTAAACACTGATTTTCTGTCAGCAGGGGCTTCCATACACTTTTACCAACCTTTCTACGCTTATACTCTCTCAAAAGAGTCAAACCCAAAGCGAGTTTTTGTGCCTACATCGAATAAGGCCATCAAAATAACACAAGATCGGGATTTATTCCCACCTTTCGAAAAGATATGCCCCTGCATGTATATATTTCTAAAATCTTTTCTTTCACATCTTCTTAAGGTTGACTGATTGACTAAAAAAAAAGGATAGGTTTTCCCTCTTCTGCTACAATTCGCATTAGGGCTGCCTTGGAACTCTTCAAAGTTGGGTCTTTGCCAAGTCATTCCTTTAAACTGGGGCTTCTTTAGCCATTTTTGGGGTTCGCATCGAGTTCTTCACTAGGTCCCTAGATGGATTCAATCTTGGTCAGATTAACCCCAGGATCACGTTCGCAGCACTCAATCGATTGGGATTTTTGCCAGTCACTGTGATCGGGCTTCGCCAAGTCACTTCGCCTACTCAGTTCATTCAACCGGGGATTTGCCAAATGAAAGGATCTTTCCTTGCTTTAGTAAGATATTGGGGCTTTGCAGAAAGTTTTTTCTCAGACCGGGGCTCCGATAAGTCACATCCATCCCTAGAAGAGAGGTTTGGTCACTTCAACATCTGCTTTGGTTATAAAAGCCTCGTCGCATCGCCTTCAAGCGCCGTAGTTTAAGAAAAGGACCTTAATCAAGACCCGAGGTTTAAACCCAGCCTCACCCCAAGAAGGAATTCTAGTCCACGTTGACAAAGATCTCAAAGAATAATGCTAGCCTTCACCCGCACCCAAGGGATACGACCCCACCTCGCTTGAAACCCGTCTTAAACAATTTTCAAACACATTCCATATGTACATCCGCATCTCCCCTACCATGTTTCCAAGAAAAAAATCACCCCTAAGCTCAAGTAACGTGCCAATTGCTAATGATAACATTTTCTCCCAAAAAAGCGCCTCCGTTATTCCCTTTATAATGAGATAACGCCAGGCGACATTTTCCGGATTGTCAAAATCCAAACTTTAGCTACCTCTATCACGAATAGAGAAGTATGCTCAAGTTTTTCCAAACTTTAGATACCCATATCTCTGATTCGAAAGAGATTGAGAAGTATTGCTCAAGTTTTCCAAACTTTAGATACCCATATCTCTGATTCGAAAGAGATTGAGAAGTATGCTCAAGTTTTTCCAAACTTTAGATACCCATATCTCTGATTCGAAAGAGATTGAGAAGTATTGCTCAAGTTTTCCAAACTTTAGATACCCATATCTCTTATTCGAAAGAGATTGAGAAGTACGCTCAAGTCTTTACAAACTTTAGTTACCCCTATAGTGACGTAATGCCCTGTAGCCTATTTTACAAATTTACCCCTGTGGCTCATTTTGTTTGCCATTGGCATTTTCAATTCTATTTTCAAATGATTCGGGTACGTCCCATTTCTTTTACAAAAAATTATGGGGTACATCCCACTTTCTTTACAAAAAATCATCGAGTCCTTCTTACTTCTTTACAAAATGCATTCTCTCTCGCGATCTACGTCATTCCAAGGTGGAAGAATGACATTTCGCTCTCTCTCTTTCGATCTACGTCATTCTAAGGTGGAAGAATGACATTTCGATCTCTCTCGCGATCTACGTCATTCCAAGGTGGAAGAATGACATTTCGCTATATCTCTTTCGATCTCCGTCATTCCAAGGTGGAAGAATGACATTTCGATTTCTCTCGCGATCTACGTCATTCCAAGGTGGAAGAATGACATTTCGATTCTCTCTCGCGATCTACGTCATTCCAAGGTGGAAGAATGACATTTCGCTATATCTCTTTCGATCTCCGTCATTCCAAGGTGGAAGAATGACATTTCGATCTCTCTCGCGATCTCCGTCATTTCAAGGTGGAAGAATGACATTTCGCTCTTTCTTTCGATCTCCGTCATTCCAAGGTGGAAGAATGACATTTCGATCTTTCTCGCGATCTCCGTCATTCCAAGGTGGAAGAATGACATTTCGCTCTATCTTTCGATCTCCGTTATTCCAAGGTGGAAGAATAACATTTCGATCTCTCTCGCGATCTCCGTCATTCCAAGGTGGAAGAATGACATTTCGCTCTCTCTCCTTCGATCTCCGTTATTCCAAGGTGGAAGAATAACATTTCGATCTCTCTCGCGATCTCCGTCATTCCAAGGTGGAAGAATGACATTTCGCTCTCTCTCCTTCGATCTCCGTTATTCCAAGGTGGAAGAATAACATTTCGATCTCTCTCGCGATCTCCGTCATTCCAAGGTGGAAGAATGACATTTCGCTCTCTCTCCTTCGATCTCCGTTATTCCAAGGTGGAAGAATAACATTTCGATCTCTCTCGCGATCTCCGTCATTCCAAGGTGGAAGAATGACATTTCGCTCTCTCCTTCGATCTCCGTTATTCCAAGGTGGAAGAATAACATTTCGATCTCTCTCGCGATCTCCGTCATTCCAAGGTGGAAGAATGACATTTCGCTCTCTCTTTCGATCTCCGTTATTCCAAGGTGGAAGAATGACATTTCGATCTCTCTCGCGATCTCCGTCATTCCAAGGTGAAAGAATGACATTTCGCTCTCTCTTTCGATCTCCGTTATTCCAAGTTGAAGGAATAACATTTCGATCTAGTCAAAGCTTGAACTACGATCAAGGCTTGATTCCTCCGGGATACGTAGGTAGCCTTTTATAAAAGGTCCAGCCATCCGACCACTTTGGTCACCCTGTTCCTTCGTCACTCCTCAGTGATGAAGTAATCCCTCATAGAGACCACCTTGGTCATTTCTAGCATGTCCCAGTAGGATCAATTGCTTGACCTCCTAGGTCATTTTCTATTTTCCCCAAAGAAGAGACCGCTTTTCTCTTCTCCCTTCCTCAGCGGATCTTATTCCGAACTACGGCCTGGCTTGATTCCTCCGGGATACGTAGGTAGCCTTCCAAAAGGTTCAGCCACTCGACCGTCTCGGTCATCTAATCCGTCTCGGCATTCGCCAGATCGGATCCTTTTCTATCGACAACCCCACTTGCCTTGCAAGTGACGTTGCCGAGGGGCTTCTGTAAGTACCCAAATCTCGGCTCATGCCTTCCTGGTTAATTTTCCCGACAATTTCGGTAAGTTTTCCGGTAATTCCCAGACCTTCCCAGCGTTCCTAAACATTCCGTAACTGTTTTTTATTAAATAAGGGCTGAAGGGGATCCTTCCTAATTAAGAAACACGTTTTTCTTAATTAGGAAGGAGGGTTCTAGAATTTGCCACCTTGCATGGTTCTAGAATGCTGAGTCATTCAGGATAAGACCGCACGACCTCATTTGCAAAGGACCTGCAGCCGCACGGCTTCATTAGCCTTATCCAGATTACCTATAAATAGAGGCCTCCTCTACCCATTTCAACAACAACAACAATACATACAATCCATAGCAATACAATCAGTCACTCCCAAGACGTGAAGAATATTGGTGAAGGCTCAAGAAGGTGAAGAAGAAGGCCAAGAAGCTCCCTCCCTCCTCCTTGAAGATCCAAGACCAATCTCTCCTCCTAGTTCCGACCAAAGAAGCAAAGGAAGCAATTGGTAACCTCGCACGCCCTAACCTTGCATTTTAATTGATATACTTGCTCATTTCATTCATATATCTTGCTTGGGACTTGGCATTTATTCATAAAGATCACATCTTTATCACCCCCTTTCCCTTTTGCATGCATTAAGACATCATTTGTCATAAAAATGTAGTCTTTTTCATAAAGGTGCATCCTTTGCACCTAAAACCCCCATTTTTAAATAAAAATGTCATCTTTATGCATCATTTGCATATAAAAATCCAATCTTTTCAATAAAAATACATCCTTTGCATTCAAAACCTTTTTTCATGCATCACTTGCATAAAAATCCTATCTTTATGCATCACTTGCATAAAGATCATGTCTTTCAATCAAAAAAAGCATCATTTGCTAAAACCAAATATGTCATCTTTTCATTAAAGAGTCATTTTTCATCATGCATTTCCCCTTTCCCCCAACCTTGGAATGGACCGGTGTAAAAAGATCCTATCTTTACATCGTTCCTTCCATTAAAGGTTCACGATTTCTTTAGAAAGGGACACCTTGAACCCTATATCTCCGATTATCGCTTAAGAAAGAGTATGAAGCCTCTATACGAGCTCGACCGTCTTAAAGCGTAGGATTGATGGGCTAAGGACCCTCCTTTTCTAAAGAACCTCATCTTTGACCAAAAGAGAGTCATTCTCTCGATCACGCAAGTCCCGAGGGTCCCGAGGTTTAAAATGCGATGATCACAAGTCATAAGATGAGGACGGGATCATAATCCCGAATACATAAAATTCCAAGGAATCCCGAGCGACAACCAACAAATGGTTTGTACGTCCGGAAGACAACTTGGGACATTTCCCCCTTTATTTTCAAACACATGCACACAAGAAAGCACGCAAGCAAGCACGATTAATGAAATCTCGGGAGACTTGCTCCGGCAAGGCACTTTGGGTGAACGCCAAACGTTCTTCCCAAGGGGTAACTTAACCTCCGAACCCATAAAACAACCTTTTTTTCAAAGTTTTGAGGTAATCAAAATGGCGTGGCGACTCCGTTTTTCAAATAACTCGGATGTCTTCAAACTCGCGTGAATCCAACACAAAATTTGGGCACCACATTCACAAGCACACACACACTTCGAAAATAAAACAATTTTGTAAAAGAGTTTGCAGCGAAATAAAAACACCAAAATTGTTTTTCTCAAGTTATATAAATATAACTTGAGAGTGCCTCTTAGGCAAGACTTTATAATCACTATAAATGAATTTACAAAGCCGAAAGTTCCCTATAGCTATAACTATTTTGAGCTCTATGGAACAAGAGATAAAGAACGGAATCCTATCCTAGCCTTCACACAACTTGATACCAATGTAATCAAGTGCAAAATTACAAGGGAGAAAGGATTAAAAAGAACCAAACAAAGAACTCTATCTCTAAGCTTTCGAAGGTGTGAATGTGATGATGTAATTGACATGTCTTCAAATGAAACCTTCTTAGCTTATTTATAGTCTTCAAATACTTGAAGGCTACTCAATTAACAGCCTTGGGGCTGGTCTTGCACGTTGAGAAAGTGTAGGGAGAGTGGGTGAAGTTGTTCCACATTTTTAGCTCCCACTTCCTCAATTTTAGCAACCAAGTTGATTTATCTCCAAGTCATGCTTCCACGCCTTGTACTCCCATGCTCTATCAACCTTGTACTTCTTCTATAACTCAGCAACAAATTCTTGACCAAGTCTTCACACGTTTTGTTTGTTGTTGCCCAAGTTACGAATTTATACATAAAATGTATAAATTATTTTCTTCCAAATTCCACACGTGTCTAGCTCCTTCTTTGATGCTATTGCACTCTGAAATATAAACATAAACTATAGACTATACAGATTATATTAGCACATTAGTCCATTAAATAATAAACAAGAAATATACAACTATATAATTTTCAGTATAGGAAATCATCTGCGATATCACCTGGACTTTTGGGAAATCATCTACGATATCATCTGCAGTTTACACTAACAATCTCCCCCTTAGTTGGATATTTCTTTCCAAACTCAATGTGCTGCTGTCCTGCCGAGTTAGTCTATATACACATGTACAGAGCATAGAACACAGTATAATATCTCTACAAAAATTAACTCCCCCTTAATCAAGGAGCTAATCACAAACAATGATTAATCATTTAAAACTAATTTATTTCAAACTTTAACAAGTTTTTGAAATAAACTAAGTTACCATTGAAGACCATAACCATTGTAGCAAAATATCATCCAAAACTAGCAAAAACAACCTAGCAGTTTAAGTTATAAACAAACCAACTAAAGTGTTTAGCAAACCAATATAAACAAACATAAAAGAAAATTGTTTAGGAAACCACATCACATCACCAAAATAAAAGTAATTGTTTTAGGACCACCACAAAAACAGCCACCCACAAGATAGTGGCAACATCAATCTTCAGGTTAAAAACCTTCAGATTTCAGTTTTCTTTTTCTTCAAACTCCTCTTCTTCTTCATCTTCCTCCTGATCTCCTTCCCTATCACTTCCACCATCACTTGGGCCAGCACTGGTGGTAGCACCTGAAGTAGCACCAGCTCCAGTAGTTGCAGCAGCAGCAGATCCTCCCCCTGTTTGGGAAGAAATTTCATCAATAAAATCATCTGTAACCTGCTTAAGCTTAGCCCATCCCTCAGCAAGTTCTCCCATTGCACTTGATTGTTTGTGCAAGAAGTTAATCACTGTTGCCTTTGGGATTGATGGACCAGAGTTGCCCAAAAGATTCATCATGTTGGTCAGAATACTTGCAGCATCAGTTCCTGCAAAAGTATTAGAGGCAACACCTGGGGAAGCACTTGGGATATCACGTGAGATAGCACTGGGAAGAACAGGGGCTGTTTCATCAGATTTGTTCCAAGGGAGATCTTTTGTATACCTTTTGCCCTTTTTCAGTTGTTGATCAATGGTATAATACTCAGGTTCAGTGGTAAAAACATCAGAGGCTTCAATGGGAAAGGATTGAAATACCAAAACTATGAAGATTAGAGAAGGATAGGGGAAAAAGCTAATGTTCACTTCCTTTTTTCTACCCCAAGAAGCTAAGTGTTTGAACACTAACCTTCCAAAGTTAATCCTTAAATTCTTACCCAATCTATATAACACATTCGCATGCTCCAATGTTACAATAGGTTCATTAGTTGTAGGGAGCCAATTGAAGATGCATAATTTGTGAAGCACAGAATATAGAGAGGTAAGCCTAGAAGCATGAAGTTTCTCTTTCACAGGCCAGGACTGCAGTTTGTTGTGAGTGAGCAATTTTACCATTTCATCTCTATTAACCCTAATGCTCTCATCATCTTCATTTGGGAGGCCTAAAACTTTGTTAATTAGGGCTGGAGTAAAGGAATAACTTTTCCCCTAACAAACACCTTCCCATATTTTTCAGACCCTTCATCATCCAAATGAGCAAGCAAGTTAGTAAAGAAATTGCGTATAACACTCTCAACAAACACAGAAGCATGATTATTAGCATTAAGAAAATTCATGTCCTTCAAAAACTGAACCATTCCTTCCTTTTCCAACTGACCCTCATCAATGTGCTTTTCTTTTAACAATCTCTTACTCAGATTATTTAACCAAAATTCCATATTTTCTTTCTTATAATATTCCAGAGTAAGAAAAGGTTTTGGAAAAGCCTTATCCTCTTCACCCGAATAACCTCATCACCAGAATTATCACTAGAGGAATGTTTATGAACAGAGGAGGGGGCAAGTGTTACCTCAGATGATATCTTCTTCTTGCTAGCACCTTTGGTAGCACTCACAGTTGCTTTGTCCTTGGCCTTCTTTTTCTGAAAATCAGAGAGGGTCTCCTCCTCATCAACATCTACCCAAGCATCAAATGAGTCCACAGAAGGCTCCTTCTCCTTGTTTGCATCAAAGTTCTCGTCACTCACATGGGGTGAGGACACATCAAGAGAACTTTCTGAGACTTCAACCGGATCAGAGGTGGTATTTGAAGTTGCCTTGGACCTGATTGACCTAATGCGGTTGGAAGACCTCCTTTTTGCAACTTGAGGAGACAGCTTGGAAGTTGGGGCTTTCCTCTTTCTCTTTGGCTCAGCTGGAATGAGAGTTACCTTAGGGATTCCATGTTCAAACGAGGCAATGGGGGCAGTGGTTGGAAAAATTGCCATAGTAGGTGGAGAAGAGCTTGGAGTGATCATTGGTGAGGTTTCTATGGCCACATGAGATGCCACGGATGGAGCAAGGCTTGGTGAAATGTCCATTTGGTCCGTGTGAGATGGTTCGATATTGGTTTTGGATGGAGAAGCCATGGAGATTTGTGGGAAATTTTGGAACGTATTTTGACCTAGAATTTTGGGAGAGAAGAAGGTGTTGGAACGAGGGTTTAAGAGAGAAGAGAGGGTAACAGATAGAGAGAGAAACGGAGGAGGTTGAGTGAAAATAGGAGAGTGAGAGATTAGATAGAGAACAAAATTTTAATTTGATTTGACATCTAAAACCTATCTAAACTACCCCTATTAATTCTCTCCATTAATTCCTATCCACACAATTCAAAATAAACCCTAACCACATCTTTTAAAACCTCAACACTTCTTTTTAAAAAAAACGCGGTTGCAAAATAAAATAAAAGAATATATATATATATATATATATATATATATATATATATATATATATATATATATATATATATATATATATATATATATATATATATATATATATATATATATTTTTAAGTAAAACGTAAAAATTAAAAGGTGAGTAAACCAAATATTTTTGTAACTAACCCAAAACATTATATGCACAAATTAAAATAAATATGGGTTAGTTACTAAGTTAAGTTTACCAAAAATAAAGGAAACTTGTTGAAGACGTTTTCAAAATCGTAAACTATTTAATTAAAAAGACTTTCAGATTTTGAGAAATTAATCAACAATATTTCGAAAATAAGAAATAATAAAAAAACTAATATAGCACACACTAATGTGTTAAGGCAATGACGGTAACACGTAGGATAACACATGTGATATAAATCCCCTTGATAAATATTTTCATTTTTAAACACTTCAGGCATAACAAGCTGAGCATTTTTTCATCATGCACTTTAGGCATTATATGCCTATATTTTTTTTAAGTACATTGCTTGTTAATCACGTATCAATGCACTTCTTTAAACAAGAAAGCACCGTAGTAACAAGCTCCGTGCTTCAAGTTATATTTCAAGTGTAGAGGTCAAGTGATCTATGCCTTTCAAGTAGGGTACACTGTAGTAGCGAACTCCATGTCCCTAATACTTAGCATAAATCACCTCATACATTCTCATTGGCAAGAGTACATCGTTGCAGCGAACACCGTGCCCCGAGCTCGAGAGAATAGTATGGATAAAATGCCTTTGCCTTTTATTTATCAAGAAAAGAAAAGATTAGTGACTTTGTCACTTTAAGCATATGACGGGGAGTGAAATCACACATGATAACCTAAGTAATAACCTACCATAACAAAAAGGTCAGTATGTGCCACTGTTAGAACTAAGCTAACCAGATTAAACATAAAAATGCATTTTTTTTAAGTAAAGGAAAAAATACACTAATATACAAGTGTTACCCTGAGTGATAACATCACTTGGGGTAGCACACACGAACAGACTCAGAGATTACAAAGACCAAGAGATCTTTTCAAACTAGAAAATCTCTCGTGGTCTAAGGCCTTGGTAAAGATATCAGCCAGTTGATACTTAGTATCAATATGATCAATGTTAATTAGGCCTTTATCTACCATATCTCTAAGAAAATGATGACGTATGTCTATGTGTTTAGTACGGGAATGTTGAACAGGGTTTTTTGAAATGTTGATAGCACTCAGGTTATCACAGTACATAGTCAAAGAATTACTCTCTAGACCATAGTCATCTAGCATATGTTTTAGCCAAATAAGTTGTGAGCAACAACTACCAGCTGCAACATACTCAGACTCAGCTGTGGAAAGAGAGACACAATTTTGTTTACGACTATACCATGAAACTAAATTGTTACCCAAGTAAAAACACCCCCCACTAGTACTCTTCCTATCATCCATATCCCCTGCCCAATCCGAGTCACTAAAGCCAACCAAATTGGTATTAGTATCCTTACTAAACCAAATCCCTAATTCACGTGTTCCTGAAACATATTTAATTATCTTTTGATGTAATTAAGGTGTGAGACTTTAGGATTGGCTTGATAACGTGCACAAACACACACGCTGAACATGATATCAGGATGACTAGAAGTGAGATAGAGAAGGCTACCTATCATAGAACGATATAGAGTAGGATCAACATCCTCACCTACTTGGTCTCTACCAAGTTTGAGAGAAGAACACATAGGGATTTTTGAACTTTTTTCTCCTTCCAACCCAAACCTTTTTACTAGGCTCTTTGCATACTTGCTTTGTGAAATGAATATTCCTTCATTTGATTGTTTCACCTGCAAGCCTAGAAAGAATGTTAACTCACCAATCATGCTCATTTCAAATGTTGATGTCATAGCCTCTACAAAATCTTTTAAACACGTTTGAGAAGTAGAGCCATAGACTATGTCATCAACATAGATTTGAACAATGACTATTTCTTTGCCATGACTTAGGATAAATAAGGTCCTATCTGCTTCACCTCTTGTAAAACCATATTCAAGTAAGAAAGAGGTTAAGCGACCATACCATGCACGTGGAGCTTGTTTTAAGCCATATAAGGCTTTATCAAGTCTATACACGTGGTTTGGTAGATGAGGATCTTCAAATCCTTTTGGTTGTTCAACAAAAACTTCTTCTTTTAAATAACCATTTAAAAAGGCAGCTTTAACATCCATTTGAAACAAAGTAATTTTTAGAAAACAAGCTATAGCCAAGAGGAGCCTTATGAATTCTATTCTAGAAACGGGAGAAAAGGTCTCATCAAAGTCAACACCTTCAATTTGGGTGTAACCTTGAGCTACGAGACGAGCTTTGTTCCTGATAATATTTCCTTGCTCATCTGATTTATTCTTGAAAATCCATTTTGTACCAATTACATTTGTATTAATGGGACGTGGTACTAAACACCAAACTTCATTACGAGCAAATTGTTCAAGTTCCTCTTGCATGGCATGTATCCAAAAATTATCTTTTAAAGCCTCAGAAATATTTTTGGGTTCTAATGAAGAAACAAAACAGGAATATTTTACCTTGTGGTATGTGGTGGACATGCACACATACCTTGCCATTTCACGGTTACTAAAGTGTCTTTTATTCCTTGTTCGTACCCCTTCACTTGATTCTCCAATGATTTGAGATGAAGGATGATCTCTTCTGATCCTAGCTGGTGGATCCCTTCTCAAATCTTCATGCACATGAGCATCATCATCTGTCTGTTCCTCCTTTTCGATTCTTGGACGGAGTCTTGGGTGATACCGGAAATGCTATCCCTTCAGTGACAACACTCGGGCCAGCACCTTGGGTATCACTTACTTGATTTTGATCCTCCAGTTCTTCCAGCAATATCAATGGAGATTCCTGTACTCCATCACCTGTAACACTTGCTAAATCATCAAAAACAACGTTAATTGATTCCTGGATGGTTTTTAATCTAAGGTTATAAACCCTGTATGCTCGACTGTCCTAAGCATACCCAAGAAATATAGCCTTATCACTTTTAGAGTCAAATTTAGCTAAGTAATCCCAATCATTTAGAACATAACAAACACCCAAATGTATGAAAATAATGAACCTTTGGTATCCTACCATTCAAAATTTCATAAGGTGTCATTCTAGTACCAGGTCTTAGAAAAACTCTATTGGCCGTGTGACAAGCTGTGTTTAAGGCCTCAGCCCAAAATCTTTTTGAAATTCTTTTTGAAAATAACATCACACGTGCCATCTCAAGTAAGGTCCTGTTTTTCCTTTCAGCCACCCCATTTTGTTGAGGTGTTTTGGGAGTAGAAAACTCATGTTTAATTCCTTTTAATTCACAAAATGTAAAGAACAATGAATTATCAAACTCCGTTCCATGATCAGACCTTATTCGCATGATAAGAGCAGAAAACATGTTTTTGATTTTAGCATGTAAGATCTTAAACTTTTCAAAACTTTCTGATTTTTCTTTCAAAAAATATACCCAAGTAAATCTAGAAAAATCATCAACTATTACAAAAGTATATTTCTTACCACCTAAACTGTCTACCTCCACTGGACCCATTAAATTCATATGCATCAATTGAAAATAGTGAGTTATCCCAGAATACTCCTCATTATGTTGGGTAGCACTATGGGTAGCACGTGTTTGTTTACCTTTGAGACAATCTTCACATATGATTTTCGTACTTATGTCCAGACTAGGTATACCACTTATAGCTTCAACATTAATGAGTTTCACTATGTTTCAAAAATGGACATGACCCAACTTTTGATGCCATAAGGTAGCATCATCAATCCTCACAGAATGGCATACTTGTTTATCCTCAACAAGATAACAGTTATTACTTGACCTAGTACCACCATAACACGCTTATTGGGTACAATCAAAAACTTCACAAGTATTTTTATTGAATTTCACTTCAAGGTTGTCATCACAAAGTTGACTAATACTAATTAAATTAGTTACAAGTCCATCAACGTGCAAAACATTTTTCAAAGCAGGAAATCCAGGTATATTTAAAATCCCCTTTCCTACTATATTACTCTTGCCACCACCACCATATGTTACACTACCACCTTGAATGGGTTCATATTCCTTTAAAAATATTTTTGTTCCAGTCATATGATGAGAACAACCACTATCAAAATACCATGAACCTTCAACATTAGTTTTTAAGGTAGTGCATACAACATCACATATCAGATTAGACTTAGGTTTCCACACTTTCCTACTTTGATAATTTTTCTTCGATCGACAAAGTGATATCCGACGTGCTAGGCAACACTTCGTGTATCACACAGAACCGGACTATTTCTTTAAGAGAGTTTTACAATCATTTTTCAAATGTCCAAGAGAGTAATGTAGTTACATATTTTTACCTTGTCGAAGACTTATCAGAAGATATTAGTTCAACATGATCTCTTTCTTTAACAAAAACTAACTTATCTTCCGTATTAGACAAATTAGATGTAATAGCATTTAAAGACTCTTGAAAACCCATACCTGCCTTGAGTGGTTTGGACAACCCAAGAGTTTCATCTAACTTGGTAGAACTCGTGTTGAGTTTCTTGAATGTTGCCTCGGCAAGAGTTAGTTTGGCCTTGACTTTGTCCAGCTCCACATCCTTCTTTGTGAGTTGAACTTCCAATCTAGTCAAGCCATCAGTCAGGTCTTGAACCTCTTTGGACAGAGAGATTACCTTCTTGTTCTCTTTCTTCCATTCATCCACCAATTCTTTGCAAAGGTTCTTAAGACCACAAATGAGTTCATCCTTGCTGAACTCCTTGCTTTGTTCACCCTCTTGCGAACTACCTGCATCCATGTTAACAGAACCCACAAAACAAATAGCATTTATCAAATTTAAATTTGTATACCTGTTGGATGATATCTCAGGTGCTATCCCACTTTGGATATCACCTGGGGTATCACTGACAGAATCCGAGTCACAATTTGTGACCACCATTGCTGTTTGATCTGAATCTTCAGATTGATTGGTCTCCTCATCCTCATTGTCACTGAGAGAAACCCATAGGTTCTTTTCCATCTTCCTTAGAGTGTTAGCACACTCGTTTGAGTAATGACTCCATCCAGAGCAAGCATGACATTAGATTGATTCAAGGTATTTTGGATCAGATCTGGATTGATCTGATGATGCTCTCCTTATGGGACCACCTTTCTGAGTAGATGGAAATGTCCTCTTTGGCATTGAATTGTACATCTTGGTTTGTTGCTCTTTAGCCTTCACCTGCACATTTTCTTTGTTAAATTTTCTTACCATTGAGTTATACTTCCTAGCAAGTAAGGCAACACTGGCATCTTCACCTAATTTCTCAAAAAATTTGTCATCCTCATTAGTTGAACAACTAGAGGATTGAACTTTTAAAGCAACACTCTTGCCTTTCGAAGCTTCACTTTGCTCAGCAAGGTTTGACTCAAAATTTTTTAAAACGCTCATTAAGGAATTGATGTCCATAGTAGAAAGGTTGTGAGCCTCTTCTATAGATGAAACCTTTATATTAAAATGCTCAGGGAGAGTTCTAATAGCCTTTGAAATCAATTTTTTGTTTGTAAAAGGTTCACCCAAAAGTTGACACTCATTAGCAATGTCAAACAATTTTTCAAAATAAAATGAAATGGTATCACTTTCACCCATTCTCAACCTTTCAAATTTGCCAGTAAGACCTCTAAGTTTGTTTTCACGCACACTAGAATCACCTTCACAAAACCTTTGTAAAATATCCCAAGCTTCTTGAGCTGTAGAACTATTTTGAATAAGTTTAAAAATATGCATGTCAACCCACTCAAAGATAGCATTAAGAGCTTTCTCATTATAGTTAGCTAGGGTGATCTCTTCATTAGTCCACTCGCCTTCAGGTTTAACCTGAATATCACCATCCTCATCAGGAGGTAACAGTGGAAGAGAATACCCATGGACTATAGATCGCCTGCTCGAAGATCAATTGATTTGATATGCGAGCGAAGGCGAATTTTCCAATATGCATAATTCGAACCATCTAAAACAGGAAGACGTTTTTGGTTTGGATTTGCAGGATCAAAAGCCATGACACCTAGACCAAGCACTTAGTAACGTCAAGTGACCTGCTCTGATACCAATTGAAATTGTCACAACCAGAATCACAAGTGATATCCAAGGTGATAACTGCACCAACGATAGCACTTGAGATAGCACACACACACTTCGAAAATAAAACAATTTTGTAAAAGAGTTTGCAGCGGAATAAAAACACCAAAATTATTTTTCTCAAGTTATATAAATATAACTTGAGAGTGCCTCTTAGGCAAGACTTTATAATCACTATAAATGAATTTACAAAGCCGAAAGTTCCCTATAGCTATAACTATTTTGAGCTCTATGGAACAAGAGATAAAGAACGGAATCCTATCCTAGCCTTCACACAACTTGATACCAATATAATCAAGTGCGAAATTACAAGGGAGAAAGGATTAAAAAGAACCAAACAGAGAACTCTATCTCTAAGCTTTCGAAGGTGTGAATGTGATGATGTAATTGACATGTCTTCAAATGAAACCTTCTTAGCTTATTTATAGTCTTCAAATACTTGAAGGCTACTCAATTAACAGCCTTGGGGCTGGTCTTGCACGTTGAGAAAGTGTAGGGAGAGTGGGTGAAGTTGTTCCACATTTTTAGCTCCCACTTCCTCAATTTTAGCAACCAAGTTGATTTATCTCCAAGTCATGCTTCCACGCCTTGTAATCCCATGCTCTATCAACCTTGTACTTCTTCTATAACTCAGCAACAACTTCTTGACCAAGTCTTCACACGTTTTGTTTGTTGTTGCCCAAGTTACGAATTTATACATAAAATGTATAAATTATTTTCTTCCAAATTCCACACGTGTCTAGCTCCTTCTTTGATGCTATTGCACTCTGAAATATAAACATAAACTATAGACTATACAGATTATATTAGCACATTAGTCCATTAAATAATAAACAAGAAATATACAACTATATAATTTTTAGTACAGGAAATCATCTGCGATATCACTTGGACTTTTGGGAAATCATCTACGATATCATCTGCAGTTTACACTAACAGCCTCCATCATCGACGACATCTGCACGAACAAGATTAGCGCAAGTATAGAATGATGAAAAGACTTGGTGAAAATAGTTGGATGAATTACCTCAGTCTGAATCATCCCAAGACAGGCATGATAGGTCTTAGGAGAAATTTTGGCCGTCTTCAACCTTTGGACGAGCTCAGCATCCACGGATCGACGGGTGACGGATGCCCCTAGAACGAGCGGCAGGCCATACCTCTTCAAATAAGGAATCCCAGTCATTGGGGAAACCTTTGCATACTGAGCAGTCAAATCTAGAGCCATCTCCTTAGTCAGAGCCTATGAAGACGAAGCTGGAGCTTGGGTCCATGGAGTTGAAGGGTCGGAGGCGCTTTGAGGGTCGAAGGATGCTTTTTTGGTTCTCTCTCTTTCCTCCCCAGAGCCCGTAGGTCGATCTTTCCTTTTCTTTGAGGTTTGACTACCGTTGCCAAGCACCTCCACATTCGAGTCTGAACTTCCAACTGTCTCATGGTCAACGTTTCCCACGTAAAGGCTGGGTGCCCACGTTAGCAGCAGCACTCACATTTTCATCCTCAACATTCAGAACTCTTTCAGGCTCATCTACATGTAGCTGACGACCTCCAGTATTGAGTCCAGCTTCGGGCACAACATTCTCTCTCTCGATCAAGGGGATGGCACCGGAGCTTTCCTTGGGAAGAGCCTCATTCCTTGTCGCCATGTTCTCTTGACGATCATAGATAGCATTTGACGAGGCCCTATTCTTTCTTGCGACTCTCCGATCCACAGCTCTAATTGCGCCGCTCATGATTTTTGACTCAATCCGGCCAATATCTTCCTGAGAGAGAACTGCAAAAGAGATGGAAAGAGTTAAGTTATTTTCGATGAGACAAAAAGGCACACTTATAAAACAAACTCAAGGGTTGTCAAGACTTAACCCCCCATCATGTTTTGGTTGGCACAACGCTCATGAGGATGGCTGTCGTGTGCCCCTATGCAATTAACGCAATTTTCCTCCCAGACGAAGTCGTCGTGGACGATCCATGTGGGGTAGTGATGGTCAATAATCAATATTGATTTTAACAAGGGACATAGGGCCAATCGAGGGGCTGGACATCATTCCCATCCTTATATATCTCCAATGGGAAGCCTCAATGTCCTTGTAGCTCACCCATCCAATCTTCATCAGAGCATCTATCTTCCTCTTTAGCTCGTCGGTCTATGGGGCTGCAAATACTTGCTCGTCTGGGACAATCTCGTTGGCCTCCGGGTAGGGGAACTGCCATCCTACTCTGCTCTCAACCCTGATCATATGGTTCTCCCAACCATAAACTTTATTTTGAACCTCTAAAACCAACCCCTGCACATTTCGGATCGACACCACGCTCACCACCGATTTACAGTTGATTGTGGACCTCGTTATCCTGTAATATTCTCTGAAAACTTTGTTATAAGGCTTGTGGCCTAAGAATCTGCAGACTATGATGAACGAAGATAAAATCCTAATGGCATTAGCGCTTAGTTCCATGGGCACACAGGCCGAGTCTTCCAGAAACTCCTTGATAAAAGGATCCAGGGGTAGCCTCAGACCCAACTCAAATTGCTTGTAAAAGAAAACAACCTTTTCTTTATTACGAAGAATGGCCTCTCGACGAGGCTCGTAGTCAGTGAGATGAAGGTACTCAAGTCTGTACGTGGATGCTTGGACTTTATACGAATCTCGTAGAGCATTAATCATTTCCATCTTAACGTCCTTCTTCCTAGAATTAATTTTGGCTATGGCCCATTGGCCTTCTTCTCCATCTCTAAAGCCTCGTTCATTGCGGCCAGCCCGTACATTGGTGTGAAAGGCATTGACTATACGGGGTTCGTCGGCGCTCGTACTAGCACCAGGTGTGCTGGAAGGGACGACCTCTTGAGTTGATTGACGGGGACGATCGTCGTGATCCATATCTACAAAACAGTTAGAAAGAGCAAGGGAATCATTCCTAGCATCAATAGAGGACGACCTACCTAAAGACGACCTAGATTCCCCTGAAACAAAATTCCTAAGTGAATCACGATGGTCCAAGGAGTAATGAGTTTGGATATGTCTTGGACGGTTGTTCATGGATCTAAAGGGCACAACCCTTGGGTTATCTTCTTCAAAATCACCAAGAACATCACCATTGGGGAACTCCAAACCCCCATTTTCAAAATCAAATTTTACCAAAATGGAAGAGCATTCACTCAAAGAGATCTCTCTCCAAAAACCTCTGACACATTTGTATACCCTCTGGTTAGACCCAAAACCTAACTGTACCCCTCGCTCAAAACTGACAGACCTGGGGGCCATTAATGGAGTTTCTACACCCCTAAAACCCAGAAAATCGAAGAACTAAGGAAGAAATTACCTGTCAAAGGAGAAGACGAAGATTCTAAAGGCAAATCAAAGAAATCCCTAATCCAAGATGCCACTTCACACAAAGATGGAGAAGCCAGTACCATTTTTGTCGCCGGAGTTGGGTTTTGGGTGACCGAAATCATCTCCTTGCTATGAGCTCTTGAATATCTCAGGATGGTAAAGTTCGAAGTGGAGGAAGGGCAGAGGTATTTATATTTGAAGATGAAAGGTTTTGCCTAGAAACCCACGCATAACCCCGGCAAAATTATAAGGAACATTAAATGTAAAATGATGTTTCCAAGGGGAATGACCTTTCAGGGGACGCGTGTCACTTAAAGAGGAAGCAAAGCCGGCGCAGTCAAATCCTAGCCGCCCACATCATCAATGGTCATGTCGCCTCTCCGTTTTCAAATTTCAAAATTGACGGCCGTTTAACGAGCTAGGGTTTCATAACCCTAAAAATGCAAACTTCCGGCCCGTCTAGACGACCGAAGAGTTGGGGGCCACTGGACAGAATAATTTATGTTGGGCCGAGCCCAAACCATTCCTTTGCAAAGTGGGCTCTGCAAGCCCACCAAGGGACCAAGCCCGTCAATTCGCTGGACAGCCGTCGTTGCCATTGATCAACCAAGCCCATCCAATCGACACCAGAGTTGGGACATAGCCCGTCTAACAAAGGATGGCTGTCGTCGCTATTGAGCGACCAAGCCCGTCCAAGGATGAGGCCTCTCACCCGGACACTCGCTCACCGAGTCATCTGACAAGCAATGACCCTCCTAGACATACAGCTCCAGGTCATCATTTTACGTAGCTTGCTCAACAATCCATCTTCGGATAAAGTCAAATCTGCCACTGGACAACTCTGCACATGTCCCCACCTAACTAGCAGTGGCGCTACATTGTGTAGGTGACACTTTCCATAATAAGGCAAACCATTATCCGTGACAGGTACAACAGTATCCTTGCTCGTACGAAGCAATCACAGGACGCCACGTGGACATATGGGGACAAAATCAATCCAAAGGTTGATAACAATCTAATCCAACAGTCCAGATGGGAACCCTAGTTTCCCTCATCTACTATAAATATATGAACAGTGTCTTGGGCTAAGGTAATGCAATTTTTACTATTCAAATATACACGCCCAGTATTTTCCTTATCACCTTCTCCAGCCCATACTGATTCTCACGCCGGAGGGCCTTGCCGGACAAGCCCCATCGCAGTTTACGGTTTCTTTTTGGTGGTGTACAGGTCTCAAGTCAGCCCATTATTCTGCTGGACTTCAATAGCTGAGCCCGAACGATTTCCTGCGTCATCATATTTAAATATATAAAGCTAAAAATAGAAAAAATCTCTAAAAAATCTCTTACTTTGAATTGAGCGTTATATTGTAATAATAATAATTTTTTATTCATCTCGTCTCATCCCGTGAATGTATAAAGAATTTTAATAACATTCATTATGGCATGGACACAATTTACGTAACGGGGGGAGTATATGATAATAATGATGGGTGTGTTTCAAAATCTAAACTATAGATGTGGTTTTGTCTCATACATCTCTGATTGACCGACGACGCAGATCTGGCTACCCTTCCGACGTTCCCGCTCCACAACTCTCCTTTACTCATCTCTATGACTCTCTTTCTCGGATTGAAATTTAGTACAATTATTATAGGGATTTTTACCAATAAGCCCCTATTACAAGGTGGAATTTATAAAAAAAACACACCACATTTTATATTCTACCATAGGGTCCATAAGTTGAAATTCATTTTACCAATAAACCCCTAGATCCTTTTAAAATATTTTAAATGGCGAAACCGCCTTCCTCTTTCTCTCTCTCTCTCTCTCTCTCTCTCTCTCTCTCTATGCATTTCTCTTCTCTCTCTATGCACAAATTGGCGATTCTCTCTCTCTATGTCGCAATTGACGAGCTCCGGTGTGTTCCAGATGTTCGATCGAAACGGGGACGGCCAAATCACTAAGAAGGAGCTCAGCGACTCGTTGGAGAAGATGGATATTTTCATTCCCGACCGCGAGCTATCTGTAATGACCTAGGGTTCTTTCTGATTTGGGGATGACCGTTAAATTTGGTTTTGTATAATTTGTTTTATGTTTGATTTCGGTTGTTTGGTGTGTGAATTGTGCTGATAAAGTTATTTTTTGATTGATTCTGACTACTTTTGATGTTGCTTACAGTAAATTGGCATTGGCGAAGTCTTCTGGATATGATAATTTGGGATTTTGGAGTTCATAGAGTGGAATTTGTGGTATGTTGATATATCTGACTTGAGATTGTGCCATAGAAGCCAAAATGTTATTGGCTTCTTATGAGAGTCTGAGGAGGATAAAGGATTTTGATAATAGATATGGCGGATGCAGCCACTCTCTTAGAGGTGACAGGATTCAGATTTAGTGACTTGGAACTTATTGGAAGAGGGTCTTTCAGAGATGTCTATAAAGGGTATTTCCCATATACTATATTTTGTTCTTCCACTACTCTGCCTGAGTTGTGTAAAGTCTTGCAGTGTACTGGCTAATCCATTTATATCTTATAGTGCTCTTTCTAGAACATATATGGAGAAACAAGTTGCTCTTAATCCTTAAAAGTTAAAACCCATCATAAGGACACATTAGTTTGGTAACTTGATCCAATTCCGCTTGCTTTTGTGCATCTAGAAGCAGTTAGTGATTTTAGCAGACTTAATTTGTTTGAAATTCCTCACAACCAAGATTGTAGATGTCAATGAACTTTTAATTTGTTTGATTGCCTTCATTTTTAAGTTGGTTTTCTGAAGTTATTATATGTTTATGTTAAGATGTATGAATAATCTTGTGGTTTCCATGTGTGCTTTCAGTCACACACTACTACTTTTACTTCTGAAGCACACATATTTAATTATAGAATGACCTTATTATCAAAGCTGCTAATGAATCTTGCCTAATTTCATGGTCTCTTCTCATAGAAAACTTGCTACTTTTTTTCACTTCAATTTTTCAAAGAATTTTACTTCATCTTCTGCTAATGAATCTTGCCTAATTTCATGTGCGCTTTTAGTCACACACTACTGTTTCTCATTACACAAAATATGCAGAAACTAAGGACACGGTTCTTGTTAGAGGGGCGTAGTTTTCACTAGCAAGCTAACTGACGCAGAGGCAAAGTGGCTAATGGAAACGGCACAATCTTCTTACTTGAATGATAACAGGTTCAAGCTGGTCCAATGTTTCAACAAAGACACACATGAGTTCGAGTTCAAAGATGTTTTAAGAGCATTGGACATGCCCGATTTGTAGCTCTTGTCACACCACAGGTAAAAAAAAAAAACTTTATGGTCCGGTAAGTAATGCTTCCCCCGTCCCAAAAAAATTTGAATTTGCTCTTGATTGATCAAGAGAAAATTTGAATTTTTTTCAGACATTCATTTTGAGATTGAGAGAGAGTAAAGAGGAATTGAATGCTAAAGGAGAAGTAACTGCAAATTGCAGTAAAGGCATCTCAAGTCTAAGATTACATTTTTATCATACTAATTGATAAGTCATTCTATTGTTGAGTTACAAAATAATTCACAGTTCCATTTTTTCGTTCATTTTGTCAGTTGAAAAAACCGGAGGTTATGTTCGAGAACCTAATGTCACATTGGAATTTGAAGAGTAATTTCTTTTCCATCATGGTAGTAAATCTGAATCACTGGACCATCTGAATGGTTATACATCCTAATGACAGATCCATAAATATAATGTTGGTCTTTTTGGGAACCTCAATTCCAAGCCGGTCGTACTTAAATTGGAAAACTTCAGAAGTAAAAGCAGTAGTGTATATCAATTGCCTGATTTTATGGTGGTGGTTGTTTCTATGGTTAATTGGATAAACAAAGGCTTATGGAATGCGTGGATAAACAATACATCAATCTGTCTTGGTATTATTCTGTTTGGATGTTTGGAAATGTGGAAGGCAAAGTCTGGTAGTGGTTTGATAAAGGAAGAAAAAGGAAATTTAATGGCAGCTTTGTCTAAATTTCATGGTAATGACACATTTGTAGATAGTGTAGAATATGATAGTCAGTTTGTGTTTGGTTTTGGACTTTGTTACAGGGGTATAGGTAGTCTTTTGGATGTAAAATCCAATTGTGATACATTTGTAGAAAGGCCTAGTTTGTTAGGTTATTCCTTTGTAATCGACACATTTGTACTATTTCACATTTTTATATAACTGTGAAATAGAACAACAGTGAGGTCAATTTCTCAGTTATGATTGTTGAGGTCAATTTCTGTTATTCATGATTGTTTGTGCACAACTGTGAGGTCAATTTCTTAGTTTTGATTGTTGAGGTCAATTTATCAGTTATTATGCATAACTGTGTGATAGATTTCACTGTTTTTATGTCATTCTTTTATAGAACAACGGTGAGGTCTATTTCACAGTTGTTGATTGTGATGTGAATAACTGTGAAATATTTTTCACACTTCTAAAACTGTGAGGTCAGTTTCACATTTATTTATGAATGTGAAATAGTTTGGTTTTTAACCTTTCTAAACTGAGAACTGTGAGGTCAATTTCACAGTTATTTTGGTACTAAGTATATGTGGTTTATCCGTTATTTATCTGTTATTCATGATTGTTTGTGCACAACTGTGAGGTCAATTTCTCAGTTATGATTGTTGAGGTCAATTTCTCAATTATTGTGCATAACTGTGTGATAGATTTCACTGTTTTTATGTCATTCTTTTATAGAACAACGGTGAGATCTATTTTACAGTTGTTGGTTGTGATGTGAATAACTGTGAAATATTTTTCACACTTCTAAAACTGTGAGGTCAGTTTCACATTTATTTATGAATGTGAAATGGTTTGGTTTTTGACCTTTCTAAACTGAGAACTGTGATGTCAATTTCAGAGTTATTTCGGTACTTAGTATGTGTGGTTTACCCATTATTTATCTGTTATTCATGATTGTTTGTGCACAACTATGAGGTCAATTTCTCAGCTATTGTGCATAACTGTGTGATAGATTTCACTGTTTTTATGTCATTGTTTTATAGAACAACGGTGGGGTCTATTTCACAGTTGTTGGCTGTGATGTGAATAACTATGAAATGTTTTTCACACTTCTAAAACTGTGAGGTCAGTTTCACATTTATTTATGAATGTGAAATGGTTTGGTTTTTGACCTTTCTAAACTGAGAACTGTGAGGTCAATTTCAGAGTTATTTCGAAACTTAGTATGTGTGGTTTACTCGTTATTTATCTGTTATTCATGATTGTTTGTGAACAACTGTGAGGTCAATTTCTTAGTTATGATTGTTGAGGTCACTTTCTCAGTTATTGTGCATAACTTTATGATAGATTTCACTGTTTTTATGTCATTCTTTTATAGAACAATGGTGAGGTCTATTTCACAGTTGTTGAAAAATAATTTTATTTTATTTATAAAATTTGAAATATATGATGAGTAAACTTGTTTGATTCGTCTAGGCGATGGAATTAAAATAGTGATTTCAGATAATTTTTTTGACTTTTAAATTTTGAGATATTGTATTTTAAAAATTTAAGAGGAAAAAAAAGAAGAGAGAGAAAAGGAGAGAGAAAGAAAGCAGGTAAGGCAAAACGTCACTGCATCACGCGAGAGAGAGAGAGAGAGAGAGAGAGAGAGAGAGAGAGAGAGGGATTTGAGGGGCAATTTGGTCCAGAAAAAATTGAGGAACTTTTTGGCTGTTTTGATAATGTTAGTCTTTAAAGATAGTTTTTATTTGAATGGGGGACTAATTGGTCAAAGCCTCATTATTATAACTTTTTAAAATGTGTCATTTTGACATACTTATAAAGTTATGACCACTTATTGAACATAGAGCTTTTTATTGAACAAGGAATTCTTATGCTAAAGAAATTAATATATCGTTAAGGAACAATCGAAAGGACAAAAGGAGTTATCTTTAGTAACTCAACTTTGATTGTACAATCTGGGGCAAGGATATTTTTTTAGCAGTTTTTTTTTTTTCAAACTTGGTTATTTGGTTGGTCTTTAGCAATGAGAATTGGAAGTGCAATTTTCGTGTACATGGCCTATTCTAGTGATTGTAATTTAGATTATGATGTTGATTGGAAATGACAATATTCTAGCCTTATTATTTTGTCTTCTTTTTTTTTATTGAAAATGAGTCTTGTAATTAAACTATAAGATTAAATTAGTCTTATAATTTAACTATAAGACTAAATGAGTCTTATAGTTAAACTATAAGAGTTAGTATTACTAAAATATCAGAGTTTTTTTTAATTGTAACTACTCTTATAACTTTTATATAAAAGTAATTCTAGTATTATAACTAAGTATATGAGCGTAGTGCTGATAAAATTTGAGACTTTTTTTTTTTATGGTTTTTTAAAGTAAATATGAAAAATTGTGAAAAAAATAATAATCTTATACATTGGATATAAAAGTAATTCTAGTATTATATTTAAGTACAAGAGCGGACTGATTAATAAAATATGAGACTTTTTATGATTTTTTAAGAAAATGTGAGAAACAATTAATTTTATGCCTTAGTTATATGAGTAATTTTAGTATTATATCTAAGTATATGAGCGAATTTGTTGATAAAATATGAAACTTTTTTATGATTTTTAAGAAAATGTGAAAATTTTGAATTTTTTTTCTACTTTTATACCTTAGGTATAAGAGTAATTCTAGTATTATACATAAGTGTAGAAGCAAACTGGTTAATGAAGTATATGATTTTTTTAATAATTTTTTAAGAAAATGTGAAGAAAAAAAATCAGCAGACTGATTATAAAATATAAGACTTTTTAATGATTTTTTTTTAAAAAAAATATGAAAAAATTACTCTTATACTATATCTATATGAGTAACTCTAGGTTTATACCTAAATATAGGAGCCGACTTATTAATAAAATATTACATTTTTTTTTCATAATTTTTTTTAATAATACGTGAAAAATTGTGAAAAAAAAATATTACTTCTATACGTTAGGTATAAGAGTAATTCTAGTTTTATACCAACGTATAGGAGCAAACTGATTAATAAAATATGTGACTTTTTTATGATTTTTAAGAAAATGTGAAAATTTGTGCTTTTTTTACTTTTAAACCTTGGTTATAAGAGTAATTCTAATATTATATCTTAGGTATAGGAGTGAAATGTCAGTTTTGTAAATAAATAGCTTCGGTGACATTTAAGTAAATAAGAGATTTAACTAGTGGCATCTACGTAAATAAGTAACTTAATTGAATGGTAATAATGAAAAAAAATATAAAAACTTCCCAAATACTATTTTCTCAATTATAAATTAATTTATTTTTTAGGTCTTTAAAATTTCTATAATTTTTCTAATTAAAGATTTACGTCTTTAATAATTTTTAAATCATGTTTTTTAATGTTTTGATATAATTGTATAAAAAATTGATGTTTTTGTGAATATTTAATCTCATTAATTGATTGTAAAATCTTTTTTTCGTCCATAATGTTTGAATAAGTAATAATAAATGAACGGGATATAATTCTCCCCCTATTAAGTACCCTTAAAAAAAGGAAAGCGATTAGGACACAGAATCCTAATTCAATAGGGATTTATTCTCACTCAAGAAGTCTTATTTGCAACGGACTCCTAACGGGTTAAGGAACCTAAATTAGACAAAGATTCGTTCTCCTAATACAAGTCAGCTATGGAACTCCTATTCTTGGAGGACACACCACTTGAAAGCTATAAATGAGGGTCAAAACTCTCACACAAAAGGTACATTCAAACACCCTCTCAATACTATAATACGCCTTCCCTCCCGGTTTATATCATCTCCCTATACAGATGCTTATTCTCACGCCGAAGGGTTTGCGCGGGGGTAACTCCCCGCGCCCTAACGTTGTTTGTTTTGTAAATCCGTTCGTTGTTCGTCCAGGAATCCAACGCCGCGTTCCCGACTGATCAGGTATGTCACGACCCTAAACCTAGGCACTATGTTGGTCACATGTTGAGAACGTGGGGGTGGGGAGCGTGGCATCTCATTTTATACATTTCATGATATTTGTTAGTTTTATATGTTCATTTTGATATCTTGATAACTTATGTGATTTTTAGGATGTTAATAAATTAATTTTAATTATTTAATGTCAAAATGGATTAAATAGGAATTTTGTAGTTGATATTTTAATTTTTGAAATTTAAGTAAAAATATATAATTTATTTTGAGGTGATTATGTGTCAAAGTTGAATCTTAAGGTTGTTAGTTGTAGCCATTCAAATTTGGAGGAGCTTAGTTGAGAAATTGTATGTATATCCTCATTCCATGGAGAAGAAGCTTCATAATTTCAAAACATTTACCAAGTTCTTCCTCTGTTCATCATTTAGAGAAAAACCTAGGTTTTCACTCCTAAATTCACCATAAATCCATTAATTGTCCGTTCTTCGATCCGTCTTCATAAAAACGTTCGGGAAGCCGGGTGGAACATTTCTAGCCGATTGAAGTTTTTCTTATTTTCGAATTATTTTGATAAGTTATTATGGTTTCCTTCAAATCCTTGTTCATTCAATGTTAAAGTTGATATTGTTGTTGTATAAATGGTTCTTGGTATTTTAGAACATTTTTTCTTTGTGTTGGAAATGTTTTGGGAAAAATTGAATTAAGGTTGGTTATGGGGTTGTTGTTAAGGTAAAAGGATAGGAATAACCTTAAGATTTTTGTCAAAAGGGTTGCATGTTACTTTGGTATAATTTACTTGGAGTTGGAATGATTTGGAATGAATTTGTGATGAATTGAAAGGGTTGGAATGAGTGGTACTGAAGTTGGGTTGGTTGCTGATGTTTGAGGTAAAATGGTATGACCAAAATGTCATTTTTCTTCCAAGGTTGCTGATGTTTTAACATCAGTATTGAATTCTGCTGAAGGGCACGACTCGTGCCCTATGTCACGAGTTGTGCCATGCCTTCAGCCATGAGTCGTGACTAGTCGTACCCTAGTGGACGACTGTATCAGGCTGCAGGAAAAAGGGGGGACGAGTCATATGGGACGAGTCGTAGGACGAGTCGTGCCCTGCCCTATTTCCTCTGTAGCAGTTTTCAAGCAATAGAAACCTAATTTACCTAGTACATCTTTAACCCCTTTTGACTCTAATCCTAGTACAACATATAAGCTACACAATAAGGTTTTAACATGTCAAAAAGGATATTAGGAAGATGCTTAAATATTGTCTTGAAAATGGTTGAAAAGCATAATGTGGAACTTAGCCAAAGTTGTTCAAAAGGTAAACCAATCTTGAACCTTATAAAGGGTACTCAATGTTATATAGTGAATATGTAGGGCTTGCTTGTGATACATTGTGCCATACTTGGTTAAATATTCATGGTTTGTTGTTCAAATAGTGTATGAAATATATGTTGCACTATTTTATTGGTTTGAACATGAGTACTAATACCATGTTGTTGCATTGATATCCCAAGTGTGGATTTATTTTCAAGTATCTATTATGTGCTTGAATGTGTTCATATCAGCTGATGTTAGGGGTATAATGGAATACGATCAATTATGGAAAATATTCTATAAGGTGATCGAATTACATTATACATGTGACTGTCCCCTTCTATGGCCACAGATTGGGGTGATAGCTTCTGTATTGAGCCAAAAGCCTTTACAGATAGCTAGTATCTTATATGGTTCTCTGAAAAATGAGTCTTATAAGATGTGAATATGCTTAAGCAGTTCACAAAAGAGTGGAGTTTTACTCCCACGTTGTACGACATATTGTTCAGACGGGAAAGGTAAATTGAGGTAACGTAATGTGTTTATCGCTTTAACAATGTGTTGTGAGCAATCGTGTTATGTGTTGCATCTTATATGGCATCTTGTTGCATCATAATAGCTTATCTAGATTTATTCTCACCCCTTCTCCCTTTACTGTTTTAGATCACGCTGAGACAGGTGGACCAAACCAGTAAGGCCGGGAAGGAGTTTGAACAAGCTTTCTTTTGGATTGTCAGGGTATATATATGTGTAGAGTTGGTTAGTGGGGAGTAGCTTTTGGGATATTACTCTTTTGGGGACAACTTGTATATTGAACTACTTTTGTACAACTTTATATTTGTGGTTGTTTTGTAACTAAAACAGGTTGTGTCTTTTCAAAGTTGTTTATATCTTGCCTCCAAGTGGAGATGTTTATGTTGGTTTATGAAAGTTGTTTTTGTATATTTAAAAGGTAAGCAAAAGTTTTAAGTTTTAGGTGATTTTTCTAGTAAGAGCACCCTCCCGCTCGGGGCACGAGCTAAGGTTCCGGGTCGGGATCCCCACAGTTGGTATCAGAGCTCGGTTTAGAAGTCAAGGGTAGATGTCTAGATTAAGGGGGAGTGTGTGATAACTGACGACGAGTGTTTGATGCAGGGGTTTGTATCATGGCAGGAAATGATGATGATCAACAAAGGGCTCAAGAAAATGTTGGCAATGCCGGGGGAGGTGGAAATCAAAACGAAGAGATGATGAACCTGTTCAGAGTCTTCTTGCAAAACATGGCAACTCGGGGACCAGCTCCGAATAAACCTGATGGACGTCAAGGTCATGGTTTAGAGAAGTTTGTGAAGATGAATCCACCTTGTTTCAATGGAGATCCGGATCCTTTAAAGGCGGAAAGATGGTTAGAGGCAATGACCAAAATTTTTGCGGCAATGATAAATTCTGATGAAGAGAAGGTGAGATGTGCTATTTTCAAGCTTAAAGGTCCAGCGGAGCACTGGTGTAAAATATTAATGGAAAGTTGGGAGCGGGATCATACGCCCCTGACTTGGGAGAATTTCACCCGGAGGTTCAAAGAACACTTTATTCCAATGGTTACTCGTGATAAGAAGGAAGTGGAGTTCTTGCGGCTAGAGCAAGGAACTATGTCGGTGGCCCAATATTCAGCAAAATTCACGGAGTTAGATCACTATTGCCCTTACTCGGTTTAGAAGTCAAGGGTAGATGTCTAGATTAAGGGGGAGTGTGTTATAACTGACGACGAGTGTTTGATGCAGGGGTTTGTATCATGGCGGGAAATGATGATGATCAACAAAGGGCTCAAGAAAATGTTGGCAATGCCGGGGGAGGTGGAAATCAAAACGAAGAGATGATGAACCTGTTCAGAGTCTTCTTGCAAAATATGGCAACTCGGGGACCAGCTCCGAATCAACCTGAGGGATGTCAAGGTCATGGTTTAGAGAAGTTTGTGAAGATGGATCCACCTTGTTTCAGATCCAGATCCTTTAAAGGCGGAAATATGGTTAGAGGCAATGAACAAAATTTTTGCGGCAATGGAAAATTTTGATGATGAGAAGGTGAGATGTGCTCTTTTCAAGCTTGAAGGTCCAGCGGAGCACTGGTGGTAAATATTAAAGGAAAGTTGGGAGCGTGATCATACACCCTGACTTGGGAGAATTTCACACGGAGGTTCAAAGAACACTTTATTCCAATGGTTACTCGTGATAAGAAGGAAGTGGAGTTCTTGCGGCTAGAGCAAGGAACTATGTCGGTGGCCCAATATTCAGCAAAATTCACGGAGTTGGCACGCTATTGCCCTCACTTGGTTTAGAAGTCAAGGGTAGATGTCTAGATTAAGGGGGAGTGTGTGATAACTGACGACGAGTGTTTGATGCAGGGATTTGTATCATGGCGGGAAATGATGATGATCAACAAAGGGCTCAAGAAAATGTTGGCAATACCGGGGGAAGTGGAAATCAAAACGAAGAGATGATGAACCTGTTCAGAGTCTTCTTGCAAAACATGGCAACTCGGGGACCAGCTCCGAATCAACCTGAGGGACGTCAAGTCATGGTTTAGAGAAGTTTGTGAAGATGAATCCACCTTGTTTCAATGGAGATCTGGATCATTTAAAGGCGGAAATATGGTTAGAGGCAATGAACAAAATTTTTGCGGCAATGGAAAGTTCTGATGAAGAGAAGGTGAGATGTGCTGTTTTCAAGCTTAAAGGTCGAGCGAAGCACTGGTGGCAAATATTAAAGGAAAGTTGGGAGTGGGATCATACGCCCCTAACTTGGGAGAATTTCACCCGGAGGTTCAAAGAACACTTTATTCCAATGGTTACTCGTGATAAGAAGGAAGTGGAGTTCTTGCGGCTAGATCAAGGAACTATGTCGGTGGCTCAATATTCAGCAAAATTCACGGAGTTGGCTCGCTATTGCCCTCACTTGGTACCAGAGGAGGAGAGAAGAGTTTACTATTTCATGAAAGGTTTGCGGTTCGAGTTCAGGAAGCAATTGTTGACGCATGACTTTACCGACTATCAGGCGGCAGTGAATAGGGCTTATAGGATTGAAAATGACATTGAGGAGCACCGTGGCAGACTCGAAGGTAATAGTGGAAGCAAACGAAGGTTTCAAAGTCAAGGCTCCTGGCAGAATAGAGAACAGCCAAGGTCTTCAGCTTCAGGGGTGGTTCCAGGAGGAAATGTTACAGATTTTACAACTCGTCCAGTATCCAGTCAGCTTGGGACTGTTTGTAACTTTTGTAAGAAAGTGGGGCATTCCGAAGATCGATGTTGGAGCAAGCAAGGCAAGTGCCTTGAGTGCGGGGCAGTGGGACACTTTAGGAGAAATTGTCCAAGGTTGCAGCGGGGTCTGAACATACCCCGATCCGCATGCTGAAAAACGCATGGGAAGTTTGAAAAAGGATTTAATTTATTATTTTGAAAAGGAACGGGAATACGAACACGGCTTTAATAAAATAAGAGTCGCCACTCCATTTTTAGGAAAACGTTGAGAAACCATAAACACTTAGTTGGGTCCGGGGGTCAAGTTACGACGTGGGAAGAGAATATAGAGCTCGCCCACGTCGCCTCTTTCGAGACTTTCAATCAAACAAGGACAATAAAACTCATTCTAGGTGTGTGCAAATCGTGTCAACAAACAAGGCATGTGAACTTGGATTTTACTAATGATAATCAAAATGAGATACAACTTGTGAGCCATTAAAATGGGGGCCACACCCTTACAATTGCTGAACTTGATTACAAGGAAAGGATGAGACAGTCTGTCCAGGGACTTTGAATGTCGTACGACACAGGACCTCCTCAGAAGAGGGTCTATCATACGACACAGGATTGCCTAGTTAGATTGCCTCTTACAAAGGGGGTGGACAAGCCACCAAAGCTAATCTAACACTAATATAAGGTTACTTTAACTATGGAAAAACACTGATTAGGGTCTTGAACCGATTTGGGGTTGACTGGAGTTAATGAAGTCAATATTGACTTCCTGTGCTACGGATGTCGTATGACACAGGACGCCTATGGCAGTCTATGTCATACGACAGAGGCCGCCTCCATCAGCAGATTTTACCCAAATGATCCAAGGCTTCCCAAACGATGAAACTAAGCTAGAATACTAACTTAAAACGGTAAAATGATAGTAATAAGTGAGTATTATGGGAGGATCACATGGCTTTGATGGCCAAATGTGAATGATCACATATTTTGGGCCATGATCATGGGGCCATCACCTCCTAACTCAAACAAGCTCAACAAAGATCCAAACTTTAATAAAGCTAACACTACTAAATGTCCAGATCTGAGATGAGGAGATGTGAATATTGAAGATTCACATCTCCACCATCTTTATCACATAAAAATCCCAAATAATCACATATTATCAAATAATATAAGCAAGCAAGGCAATGATTTGAACAAGCAAGAAATAAACTGAGATAGGAGGGGTTTAGGGTCTACCTATTGTAGTCCACAAGACAAGACACCAACAGTATGGTGTTTGTCTCTTCGAAACACCAACGAAGATGATCACCTTTGGATGTGTGTGTGTGAGGAGGGAGGTTAGTGTGTGTGTTTCTCTCTCTTTTCTCCAATTTGGCAGAGTGACCTTACTCCAGAAAATTCTCCCCAAAATGAGCAGCAAAGCCCTGTATTTATAGGCTGCTGATGGGGAGCTTCCATGTCGTACGACATGGGCTTTAACCGCCTTAGGGTCATCCTGTGTCAGACGACACCGGTCATTCCATAGGCAGAATGGGCCGAAGGGAGGTAGGCCCAAAACTAAATAACTATAAATAATTAAATAAGCCCAAAACTAATGCATATAATTAAATAAGCAAGCCCAAAACTAAGGCAGGCCCTTTGCAATTCAAGGAAAACAGGCCCAAAAACACGAGTTCGGGTCAGGGTACTCACAGGGTCAAGCTTCAGGAAGTGGACAACAGGGTGGCCAACCAAGGGGTGGTACAAAGCAAGATAATGAGGGAAACCAAAGGAAAAGGTCCAAGGGCGAGTCTTTGCTTTGGGATGTGGAGAGGTAGATCCCATAGCTGTCATTAGATGTATATTACCTTTCTCAGGAGTTAAGGGTCGTATTCTTATAGATCTCGGGTCATCCCATTCTTTTGTGGCATCGCATTTTGCATTTACTTTGCATAAACTGCATAAGATTTTGCCTTATGTGTTGGAGGTCTCTACTCCTATGGGAGAGTACCTTGAATCTTCTTTGGTTTACCATGGTTGTGACGTGGTTATATGTGGACATGTATTGCCAGATGATTTGGTAGAGTTACCAATCCGTGATTTTGATGTTATTCTTGGCATGGATTGGTTGAGTAGTTGTCATGCATTGGTAGACTGTCGTAAGAAGCGAGTCTCCTTTTCTATGCCTGATTTGCCTATGTTTGTGTTTGATGCGGATAAGTCCTTATTTGGTGTTCATGTTATATCTGCATTAAAGGCTAGAAAATTGTTGTCTAAAGGGTGTGAAGGGTATTTGGCTTATGTGTTAGACTCGAGTAAGAAGTCACCCGAGTTATTTCATGTTCCAGTTGTGAATGAATTCGTAGATGTGTTTTCAACTGAATATTCTATGCCTCCGGATAGGGAAGTGGAGTTTTGTATTGACTTAGTGACAGGTACTTCACCAATATCAAAAGCACCTTATAGAATGGCACCGGCTGAGTTGTAAGAGTTGAAGATTCAGTTGCAAGAGTTATTGGATAGAGGCTTCATTCATCCAAGTGTTTCACCGTGGGGAGCACCGGTCTTGTTTGTAAGGAAGAAAGATGGTACCTTGAGATTATGTATTGATTACCGTTTGTTGAATCAAGCTACTATCAAGAATAAGTATCCTCTTCCGCACATTGATGATTTATTCGATCAGCTTCAAGGTTCCGTCATCTATTCCAAGCTTGACTTGCGTAGCGGATACCATCAGTTGAAGATCCGATCAGATGACATCTCCAAGACAGCTTTTAGAACGAGGTATGGCCATTATGAATTCGTTGTTATGCCTTTCGGGTTGACTAATGCACCGGCGGTGTTTATGGATATGATGAACAGAATTTTCAAACCTTACCTTGATAGTTTTGTGGTAGTCTTTATTGATGATATCCTAGTTTATTCAAAATCCCGGGAAGATAATGAGAAGCATTTGCGAATTGTCTTATCTGTGCTTCGTGAGAAACAGTTGTTTGCGAAGTTTAGCAAGTGTGAATTTTGGCTCGAGCAGATTTCTTTCTTGGGTCACGTGGTTTCAAGTTCGGGTATTGTCGTGGATCCTTCGAAGATTGAGGCCGTGATCAACTGGAAACAGCCTTCAACAGTGACTGAAGTCCGTAGCTTTCTTGGGTTGGCGGGGTACTATCGAAGGTTTATTGAAGGATTTTCGAGAATTGCAACTCCGTTGACAAGGTTGACTCGGAAGGATATAGTGTGGGATGCTAAGTGTGAAGCTAGTTTTGCCGAGTTGAAGAAGAGATTGACGACAGCTCCGATTCTTACCCTTCCCGAGGGATGCGAGAATTTTGTGATCTTCAGTGATGCCTCAAAAGAAGGGTTGGGTTGTGTTCTTATGCAAAATGGGAAAGTGATTGCGTATGCTTCGAGAAAGTTAACTCTGGCAGAACAGAATTATCCTACTCATGACATGGAATTGGCTGCGATTATCTTTGTGTTGCATAAGTGGAAGCATTATTTCTACGGGGGCAAAATTTGAGATTTTCACCGATCATAAGAGTTTGAAATATTTGTTTACCCAGAAAGAGTTGAACAATAGGCAGAGGTGATGGCTGGAATTGTTGAAAAATTGAGATTGTGTTATTTCTTATCATCCGGGAAAGGCTAATGTAGTGGCAGATGCGATTAGCCGAAAGGCTTATTTATCATCATTGATGTCCCGAGAGTCGCAAAGTGAGATGTTATTTGCGAATGTCTGAGCAATCCCTACCTTATATGGAGATCTTATGGAAGCTCAACAAAATAATACCGAATTGAAGAAAATTTTGGGACAGTTACAAGATGGAAAGACAGGGGAATTTATATTAAATAAAGATGGGATTTTAACCTTTCAAGGCAGAATTTGCGTACCTTCTTTACTGGAGATCAAAATACAAGTATTAGAGAAAGGCCACAAATCTAGATTTGCTATTCATCCAGGAAGCACGAAGATGTACCAAGACTTGAAAAGGGGTTATTGGTGGAATGGAATGAAGAGGTAAATTGCGGAGTGTGTATCCAAGTGTTTGACTTGCCAACAGATTAAAGCCGAGCATCAAAGACCTGCGGGGCTACTTCAATTGTTGGATATCCCGGAATGGAAGTGGGAAGGAATTTTGATGGATTTCGTGACTGGATTACCTCTGACCTCGAAGAAGATGGATGCCATCTAGGTAATAGTGGATAGATTGACAAAGTCAGCTCATTTTCTACCTGTGTCAACGAAGTATTCGATGGAGAGGTTAGCACAGTTGTATATTCGCGAGATTGTTAGACTTTAGGGAGTATCGATCAACATTGTATCAGATCGGGACCCGAGATTCACATCAAGATTTTGGAAGGCTTTGCACGAGGCTTTGGGTTCCAAGTTGAGTTTTAGTACGATGTTTCATCCTCAGACAGATGGGCAGACTGAGAGAACTATTCAGATTCTTGAGGACATGTTACGGGCGTGTGTGATAGATTTCCACTCATCTTGGGAAGATCATTTGCCATTGGTTGAGTTTGTGTATAATAATAGTTATCTCTCTAGCATTGAGATGGCACCGTATGAGGGGTTGTATGGGAGAAAATGTCGATCTCCAATTTATTGGGATGAGGTTGGTGAAGCGAGACTTTGGGGTCCATATTTGGTTCAAGATTCAACAAAAAAGATTAAAGTGATTCGAAATAGATTGAAGACGGTTCAAAGTCGACAGAAAAGCTACGCCGATAATAGAAGAAGAGATTTGTCTTTTCAAGTTGGTGATTTTGTATTTTTGAAGATTTCTTCGAGGACTGGGATTAAGAGGTTTGGTAACAAGGGTATGTTGGCACCAAGGTTTGGTAGTCCATTTGAAGTTTTAGAGAAGGTTGGTGAGTTAGCTTATAGATTGGCTTTGCCTCCATCTCTTTCATCTCTTCATGATGTATTCCATGTCTCTATGTTACGAAATTATTGCTATGATCCTTCTCATGTCTTGAGTTCTCCTCCCGAGGATGTTCAGGCGGATATGACTTATGTGGAAGGTCCGTTGAGAGTTTTAGAATCACAAGTCCGGGAGTTGCGAACCAAGAGTATTCCGGTGGTAAAAATTTTGTGGAAGAACCATACAATTGAGGAAGCTACTTGGGAGTTGGAGTCTGAGATGCGCGAGAAGTATCCTTGGTTATTTGATCATTCAGGTAAGTGAATGTAAAATTCGGGGTGAATTTTCTTTAAGGGGGAGTGAGTGTCACGACCCTAAATCTAGGCACTATTTTGGTCACATGTTGAGCACATGGGGGGTGGGGTGTGTGGCATCTCATTTTATAAATTTCATGATATTTTTTAGTTTTATATGTTCATTTTGATATCTTGATAACTTATGTGATTTTTAGGATGTTAATAAATTAGTTTTAATTATTTAATATCTAAATGGATTAAATAGGAATTTTGTAGTTGATATTTTAATTTTTGAAATTTAAGTAAAAATATATAATTTATTTTGAGGTGCTTATGTGTCAAAGTTGAATCTTAAGGTTGTTAGTTGTAGTCATTCAAGTTTGGAGGAGCTTAGGTGAAAAATTGTAATGTATATCCTCATTCCATGGAAAAGAAGCTTCATAATTTCAAAATATTTACCAAGTTCTTCCTTTGTTCATCATTTAGAGAAAAACCTAGGTTTCCACCCCTAAATTCACCATAAATCCATTAATTTTCCATTCTTCGATCCGTCTTCATATAAACGTTCGGGAAACCGAGTGGAGCATTTCTAGCCGATTGAAGTTTTTTTTATTTTTGAATTATTTTGGTAAGTTATTATGGTTTCCTTCAAATCCTTGTTCATTCAATGTTAAAGTTGATATTGTTGTTGTATAAATGGTTCTTGGTATTTTAGAACATTTTTTCTTTGAGTTGGAAATGTTTTGGAAAAAATTGAATTAAGGTTGGTTATGGGGTTGTTGTTAAGGTAAAAGGATAGGAATAAAGTTAAGATTTATGTCAAAAGGGTTGCATTTTACTTTGGTATAATTTACTTGGAGTTGGAATGATTTGGAATGAATTTGTGATGAATTGAAAGGGTTGGAATGAGTAGTACTGAAGTTGGGTTGGTTGCTGATGTTTGAGGTAAAATGGTATGAGCAAAATGTCATTTTTCTTCCAAGGTTGCTGATGTTTTAACATCAGTATTGAATTCTGCTGAAGGGCATGACTCGTGCCCTATGTCACGAGTCGTGCCATGCCTTCAGCCATGAGTCGTGACTAGTCGTGCCCTAGTGGACGACTGTATCAGGCTGCAGAAAAAAAGGGGGACGAGTCGTGCCCTGCCCTATTTCCTCTGTAGCAGTTTTCAAGCAATAAAAACCTAATTTACCTAGTACATCTTTAACCCCTTTTTTAATCTAATCCTAGTACAATATATGAGCTACACAATGAGGTCTTAACATGTCAAAAAGGATATTAGGAAGATGCTTAAATATTATCTTGAAAATGGTTGAAAAGCATAATGTGGAACTTAGCCGAAGTTGTTCAAAACTTGGTAAACCAATCTTGAACCTTATAAAGGGTACTCAATGTTGTATAGTGAATATGTAGGGCTTTCTTGTGATACATTGTGCCATAATTGGTTACATATTCATGGTTTGTTGTTCAAATAGTGTATGAAATATATGTTGCACTATTTTATTGGCTTGAACATGAGTACTAATACCATATTGTTGCATTGATATCCCAAGTGTGGATTTATTTTCAAGTATTTATTATGTGCTTGAATGTGTTCATATCAGCTGATGTTAGGGATATAATGGAATACGATCAATTATGGAAAATGTTTTATAAGGTGATCGAATTACATTATACCTGTGACTGTCCCCTTCTGTGGCCACAGATTGGGGTGATAGCTTCTGTATTGAGCCAAAAGCCTTTACAGATAGCTAGTATCTTATATAGTTCTTTGAAAAATGAGTCTTATAAGATGTGAATATGCTTAAGCAGTTCACAAAAGAGTGGAGTTTTACTCCCACGTTGTACGACATATTGTTCAGACGGGAAAGGTAAATTAAAGTAACGTAATGTGTTTACCGCTTTAACAATGTGTCGTGAGCAACCGTGTTATGTGTTGCATCTTATATGGCATCTTGTTGCATCATAATATCTTATTGAGATTTATTCTCACCCATTCTCCCTTTACTGTTTTAGATCGCGCTGAGACAGGTGGACCAATCCAGTAAGGCCGGGAAGGAGTTTGGACAAGCTTTCTTTTGGGTTGTCAGGGTATGTATATGTGTAGAGTTGGTTGGTGGGGAGTAGCTTTTGGGATATTACCCTTTTGGGGACAACTTGTATATTGAACTACTTTTGTACAATTTTACATTTGTGGCTGTTTTGTAACTAAAACAGGTTGTGTCTTTTCAAAGTTGTTTATATCTTGCCTCCAAGTGGAGATGTTTATGTTGGTTTATGAATGTTGTTTTTGTATATTTACAAGTTAAGCAAAAGTTTTAAGTTTTAGGTGATTTTTCTAGTAAGGGGACCCTCTCGCTCGGGGCACGAGCTAAGGTTCCGGGTCGGGGTCCCCACAAGGTACCCCCGGTACTGCTCATTTTTTGCTGCATCAGTTTGGTTCCATTGCCAGGAATGAGATAAGGCTAACGACGGATGACGATGACAATAGAAATAATCAGTCAGAAAGTGAAATACAAAATATGGGTTGGAAAAGGCTACCAACCTACCTTACCCAGCCAGGAAACCGTTTCAAGCACTTCTACAAACCCTCTTTTCTAACAGGCAATTGCAATTTCTCCGGTGCGCGTTCAATTGCCGCCATCTTCTCAGGCGAAATCAAACAGCAACTACGATGCTACTTCAATTACCTCGTCTGACCAACTCTCTCTGAGACCCGTTCGAGGCCTATCAAGCTTACATTCACTGGAAAATCATCCTCCAAACCCTCAACAACCGCAGGATCCAAGAGCACCTTGCTAGTAGGGAAATCAATTAGTAAGTTCCATTCGAACACACTAGCGAATCCATCCAGTCCGATTCAAAACTGTGATTGGAAGGTCGAAGGCATTGGAGCGCATGTCCAGATGTACTCCTCCAAAATTCACTCTTTATAGTTAAGAATTACATGGATTAATGTTGATTATATGTGGTGAAATATGTGCGCTAGCTGTATGCTTGAATTGGCATACGTAATTAATTGATTGGAATGCATACTACCAGGAAAGTAATGCTTGGTAGAAAGAAATAAATGCATTATTGAACTAAGAATTTAGCTAGAAATTTTGCAAGTGTTATTTTCGCAATTGCACTTGTCGAGAAACAATTGGGTACCAGTACATAGACAAACCAATAATCTGGGCCGAGTTCTTCCACTCGTGCTCGTCTAAACAATAATTTGGCCTTAAATTGTTATGTTCGCGAGATTTACATGAAAAGGAGCATGCTTAGATACATATAAAAGTCTGCTTAAGTTATGCCTCTCCTGCTTCTATGAACTTGTATAGCATGATCTTGCATATCAATAGCCTGAATTACAAATGAACTCTTTGATGGCTTTGCAAAAAACACGTTTATTCTTTGCACCATGAAACAGAGATTGTCCATTGGTGGTTATCATGGCAGTGGGTTCGTGGGTTCGTTCCATACTATGTCAACGGACCATACCACCCACTCTCATCGGCTCGAGGCTCACCTCGAAGGTCCAATGGCGTTGAGGATTCAACACCAACACTTGATTCCACCTGTCACTTTCACCATGGCACCAAATCAAACCTTGACAATAGTACCTCGTCAAGACAGAGACCACACTGCTCCAGGATTCGAAACGAATTACAAGGACCAACATGGAGCATGCATCAAAAATCATTAAGAAGCTGCCGTTTTCAAACGGGATCGTAGTGCCTTCTCATGGCTTGTTTGGAGGAATATGGGTCTTGTGGAACTCAGCAAACGTGAGAATCCAAGAAGTATCTGTTGAAACCTCGAATGATTCATCCCAAGGTCGGCTACGCGAGAACCACCATTCCTCTTCTCTGCAGTTTATGCCCCAGCACAGATTATAAAACAACCTCAGAAATAGCACAGTAACAGTGACTGTGCGACGAAGAAATCTATGACCAAACGAGCGGTTGATATGGCATGACTCCGCTACAAAAACCATGGTAGGCTCATGCGCCATATTGACTAAATTCTTTTCGGCACCGCGAGCAAGGTAATTTTGGGCAAGGGAGCTGCAAACACGCGCTACCTTCAGTTTCTCTTATCTTTAGCAAAGTCGGAGATATCCAGCCGCGACGAGACGTCTGAAATCATGACAGCGTGCACCGTCCTGATGTGACCCCCAGCTCGGTTCAATCCCACACAAGGGTAGCGGTTATGAACCCCACAACGGCCTTTGTCATCTCAAGAACTGTCCCATCCTGTTCAATGCTTCCTGAGCCCAGGTGTTCTCTTTCCATGCTACTATCTATCCTTATAAATAATATGGTATAGCATTGTCATTTTGCATTAAGTAGTCTGCAATGCTTTCAATAACACAGGCTGACATGGGCAATCTGTTGTCCCAAGAAAAATAATTATGCATTTTGTTCTCCTTGGAAGCTAGGCCCAAATTGACTTTATGCTTTCGATCTTGAGCTGAAACCCATTACAATAGCTCACTTTATTAACTATTTGGCTCTTTGTCGAGGTACAATGCAATGACAACCACTCATGCAAGCAACTTAAGCTACTCAGCAATTCCATCCAGTTGGGCAAGATATGCCTGTTGGTCAAGGGCAGCCTCCACAATTTTTCTCAACAGATGCAGCGTTTACCTTCAAGGCCTGGTCATCTTACTTCATCACAGGCGATGTCAATGTCATACATGCAGCCAAACATGGGCTTCACATCTGGTTCCCAGCAGTTTCAGAATTCTACCCCTCCAAATAATCACCCTGGTCTGGGTGGCTCTGGAGTGCCTCTCTCTTCATCATATACTTTTTCTACATCGTATGGTCAACCCCAAAAACACAACAAATGTATCTTCCCTGTTCCAACCTTGGCAATCTTGGGGAAGCCAAAGCACACAAGGCATTACTCATCCACAGCAACTTGGGCAGCAGTCTCCAGCTACCACAGCCTCAATTCAGCTTCTCGGTTGACCAAGCAACTTTGTCGGGCACAATTACTGTGAAACTAAGTTCAAGACAACATCATAGTGCAATGAATAATCATCATATTACACGCATGCGACCAACCTAGCAGCTCGTCAAAGCAATTAAGCAACACGGCAAAGCCAAGTTCTGAGTCAGATCTCTGATACCAAACATTCATGAAGATGCAACAATGACACGGTTCTGTATGTCCCATATATAGCCCCTCATCTCGTCAGCGGACATACCCTGACTTGAGACAAGGAGAGCTGCAGGACGTAGACGAACTAGTTCAGATTGAGATACCAGACATTCATGAAGATGCAATAATGACACGGTTCTGTCCATCCCAGATATAGCCCCTCATCTCGTCAGCGGACGTACCCTGACTTGAGACAAGGAGAGCTTCAGGACGTAGACGAACTAGTTCAAATTGAGATACCAGATGTTCATGATACAGTTCTGTCCGTCCCAGATTTAGCCCCTCATCTCGTCAGCGGCCATACCCTGACTTGAGACAAGGAGAGTTGTAGGACGTAGACGAACTAGTTCAGATTGATATACCAGACGTTCATGATACAGTTCTGTCCGTCCTAGATTTAGCCCCTCATCTCTACCACGACTTGAGACAAGGAGAGCTGCAGGACGTAGATGAACTAGTTCAGATTGAGATACTAGACGTTCATGATACGGTTCTGTCCGTCCCAGATATAGCCCCTCATCTCGTCAGCGGCCAGAACTCGGGGGCCGATCCTGACTTGAGACAAGGAAGAGTTGCGGACGTAGATGAACTAGTTCAAATGGAGATACTAGACGTTCATGAGGATGACAACAATGACACAGTTATGTCCGTCCCAGATATAGCCCCTCATCTCATCAGCGGACGTACCCTGACCTGAGACAAGGAGAGCTGCAGGACGTAGATGAACTAGCAAGCAAAGCAATTATCAAGACTAACACTGGAAGATGAGGAGCGCCCTCCTCGGCCTTCAAAGGGATAAAAACCCCATAATAACTCACTCAAGACCTATGACCAAGCGAGTTCCTTCTCGACATGGATGATGAGACCAAAACCATCTAAAACCTATGTACGAGTCATCTTCCTCGGCATAAGGTAGATGAAAAAGAAGAAAGCCTAACGTCTTGACGAGGAAACCCCTCGGCTCAAACGACTAAAATGGCAAAACCGTCTAAAATATATGTACGAGTCATCTTCCTCGGCATAAGTAGATGAAAAAGAAGAAAGCCTAACGTCATGACGAGGAAACCCTTCGACTCTAATGACTACAGGCAGAACCATCTAAAACTTATGTACGAGTCATCTTCCTCGGCATAAGGAGATGAAAAAGAAGAAAGCCTGACGTCTTGACGAGGAAACCCCTCGACTCTAACGACTACCGGCAGACCCATCCTAGACCTATGTACGAGTTACTATCCTCGTCATAGAGAGATGAAAAAGAAGCATCCTCCAGGCATACCAAGGAACCCTCCGTGGCCTAATGACTCAAACTGGAAAAATTACCAAGCGTTGAAGACCGAAAAAGCTTCCTCGGCTTCCCAAAATTGTTTTGACACTTGGAGAGTATTCAACATACAAACATTCAAAAACGAGTTACAAAGCTCGCAACTAAAATGGGTGAAATGACCATCTCTTAAGGCGAGTTCATAGCTCGCACCCAAAGATAGGTCAAAATCAACCTTAGGGTATCACTTCTCGGACAAAGACTAAACTTCCTTCTTTTACTTCGATGCAAGGAAGTTGGGGGCCACTGAACGGGATATAATTCTCCCCCTATTAAATACCCTTAAATATAAGGAAAGGATTAGGACACAGAATCCTAATCCAATAGGGATTTATTCTCACTCAAGAAGTATTATTTGCAACGGACTCCTAACGGGCTAAGGAACCTAAATTAGACAAAGATTCGCTCTCCTAATACAAGTCGGCTATGAAACTCTTATTCTTGGAGGACACACCACTTGAAAGCTATAAATAAGGGTCAAAACCGTCACACAAAAGGTACATTCAAACACCCTCTCAATACTATAATACGCCTTCCCTCCCGGTTTATATTATCTCCATATACAGATGCTTATTCTCACGCCGGAGGGTTTGCACGGGGGTAACTCCCCGCGCCCTAACGGTGTTTGTTTTGCAGATCCGTTCGTCGTTTATTCAGGAATCCAACGCTGCGTTCCATCGATCAGTACCCCTGCACGCTCATTTTTTGCTGCATCAGGATTATATCTTATCTCTTAACAGTCCAAGTTCAACATGGATTCTACATGTCCATTCCTATAAATACAAACCATATATCCAATATTTTGATACGTTATCTCTTTGACTCGAAGCTCTGTCAATTTGATTTCTCTATACTCAAACTGTGAACTTACTCTCACACCGGAGGGCCTTGGCCGGTGAAGCCCCGGCTTAGTTTACGTTATCTGTCTTATTTTAAGGCTATTCAATCGCCGAAGTACAACCTATCACTTAAATTTTGGCTGATTCGATCTTTTTGGCTGCATCAATAAATATTGTAAAGTAAGCATAAACAAATCATTGGTTGAGCGATTAAGATCTATCTTTCACAAAATTGGTCTCAGGTTCAAATCTTATTCGAATTTCAGTAAAATTTTGATGGGATACATGTGAACACAATCGATAGGTGTTCCTCCTACTGCTAGAATCTGACATTTTCGATTACTTGTTTTTACTTGATTGTGTTAGTAATTCTAATTGCTTTCGTAGTTAATATATCAAAAACAAAAATCAATCTTTTTTACTTTTCTGTTACTTCTTGAATTAACTTGTTTTTCACCAAGTATCTAAACCGACCCTCGCTTTTACGCGTTACTACTACGGTAACTAGTGCATTTATTTGTTAGGCTTTTTATCACCTGATATGTTGAGGGAGATGATCATTTTCAATCCATTTACCGAAAGAAAGTAATTGTTCGGGGATTATTGATTCCATTATACGTATTTGATTTAACTAAAAATCAAATTCAAAGAAATAAGAAGATTAAGATTACAAGCAATTGTTTGAGATCAATTTGGATGAAGCAAATCAAATTAAAAGAAAACAATGAACCAGAAAGTTGAAATTATTTTCATCGGATCCCCTCGTTTGGTGTGGGTTCAAAAGATGTGCTGGGTAAAGCTAATTTATGTTTCTTCCAAACAGACACTCCACAACCATAAGTTTCTGGGGCCATTATCTTTTAAGATCAATAGGTCCACTATTCTCTAAGCTGAAAACCTCATACCTTTGCATTAATCAAGGAAAAGATGATACAAACATTCAGAAGTCAGCACAATACTAGAGCCAGGAGGGTCTTCCCATGGTTTTATGCATACTTTAAGAACAATACCGACACGCATCAAGGCTACTACGTACATAAATTAAGGTCATAGCTTTAGAAGAATACCGACTCGCCAAACAATCAGTTTGAGCAAACCACAACTTCATAACTTAAATGTACAATCTAAGAAGCCACAGTAAGCTTATGACTTTCGATCGTATTCTGTGTTTTTGTATGTATGATTGAAGTAAAAAAAAACTTAATGGATTAGAGAATCCACTCAAAACTTAAATTATGTCTTCATAATGAATCAGGTATACCATCTGCCATCACAATCAAAGATTCAGTAGGTAGAAGACAGAGATCATGAGGGATAAGAAATAATCCATCCGTCCCGGAAAGATATTCCCACTATTTTAGCGGTCAATTTGATTGAATTTTGAAAATGAAAGTCTAACTATTGATATTGGTAGTATTTTAAATGGTGTATAAAAACCAAGTTTTATAATTTCATTGAAATAATTGTTCCCCCCCCCCCCTCCCAATATCATAGGGTTAAAAGTTCAATCAAGTTAACTACTAAGAAAGTGGGACTATCTTTCGGGGACGGAGGGAGTATAAAATGGAAACTTACCTGGAGTAACTCCAGGAAAAAGAATCAAAAGACGATCTTGTAATTTCTTTAGCTGCCATTTTCCTGCTAGTTTATGGGATAAGCACGAATCGCCTCAAGAATGGGTGCATGGCACATTGGACACATTTCCCTACCCTCCACAAGTTTTTCTGCACAATTCAAACATGTGCACAAATGCCCACACCTACAAGAACATACAACGAAGAGAAGGGAACAAAAAAGTAAGCTTCCATCAAGCAGCAACCAAACTGAAACAGGGCAGAGAAAGTCTATATCATTTGGGTCGTTTAGGTGCAACTGCTACGGATAACCAACCTGTAGAGTAAAGAATTTATGTTGTTTTCACCACACATGCAGCATGTTCCTTGCCTGACGTGACCCCATTTAGCTTCTTCATTCACCAAACTGTCTTCACGTGCCACTGCAACAATATAAACGGGAATTTTAATGGACAATACTTGAGTTTGTAATAGATAATAATAATATTACAAATATTCCGTCCGTCACATATAGATGTTTCCATTTTCTACTATTGTTTGTCCCAAAAATAAAGTCTCATTTCCAAATTTGAGTGGTTAAAATAAGTGAAATTCCTAAAATATACCACTAATACGTTTGATTATTCATTTGTTGCATGCATAATTCTTACTTCCATTAAGGAAAATATACAACAAAAATGTTTAAATAGTAAAATATGAACATCTTTATGGGACAAGGGAGCATTATCTACAAGAACCCAATCCCACTATAAAAATGAAAATGAAAAGGAAAAGAAAAGCAAATGACAGCTGAATGCTCCATGTGTGTTGTTCATACCTGCTGGACCAGATGGCGTTCTATTGAGAGCTGCAGAAACCTCCTGCCGTACAGAGCGCTGCAACTCAAGCTGCATATCTATGCAGGTCTCCAGCATCCTCTGCATGCTATCCATCCTCTGGTGAAGCCTAACCATGTCCATCCTCAAGTCATTGATGATCTCCGGTTCCTGCTTCAAAGTTAAGACCAGTTACTACATAATGTATAAATAATAAATTCAAAGAGAAACTTTTTAGACATTTGTAAAACCAAAATTGTGACCAATTACTACTAATTATCAGCTTGCAATAAGTGCAACTACATCATGGTTTGGTTGCAATTCATCTAAACGGTGAAAAATATGTGGCTAAAATCATCAATAAGCAAATAAAATTCCTCATAATCAAGCAGCACACGTATTTGCATATTGAAATATCTTAAAATTTACTCTCACCATCCCATAATACATGTCACACTTTCATTTTTGATATGTCCCAATATAATTGTCGTGTTTCTAAAAGGAAGTAGTCTTAGTGCAATTTTACCATTGCACAACTAATGTGCAAACAAGTAAATCATGTTTTTTTAAAATGTTGACAAGTCAAGTGTGACATTTATATGGGACGGAGGGAATAGCCTGTGAGTTGTAACTTGGCTCATGGAAGAGGTATATACCATTACATGAATTATAACCTTGAGAATCAAAGTGCAAGAGTTGGCATACATCATTCCTTTGCAATATAGCTTTTTATTTTGTATAATGTGTATCAGTTTTGAGTAGAGATGGAAATAGTACTCACAGTTCCCAGCCGTTGATGATCATCCTGGTCCCAGGAGGTCTGATGAAGGGTGATGGCCGGTGAAGGAAATACGAGTCCAGTTCTATCAACAGCTTCTCTTTCACCCTCATTATCATCTCTCTGCAGCTCATGATCTTCCTCTGGCTCATCTGTGGAGCCAGGCGACGTTCTGTCTAGTTCCCAGTCATCAGAAGCATGTCCTTGCCTCTCCACATATGATTGTATCAGCTGGTTTAGAGACTCACGAAATCCACTTTGAAGAAGATTAGATACTCTTCTCCTACAACACAAGAAATCGTTCATAAATTTGTTACTCCTTCTGTCCCTAAATGTATGTCCAAATTCAAGAATTTTTTGTCCCAAAATGAATGTTTTTTTTTTTGCAAAATAACTTTGTTCCTAAACGCTTTTTAACCAAATTTTTTCGTTATTCATTTTATTATCGTGAAACTAAATGTTTAGAAAGTGAACAACGAGAGTATTTATGGATCTTTGTCATTAAAATATATGAAAAGCACACATTTTCAGAGTGTCCCTTAAATGAAATTTGGACATTCAATTAGGGACGGAGGGAGTATTTTAGACGATGAATGACATTGGCCTTTAATTTTGAAATTATATACCTGCTGAGAAGTTGTCGGAGCTCCAGATGGTGCCCATTATCATCATCAGAAGAATAAAATGCATCTGTTAATGCAACTGGAGCAGCTTCCTGATTTGACGACTCATCTAACCAATTTTCTGAATTCTCATCTAGATTATTTTCATGCCACTCATCCGTTTCTTGCAAATCATTTCCTTCTATTTGTTGATGCCATTCATGGGTATTCTCATGTGAATATTGATCCATAACTTCGCCAAATTCATCTCTATTCAACTGATGCCAGTCGTTTTCTTCGTTTCCTGTAATTGATTCCTGTAACTCTTCTACTTGAGAAAGCTCTTCTTGCCAGCTGTAGTCTTCACCACCTGCGTTGTCTTGCAAAGAATCATCAACACCAGATACTTGTGGCAAAGCATTTTCCAAAAGCTGTTCCCGCCTTCCATCAACGAGGACTGCAACTTCTTGCAGAAGTGTATCTCCAAGTTCAATTCTTTCAAAATCATCTGTATGAAACCTACTATGATCACTTTCAGTATTTGTATCCTCAAATTCTTCAGAAATTTCATCTGGGATTTCCTGCAAAATATTTGCTTGAGTTTGTTCATCTCTGTGGTCACTTAGCTCACTGTTAAAAGAGGTCGAGGACTGAGGTCGAGGACTATGAACATTGCTGTCCAATCTGGAGAGGAATCCTTCCCTGCTTCACAAAAGAAAATAATTTCATTGAGCTCCAACAAAGCAATCAAAATAGCAAATCCAGACACAAGTAACATCTTGTGTTAATTGAGGAGGGGATAATAAATGGTATCAATTATAGGACTACCTCCGGGCTCCGTGGCCCCTCCCCCTACGGAAAAATCGTATTACCAAGTCACACATTAGGCAATATGATCCATATAATAATTTAATATGTACTCCCTCCGTCCCAATATAGAAGTTAGTAATTTTCTTTTTGGGCGTCCCAATATAGAAGTTACTAACCCAAAATTAATAATGGGACCCACTTGTCACTCACAACAAAAACTCCCTACCCCACTTTTTCTCTCCTACTTTACTTTTCATACTCACAACACTTATTTATTTTCTTAATCTCCGCACATTCACATTTGGTAACTACTATATTGGGACAGAGGGAGTAAGTGCTGAGTTAGAATAAGTAGAAAAATATGAGCAGGAAAAGATATGTTTCTTCATTAAACAAATTATATATAAATAGGACTACAAAGAACCTAAACTAGGATAGTATTTACAGAATAAAATAGTCTACCTAAATCACAAGATTGTATCAATTGTATAAACCTAAATCCCTTGATTAGGGCCTTCAGTAAATCTACTCTATTTACAACAGAATATTATTTTTCAGTATGATTTACTAAATATTCTATGGAGTATTTCCAACAGAATAAAATGGAAGTGACAAGTTAGTATAAGAACCGGGAGCTCTTGGAGGGTATGATGTCGAGCAATTACTACCCGACAATGTAGGGACAAAGTGATTTGAAGGAGAAGTTTCCACATCCCTATTTATTGGATTCTCAATATTGACACTCTATCTAAAAAAGTTACTAATACTTTTTAATATCCCATGTTAGCTTCTATTCCTTCTTCTAGCTTGGGCAGCAAAATAAGTAACTAGTCTCCACTTGCCTGATAATCAAAAAGTTTTTATCGCCAGTAAAGCTGTAGTGACTGAACCAGCATAATTTATACTGGTTCAGAATGAGGTTCCCATTTGACTTCTCAAGTTTTTTGGTGATATTTTTTTTTCCAAAACTACCCCTAATGATGCGGTGAAAGTATCTTAAACGAAATTGCCCTTAATGAAGATAAATTATACTCAAAATCCAGAAACAATACATCTCTGTTACGAGTTGAAGAAATTGCCTTTGGCTATATCTCACAGTACATAGATTTACCCTTAATGAAGGTAAATTACACTCACAGTTTATCACAAAGGCAATGTTAGAAGTTTTCAATGGTACTTTTGATCCGTCAATTTTCGTAATGAGACCATATTTTTGGGACAAACAAAAATAGAAAGAGGGACTAATTTTCTGGGATGGGGGGAGAACATGGATAAGAATTTGAGAAAACTGCACCTAGGGAGAGAAATAAAGTATCTCTGCATCACAGACCACTTTAACATTAAAGGAGGTTGAGAGGAAGTATGTACCTTAAACCAGATACAGTATGTCTTTGCCGCAATAAGCCCAACTCACTTGCTGCCAGAGAAGTGGGTCTTTTCTCTTGGACCAATGTCCCATTTCGTAAGAATCTGCCTTTGAGTAATGACTGCAAAAGAAGAAATGCAAGAAATCACATCCTTTGTTTCAGGAAAAAGAAAAAATTAAGTAAATAAATCTTATTGGAGGAATGTGAAATTCTATACTGATAATATGAAAATGCTACATTTGATAAAGTTCCCTAAGCAAAAAGAGGATCAAGATGAAAGTTCTATCAAGCAAACGGAGAATACTTGTGCACATTGTAACAAGAATAAGAATAATCTAAGAACTTGGTAAATAAAAACTTCCGGGAGATGATGATGGCACCCATTGACACAGAAGAGAGACAGGGGGAGGTAGGGAGGAAGAAGTTGGACACGAAAACTGAAAGGCAAGGAGTCCAAGGAACAGAAAATATGGATAAAATCAGCTAGGAATTGAGGGGTAAATACGCAGAAGCTAAGGTATACTTATTCTTTCAATCTAAAATTATTCTTGGTCAAAAGACTGATTAAGTGGTAAGCTGCATTGCAAATTTTTTCAAGAAAAATTAAATAACAGGCACATATCTGCTGAATTTAGTAAAAGAAAAAAAAAACACTAAACGAGTAAAACAGAATGTTTTGTGTTCAATGAAAACAGAAGCATAAAAAATATGCTTTGATTTCAGCAAGCATGAAATCTGAGAAATTGATTTTCAAAGTTAGAGAAAATATAATCATTTCCAGAACTTTATGAAGAAATATCCCCCTTTTTAATGAACTTCACAAAAAATGTACTACGCAAATTAAAGATACATGTGTCAATCTTTTTTCAAGTAGCTTACCAGGATTGTGATACAATATGGTATGATATGGGCCATCCGAAGGCAATCTTCAGCAACATCAATCTTGGGCTGTTTCCTTTTCTTATTTCATTGTTTTCCTTATTTCATTGCTAGTATTTTTGGACTATTATTTTACTGATATTCTGAGTTATTTTAATTAGGTTTATTTTGGTAGTGTTCTAGAATAATCTTAGGAGTAGTATAAATAAGAAGCTAGGGTCATTGTAATCGGGGACTTTGATTTTTGATTTATGAAATATAGTTTTGCTGTGAGCAACTATTATTGAGGGTTTAAATCCCGTCTTGTTTTCTTAAATTCCGTTCAGTCATTTCTGTTTATCATATAACCTCTCGTCGTTATCATTTGGTATCAGTTTCCTGGTTGAATTGATGACTGAACGAAGGCGTGGTCATGGTGTTCATGACCTATATGAAATCAAGAAGGACGAACTGCGAAGAAAGATTCAAGATCTCAAACTCCGTTTGTTGCGTTCCGAGATTCGAGAACTCCAAAGATACTTTGATCGGGTGGAGGGTCGACGAATCCAACGACAACTAGCGCAGTTGGAGAACTCGGATTCAGACGTATCGTCTGATGAAGAGGGTGTAGCGGTGACCAATCCCTCCGCTAGGGATCACGAACTTGGTGACAGGACGTGGACATATCCTTACAGGGTTATCGGCCATGAAGACCGAGATTCCGGAGTTCGAAGGTGAGTCACAGCCTGAAAAGTTTGTTGATTGGTCTATACCACCGGTGTTTGACAAGTGTGATTGCGAGATTTGTCATGTTGTGACAACTCGCGTAATTGACGACGCGGAACACCTAATACGCCGCAACAGGGTGGACGGACGTCGGCTGGGAGGCAGGAAGGAAGTCGCGGCCGAGCCCACGAGCTTGAGGCGGGCGCCTCGTTGGAGGCCAGGGCGGGCGCCTCGTTGCAGGCAAGGTGCGATGTTTGGTACGCGTTGATTTGGTATGGCATTACGAAACCATGTTTTCCTCCGTATGAAGATCCGTTTGACGGTATATCCCACGTTCTTCGGTTCGATACATCATCCGAGAGTTGCTTAGTGAGTTCTTTGTATCGTTCCCGATGGTGTGATTGGATGGATGTCGGGTTGAAAGGAATGAAGTATACAATTCTTCGTCGTTTAAAAGATAAATTTCGAGCAACCTTTCCCGTTACGACACTCAAAATTCGTGGACGAATTTTTCTAAGGAGGAGGATGATACAATATGGTATGATATGGGCCATCCGAAGGCAATCTTCAAGAACATCAATCTTGTTTGTTTCCTTTTCTTATTTCATTGTTTTCCTTATTTCATTGCTAGTATTTTTGGACTATTATTTCTTGATATTACGAGTTATTTTAATTAGGTTTATTTTGGTAGTGTTCTAGAATAATCTTAGGAGTAGTATAAATAAGAAGCTAGGGTCATTGTAATCGGGGACTTTGATTTTTGATTTATGAAATATAGTTTTGCTGTGAGCAACTATTATTGAGGGTTTAAATCCCGTCTTGTTTTCTTAAATTCCGTTCAGTCATTTCTGTTTATCATATAACCTCTCGTCGTTATCAGATTGCTAAACAGGTCATACATTTAATATTACACGAGTAACCAGTTCATATAATACATTGAAACAGATAGAACTAGCATTTTAAGAGAAAACAAATAAACAACTTGGTCCAGTCAGATAACTAACTTGCTTAGCCTGTCCTGACCAGAGGTAAGGTTTAGCCTGTCAAGTTGGCTAAGCTCAATTCCTCGTGCAAGTCAGGTTTTGAGCGGCCAGGCTCACACAAAAACAAACCTCAAGTCCTCTGGTCTACTTGAAACTGTAGGCAGAGAAGGAACCAACCCAAATAAGAATTGTACAGCTAGAAGTAAACCTTGAAAAGAAAAAAACACGAAACAAAACAACAAACTGCTATATCTCCCCCCACCGCCGAAAAAAAGGGCCCCTGTTTTCCTTTTTAGGATATCCAGTTAGAGAGTCAGTCCGAGAGAAAAACTTCCGTAGCCGATTGTCAAAATGCCCATTTAAATTTGAGGGTAAAATTGAATTGGTCATGTTGATCTGACACCAGTTAACCTTAACTTAAAACTATTATAGGGAGTAAACACTGAACAGTATCTATGCTCAAGATAATACATTACACATCCTGTAGGGTAGATTACAAGACCAGCTTCATGAAAGTTTTGATTCTGTATGGTAGAACACAAGACTACACGAAAGTTTTGATTCTTTATTGATGTTACTGCAATCGTTGTTTTTGCTGGTTGAACTAGATGTAATGATAAATAAATCTGAAAGAGATCTAACCTGAATACGGTTCCGGTGGACGAAATCTGATACAGGCCGATTCTCCAACAGCCCCTGAAGTTCTAGTTTTCTTTCATTTTTAGTCCTCGTTAGTAAATCAACAAGGGTCTGTCTGCCACATAGCCGGCGCATAGCCCTTCGCCCACAACAATCAACAACCAACCCATCTCGAACTCGTTCAATCTGAGAACTGAAACCAGTATCTTGTTCATCCCTATGACCACCGGTTTGCTCAGTGGTCATTTCTATCCACTCCCTTACTATTCTCACCCTCTCGCACTCATTTTCACCAAGCCACCCTGACCTTTCACAGTTTCCCATATATGGACCCTCAAATTGATCATTTGCTTCAACATTCCTAGGAGGACAACGCAACACACGCTCTTGCTCAAGCTCCCGCCACATTTGCAGGATAGAAGATGTACGGGTGGTTGATCTAGCTTGATCTCCCCGACGCCAAGATGCCGGAGAACGATTCTCACCAAGGAAAGAAGATTCAAGCATGGAAACATTTGCAACAGCCATTCTTTTTATCCCAATTAAAGTCCACAATTCTCAAACATAGAAGTCATATGTAGGATTTGATAACAAACCTATCTACCTTAAATTTTCCTATTCTTCTAAAGATTCAATATCACATCAATAATCAGTAACTCACAGCTTCTAGTAAAAGCTCATCAGTATAGCATATCTCTCAATCCTGTAAATTTAATCAGTGTCAATATTCATTCAAAATTCAGTTTTATTGATTGAAAATATTTCAATATAATCTCTCCATAATCCATTAATCGTGTATATCTACTCCTTCCAACCAACAATTACAAAAAAACAAATAAAAAAATTCCAAAAATAATAATAAATTAAAATCAAAATCAAAACAACATAAAATAAACTGAAATAGAAATCACTTGAAAAGTAGAACCAATTACACACACACTTACACATACTCTTTAGTAACTAATTTGATTCAATTATAATTAAATAGAACTGTACCTTAGAAGCAAAAAAACAGAGAAATTACTCGAAATATTTCAAAATTACCGAATAAACTCAAGCAGATACTCATAATCCAGAGGCAATGATAATCCAATCAAAATATAATTCAACTCACATTATCATATCAACAATTCAAAAAAAAAATACTTGTAAATGAAAAGGAGAGGAGAATACGATTCGTTTGAGTTGAAGAAAAAAATGAACCTTTATTGCTCTGTAATCACGTCTCAAAACTAGCTGGATTTAATGCTTTGTGAGAATTAGGTATTTATTACCTCAGGCCCTGCGATGAGAGAGAGAGAGAGAGAGAGAGAGAGTGATGGAGAGAGAAAGGGAGGGAAGGGAGGGAGGTGGATTTTATGAAAATAATAAATGCAGACACGTTATTGAATTCTTACTTTTATTTTTAGTTTTTGGGTTAAATTTGCCATTTGGATCTGTACAATTACACATTTTGCCCTTTCACTTCAACTTATCACAGTTATTGGCCTTTACTTTAATGTTGTTACAAAATGGTCCCTCCATCAAGTCTTGCTAATTTTTTGGCGTTAGGTCAACATGTGCCGTGCACTTGTAGAAACTACTCCTATTAGGTATGTTTAGGCACATCAACATAAAAGTACATGGACTAAATTTGTGAAAGTTGTAAGACTGTCATCCGTATTTAAAAAAATAGTTGTAATTAATATTTACATTTCATTTCTAATGTAATACTCATGCCTTCTTTTTTTGAATCACCACTAATTAATGAAGAAATGAAAATTAAGAAATAATATTAGTGGATTAGGTGTTGTGAGTATTAAAAATAAAATAAGAATGAGAAAATGAGATAGGTAATAAATAGTGGATATTCGGTGTGAACGTTGTTGTGAATATGGCCCTCCACACCCAAGCAAACCTACAAGAATAATAATCGCACACCAACCAAGCACAAGAAATCAAAGAAAACAGAAAAGAACACAAGAAATTGTTAACCCAGTTCACCAATTTGATTGGCTACGTCTGGGGGCACTACTAAGCCAGGATCTTGCACTATGTAATTAGAATTCGTGTAACAACTGAGTTGGGGGCGGAACATTGTTTATATATGACCTAGGGTAGAGTCCAAATCCTAAACAAACAAGGAAACCGAGATTTGAAAACGGGCGTGAGCGCGGCGCGCTCACTCCGAGCGCGGTCGCGCAGCCATGCCGAGACATCAATGCCTTCGACGACGCCTCAAGCGCGGTCGCCTCCCATCCAGCGCGGTCGCGCACCAAGAAAATCCCGAGCATAAATCACGGTACAAGAGCGCGGTCGCGCACGCCATGAGCGCGCCGCTGCTGACCCCGAAACTCGCTACGAAATTCTTCCCCTTGCTTCGATGTCTAGCCCAATTGATCCTCTAACCCAACAATCTCCCACCTAGAGATCAACCACACATATAAGCCCCGTATCCGTCTTCAACTCACCCTTGGTGTCCTCCTAGTGCTCACCTCGATCATGGTAGTGCCATCCTCCTCTCTCATTCTTCAAGCCCAATTGAAGCTTTGCACAGCTTCAATTTCTCAAGGTTCACAACCTTCGTCAACATGTCAGCCGGATTCTCCGATCCCACTATCTTCTCAAGCCACAAAGTCTTCTTCTCCAAGAGATGCCTGATGTAGTGAAACCTTAGTTCAATGTGCTTCGTCCTCGAATGAAACGCCGGATTCTTTGCCAAGTGAATTGCGCTCGACCGTCACCGTAGAGAATATTACCACTTCGCGTCTTCCCAAGTTCACCCAAGAAGTTCTCGCAGCCCAAACCATCTCTTTACTTGCTTCCGTCATCGCCACATATTCGCTTCGCAGCCGATCGAGCCATGATCTTTTGTAACTTAGAAGCCCAGGAGATTGCTGTACCACCCAATGTAAACACATAACCCGTAGTACTTCTCCTTTTATCAAGATCACTTGATGCCAAGTCCGCATCAACATAACCCGCTAACACCACTTCCTTGCTTGAAAAACAGAGCCTTACCAAGCAGCATTCTTCAAGTAACGTAGGATCCACTTAACCGCTTCCCAATGTTGCTTTCTGGATTGCCCATGAACCGGCCGACTACTCCCACCGCATGTGCAATGTCCGGCCTTGTACACACCATTGCATACATGAGACTCCCCAATACCAAGCATATGGAGTTCTCTCCATCTTGTCACGCTCTTCCTTGTTCCTAGGCGAGTCCTCTCGGATAGCTTGAAATGCAAACCCAATGGCGTCCTGTTGGCTTCGCCTCTTCCATATAAAACCTTGCTAAGACCTTCTCAACATATTCGATTGTGAAAGAACCAACTTGCCCGACTCCCTATTCCGATCAATCCGCATGCCCAAGATTTTCCTTGCCTCTCTCAAATCCTTCATCTCGAACCGTTCGACAACCGAGTCTTCAACCGTTTACCTCTCTACCGCTAGAGCCCGCTATCAACATGTCGTCCACATATAACAAGAAGATAATATACCCATTGTCCGTGTTCTTGAAGTAGCAACAATGATCCGCCTCACATCCGATAAAATCAATGTCGTGCATGAATCCATCAAATTTCTGTACCACGCCTAGGAGCTTGTTTAAGGCCATACAAGCTCTTAGTCCAATCTCGCAAACTAGCTCCTCGCCACCCTTAGACAAGTAACCCTCTCGGGCTGTACCATGTAAATCTCTTCCTCCAAGTCCCTATGAAGAAAGGCCGTCTTCACATCCATCTCTGTTTGGCAAAGCAAGTCATTCGCCACTACTATCCCCGTAACCATTCTCGATAGTGGTCATCTTCACAACCGGAGTGAATACCTCGGTGTAGTCAATACCGTACTCTGCTGAAACCCTTTTACAACCGGTCTTGCCTTGTAACGCTTTGCTACCGTCTCGCTTCCTCCTTGATCTCGTAAACCCATTTGTTATGCAAAGGCCTTCTTCCCTTAGGTAGTTCAGTCAACTCCCAAGTTTTGTTTGCCTTCAATGAGACCATCTCATCTTCCATCGCAGCTTTCCACTTATCACAAAGCACACTACGAACTGCCTCCGCATAGCATTTCGGTTCCCCATTATCTGTCAACAACAAATAATAATTCGAAGGAGTATACTGTCAGGTGATCCACGCATGTCTGCTGGATCTACGCAGCGGAATTTCCGGCTCGGGAGCGTGGTTCATCTTCGTGACCTCCCGACCACGGTCAACATGAACTGTCCTGCTCCCACCCGAGTTTGGAATATCCACCTCTACAACCTCCGGTTCTGAACTAATACCATCAGATGCCCCCTTTCTATCCTTGTACAAAACCTGTTCATTGAATACCACATCTCGACTACGAATAACCTTATGGTTTTGATCATCCCAAAATTTAAACCCGAAGTCATCCCCGCCATACCCAATAAATGTACACTTAACAGATTTAGCATCTAATTTAGTTCTCTCAGCAAAATCAACATGAACATAAGAAACGCAGCCAAATATGCGAAGAAAGGACAGATTTACCTGCTTGCCACTCCAAGCTTCCTCTCGGAATTCCGTTCCCAATGGAACTGATGGTCCCCGATTAATCAAGAAAGCTGCCGTGTCTACTGCATATGCCCAGAATGTCTTCGGAACTCCACACTTCAATCTCATACTTCTAGCCCGCTCATTCAATGTTCTGTTCATCCTTTCTGCTACCCCGTTGAGTTGTGGAGTCTTCTTTGGAGTCCCATACGAATACCATTCGCAGCACAATATTCCCTAAACTCCCGAGCTCATACTCCCCACCATTGTCTGATCTTAAGCACTTAAGCTTAAGTCCCGTTTGATTCTCCACCAAAGCCTTCCACTTCTTGAACACCTCGAAAGCTTCATCTTTCCCTTTCAAGAAATAGACCCAGACCTTCCTTGTAGAATCATCAATAAAAGTCATGTAATATGACGCACCACCTGTAGATGTAACCGGAGATGGCCCCCACAAGTCCGTGTGAACCAATTCCAACTTTGCTTCCCTCAATCCCCTACCTCGTCCTCGAGAAATTATTCCTCCCTTGTTTGCCAAACATACAATCTTCGCAGATCCCCACGCTGATCGTCTTCAAACCCGTAGTAAACCCTTAGTAACAAAGTACCTTCATCCCTCGTCTCACTCATGTGACCCAATCGACAAGTGCCACAAACCGCATCACCCTCGTCGCCGCCACCGCAATACTATCCTTGGTGTTGTTCGCCAAATACAAAGTACCCTCCTTATTACCCCGAGCGATCTCACAATCCTCCTTGGTAATAACCCAGCCTCGCAGCCGAAAGTCACCTTGTAACCCTCTTCGTCCAACTCGCCCAACCGAAAGTAGGTTCTTTTTCAAACCCGGAATGTGTCTCGACCCCGTTCAGATGTAGAACCTTCCCGTCCGATGCTCCTATCCCGACATCCCCTTCCCTTGATTTCCAAAGGCTCGCCATCGCCTAGATAGACCTTCCCGAAATCACCGAAGTGTAATTATCCATCTCTTCCTTATGCCCGCAAGAGTGGAATGATGCCCGAATCCAAAGCACCCATGATTCTAGTGCACTACTAACACTCGCAACCGCACATCGTCACCTTCGATCGCCACATTCGCCCGATTGCCCTTACGATTTGGACAATCCCTCTTAAAGTGTCCCAACTCCTTACAATAGTAGCACCGAATGTATCCCTTCGCAACCTTCGGTTTATCCTTGGTCTCATCGCCTTTGCCTTTTCCACTCACTCCGTTCTCCCTAGATTCGGTTCTCCCTTGTTTGCTAGTACCGGCTTCCCTACTAGTAGTAGCTAAAGCCGCTCCCGAAGTACTTGATGTCCCCAACTTCTTCATGCGATTTTCCTCACCTAAAAGAAAGTCTTTAACATCATCATATTTCAATTTTTTCTTACTCGCCGAAGCGTTGATTGCGCCACCGTTCCGCTCCAACTTGCCTGTAAAGAAGCTAGCAACAAGCATGCATGAACCTCATCATCGAACTTGATCTCCACCTGTCAATGAATCTATGACATCCATAAATTCATCGATGTGCTTAGCCAAGGATCCTCCCTCTTGCATCTTGAGACTACCCATCTTACGTATCAAATCAACCTTATTTGCAGCAGACGGAGTTTCAAATCTCTCAGTAAGATAATCCAATAGCTCCTTGGTGGTTGTCGCCTTCCTGGTAGTCTTCGCAATCCACTTTGACAAAGTAGATCTAACCACCCCTAGGGCTTTCCGATCCATGAGTTCCCATTCTTCCTGATCTTCATCTTCCGGTTTGACACCCTTCAGAGGCTTGTAGAGATCTTTGTTGTACAAGAGATCCTCAATCTGCATCCTCCAGTATCCGTAGTCAGACCCATCGAATTTCTCGACCGCTTGTTTGTCCTTGCCCATTCTTGATTGCTTGAAACAACTCCCTTGATCTTGAACCAAGAGCTCTGATACCAGTTGTTGTGAATATGGCCCTCCACACCCAAGCAAACCTACAAGAATAATAATCGCACACCAACCAAGCACAAGAAATCAAAGAAAACAGAAAAGAACACAAGAAATTGTTAACCCAGTTCACCAATTTGATTGGCTACGTCTGGGGGCACTACCAAGCCAGGATCTTGCACTATGTAATTAGAATTCGTGTAACAACTGAGTTGGGGGCGGAACATTGTTTATATATGACCTAGGGTAGAGTCCAAATCCTAAACAAACAAGGAAGCGAAGCTGCAGAAAAACGGGCGGAGCGCGGCCGCCCTCACTCCGAGCGCGGTCGCGCAGTCATGCCGAGACATCAATGCCTTCTGACGACGCCTCAAGCGCGGTCGCCCTCCCATCCAGCGCGGTCGCGCACCAAGAAAATCCCCCGAGCATAAATCACGGTACAAGAGCGCGGTCGCGCACGCCATGAGCGCGGCCGCTCTTGACCCCAGAAACCTGCTACGAAATTCTTCCCCCTTGCTTCGATGTCTAGCCCAATTGATCCTCTAACCCAACAAACATGACAAGTAAGCCCCATTAAATAAATAATATTATTAATCTTCTTTTTGAGTTGCAGAAAATTTTGGGGGAACCTAGTTTTTCCAAATATTATAAAAAGTCTTGTTTTTTGTTTTAAAATAAAATTGTACGTGCCTTTGTTTCGATTTTTAAAACAAGACTTTTTATAATGTTAGGGAGAAACTAGTTTCCCCCAAAACCTACTCTTTGAGTTGATGCGACTTTTTCTAATGGGACACAAAATGAAAATAAGTGCAATAGAAGGAGAGAATATGTTATACGGTGAGATCATTAAGAATATGTAATTTTTTTTCTTTGATGTTGTCCTAAGTCTTTTTTTTTATATACCCAAGTTTTCAGCTTCGTCGGACTAATCCTGGACCATCAGTTACCGGCCCCTCAAAATATAAGTCTTGATTTTTACCATTTGATCATTTCTTGAAGATAAATTTGTACTTCCTTCCTTCGTCCCAAAATGATATTTCCACTTTTTTACTGTTACTACGAAGAAACTTTAAACAATAATTTTAATTTAATTTAATTATATAAATAAAAATCTAAATTCGTTATTGATAAATTAAGCATCAACAATACTATAAATAACAAATTTTAGATTTTCATTAAAATAATTAAAGCAATCTAAAATTTGTTCGTGATAACGACCAAAAAGGTGGAAATATCACAAACCCCCCCCCCCCCAAACCCATACAAATGATTACATCTAGGATCAATTTTATTTGTGCACATCATACATGCCTAAAAATTTCCCCTCCCCCCAACCCAACATTTTGCACATATGCATGACACACGATTATTTAACGCCAAAACATGATGAAATGACGATTTTCGTGACAAAATTGAAGTGCAAGTCATTAGTTGAGATGAATTAAGTATAGGGACAACTTTTGAAATTTGCAACGGGTAAGAGTACAGGGGTAAATGACATATTTAACCCTTTACTTTTTCTTTGTCCAAATTTGCCGTAACGCTAACGTCTATATTCAGAATTGAGGAAAAAGTGCCATATGGAGCGGTCTTTGTCTAAAGAGGTAGCTCTGCCTCTAATTGCGACTTGCTTTCGTGTCTTCAACTTAACGGTAAGTTTGCGGATGATGGGAAACGGTATCGTTTTACTTGCTTAAATACTTTTGGTAGGTGATTTTCTAGTTGAGATTTTTTTTTTTTTTTTGTGGCATTAATCACATTGGCCCATCAAATATCCAAAGAAAATTTGAGAAATAAAAGATATATAGAATGAAAAAATCATTATGGGAAAAATAAATTAAAAGTAGTCGGATTCTTGAGTATTGATTACAATGGGACGGGATAAGATTTTTCTTTGAGTTTTCATTTAATCAATGATGATTTTTGTTTCAATGATGCGTTGTTAAGGATATTTTTGCCTTGTTTCGATTATTTCATGCTCATTTTTCTCACATTCATAACTTTAAATAAATTCTGAAGCATCAAAATAAATCTTAAATCTACTTTTAAACTTGATAATACTGACTTTTTAGAAATAAATATTTATAATACAATATACATCGGGTTTAACCGTTTGTAATCGATGAGATAAAAATCGGCTGAGATTTAATCTAGAAAATTGATCTGACGACCTTTATTAACCCAAATATTCCACCTTCGCACTTTCATTTTATAACTCCCCACTTTATACTCCTAAACCTTTCTTTTAACTTTCCCCTCCCACACCCTTTTATTTATTACATAATTTTTTTATTATTTACTTATCGATCTAATAATAATCAATATCAATAGTGTTTGAATTTTATATTTTATTATTTATTGTTCATGATTTTTTTTTTACTTTTTGTTATAATATTAAATAGAAACTTAGTTTAAATTACTTTTAAAAAAAAAATTAGGACATGATATTTTTTTACTATCACAATGATTTCGATTAAAGAAGTGGAAAATAAAATCAATAAAACTGCGAGTGGTTAGGCATCCCTCCGTACCCTTGGAACGGGGTTATTACTAGTAAAATTACAATCAAAATCAAATCAAGATAAAAAATTACATCTAAGCTTATCCCAAATACTTCCTCCGTCCCACAAATTCTAATTTATATCTTTGTAAGTCTCAAAATGTTTGTCTATTTCCTAAACTGAATAAAAACTAATGAATTTTCATATTAAAATATCCATCACCAGTGACATTTACTCAATTGTAACAAGTGAAGCTCAATAAAGATAGCAATAAAAATAAAATAAAAAACATTTATAAATTTTTGAATAGCAAATAAGATTATAATTATTATTATTATTATTATTATTATTATTATTATTATTATTATTATTATTATTATTATTATTATTATTATTATTATTATTATTATTATTATTATTATTAATGAAAGGGAGGGAATACTCCTTTATTTCTCTTTACTTCACTAATTTCCATTTTGGTCCATCTTTCTTCACTTGAAACTATTCAAAATGACAATTTTTATATTTACGACACCAATCAAGTTATTATCTTCCCCGCTTATTCTCTCATTTACTTTATTTATCCTACTCATTCCACTGATTCTCTTTCTTATTTTTTTTTAAATTTTTGTGTAAAATTATTTTAATATCAAGGAAAATGAAACGGAGGGAACATATCCTTAATTCAAAAAGATTAATAAACTTTAGATCTTAAAATACGACAAATTCCATTTTAGATTATTATTTTTTTGTGTTTTTGTAGCTTGTAGCAACATGCTTGAATGGACTGCGTCATGATTTGAGTAACCTGATTATCATCATTTAAGGGCTCGATGAAAAAGGAACATTTTAATTTAAAAAGACAACATAAACCAACTCCATGTTCTTGAACACTGATATGGAGTACATAGTTGTCTAAAGGGAACATGAAATTTAGCTGAATAATAATCGACTTTATAAACAATCATTGTCTTTTTTATCTTCTAGATTTGTTTAATGATTATTGTATTGTACTTAAAGTTTTTTTATCTTGTTTTGCACTAACACACCATGTTTATTACATTATCAATTATCAATTATCAGTAACTAGCGATACACTCGTGCGTTAAACGCACAGGCTAAAAACTATTTTAACGAAAGTTATGATTTTATCTATGTAAAAAAAATTATATACAAAGATAAAAATAATAATTTTTCATAAATTGATGCTAATGTTAATGAATTAATATTACAAATTTTGAAAAATTTCATAGATAAAATCGTATCAAAAATATTTTTATGTAAGAATGTATAATATTTATTTTGGTAAGATAACAAAATAAGAGCACGATAGAAGAAATATGATTTTTTTAAGTACTCAAAAAAAAAAAAGAAACTAAAAACATATCTATATTATATATACTCGTATAAAAAGAGGGTTACATAATAGTAGAGAAAACGTGGATAGTGGACAGTCGATAAATTATCCACTTTATTAAAAAAATAATTTATTACTACTGTCCCCCCGTCCCAAAATAAATGACCTTTTTATTCTTAAATAAATAACATTTTTGTTCTATATTGTGTTCATATATGATTTTGTCAATTTATATTTTCATATTTTATTTTATAGTTGCATGATGTAATTTTTCAAATAATTATTACTTATTTAAAATGATAAAAGAAAACTTTAAATGAAAAAGTTGTAATTTTATGTAATATAGAGCGGACTGATAACATATACAGTAGTTGAAACACATTTTTTTAATATATTATTAGTATTAGAAACTAAGTTAGTTGGTAGTTAGTGTTAATGATTAGATTCTAGTGGCCTACGATCACTACTTATATTATTAGAGCATTGGAGTTTGAACATGTCAATAAATTAAAAGAAAAAACAATCTTCTATAACCATCTATGTTTTAATTTGAAGGAAAAAGTTAGCACTAGATTGCACTTATTGCCATTATATATATATATATATATATATATATGTATATATATATGTATATATATATATGTATATGTATATGTATATATGTATATATATATGTATATATATATGTATATATGTATATATATATGTATATATATATATATATATATATATATAATAGTAGTATTAGAAATTTAGTTAGTTGGTAGTTAGTTTTAATAATTAGATCCTAGTGACCTACAATCGCTACTTATATTATTAGAGTTTTGAAGTTTGAGCATGTCAATAAATTAAAATAAAAAACAATGTTATAAAACCATCTATATTTTGTTGGGAAAAGTTAGCACTAGATTGCACTTTTGCCTTTATATATATATAGATGAGTGTCTTTATATATATATATAGATGAGTGCCTATTCATATTTCCGTTACCCGACACTCCCTCCGTTACAGTACAAACTATACACTTTCCTCGTATCGCGTCTCATTACAAACTAAACACTTGCTAAAATGAAAATATTTTTCTAAAATAGAAAAGTTTTATTATTTTTATATTAATGGGACACCCATGTAATACTTGCAACAACTTCAGATATTATTTCATATCCTAATATCTCTCTCTTATCTCACTTTTCATAATCAAAACATCCATTCACTAGCACTTTTTCTTAATTCTCGCGAACTAGTAAGCGTGTAAATTGTAGTTTAACGGAAGAAGTAAATATCATACTCTCCCTCCCTCTGTTTCAATTTAATGTTCCTAGTTTAGTTTTACACATATATTAATACATACAGCAATTAAGAACATCAAACTGAAACAAACATAACAAAATAAAAAAATAAATAAATAAATAAAAACCTTAAATGGAGACAAATAGAGTATTTAACTTGTCAACGTTTTATAAAAAAGTATTTTATTTGTTCATGTATTCTGTGCAATAATAAAATTGCACTAAAATTGTTTTATTATTTGGAAACAGAATATTTATGATGGAATAGACTAAAAAGGAAGTGAGGAAATACTTGTATTTCATATTTTAACTTTTATTTATTATTTTTCTAAGGGATGGGGGCACTTGGTTTGTTTGTACAAGTACTAATTAGAGAGTATTCAAGAAATCGGATTTAATTTGTTACATGAGTATATATCAAAATGTATTTTGGCACCGCAGGAAAATTTTAGTTTTAGATTTGATCAATTTAGTGTTGAATTTTGGGGTTACAAACGCAACGGAAGAATTTTATAAATTCATAAAATTCTAGCCTTGAAGAATATATCTAACATGAAGAGATGAAATCATATGAAATAGATTTTACATACCTTGTAGCGATTATGTTTACCCTAAACGAATCTCAAATCGAATCTGAAATTCAACCTTTGAATTGATGTTGAACCTTTGATCTTCTTCTTCCTTGTTATAATCCTTGTGATGAATCAACGATTGCAAGTCTTCAAGCTTTTGGTGATAAAGCAATCACCCTCTATCGGTAATCCACACGCGAACGAACCAAGAACAATTCTTGTAGGATTGCTAGATGATCCTCCGATTGTTGAATCAATATTCAATAATCAATGGCTGAATTATGGAATTGATATATAAGGGTGTTTTGATCTTTGATTCTCAATCAAAATCAATCAATTAGTGTTTCTAAAACTCTAATTTTCGTCTATGTAGGATGAGGCGAAAGGGTTCTATTTATACTTTATAAATATCTCTAACCCTTAGAGAAAAGAGCCCTTTTCCTAGCCAAAATCGGAGCCCAACAGGAGGATTGTCCCGCGCGAGACTGGCGTGTCCCGCGCGGTACAACGCTACAGTCTAAAATCTGGAGTTGAACAGAAACTTGTTCCGCGCGAGAATATCTCTCCCGCGAGATACAAAGCTACGGTTAAACCTGGAAATGAACAAAGGCCTTGTCCCGCGCGAGACAAGAAGTACCGCGCGGTACAACCCTACGGTTCAATCCAAGCATCCAGAAATCCAATTTCCAATTGTGAGCCATGGTACAATTTGTTCTTTGTGTCTGACCCTTTAGGAATTATATTTTGTGTTGGCAGTGATTCGAAACATCGACCTCACAAGACATAAGTGACCTCTAGCAAGTCATTATATTCACCCAATTAAATATAACATCAAAGCTTGATTCCTTGATAGATCAAATGTCACAATCCCTTTGTCCCCGATGTTATATTGAACATGAGTCATGGTCCATGTCAACTCATCTTGTTCAATGCTTTCTCGATTTCAAATATGTTGATAATCTAAGTGCATTTGATCTCTATCAAATCTCTTGAGTGTGGCCACACATTTCATCAACATCATTCATCGAGGGGCCCAAGCAAACATACGAGAGGGACAAATCTCTTCTTGACTTATCATTCTTCCCTACAAGAATCCAATCGTGCCAACATAGCCCTTATTGCTATCCTATTAAAGATAGTGTTAGACTACATCAAACACAATGTTCATCATGTGGGAGACGATGATAATCTAAGGTATAAAGAATTCAATAACACGACTATAATGAGATTTAATTACGATATATATGATTATAGACCATGTCATAAATCTCATCGGTAGGTCGTGTCCAGTACTTGTTCTCTAGCAAGTACCCATAAGTGTAATGTGCATCACATGCATTTAATCATCTCCATGATTATCCATCACCAACTTATACTAGTCATTCACAATAACTAGGGACGCAGGTTATTATAATAAACATGCAAACATATAAACCAAATAAACAATCTCTATAATAAATGATAAAGACGATTACATAGCAGTTTAAGTTATAAGTCAAACATAACTAAACGCCTAGGGCATTACACCAACAATCTCCCACTTGCACTAGGCTCCATCTATGTATCGTATACTCATGAACCTAATATGACCATCATGCTTTGCTTGTGCGAGGGGCTTTGCAAGCGGATCCCCAATGTTATCATCGGTTGATACTTTGCATATCTTAACGTCTCCCCTATCAATGAATTCTCGAATGAGATGAAAACGTCTAAGTATGTGTTTAGATCGCTGATGTGACCTTGGCTCCTTTGCTTGCCCAATGGGAACATTATTGTTACAATAAAGTTCCACCGGATTAGTGATACTTGGAACAACTTCCAGATCACTAATAAACTTCTTGATCCAGACTGCCTCCATAGTTGCATCGGATGCCACTATATATTCGGCCTCAGTTGTAGAATCGGCAATAGTACTCTGCTTGGAACTCTTCCAACATATCGCACCTCCGTTAAGCATAAACACACATCCCGACTGCGATCGAAAATCATCTTTGTCGGTTTGGAAGCTTGCATCTGTGTAACCTCTTACAACAAGATTATCTTCCATTCCTTCAAAGACCAAGAACGCATCCTTAGTCCTTCTTAAGTACTTAAGGATCGTCTTGACTGCCATCCAATGATTTTCACCAGGATCAGATTAGTATCGACTCGTCATGCTTAGAGCATACGGGACGTCGGGTCTAGTACAAATCATGGCGTACATGATAGATCCAATAGCCGAAGTGTATGGAACTTCATTCATCCTCTTTCGCTCATCAGTTGTCTTAGGACACTGATTCTTGATAAGAGTAACACCATGACCCATTGGCAAGTTACCTCTCTTAGAATTTTCCATCTTGAATCTTTTAAGAACCTTGTCAATGTAGGTTTTTTGACTCAAATCAATTATCCTTTTAGATCTATCTCTATAGATCTTGATTCCAAGGATGAAAGCGGCTTCACCCATATCTTTCATTGAGAAACATTTTCCTAACCAAGACTTGACAGTCTGAAGTGTAGGAATGTCGTTTCCAATGAGTAAGATATCATCGACATACAATAAGAGAAACAATAATGTGCTCCCACTGAATTTCATGTATACACAAGGTTCATCTTCGTTCTTGATAAAGCCAAACTCTTTGATCTTTTCATCAAAACGAAGATTCCAACTCCTAGAAGCTTGCTTCAATCCATATATGGATCTCTGCAACTTGCACACTTTGTTAGAATTTCTTGGATCGACAAAACCTTCGGGTTGTGTCATATACACATCCTCAAGTAACTTCCCATTTAGGAAATCCGTTTTGACATCCATTTGCCATATCTCGTAGTTATAATACGTGGCTATGGCAATTAAAATTCTAACAGACTTAAGCATTGCAACAGGCGAAAAGGTTTCATCATAGTCAACACCATGAATCTGCCTATATCCCTTTGCTACAAGCCTAGCCTTGTAAGTATGCACCTTCCCATTCATGCCAGTCTTCTTCTTGAAGACCCACTTGCACCCTATGGTTTTTACACCTTCGGGTGGCTCAATCAAGTTCCAGACTTGATTATCCGACATGGATTGCAATTCGGATTCCATGGCTTCTAACCATTTATCCGCATCGGGAGTGGACATCGCCTCTTGATAGAAAGTAGGTTCGTCATTCTCAATGACTTCCACTTCATTACTTTCCGACACGAGAAATCTATATCTCTCGGGTGCGGATCGTAACATATCAGATCTACGATGGACTTATGGATCTTGAACCGGTTTCACAACTTTTTATGGACTTGGTTCCGTCTCGAAAATTAAGGAAATTGTATAGTAAAGTACTCTTTCGTTTCATTACAAAATGAATAAAATAAGCTTTGCAAAAAAAATAAGAAAAATATAAAATGCATTAAGTGGTGTGAGTATAAAAGGTAAGGTAGGAGAGAGAAAGTGGGATAGAGAATGGTAAGTGTATACTCCCTCCGTCCCACCCAAGTGTGCACCATTGACCAAGGCACGCCGATTAAGAAATATTATTAAGATAATGAAAATGTGTGGTAGAAAATGAAGATAGGGAATGAGTGGAGTAAATAGTAGGTTGGTTGAATAAATTGTGTGGTGGAGAATGAGTGGAGTTAATGAGTGGGTGGGGTATGGAGAATATAAAATATTAAAGGACATACCATTTATGGTAGTTCACACTGGGCTGAAACGGACCAAAAGGAAAATAAGTGTACACTGGACTGGGACGGAGGGAGTATATGATATTAGTATAACAAGTGGGTTTTATAAATAAACAAGCTTACAAAAATTCTTTTTAGGTCTTATGTCTTTTGTAATGATACACCAAAATAGAGATTTTGTGCATTTTGTAATGAGATAAAAGGAATAGGTGTTTTGAGTATAAAAAGTGAAGTTTGAGAATAAATGTGGGGTAGAAAATAATTAGTATATGATTATTGTTAGTATTACAAGTGGGTATTATAAAGTCATAAAAAGTTTCTAATTTAGAAATGTATCTTTTTAAATTGGTCATTTAAAATGAATTTTGTGCTTTTTTAAATTAGACGGAGGGAGTATGTAATGATGTAGAGGTGATTTTAATTTAAATTAACTTTTTAAGAAATTATAATATGTCTTGGGGGATTTATTATATAATCCCTCAAATTTATCAATCTTTTATATATATATATATATATATATATATATATATATAAAGGTTGAAGTGCATAGAGCACTTCAACAAGCTCATTTTCTCACCAAAATATGGATGGGTCTAGAACATTTTTTGCTTTAAATTAACTAATCAAGAAAATAATTAATTGTCTTTAAATTAACCTATTATTCTATTCTATCCCCTATTAATTAAATGCAAATGAAACATTACTTTTTTTCTCTTACTTTTAACCACTACTAATGAGTAACCCGTCAAAATTCGACGGGCATATTGAGGCTAATTATTCAAGGCACTTTTCTTTATACTTCTTTCATGCGAAATACGGTGAGCCAAATCATGCGGTTCACTTTTCGGCGTGCAGAGTTACCTTTCATTATTTGCCTGCCATTGTCCCTCACTTACACAAAAAAAAAAAAATCAAAATTCAATCAAGTTAATAAATAAATAATATGAAACGTTTATATTTAATTAAAAATGTATACTTGATTTACATAATTTCAATAAATTTCTAGTGGATTAATTATCCGAATGATAACCTCTTTCTTTTAATTAGTTATGTGTAGTGCACATGACGAATTAAACTTGCAAATCTCTTTTTTTTTAACTCGTTTGACTAACCAAAATTAAAATATTAACGAATCGCGCCTAAAAATTATCACGGCCTAACTTCGTTTTGTTTAAGGTCAATGATCAAATTTAATTTAACAATTGAATTTCTTAAAACATTTTTACACAAACCAATTATCTTATGCAGAAATTTGTGTCCTAGCGTCGAAAGTTATACTCCTAGTTTCTTAGAAGTGTAATTTGTTGTCGACATTCTCAGTAATTCTAGTAAAAAATGACTGAGAATGTCTTGAATTATGTTTTTATAGTAAAAAAATTCTATCAATATATACCTCAATTTGGAACCAGAATGCTTGCTTACTCTATTTCCTCCTTCAAACTATGACTGGTTGTTCAAATGAGGCATTTTATTAAGGAGATTTCTCTGATTCTCTGATACCACTGTTCTTTTCTATCAACATGTCTAGGACATTTATTCAAAAAATAAAAATCCTAGGACCACATTTTAAAGCATGGTGATGCCAGCTTGGTTCTATAAGCTTCTCATTACTGACAGATTATAATTTTTGCCACTTCGAGGAATTAAGAAAATTATTGTGCGAAAATGTGCATTTGATAGCAAATGCATGAAAATCATGCATTGTGTACTACATAACAACGTAAAAGACCTTCACTGCATGACAGGTTATTATTCAATTTACTCAGAAACAGAAAAGATAATTTAACATCACAATTTTCCTGTACCCCGGCACAAGTAGAAACTAAATTAGAGTTCAGTGCAAACTATTCATGAATGAAGAAAATGTGCACAAAAAGCTAGGATGCAGAAACAAATAGCAAGTCTTCAACATCTTCTGCTGTCCCTGGGGTCAATGAATGCAGATTTCCCATAAAAGATTGGCAAATTTTATTTATCAATGTTATGTTTATCAATGCCTCAATATGTAAATTTTGTTTCTTCTTGTGGATCCTACAAGAAAAATTAGAAAAACACCAATTCTAGAAAATAAGATGACGGAAGCAAAAAACTCTTACCGAAAAAAGGAATTATTCATATCAGAATCAAAGTCAATACCAATTACGACAATGATTACATACTGCTTCCGGGACAGGAACAGAGACAGAAGAGGGTGGCCTCCCAGTGGCCATGCTGCCTTCAATCTAAAATGATCTAGCAGCCTTCACCGAACTAAGGTTGACCTGATGCGAAAAACCACTACCACGAGGTCCTTTGAGAAGAAAAGTTGATTCCTTCATTCCAATAGCCTGCTGAAGAGAACCCATAACACCAGTTTCACTTCAGGCATGCATAATGGCTGCTGATATGCACACACAAATATCCTAGTGACAAGAAAACTAAACACTTTAGTAATTGAAATTTAACTCCAATAAAATATCATAGCATATACATCAATCGACAATCACACATTCCCACTAAGATATATATAAAGTAATCCACTCAACTATCTTAAGTAGCCATTTGGTAATTGACTGCATCACTTTAATGTTAGCACGCCTGATTCATCCATCAGACCATGTTTCGAGCACACCGATTTGAAATATATTCATATAACATAGACCATAGATAAAATTTAAGAAAATGATAAAGGAGCCCAGCAGAAACAACTGTGCATGACGTTTTCCCAAGTTTTCATGTTAACTGTGTGCTTTATATCACCATAAATGGAATGGAGCAGTAGGTATATTAGGTTGACATCACTAACCCAAACTCCCTCACAACAAAAAGACCACATATTTGTTGAAATTACCAAGCAAAACTTACTCACAAAAAGTCTACTTCTTTAACAATTATCAGCAAAAGGAATAATCACAATACATAAAAAAATATAATTAAAAAATCTTCAACTTAGTGTTTCATCGGGATAAATGGGAAAATGGAGCAGAAGGACTTACTCCCTCCATCCCAAATTGAATGGCTCTCCAAAATGAATGATCTTTTGAAACTTTCTCTTCAAAAACTGTCCCTAAATGATTTTTTACCAAATTTATTTTCAGTTAAATGTAGTTACTCAAATTTTGGTGAGCGTATATGGTAGAGCACGAGATCAAGCTAGTTAGAGGCCATAGTTTTTTAAAGCTTTTAGGTACTTGACTATGCTTTGCCTTTGTAAAACCCACGGAGAACATTCGCATCAAAGCCTTGCTTATACAACATTCCACGCTGATAAGGCAAGATCATAAAAGTCAATTTCAGCACAAATTGCATTTATACTATATAACAAATTGATTAATGATTCAAAAAGAAAAATCAGAATTTATTTAGGGTAATCAGCTTGCAATAGAAATAGATAGGAAAGAAGAAGATGAATAAAGTGAATCAAATAGACATAGAATTTGATTGAACATAGAATGATACCTAATTGATGAAATTGAGTACGATTCCTGCACATTTGAAATAAGACTAAACTAAATTAGATTACATATGTATTCTGCTAAGACAATAACTTTTCATGGCACATCATGCTTTGTTGTATTTGAAATGAATGAACCTAGATAAATTAATATACTTGGCACAGATTGATCCTCACGTACTTGACTGGTGTGAATGATAATATAGATATCGTAAGGAAGTAAAAATTATCCACCCGTCGGATCTGTCAATATAAGCAAAAATATATGACAAGAAAATAAATGTGATTGATACATACAAGCATATGTTAATTGTACTTCACTTATTTTCTATTATAAATGTTTATAATGTTACCATTACCTCACAATTTGTGGAAAACTTCCTTATAAACCACATTGGTAGTCGTATCATGCGTTTGACCATCTTTTTCACAAATCAATATTTTGAGCCCCTTTTTCCTAGTAACTCTGGATATTGCCACATACAATTGACCATGGCTGAATACAGGTCTGGGAAGGTAGAGTTCAACGTGCGAAAGCGACAGCCCATGGCTCTTATTTATGGCCATAGCAAAGCAGACGACTAATAGGAATTGCCTACGTTGGAACTCAGGTATTGGATCTCAGTGTTATCAAGTTTTGAATAGCAGTTGTATCAAGTTTTGGATCAAAGCGGTTCTACAATAGCAATACACTTGACGAAGTTCAATTATTAGTAAATTTGCTATTAAACCTAACAAACTGTGATTCTATATAGACAAAAACTGATGTATAGGTGTAATTTAGATACATACACATGATTGGGAACAACTCTTAACCAATCCATATAATCTAAAAGCTTCTGAATCAACTCAAAGTCTCTAACTTTACACAACCCAGAATGAGTCTTGAATAAGTAAACGAACTTAACGAAAACCCTTTTGGGGCCATATCTTCATGATACATTTCAGCTAAATCAAACCGGGATTGGCAAACTAAAACAACAATAATGCGGTTATAATCAATGCTGAAAACACTGCAATTAGATTGAGTCATTTCGTCGAACACTTGGAGGGCTTTATCAATAAGACCAGTTTTGACGTAATTTGAAATATTCTTAACATCCCTTCGCTATCAGTACTATTTTTTTATCAAATGGCTACCTGAAACTTTCGGAGGAAAGGAACTGTAAAAAATGTGCAACATATTTTTAAGGAAGGATAGGAAAGACTACAAAAAAAATTGGGATTCCTTACCTTCACAAAAGCTCTTCCAACATAACAAAACTAAAGCATAAGAAAACCAGCAATCGCAGTTTGATGTAGCACCTTAGAGCTTCGATCAAGACCATGAGAGGCCACCTACATACACAAGTTCATCATGAATTTAGACCAAGGAAACTATGGACTAATAAATCAACCACTCATCAACAATATACCTTTGCTATCCTAACAATGCATTAATACTTGTACATCAGGGTAGTCAATAAAAGAGTTAATTGAAGTATTGTACACAAGACAAAATAGAACATGCTTAACGCTATATAATTCTTAGCCAGACAAGAAATGGGGAGGGTTTCGATTATAAAACCTTCATGTATTGTACTAAAATTTGCAAATGAATTAAATCTCAAACGTCGTATTCTATTGAATGTGCCCAATTCAAAATGCAATTAAGAAGTACAATAAATGGGGAACACGGTAGCACAAGTCTACGTACCATATGAGTCAGAGCTGCATACTGCTCCTCATTCAAATACAGCGGCTTTCCTCTATGCATTTCGATATCCTGTAAATAATTGCAAAAACATAATGAAAATATATTTGTACAAACAGTATTACTTTTATAACTCCTTCCATAGCCAACTTAATATATGAAACTGAGATTTAACATCGCCACAAATATTAGCTTACTCTTTAGTGAATCCTGAAAATTTATTCACAAGGGCTTGTTGTTTAGTTCCTTGAAGACTAAAAACTCTTTAAATTTTCTTGGAAAATAATATTGCATGTGTTTAATATCTCTGCTTTTTTCGACAAGAGGTTAATTTTGTCAGCTGTAACCTGGCATCATTCTAATCAGACAAAGCATTACCAGATCTTTCAAAATCAGATATTGAAAGCAAGTTTAACAGCGGGAGCAAAAGTGAGCATACTAACCAATAAAGCAAGCATCAAGTAAACGATAATGCTGTTAAACAATAAACCCTATAAATGTGTTTAAAATATGGTCTTGCTTTTAAATTTGAAACTAACCTATTTTTTTAAATTATAATTGGTGATAATTTTAAAACACATACTATCATCTATCATCCGATAAACACTAATTACCTATATTTTTAAATTATAATTGATGATAATTTTAAAACACATATCATCATCTATCATCCGATAAACACTAACCTATATTTTTAAATTATAATTGGTGATAATTTTAAAACACATATCATCATCTATCATCAATAAAGGTTAACCTATATTTTGAAATTATAATTGGTGATAATATTAAAGAAAATATCATCATCAATCATCTGATAAAGACTAACCCATATTTTTAAATTATAATCAGTGATAATTTGAAATATATATTATTATAGGGTGATATTATCATTATTCAAAGAAAAATCATATTGGGATTAAAATATATTAATTCTCTTCACTCGAATGGGCTAATGGAGAAGCAAATGGGACAATTAACCAAGGAAGTAAAGGGTACCCTTCATTCCCAATTAAGTACTGAGGTATAGAGACACCATCTATATCTACAGGTTGGGAATTCAACAAATGTGATCCTTCTATATCTTTGTACAAACTCGATGATTTAAGGATAAGAGAATTGGACTTATTACCATTGAACCCTGCAACAATGCTGAGAATTCTTGACGACAAATCCACTACAATTTGAGCTGCTATGCTTTCTTCTTGAGACTGTGAGCTAGTCTTAAACCTAGTACAACCAACGATTCCACAACAATTAGGCAAACCTGTGAGGGTTTGAATCGAACTGGATATGGATTCAAGTTCGTTTTTGGAGCTTGAGAACCCACCCAGAACCGGAAATTCGTGCAAAGGACCCGGCATAACTGTTTGACGCATAATTTGGCTGTGGGTTCTGAAACTCCGAACCGGTTTGAAATGTCAGAGTAATCGGAGCCGGTGGCCAGTCGGAATAAGCCAATACCAAGACGGGTTTCGGCAGGGAGATTTAAAGGTGATTTAACTGGGTCGCGGCATTCCAAAAGCGGCTCGAGAAGGGCAGATAGCCACTCAAATGTGGAAGATGACATTTTGAATTGCAGTTTGAATGAGTCAGGGTTTCTGGGTATGTCTGAGTTGACTCGACGGAGCCGTCGAGATCCGAAATCATCGGCGTCGTCTTCTTCAAGGGGTTCTGTGCAGTGGAGCTTGCGTTTCTTGGAAAGAAAGAGGGTGATGGCGATGTCAGTGGTGGAAAGGAAATGGATGATTTGGGGAAAAAGGGCTTGGACGGAATTGGAATTGAATCGAAAATTGAATTATGAGAGAGTTTAAAATGTTAACGTGAATCTTCTATTTTTACGGTACAAAAGGCAGAAAATTGGATAAAATTAAAGACTTTCAAGGACCAAAATGCAAATTATTGGCCAAAATAGAAGAATTTTAAGGACTAAAATGTAAAATATCGGCGAATAAGGATTTGACACGTGGCGCAACGTGGAGCTTGGAAATTCTTCTGCTTTAATATTATATATAGATACCTAAACTCCTTTCTTAACAAATTCATAAATATCATTGTTTTGCAAACTCTTAATTTTGCAAGTAAAAATGAAATATGAAAAAACAATAGTAAAAATACATTTAGAAACACATGAAAATTTTCATTTAATGAATTGATATTTTTGAAATATGGGTAATAGTAATAATTGTTTTTTTAAGACTTCTGGAAACTCCAAAATCAACAATTATTTTGGACATTGAATCTTTTCATTTAATAAGATGATATTTTCGACTTAATATAAATTTTAAAATTCTATCTTGAATGCAAATTGTACAATATTAGTATTTTGAGAAAAAAATAAAAAATATATTTTATTCTTAAAATAATATAAAAATAAGTAAATTTGTATACTTTTTAGTTAAACTTAAATCAAATAATTGTATCTCTTTTGGTGTAAAATTTTGAATTATTTGTAAGGACAAAGAAAATATATGTTCGAACAAACATGTATATGTAACTAATTATGTTTCTTTTTTTGTAAATGGTTATTGATTGTATATGAAAGTTTTCGTGTAGCTAGGAAACTTTGATCACCCAACAGACACCGGATGTGAGTACAAATGTGTCTCACAACTCTCCACACATCCACAGATAATGCAGCGGAATAAAACAAATTAAAAGCAATAACTCAAGAATTATTTACGCTTACTGATCAATGTGATCAGCAAACTAGGCTTACGCCCAAAAACTTTTCACTATAAAAACTTTTGTTGCTTACAAAAACAAATAAGTGAAAAAACTAAAATATGAAAATACTAAACGAGTTCTAATCACCTTCTATGACGAGAACAACTCTCCTTTCCCAAGTAGGATCTATTCTAGTCAGAAGTAAAACAAGAGAACTCTATGAAAAGCTAGATGTGAGTTACGAATGTAAGGTACAACATTCACTCACAACCTAAAAACAACAATGTCGAAAACTATGAAGAATAAGTAATTTTCTCTCTAAAATTCCGTAGCTTCTCTTGTGCTGAATGTCTTGTATTTTTAATGCACCATGGAGAAGATCTTCAAGTAATCGACCTCTTCCTTTGTGAGATCTCTTTTCCTATATGAAAACATAAATCACACTCACAAAGAAATAGAATATTAGTGGGTTAGTCCTAATATAAAATTATGTACATAAATAAAAGATATTTACTATATTTACAATTCCTTGTCAAAATAGGATATTAATAAATCTTCCATGAAAGTCCCAAAATCTTCTTACCATATAGAAGTCTTTTGAAATAAGGAAACATAAATATGTTCCCACAAAACTCACGGTTTCAATCTCCCCCTATTTTGGACTTTCTGGTCAAAATCAAAGATTTATAGAATTCACAATTTATGACCACAGAGTAAACACAAAAACATAGAGTAAACATAACTCCCCCTGCATGGATGTGTGTCCTGATGTGTATACACATCCACACATAAAAACTGCATAAACCAAGTTAGAACAAAATACTAGCAGTTCATTAAAAACTAAAACAACCATTCAGCAAAAACCTAATTAAAACTATTACAACCCATTGTTTCAAAAACTAAAACTAAAGCAGAAATTAAAAATTGTTTTTAACATCCATCAAAGCATCAAAACAAACAAAAAGAATTTCTCCCCCTAAATTTAAAGTTCCCACTGTCTCCATTTAAAGCCAGTCACAGCTGCAGCAGCAACAGCAGCATCCCAGACTTCACTTCCAGTAGCAGCAGCAGGATTTGAACTTGATTCTCCCCCTTTTTGACTAGAAAGTTTAGCATGCCATCCGAGGAGTCTATCCTTAAGGGCTTTCAGATTGTTGGCATGGGCAGTGGAGGTTTGAACTTGAGTTTCAGCAATTGCAATCTCAGCATCTAAATCCTTCATCTGAGCTTCAAAAGAATCTTCAGATGTGGGTTCAGCTGTGTCCACATCTGGCATAGCAAGTTCAGGTACAGCACCGAAAAGGAGATCAACATGTCTTTGCTTAGGGTCTAGAAGGGTTTTGGATTCCTTAAACAACTCAAATTTTTCAACCTTTTCTTCATTTTTCTCAGCCTTAACACCATTGGCAACCAGAATTTGAGAGATTAGAGAGGGATAAGGTAAATACCACTTCTTAGAGGGTGACTCTCCATAAGCACAGATTTTCCTAAAGATAAAATCTCCAAAATTGATATTCCTCTTAATGCCCAACCTATAAAGAAGATCAACTTGCACCCTAGTTACAGAAGTCTTATTGTTTGAGGGGCAAAGGTTGGCAACTAGAATGGAATGAAGGAAACAGTAAAGAGAGGATAAAGAGCCACTTCCCAAATCTTTTGGTTTCACAGGCCATGAGGTTACTTTACCATGAGTGATGGCAGACACAACTTCATCATCAGACACATCAACCAACTGATCCAAAGTGTTATCCAATCCAAGAAAATCATTAATGACAGATGGGGAAAAGGGGACAAACATTCCTCTAACATAGACAGTGAGGGGAGAGGAGTAACATTTATCTAACCATTTGGGCAAATTGGCATAAAACTCATACACCATCTTGGGATAAAATGGGAGAGGATGATCAACAGTTAAAAACATGCCTCTTTCTTCAAAGAATTTGTCTATGCCCAATTTGAAAAAGGTTTCCCTATCTCTTTTCATCTCCACAATAAAGGCCTTAGAAGAAATTAGGCCAAACCTATCAGAGGCATTCTTGGTCAAGAATTTCTTAGAAAAAGGTTTAGGGGCAGCAGTAATGGAAAGAGTTGAAGAATTACCCTTTTCAGCCTTCTTTCTGGTGGATGTGCATCTGGATGTGTGCACATCTTCAGACACATCCTTTGCAGGAGCTTGCTCATGGACAGATTCTATCTCTGTCTCTTCACCAGAAGAGGTATCCCTTTCTTGGTCCTCTTTCTCTTGTTCAAGATCATCTTTCCCTAGCTTGTAGTTGACATCTGAGGCTGTATCATCACTGTCATAGCTAGACTCAGATTCATAGGCTTCTTCTTCAAGGGGCTCTAGGTCAGTAGCAGAGACCTTTTTCTTCCCTCTCAAATCCATCAAAATATTAGCCAAAGGCTTTTCATCACTAAAAACAATAAAATCTTCAACAGGATTTGAGGCCACAGGGGCAGGAGTATCAACAATAGGAATAGAAGCATCAACCACAGGAGTAGGAGTAGGATTAGGGATAATAGGATCAGATGGCTCAATAGGTGGTGATGGAACAGGATTATTGGGTTCAACATGGGGAACAGTCTCAGAAGGAGTAATAACAGGGACAGGAGCAACAACAGAGGGAGGAGGAATAGAGGATTGAGCCCTAGTCCTAACAAGAGGAGCAATTACCTCTTCTTCTTCTTCTTCTTCTTCTTCTTCTTCTTCTTCAAGAGTGATGGCAGTAGAGGGCTTCCCACCTGGTTTCTTCAAGTTCTTCAGCTTGTCAGCTTCTGACAATTTTCTAACCCTATGCGAACGACGTAAATTACGTTGGGGCACAGGAATCGCAGCATGGCTCTGGGTTTTAGCAGGAGTAAGCTTCCTCTTCTTGGTCGAAGAAGGTTCTATAGGAGGAGAAACAGGGGTGACAACCGATGGTGGAATCACCGGAGAGGTTGGAGCATTAGGGTTTTCAGAGGCGGTTGGAACAGACAAGGGTTCCAATGTAGGTGATTTCGAAGGCGATCGTTCTATTGAGGAGCTAGACGAGGAAGATGGAGGAGGAATTTCAGCAAGAAATTTAGCAATAACAGGGTTGGCGGTAACTAGAGTTTCAGCAGTGGCGATTGAAAGGGGTTCAATGTCAAGCACGTCTTCCTCACGAATGTTCGCATGATCGGCCATTTAAACAGAAGATTTGTGTTAGGTTGAACAGTAGGAGAGGAATTAATGCAATGTGTGTGAGATTGTGTGCAAGGAGAAGGAAGAACAAAAGGTTTATCAAGGGTTTATGGGGGATGGGACGGATGTGAGGGCTCATAAATACTCACAGCTCTCCCTTTCCAACTAAAACTAGGAATCCTTCTCCAAAAAGGTCTCACACAACCCAAATTTCTTAAGAGTCCTTCAACGGCTAGAAACCTTTGAGGTTACCACACACAACCAATTTCGAGGAAATAGGGGATCAAAAATAAAACAAGATTTTGATAGATTTTTATGAAAACAAAAATAGTTCAGCCATATCTTTATTTAAAACATAATTCCACTCGAAATTTCCAACCTTTTCAAACAAGGAATGATACACACCTTTTCTTTCATGAAAGATATTGGAGATCAAAAACCTATAAAATCAAAGAATGAATTAAGAAAGAAAATTAATTAACTAGTATATTTACAAAGCTCCTATATGTCCTAAAAAATGCAGTATGCCTAGCATGATGCAAGCACACAGGTATGAAAATATTCTCAGCTTATGGATGTGGCATAGGATGTGAGTCACATTTGGGGACACATTTAGATCACATAAAGTCAATGAGCAATAATCCAATCTGCACAACCTCTAGGATGCATCCACCAATTTTTTGTTGTGGATTTTTGCATTGTGAGTAGCTTTCACTTTACTTGATCCCAAAGATAGCCCTTTTTTCCCAATGATCTTATCAAGTTTGACTTCAAGTTTTCTTATGAAAAATCACTTGATCACAATGGTCTGGCTTCATACTAAGGGTGAAGCAGCTGTTTCTCACATATATTTTTTCCTTTTATAGCACCCATTGTGAGATACCTAGGAAGGTTATATCAAGTCACCAAAAGGTGACATGAACAGGAAGTGCTCACAATTAAGTGATCAAAAATAATGTCAAAGATGAAAACTCACAAGTGACCACACTGAGAAATTTCGTGCTAATGCATGATATTTTTTTTTTTGATTTTTTATTTTTATAATTTTTTTTCAGTTAATCTAATATACAGATGTGTTTAGAGGATGTGAGACACATTTATTCTCACAACCTTAGATATCACAGAAACCAAGAGATTTCCTCAAGGAGGAAAATATCTCCAAATCTAATGCCTTTGTAAATATATCAGCCAATTGATTTTCAGTCCCAACAAACTCCAGACACACAGTTTTTTGTTCTACAAGATCTCTGATGAAATGATGTCTAATATCAATGTGCTTTGTTCTAGAATGTTGGACAGGATTTTTAGATATGTCCAAGGCACTTTTGTTATCACAAAAAGCAGTCAAAACTTTGCTATTCAATCCATAATCTTTCAACATTTGATTCATCCAAAGCAGTTGTGTGCAGGAACTCCCAAGGGCAACATATTCAGCCTCAGCAGTGGATAAGGACACACAATTCTGCTTCCTACTATACCAAGACACAAGGTTATTTCCTAGGTAGAAACATCCACCTGTGGTACTCTTTCTATCATCACTGTTTCCAGCCCAATCAGAATCAGTGTACCCAACCAAATTGGTGTTTGTTTCTTTGAAGTAATGCAGTCCTATGTTCACAGTCCCACTTACATATCTAATGATTCTTTTCAAGGCTTTAAGATGGGACACCTTAGGGTTGACTTGGTATCTTGCACAGAGACACACACTGTACATAATATCAGGTCTACTTGCAGTGAGGTAAAGCAGACTTCCTATCATGCTTCTATACAGGGTTTGATCAACACTCTCACCATCTGAATCATGACTTAGCTTTTGGGAAGATCCCATTGGTGTTCTTTGATGTGAAGAGTGTTCAAGCTCAAACTTTTTCACAAGATTCTTGGCATACTTAGACTGTGAGATGAACATGCCATCTTTGAATTGCTTAATCTGTAAGCCTAATAAAAAGTTCAACTCACCTACCATACTCATCTCAAATGTGGAAGTCATGCTGTCCACAAATTCAGCTAGCATAGGGTCAGAATTTGACCCAAACACAATATCATCTACATAGATTTGTGCCACAAGAATCTCCTTTTTATTTTTCCTTATAAACAGTGTTTTATCAACCTCACCTCTCTTGAATCCTAGCTGAAGCAAATGGTCAGTCAACCTACCATACCAAGCTCTAGGAGCTTGTTTTAGCCCATACAGAGCTTTCTTCAGCTTATACACATGGTTAGGATACTTGGAGTCCACAAAGCCTTTAGGTTGTTCAACATAGGCTTCCTCATTCAATATCCCATTTAGAAAAGCACTCTTAACATCCATTTGATGTAGAGTAATCTTGAGGTAACAAGCAATGGCTAACAAAAGCCTAATGGACTCAATTCTTGCAACAGGGGCAAATGTCTCCTCAAAATCAATTCCCTCTATTTGAGTATAACCTTGAGCAACTAACCTAGCTTTATTTCTAGTGATCACACCTTGCTCATCAGTTTTGTTCTTGAAAATCCATTTGGTTTCTATGACATTACCATGTGAGGGTCTAGGAACAAGAGTCCAAACCTCATTCTTTTCAAATTGAATCAACTCATCTTGCATAGCAAGAATCCAGTCAGCATTTTTCAATGCTTTAGCAACATTCTTAGGTTCAATCTTTGAAACAAAACAGCAAAAACTTACCTGGGAGTATGCTGAAGGGCAACTCCACAAACCAGCCATCTTTCTATAGTCCACTTTGTCCTTTTGTCTAGTTCTCACTTGAGCATGCACATCTCCAACAACTTGTGAAGTGGGGTGGTTTTTCTGGATTTTTGAAGGAATATCCTTTGATCTATCCACACACCCATCCACATTACCTTCTGGAGCATCATCCTGATCAGAATCAAAGGAACTGTCCTCAGTTACAGGATTTTGAGTGGATGTGGGAGCAGATGTGGGTTCAGATGTGGAAGCAGATGTGTCCACATCCTTGGTTACATCCTTATCAGGTTCAGCTGGTTTTTTAGCACTGGCAGTATCTGTTGATTCTCCAGCACCTGTTTCTGTATCTTTCCAGTCTAATAAGCAACCTGAAACATCATCCTCAGCAGTCTTGAGGTTAAGATCAAGTGAGTCATCAAAAATAACATTAGCAGATTCCATAATGGTCTTAGTTTTGAGATTAAAAACTCTGTAAGCTCTACTATTAGTGGAATAGCCCATGAAAATTGCTTTGTCACTCTTTGAATCAAACTTGGACAGATATTCTCTATCATTGAGAATATAACAAACACATCCAAACACATGAAAATATTTCACAGTTGGCTTCTTTCCAAGGAGGATTTGGTATGGAGTGACAGTGCTACCAATCCTTAGAAACACCCTATTGCCAATGTGACAAGCAGTGTTCAAAGCTTCGCCTGAATTTCTTGGATGTGTTTTTAGAACTTAACATGACCCTAGCCATTTCTTGCAAAGTTCTATTTTTTCTTTCAGCAATTCCATTCTGCTGTGGGGTGATTGGTGCAGAAAACTCATGAGTGATTCCCTTAGAATTGCAAAAATTAGTGAACATTTGATTCTCATATTCAGTGCCATGGTCAGACCTAATTCTTACAGTCTTAAGACCATAAAGGTTTCTCACCCTTTTGTACCAATTCTTGAATTCTCCAATTGTTTCAGATTTTTCTCTTAAGAACATTACCCAAGTGTACCTAGAATAATCATCAACACACACAAAGGCATACTTTTTCCTACCAAAGCTTTCAACTTCAATAGGTCCCATTAAGTCAGTATGAATCATCTCCAAACACTTAGAAGTGGAGCATTGTTGGACCTTTTTATGTGATGCTTTTGTTTGCTTTCCCTTTTGACATGAACCACAGACATCAGGGTTCTTGAAGTTCAGTTTAGGGAGGCCTTTAATAGCTTCAAACCTTTGAAGTTCTTCCAGAGTTCTACAGCCAGCATGCCCTAATTTTTGATGCCACAGATTGACATCATTAGCTTTTGAGCTTAGGCAAGAAAGATTGTCACCAAATTGGTAACAATTGTCAGCAGATCTAGGACCAGTAAACACACAGGTATTATCCTTATCAAACACTTCACACAAGTGCTTATCAAACTTCACATAGAGATCATCATCACACAGTTGACTGATGCTTATTAGGTTGGCTTTCAAGCCTTCCACATGGTACACATTATGCAATTTTGGGAGACCCTTAACATCTAGGGTTCCTTTCCCAACAATCTTTCCTTGAGCACCTCCACCAAAATTTACTTTCCCTCCATTAATCACTTCATAGTCAAGAAGGACTGCTTGGTTTCCAGTCATGTGCCTAGAGCACCCACTATCAAAATACCAAGAGCCAGAGACAGTAATCTTGAGGGAAGAGTAAACAACATTGCAGGTGGTAATTGGTTTGACCACCCACTGTTTTACAGTTTTCTTTTGGGGTTGCAGGGTCTCAGATTACCAGGATGTGTGTTCGGATGTGCATACATCTTCTCACACATCTGAGGCTGATTGAAGTGACCAGATTTTTTATCAGCCTTGAGTTTGTAACAGAAGGGCCTAATGTGACTAGGAGCTAGGCAGTAGTGGCAGATGTAGTGCCTCTTCCTAGGTCTTTTCTCACTCAAAATGACTTTTTCTTTAAAAACTTGTTTTTTCACACTTTTTGAGGTAGAAGCCTCACATCCCTCCTTTACAAAATTATTTTCAAAACCCAAACCAGTTTTGTCACGTTGACCTATAGAAAAAGCTTCTTCCATTTTCATCTTACTTTTATTTAACTTAGTAAAAGTATTTTCAGCTTGTTCACATTCATTCTTGAATTTTTCAAGGTCAACTTCTCTTTTGGTCACAAGGACTTCAAGTCTTGCGATAGTATCTTTTTGAGCATCATTTTCCTTTGAAAGAACAACTTTTTCATTTTCACAAGCAAATTTATCGAAAGAGATTTATTTACCTTAACAAGTACCTCAATCTTGTCCAATCTTTTCATCCAATCTCGTATGCAACTCCTTGTATGTTGCAAAAGTTCCTCATAGGAAATGTCCCTTTCTTCATCTTCATCATCGAATCTCTTTTACAGAGAAACAGTTCAAAGAATTCAGATGTGACACCAGATGTGTTCACAACTGAGACCACATCCAAGGAATTTTCAGGAGCATCTTCTTCTATATCTGCAGAAAAGGCATTAAACACAGAATGGTAGTTTATGATAGACATGTTAGCCACTTCTTCTTCTTCATCCTCGCTGTCACTAAGGGTAGCAGTTAAGCTCATTCCCTTCTTTTTAAGTGTGTTAGCACACTCATTGGCATAATGATCAAAGCCACGACATGCCCTACATTGGACAGACTCAGATGATTTATTTTCAAAGCTTGGTTTCTTGAATCCAGTGTCAGTGCTAGGTTTTGGTTTTTCAGGAGCACTGAGAGTAGGTTTGTTAGGAAATTTACTTATCCTTTTATTTTTCAGTATTGAACTGAATTTCTTTGAAATAAGAGCTACATCCTCTTCTTCAAGATTTGACTTGTCAATATCAGAGGATAATTCCACAAGCTCTTTTGGAAGTGCAGCAACACTTATGAGAGCAAGACTGTGTGTTTTGTTCTTTTTCTGAGCCTCAAGGTTTAGCTCAAACACAGTCAAGATTCCTACGATTGTGTCAAGACCTACAGTACTTGTGTCTTTTGTTTCCTCAATCACAGCCACTTTTATGTTAAACCTTTCAGGTAAGGTCCTTAAAATCTTACTTACAAGTCTTGCATTGGAGATAGATTCTCCTAGACTTGTGCACTCATTCGAAATCTCATGAATCTTAGCAGCATATGACACAATGTCCTCAGTTTCTTCCATTCGAAGTAACTCAAACCTATCCATTAAAATTCTAAGCCTGGTAGCTTTCACACTTGGTGCTCCCTCACATTGAGTTTGCAAAATATCCCAAGCAGCTTTGGCTATACTCTCATTAGTTATAAGCTTGTACATATTCCCAGAAACATGACTGGAAATAGCACCCATAGCTTTCGAATTATAATTTGCAGCTTGTATTTCTTCAAGAGTCCATTGATCTTCAGTTTTTCTTTCGAAAATAGACTCACCAACACCAGAAGGTGGCTTTTTCTCCACAGTAGGAGGTTGCCATGCAACAAGAATACACATCCAAGCCCTTTCATCAATACTTTTGATGTAATTTCGCATTTTAGACTTCCAAAGAGAATAATTAGTGCCATCCAAGACAGGAGGCCTGTTTTGATGATTTTGGCATTCCATAATGACTACACTTTCTGGATCAACACTCAGTAATATATCGAGAGCTGGCTTTGATACCAATTGAAAGTTTTCGTGTAGCTAGGAAACTTTGATCACCCAACAGATACCGGATGTGAGTACAGATGTGTCTCACAACTGTCCACACATCCACAGATAATGCAGCGGAATAAAACAAATTAAAAGCAATAACTCAAGAATTATTTACGCTTACTGATCAATGTGATCAGCAAACTAGGCTTACGCCCAAAAACTTTTCACTATAAAAACTTTTGTTGCTTACAAAAATAAATAAGTGAAAAAACTAAAATATGAAAATACTAAACGAGTTCTAATCACCTTCTATGACAAGAACAACTCCCCTTTCCCAAGTAGGATCTATTCTAGTCAGAAGTAAAACAAGAGAACTCTATGAAAAGCTAGATGTGAGTTACGAATGTAAGGTACAACCTTCACTCACAACCTAAAAACAAAAATATCGAAAACTATGAATAATAAGTAATTTTCTCTCTAAAATTCCGTAGCTTCTCTTGTGCTGAATGCCTTGTATTTATAATGCACCATGGAGAAGATCTTCAAGTAATCGACCTCTTCCTTTATGAGATCTCTTTTCCTATATGAAAACATAAATCACACTCACAAAGAAATAGAATATTAGTGGGTTAGTCCTAATATAAAATTATGTACATAAATAAAAGATATTTACTATATTTACAATTCCTTGTCAAAATAGGATATTAATAAATCTTTCATGAAAGTCCCAAAATCTTCTTACCATAATAGAAGTCTTTTGAAATAAGAAAACATAAATATGTTCCCACAAAACTCACGGTTTCAGTATAACAATGATATTTAGATATTTTTTTTTCATTTTTTTCTTAAATGAAGAGTGTTTTTTTAAAAAAAATTCCTTTTTCTTCATTAATTTCTTCTAACTAAGTGATTTTTTTAGCTAATATAAAAAATAGGCTTGAAATCTTACTTAGCCACTTTTTTATTCAACTTTTGAGTTTATTGTTGATATTTTTTTTGTTCATTAAAATTCCAAAAAATATTTAAAAAAAAACTGAGATTTTAGTGTTTTATTGAACAATCTTCTTAAAGAGTGACATATAATTAAGTTTCAATGAGTGTTATTTAGTTGAACTTTCTTAAATTAAAAAAAAATGGTAAATAAAAGTATAAGAAAGGATTTTCAAAAATTGAAATAATTAATTTGCATTGAAATTTTAAATTGATTTTTTTTTAGGTTATATATTTTATATTTATTGCTAAAACAATAAATATGGTGTCATAACTATTTCAAAATAGTTTTCTAAAAAATCTATTTATATGGGTTTTTCTAAATAAAAACTATAAGATAATTTTAAAAAAGAAAACTATTATATAATATTGGTTAGAAAATATGAAGTATGACTTATAAGTTTATATCCAAAAAAAATTATTTTTTAAAAGACGCAAATTAATGAAAAAATAGAGTTGTTGATAATATTAATTACTTAGAAATAAGTATTTTTATTTAATGGCATTCATGCAAATAAAATGAGATAGTTATATTAACTATATGATTTAGTTCATGTTATTTATCAAAGTTTTTTTGGTCATGCGTTTAACGTACGGGTGTTACACTAGTTTTATCTAACAACACAAGCAATATTTCATCTAATCATATAATCCCTAGCTTAATAAGTACACCCTCCCATCATTTTAATAAGTTCACCCTCCCATCATTTTACTAATCCCACCATATTTATCAATTTACTTTCTCTCCAACCACTATCACCTTAGGTCACCCCCTCCCCATCTTCTCAAGTCAACACCTCCGGCAACCATCAACTCCGGCGATTTTTTTTAATTTTATTTTTTACGTCGGCGATCTCTCCGGCGACTAAAACTGAGAACATAACTTATCATTAAATTCTCAGTTGTCAACTAAACTACTAAGAACACAATTAACTTCGAAGACCTCCCTGGCGACCACCAACTCCGGCGACCAAACAACTTAGAACTTAACTTATCAGTAAATTTTCAGTTGTCAACTAAACTACTAAAAACACGATCAACTCTGGCGACCACCAACTCCGGCGACCTCTCTGGCGACCAAACAGATGAGAACTTAAATTATCAGTAAGTTATTAGTTGTCAAGTAAACTGCTAAAAACACGATCAACTCCGGCGACCACCAACTCCGGCGACCTCTCAGATGACCAAACAACTGAGAACTTAACTTATCAGTAATTTCTCGGTTGTTAACTAAACTACTAAAAACACGATCAACTTCGGCGACCTCTCCAGTGACCAAACAACTGAGAACTTAATTATCACTAAGTTCTCAGTTGTCAATTAAATTACTAAGAACATGATCAACTCCGACAACCACCAACTCCGGCGACCTCTCCGACGACCTAACAACTGAGACTTAACTTATCAGTAAGTTCTCAGTTGTCAACTAAACTAATAAGAACACGATCAACTCTGGCGACCACTAACTCCGGCAACCAACATACTGAGAACTTATCAGTAATTTCTCAGTTGTTAACTAAACTACTAAAAACACTATCAACTCCGGTGACCACCAATTTCGACGACCAAACAGATGAGAACTTATCTGTAAGTTCTCTGTTGTCAACTACTAAGAACGTGACCAAATCTATCGACTAACATTTGAGAACTTATGAGAAGTTTCCAATTGTTTTGTAGATAAATTCTTAGTTGTCAATCGTTCTCAATAATCAAATACTAATGGAATCATAGTATCTAACATCTTATATACAAAATTATACTTTTTCTATGTTTAACATCCTATAAACTTCATTCGTTACTAAATAACTGTCGCTTTTAAATTTTTCACCAGTTTTAAGAAAAGCAATTATTACTTCATTTTAATGATACGATCAACTCCGGCGATCACCAAACAACTAAGAACTTATCAACAAAAAAGTTCCTAGCTGATTCATGCAATACCCATACAAGACAGTCGACCCTATTAAACTCCGTCTCATTCCTATGAGACATAGGCCCATAAGGCTCGTTCTCAGTACAAATATCAACAACTGAAGCTATGGATGCCAACACTTTTGTTGGAAATAATCCTGATGATTTATATTTAGATGAAGAATTTTCATTTTTGACAAGAAATCCAGGTAAACCGTGATTCGTCGAGAGACCATGTCTCTCTTTTTCTCTACTGGACTTTGATGCGTAAGATGCCTTAACTTTAAACTTAGCTCTATCTTCTGATCCTGCAGATTCACTGTGAAACAAAGAGCAGAAAATAGAACTAAAATGTTTTTTTTTTTGTTATCTCTCAAAATAATTAAAATGTGAATGATAGCGTGTTTTGACTACAAGAAAGATCATGAATTATTCCTTTTGCTAAGTTGGGAAAAATATTTACCATCTCTAAATGAGTGACAATATTTAAATTTAAAATTATATTTAAAACAATTTTTTTAAATGGTTGATAAGTATATTTCCATCTGCATATGTGAATATAATTGACATATATGAAAATAAATGAGAAAACAATCACACATAACAAAAGATTTATGTGTTTTACTAATTTTGGCTACGTCCACGTCCACGGACAAAGATAAAGAATATTATTATCACTTGGAAATTCACGAATTACAATCTTTAATCTAATGCACGAATTTTGATTACAAAATTTCTGACTATGCAAACCCTAATACTAGAAAAAAAATCAGATGAGCAATATAAACTAACTAAATTAAATTAGAAAAAAGGATAAATAACCTTGTCTAATTCCAAAAGAATGTACCAATCCTTATTAAGGACACAATCAACCGACCAGACATCTTTGGCCCAAACCTTGGCCCACCAGACTTCTCAGCAACGGCCTGCCTTGGCTGGGCTTTGGCTGCCTCCTTGGCCGGCCACTGTGCTCCCGTTTTTGTAGACAAAACGAGGACGGAGGATTGAGGTCGTAGCAAGAAAAGAGGAAAAATGGCAAATGCAGTTGCATGGCCGTGCCTTGAATTGTGCACGATCGTGCAAGACCAAAATCGAGGCACAACAGCCACGACTCTTGTTGCACGTGTGTGCTAGGCTAGGCACACGGCCGTGCGGGCAGCCAGGAAACTTGGGATGGGCCGAGACTTGTGGGACTTGTTTGTTTCCTTTTGTGGCGTGGAATCCTTTTGGCTGCAAAATTCTTTCTTGTGCAAAAAGTAAGATATTTCTTGGAGAGAAATTAAGATCATTTAGGGTTTATGATTGGCATCTATTTAAGCCAAGTTATAGCTAATATTATTGTGTGCTTGTGTAATTGAAACAGGATATCTACAGAGTCTGTGAGATCAATAAAGAGCCTAGGAAAAGGCGGGGCTGCCTTAGGGTGCCCTTATGGGCATTCCTTGGATGGTCAGAAAGCATATCTATAGTGATAGTGTGGGAATAGAGTGAAATTTTTTTGGTGAGGCAAAATATATTTTGTATTGCAACAAGACAAATTTGTATTATAGTGAATATCCTGTATTGGTAGTGCCCCTAGATGTAATCCCTTTTTAGGGGTGAACTGGGTGAACAAATCGTGTGTTTCTTTCTTTATTACTTTCATATGATTATTGCATGAATGTCGATTCTCGCAATCGGTTACTGGAATGGGACAGTACTGCTCTGATAGACCACAATTCCATAACAACTGGTATCAGAGCTCCGGTTTGAAGATCAGGGTTTTCCGAATGGATTGGATGTGGGCAACAGGGATCGAAATTGGCGGTTGCAAAGATCCATATGAGTTCTGTTACTAAGACCAAATAGGATCAATGTTTCATAAATTCAGATAGATTTGAGACTGCAGGAATTCAGATCAGGGTTGCAGTTACATAATCATGGAAGGACATCAGATCCGGGATAAGGGTTGCAGAATCCTAACGGGCGCAGGATTACAGAATCCAAACGGGATTAGGATTTTTTGCATGAATCTAGAGGGATTTGCATTATTGAGAATTGTGGGAGTAGCGGCGATTAGCGGAGATGGCTCGACATAAAAATTTGATGGAATAGAATTTGGGCAAAATATTTGGAATTATAGAAGTTGGAAGACAAAGAACAGATTAGTTCTGTGCTTGGCGAATGTTGGGTGCGTGCAATATTGATGGATAAAAATCCTCTTGTAATAAAAATACCTTGCAAGTGTACAAGTACCGGAGTAGCAGTGTACAAAAGTAAGGATCGAACCACAGAGACTTGTGTGAATAGCAAGTTGATTTAATTAGTGTAAACGAAACAAGGGAGATTTTTGTTTTGATTGATTAAACTAATATTGAAAAGCAAATAAATTAAACTAATGAAAATAAAACAAAGATTGAATTCAAGATTGACAACGGGATTCACGGATTGGGTTTCACAATACATTCACTTTATGCAATTTTATCACTTAAAGAAGACATCAATTTCATTCTAGGGTTCATTCACAAAATCATGAGTTGGGACGGTTTGGTGTGCGATTGGAAACTCAAATATTCTCTTTTTATTATACTTCCAGTTACGTTTAATATAATAATCCAAGAAAGCCTTAAGATCGAAAGAATATTTGAACCTAAACCAATTGATTTCAGTTACGTCCTCAATTAGGTCTAAGTAGTAAAATATTGGTTATGTATCTATGCCCGAGTTATCATAGCAATTGATACCCACAAATTCTAGGGCCAAAAGTATCTTAACATAAATCTGAAACCCTAGAACAAATTAAGGATATTTTACTACTTTAGAAAGAAATTGAATTAAGATTGAAAAGCTATAGCATAAAGATCATGTAATGTTATTCCCAATCCGCAAATCAAATATTTAGCTACTCATAATCAAATTACAAAATTAAAAGAAATTAAATAAAACCTGACATCCAATCGTAATAAACAAAGAAAACAATGGTTGCTGATCTTCTTGATTTATATCCTGGCAATAGTGAGTATTTTTTTCCAAAGAATAGTGTTTCTCTCACGGCCAGAATGAATCCTCCCTCAATAATATTGACTGCCAAATATATAAATACCTAGGTTAAACACATAGTGGAAACAGCAGTAAAAGGCCCAATTCAAGGCCCACTTCGCCAGGCCCACTTCGCTAGAAATCCTGACTCGTGACCACGAATCATGGCAACTGTGCCAACTCGTTCTGATTCAATTACAATTTTCTTTTGTATTTTCCTTTGCCTTGCACATTTGCACAGCTTTGGCCCATCTTTGGCCCATCCTTGTCTTGTTCCTCGGCCATCCTTGCAATGTCTGCCGGCCACAACCTTGGTCCTTGCCTTGGTTTGGATTCGTCTCGCAATAATTGCCACAGTCGCACTTTGATCATTATAAAAATTTCTTTTGCACCTTGGTCCTTGAAATTTTATATTTTCACTTAGGCCCATGATCTTTCATAAAATCAAATTTCTCCCAATTTGCCATAATTTCAGTTTGGTCCCTAAACTTTCAAGATTTACAGTTTGGCCCTTGAAACTTCCAAAGTGGGTACAAATATTCTAATTTTAGCATTGTTGCACTTTAGCCCCTGAACTATCAAAAAACTCAAATATACATTAAATTCTCAAGGTTTCGAACAGAAAATAGGCTTAAGAACATATCTTTTGGATGGGTAAAATCACATCCATCAAATACCCCCAAACTTACCTTTTGCTCGTCCTCGAGTAAAACAAAGCTAAACAAAAACAAAACTACCCTAACAAATAAACACAATCAACATAATTTTTTTTATATTCTCAATATATACAAGGTTGCCGGCCAAACAAGTCTCAGATTCTCACAAAATATGCTAAACAAGTGCTAATAAGAATATGCAATTACAATCACATTAATGCATCTAACCCACAATTTTCCAACTCGGCCTGAATGGTGAATGAAATATGGGAGATCATGATCAACAAGATAAGATTTTTTTTAGGTTCACTAAGACATGCCCTACATCACAGATAACAATACAATTTACAAGGATACTCATATGCACGATTACGCACTTGCCAACCCGATTACTCAATATTGAACACAAATTATGGCTTTAGGGTTAAATCCACAACAATTTTGGGGCTAGGTTCGCGGGTACAAACGAAGGAATGGACATACAAATACAAGAATGTGAACCTAAAAGCCTTCCATTGCATATTACTCCTTTCGGAATTTCAGCTTTTTTGCTCACCTGTGTTTCCCCAATACTTCAACCCCCAAACTAGACTTGTCATACTTTATACACTTGGGGTTGAAAGCATTCCCTCTCTCAATAAATGTCAATTATCAAACATACTTCACATAATTAGGGGGCAAACTTTTTCTTTTCTTTTCTTTTCTTTTTTTTTTTAATTTTCTCTTTCTTTTTTTTTCTTGCCCCCTTTTATACAATATAGATCATGTTCTCAACTTTTGACCTTTCTCACACATTCCCTTAACTTCCCAATGTAACCCCCAAACTGATCGTTTCTAATTCCACATTCTTGCAAAGGTAGGATAAACCTATTCTAAGTGTCAAGGGTTAGGGAGTAGGCATCAAATGAAGGCGAATGGTGGTCTAGATGTTCCATTCTTTTTAAACAGGCTCAAAAAGGGATCAAGTGAAAATTCATATATAGACAGTAACGAGAAAGTCGAAGGCTCACAAGAGGGTTAACAAAGAAATATAAGCCATAAATATCAAGTAATCTATTGCCGTGTTATTGACAAGCGTACAATCATGTTCTAGGACCCCCGAGAATGTCAAAGTGAACACATAAAGGACACCTAAATTAAAGACCATGATCAAGAAATATGATGAAAGTGAATGGTGGTGCAATTGTGTTTTACATGTATTAATGCAATTCTAATTAACATATTCAAATTGGCACAAACTAGTAAAACTCAATAAAAAAACTCAAATCATCACGGACGTTGGCCAACTTCCGAACATATAATGAGAACAATTTTTTTTAAATTTTTCTATTTTTTTGGAGGGTGACACTATATACACTCCCCTATAAACCCACAAACACGGAGAGATATCTACCCCCAAACTCAAAACATGCTATGTCCTCATAGCAAAGAGAACAAAAACATGCCTCGAGTTCAAAGGACGATATGACACAACAAAGCAAATAAATAAAGCAATTAACACGTACCTACTTGGGTTGCCTCCCAATTAGCGTCTTTGGTTAAGGTCGTTAGCCCGACCGTTGCTCCCACCTATATGGGATTAGATGTGGCCACATTCCCTTTGATCTTCGTTTTCCTTCCCTTGGCCCACTTCGCACATTCGCGGGCACAAACACCTATCACTTTCCACACAAATTCACCCTTCTTTATAAGCTTGGATGGAGCCCAAGGGATTTTCTTAACCTTTTTCTTACCCTTTTTCTTTTTCTTCATTTTCTTTTTCTTGGGGACCTCTCCCCCAAACTCATTCTCTGTCATATTCTCCTTACAATCAATCAACCCATCTTCCTCCACAATATCATAAGAGCTGTTATCTTGATTACACATCTTGGCAAAGAAAGTGTCAGAAATATCAAGAAAACAATACTCTTCTATTTTAGCACATGAGTCAATATTGGTAGACTTTAGAGGAAAGAAAGATTTTAATGGGGACACCGAACCCTTTTGGGATCGGTCTAGGGGATGATACGGGCCATCACAAGAATCAAGATTTTCGGCCTTATTTTTCACGGCACACAAGTGGGAACCCGCACTCCCTAGAATTCTCACTGTCATTTGACAAAACTTCACAATCATTAACATAGGAACACGCCTCACTATCATCACTAGGATATTTCATGGCATCAAACACAGAAATTTCAATTTTTTCACCAGCCACAGTCATAGACAGTTTGCCATTCCTCACATTAATAATGGTGTTGGTCATCGCCATGAAAGGTCTCCCAAGTAATATGGGTGAATCACAACGACTTCCTTCACTTCTTGGCATTTCAAGCACCACAAAATCAATCGGGATGATCAAAGAATCAACCTGAACTAAAACGTTCTCCACAATACCCAACGGTCTTTTAATGGGCCTGTCAGCGAGTTGTAAGGCCATTGTGGTGGGTTTTAATTCAGGAAGACCCATCTCAAGATACAAATAATAAGGAAGCAAATTAATGCTAGCCCCAAGGTCCAACATAGCTTTCACCCTCTTGAACTCCCCCATAGTAAATAGAAATCAGAAAGCTTTCGGGGTCTTTCAATTTGGGTGGAAGACTATGTTGTACCCAACTATCGTCTCTGTAGTGCTTCAGCCAATTGACCCAGTTGGGTCCCCAACTTTTTCATCGCGCTTGGTTGGTTGCTTGGCTTGGCCTCTGTGCTGCTCTTGCTTGATGTTGCTCTGCTCTCATATGCTCCATGGCCTCTTCCCAAGGCTCTTTCTTCCTCTCAAAGGGGTCCCTGAGGTGGTTGGGGATGGAGGGTCTTATTATGCTGATTTCCACCCCATGACAAATTGGGATGTCTCGGCCCTGCTTGCCACCCTGAATTGTACATATTACCGTACTGATTATTGTTTGGTGGGAACCCCTGACCATATCCTTGCATAGCATGTACCTGCTCAGTATCACAGTTATAGGGACTAGTAGTGGGACAAGAATTATAATCATGAGTTTTAGATCCACATGTCACACAACTATCATAAACAAGATGAGCAGTAGAAGGCACAGAAGAAGCATTTTGCAAAGTTAATTTATCATATCTTTGGTTTAATAATGCAAACTGCTTAGCAATCTCGTTACTCAGCCCTACCTCATTCACACCCCTTGTTGTCCCCCTTGATCCCTTCTGTTGAGAGTTAGCACTTAACATCTCAAACAGCTCCTGACACTGTTGGACAGTCTTGCTACCTAGATTACCTCCTGCTGCATTGTCTACCATTGATTGGTATTCAGGGGATAAAGCCCCATAAAAAGTTTGATGCAACATGGAAGCAGGAAATTTATGGTGGGGACACTAAACTTGTAACATTCTAAATCTATCCCATGCCTCATGAAAGGCTTCCCCCGACTCCTGTGCAAATCCTATAATTTTTACCCTAAAATTAGTCAATGCAACATAAGGGTAAAATTTCGTAAGAAAAGCATCATGCAAAGCATCCCAAGTGGTGATGCTACTAGGAGGAAGTAACAATAGTCAAGTTTTGGCTTTATCCTTCAAGGCAAACGGAAAGCACTTCAGTCGCAAGTGCTCCGAAGTAACTCCCCCCTTAATAGGGAAACCACTCATAGTGGACATGAATTCTCTCAGAAATGCCAATGCATCCTCACAGATAAACCATGAAAATTAGGAAGCATGTTAAAATATGGCCTTTAATTTCATATGCCAGTGCTGCATCAGACAACACTATGCACGACACCGATGTGTTGACCTTAGGGCTGGCAAAAGCATTCATAATTTGGTTTGACATCACAAAATTAAATTCTTCTTCTTCTTCCTCGGTGGAAGAAGTTTCCAACTCACTTAATTCAACTACTGTCTCGGTGACAGAAGTTTCAGACTCGGTGTCTGATTCTCTTATAGGGGGAATGCCCCTTCCAACTCTGTTGATAAACTCGTTCGCAGGAACTACCAGGGAGTTCAAGGAACGTCTACCATACATACACCGATTAAATTAACTTGTAATTCACAACAAGTCCCCGGCAACGGCACCAAAAACTTGATGGATAAAAATCCTCTTGTAATAAAAATATCTTGCAAGTGTACAAGTACTGGAGTAGCAGTGTACAAAAGTAAGGGTCAAACCATAGAGACTTGTGTGAATAGAAAGTTGATTTAATTAGTGTAAACGAAACAAGGAGAATTTTGTTTTGATTGATTAAACTAATATTGGAAAGCAAATAATTAAACTAAAGAAAATAAAATAAAGATTGAATTCAAGATTGACAACGGGATTCATGGATTGAGTTTCACAATACATTCACTTTATGCTATTTTATCACTTAAAGAAGACATCAATTTCATTCTAGGGTTCATTCACAAAATCATGAGTTGGGATGGTTTGGTGTGCAATTGGCAACTCAAATATTCTCTTTTTATTATACTTCCAGTTATGTTTAATATAATAATCCAAGAAAGCCTTAAGATTGAAAGAATATTTGAACCTAAACCAATTGATTTCAGTTACGTCCTCAATTAGGTCTAAGTAGTAAAATATTGGTCATGTGTCTATGCCCGAGTTACCGTAGCAATTGATACCCACAAATTCTAGGGCCAAAAGTATCTTAACATAAATCTGAAACCCTAGAACAAATTAAGAATATTTTACTACTTTAGAAAGAAATTGAATTAAGATTGAAAAGCTATAGCATAAAGATCATGTAATATTATTTCCAATCCGCAAATCAAATATTTAGCTACTCATAATCAAATTACAAAATTAAAAGAAATAATACCTGACATCCAATCGTAATAAACAAAGAAAACAATGGTTGCTGATCTTCTTGATTTATATCCTGGCAATAGTGAGTATTTTTTCCCAAAGAATAGTGTTCCTCTCACGGCCAGAATGAATCCTCCCTCAATAATATTGACTGCCAAACATATAAATACCTAGGTTAAACACATAGTGGAAACAGCCGTAAAAGGCCCAATTCAAGGCCCACTTTGCCAGGCCCACTTCGCTAGAAATCCTGACTCATGACCACGAGTCGTGGCAATTGTGCCAACTCGTTCTGATTCAATTACAATTTTCTTTTGTATTTTCCTTTGCCTTGCACATTTGCACAGCTTTGGCCCATCATTGGCCCATCCTTGTCTTATTCCTCGGCCATCCTTGCAATGTCTTTCGGCCACAGCCTTGGTCCTTGCTTTGGTTTGGATTCTTCTAACAATAATTGCCACAGTCGCACTTTGATCATTATAAAAATTTCTTTTGCACCTTGGTCCTTGAAATTTTATATTTTCACTTAGGCCCATGATCTTTCATAAAATCAAATTTCTCCCAATTTTCCATAATTTTAGTTTGGTCCCTAAACTTCCAAGATTTACAGTTTGGCCCTTGAACTTTTAAAGTGGGTACAAATATTCTATTTTTAGCATTGTTGCACTTCTGCCCCTGAACTATCAAAACACTCAAATATACATTAAATTCCCAAGGTTTCGAACAGAAAATAAGCTTAAGAACATATCTTTTGGATGGGTAAAACCACATCCATCAAATATGTGTGCTGAGATACGGTACGGTGCGCTACAGATTCATGTCGGGCAGAATTTGGTGCAGATTTGGTACAACGGTAGAGATTTTGATGCGGTACGGTAGAGATTTCGGTGCAGTATAGAATTCGTGTAGAGCAGATTTCATGCAGTAGCAAGGCAACATGGTATAGTATTGTGATATGCGGGAGGAACATTCAGAGGCGAAATAGAGATTTAACTTCATGCGTAGTGGAATGACAAATATTGGTTGTCATCTTTGGATGCGTGACATAGAGGATTGCTAGTTGAGCTGGCTTGGAAGCTTGGGGTAAGACTTTGTAAACCATGTACAACGGGTTTTGCTTGGGGGCCGAAAACACGGGGGTTTCCACTGGAGGACGGCGAAGGTCAAAAGCGTCGGGTGGGAGAAATCTCATGAAAAGTTATATTGGGAAAGAGTTGATGGTTCACGACTAGCTAGCGTGATTTCAACAAGCACAACCATGAAGCGGGTCCATAACACTGTGTTATGGTATGTTAGTGGAACACGGAGGAACCAAGAATGTGTCTAGGTTGGGATCACCAGTCTTTGTGGATAAAAAGAGCAGATGAGCGAGGATTTGCAGGGAGGATCACTCGTAGTGAAGAATTGGAGCATAAATGAACCGATAGTTATGTTGAAGACTGACGCTCAGCTTCAAATCATCTGATTAGACTTGGTACAGTCTTGATTGTAGCGGGCATAACAACGGGATGTCATACTCGGGTGGGAGTATGACTGACGTAATCACTGGATGGTTTGTCTCTAAGTGGGAGATTATTGGGGTTGTAGCCAAACCGAGGATAGAGGATCGAGGTAGCAGCAAGAAAAGAGGAAGAACGGCAAAAGAAGTTGCTCGGTCGTGTCTTGAATTGTGCACGATCGTGCATGACCAAAATCGAGGCACATCAGCCACGACTCTTGTTGCACGGCCGTGCGATCGGCCAGGAAACTTGGGCTGGGCCGAGACTTGTTTGTTTTCTTTTCTGGCGTGGAATTCTTTTGGCTGCGGAATTCTTTCTTAGGCAAGAAGTAGAACCGTCAATACGGAATAACGGGACGGCACTATGTTGTCCCGCGACTAATGCGGGACGGGACGAATTTTTGCGGGACTAAAATATTCTGTCCCGTCCCAAATCTACTGCGGGACGCGGGACAAGAAGACTTTTATTACTTCAACATGTTTGTGTTAGACTAGCTCAAGCTTAAGTATACAATATATGTGGCCAAATAATTAGCTAGGCCGGATGGAATTATATAATCAAAATATATTAAGACTGACCTGGCATTTGAATGGCGGGACGGGACATCCCGACGGGACCATCCCAAATTGACGGCTCTAGCAAGAAGTAGGATATTTCTTGGAGAGAAATTAAGATCCTTTAGGGTTTAGGATTGGCACCTATTTATGCCAAGTAATAGTCAATATTATTGTGTGCTTGTGTAATAGAAACATGATATATATAAAGAGTATGTGAGATCAATAAGAGAGCCTACGACAAGGCAGAGCGACCTTGGGGTGCCATAGGGGCATTCCTTGGATAGTCGAAAAACATGTATATAGTGATTGTGTGGGGTGTGGGTATAGAGTGGAATTATTTTGGTGAGGTAAAATATATTCTTTATTGTAACACGACAAATTTGTGATTACAGTGAATATACTTGCTTGGTATTGCCCCATATGTATTCTTTTTTAGGGGTGAACTGAGTGAACAAATCTTGTGTTTCTTTATTTATTGCTTTCATGTGGTTGTTGCATGAATGTCCATTCTCGCCATCAGTTACTCGCATGGTACAATAGTGCTCTGTTAGATCACAATTTCACAATACCCTTTTCTTGGCTAGTGCCTTGTTCTAGGCCAAACCAGGAGCTCTCCATGCGAGCCTTCTTGCAGTTGTTGTCCGAACTCAGGAACCCTCCCTAAGGGCTCGTTTGGTAGACGAGTGAGATTAACCCGTATTAATAGTGAGAAAATTGTTAATTCTATGATTAATAATGAGGCTTCCTAATAATCCTAATTGAAAATACAAACTTTTGTTTGGTAGAAACCGTATATAACAAACAATGTTATTTTGTTAACATTTTGTATAGAGAAAATTAAATATGAAAGGCCAAGTCATTTAATAGTTGACATATATATTGGGGATAGTTTCGTCAAAAATATTTTTATCCACCATCTTCTAATATCCTCATTAAGAATATCACCATTATATTGTTGCCTTTTTTTTTTTTTATACCAAACACTCGAATTCGAGATTATTAATTCAATCTAATGTTAATGTTAAGACTGGCTATCAACGGGCAATAAGATTACTCTTGCTGGAGTTGTGTTCAATTGCTCCCAAATCATGAATTGCTATGCTTTGTTGATTTAATCCAACACTTTTAAAACGAATATCTTAATAAAATATCATTTAAATAGTAGAAAGTATTTGACATTAAATACATAGATATAAATATTTCTACAACTTAAAAGAATTGCCTTCACGTTTCCATTAATTCTCTGCCAAACTTCTCAACGACCTCTATGGTTGCGACTTGCTTCTTCAAAAAAGAAAAAAAAAACTCTAATGTAGTAGCTCCATTTACTTCTTACAAAGATATTACATTTGACCTATAATTAATTTTATTTTATTTTTGGTTTTACTTAGCATTTCCAATAAAAATCATGAATATGAAGTAATTACCAAATAACTTTAGTTTTAATAGTCTCCGATATTAGTTTATATAATAGAGGTAGAGAGTTTGAATTTTTTTAGGGACATGCAGGCCCGTCTCAATAAATTTTGAGGCCCTGTGCTAATTAAAATAATGGGCCCTTAATATATATAAAAATACACAACTTAAATATTTTATTTAAAAAAAGACATCCTTCGGGCATTCTTTGAAGCAAAATCATCAATTAATTCTTCGTATTCTACACTTTCCAAGAGCTCATTCTCAATTGCTATCATCACTAATCCATTAAGTCTTTCTTGTAACATCGTAGAACGCATATAAGACTTCAACAACTTCAAGATTTTGATCTTCAACCAAATTTGTGAGTCTTTTATAATAAATTTATTAAGTGCTCCTTTTTGAGATTTATTCAAATTTTCAATTCTTTTTCTTTTCTTACGTTTTTCATGACCAGATTCTTGTTTTCTAATTTTATAACTAGATTCTTGTTTTTTAATCTTAGGAGGCATAGTTAAAAATACAAAAAATAAATAAAAAATGTAACACTTTTAATAATAATATTAAAATGCAAACTGTAAATAATAAAAGGAACAATAAAACCTGGAAGCTAGGCGCCTGGCATGGATGGAAGAAGTCTTTTTCTTTCAGTTCTTTGCCTTTGCCCTTTGGGCCTTTCTTTCTCTGTTTCTCAAACACACAGGCCACAGCCACAACCAAGGCGGAAGGCGCAAGGGCCGCAAGGCAAGGCAGGCAGCAGTACTCGGCAAGGCCTGAAGTGAAGGCCACAATTGTATTAATGTCTTCAGTCTTCAGTCTCTCACAGACAATTTAACAAACACTTGGTCTACATGAATTGATGAACAATGAAATGGATGATAAGACAAGTAAACGCCAACGAAAATTACACAATCGACAATTGCATAGAAGAAATTGATCTGAGAAGAACTGAGAAGAAAAGAAATTGATCGGAGAAGCCGAGAAGAAAAGTGATTTCCTAAATTACGATTGTGAGTAATATAGAAATTATTGAATTTTACCGTTGTTTTGCGTCACCTCTTCAATCAATTCAATCAAGCCGTGATTTTCGAGTTGCCGTTTGATCTTCTGCGTAATTTTCGAGCATGATTCATGATTTTTTTTCTTTTGGATCGGATTCATGCGTTTCCATATTTGCGTTGCAGCGTTGCTGGTGGCTCCGTGGGCTATGTAGTATTGGCTATTGGGTTGGGAAAATTTTGGGGCCCTACCCAAAAAATGGGCCCTGTGCTATAACCCATCTTGCACAGCCCAATAATCGGGCCTGGGGACATGTTATAGCATATTTATAGGCCAATTGATGTAGTGTTAACTGATATTTTATATATCATTACTAAAAAAACCAATTAAAAAAACAAATATAAAGTAATTATATTGGCTTGGGACATATGGAATTCAAATTAATACTAGTAATTTTAAGAGAGAGAGAGAGAGAGAGAGAGAGAGAGAGAGAGAGAGAGAGAGAGAGAGAGAGAGAGAGAGAGAGAGAGTTAAAACTGCATTAGAAAAAATGACTTTTTTTGGCACTTATTTAGCGGCACTTCTTTAAGTTTCATAAATTTTCAGTACTTTTAAATAAAATGCCACTAAATTTCAGCACTTTGTAATAAGTGTCGCTAATTTTTGACACTTTTAGTAAAGTGACCCAAAATTTTTGACACATTTAGTAAAATGTCAAAAAAAATTCGGCACTTTTTAATAAGTGCCGCTAAATTTCTAGCATTTTTATAAGTGTCGTTAGTTTTTGACACTTTTAAATTAAGTGCCATTAATTTTTGACACTTTTGAGTAAGTGCCGCTTAATTTAGAACATATTAATAAGTGCAACTGATTTGTGACACTTTTTATTAAGTATTGATAATTTTTGACACTTTTTTTGTAAAGTGTTGTTAATAACAAGAGATTTATTTTGATATTTGTATTTAATTTTTAAAACAAATCATATTTTTCATTATATTAGAATTATATGACTATAATTATACAAAAATGCAATAATATAAGATTTGTGTTGTAAATAAGAGTGATTATGTAGTTTTATTAAATATTAGGGGCAAATTGCATTTTAGTTACATGAGTTTTTTATTTATATTTTTTTATAATTTTTTATTCATTATGTGTGGTTACATATTTTGAAAATAAATTCCATCCAATTACAAAATTATTAACTTACAATTTTTTTTTATAAAAATTGAAACAAAAAATTATAAACTACCCATTTATATATATTGATGTAGGGCGTGTCGAGGCGGCCCAAGATGGCTGGGCACTTGGCAAATCTGAAGTTTAAACAGGAACGCAAGGCTCCAGCAAACGTGCTCGGCCGAGCGAGTTCAGTGCCTCGGTCGAGGAGGACAAAGATAGAAGCTCTGTATTTTCTAAGGGTTACGCTCGGACGAGTCAGGTAGGTGCTCGAACGAGCCAAAGGCAGGTGCTCGACCGAGCTAGATCAGTGCCTCGGCCGAGGGGTTCCTGGAAGGGTCATGGTTTGTTGATGCAGTAATTTTTGTTCGTGAATGGCCAAGCTTGAAGAATGTTTGTGCTGGTTCAATGTTTCACCCAAGGGACATGTTTGTTTAAATCTTTGTGATGGTTCAATATTTGTGTCTCTTCAAAATATTTGTAAATAGGTTTATAAATACTCTAGTCATTCATTTGTAAAAGATAGATCAAGTTTAATATAATCAAATTATTGCTTTGCAATTATTGTCCCTTTTTCGGTTATTAATCTAAGTTAAAGTTTAACTTTGGGTTGTGTCTTTTTTTGATGGTTCTTATCTATTCGGTAGATTCCGATTAGTGGCGAACATTTATTCCAATTCCATATCCTTTTGGTGGATTCCAAGGGTGGTGAGTTGTTAACTTTGTTACTGAGATTTCTTTGGAAAGTCTCAATTGAGATTCATTAGGCGAATCTCTTTTAATATATTCCGCTGCGTATACATCATTTGGTATCAGAAATCAGACGATCCTTGGGGTTCTCCGACGAGAAGATGGCAAACAATGGAGGAAACAACGGTGACATCGCAGCTATTCTAGAACGTATGGCACAGCAAGAACAAGCGGCCAGGGAGCGTAGCGATCGTCAACATGCAGAACTGCTTGCAGCATTGGTTCAGATGCGGGTAGGTGGTAATGTCAATCAACGAAATCGGGCAAATCATCAGGGCGCTCGTATAGTTGAAGCTTATGCCCACAACTTTCTTGCCCAATCCACACGGGCAGATTTGGATGAATCAGTGACACAAGAAGTTGCAAGATTCATTAGTGGTTTACAGGTCGGCATTAAGACTCAAGTAGAATTATTTGCTAACCGATCTTTGAGTGAAGTTATTACTCGCGCCAAGAAGGTTGAAAGGCAACAATTATTCAGGAAATTTTCTTCAGCACCTTCTTCGAGTTCTAAGAGTCGAAAAACCGAGTCTAGTACGGAAACAGGTTCGGAGAATGCACCGGTTGTGGAAACACTTTCTTCGTGTTCTGAGAATCAAGAAACCGATTCTAGTACGGTGACCGATTCTAGGTATATATATATATATATATATATATATATATATATATATATATATATATATATATAATTATTAAAAAAAGTTTAATTCACATTTTAGAATATAAATATAAAAAAATATTTTTTAAATGTGAGTAATATTTATATTTTGGACAAATTGCAATATGGTAACCTCTATTTGACTCACTTTTGACAAGCTCTAGTGAAAAGACGAAAATGCCCCTTAAGTAAGACACGTGCAAGACACATGTTTCATAATTCGTTAGTTTTTTAACTGGGCATCCAAAAATATACCTAATTGCAACAAATTGACAAACTCAATAACCAACTTGTTACAAATGCAAATTCGATAAACATCTCGACAAACTCAAGTAACTAAAATGCAATTTGCCCTAAATAATAACATAGACTAGTGGTAGAAGACTTGTTTTTCATGAAGGTCATGTGTTCAAATCCGAGTAAGTACATGGCAACACAATATTTTTTCGACACTTACAAAAATGTCTGAATATGTGTCAAAAATAATTTTTCCTGACACTTTTTTTCTCGTTTTTGTCACTTTTTCAAAATGATGGTAAAAGCCATTTTTATTATACTCCCTCCATCTCGGTCGAAGTGTCCCAACTTTTTTTTTTTGGTGTCTCATTTAAAATGTTCCAATCCAAAAAAAAAAAGTTTTTTATTACTTTTTTATTTGTGGGACCCACTTACCATACTCACAATAAATATTCACTAACTATTTTCTACCCCACTTTTTCTTTTCTACGTTATTTTTTATACTCACAACATTTATTTCATTATACACTTTTTGCATTATATTTATTCATTCTTTAATTTTCTAGCATGAATACTTCAACCCGAACGGAAGGAGTGGTATATTAGTTCACGGCCCCCACCCCTAGTAACATCAAATAATCCCATATTATAAGTTTCCTCAAGTTTAGGCATTCCACATTACATCATACTCCCTCCGTCCCACTTCAATTGAACCACTTTTTTGGGGACATTTCACTTCAAATAAATCATTTAATAAATGAAAAGAAGTGAACAATATTTCAGACATTTATATCCTCATAATGTTTATATATTTACAAAAAAACCATTCATTATATCCTTATAATTTTAACATATTTATAAAAAAATCAATCATTAACTTACTATTTCTCCCACTCATTCTCTCTCATATTAAATGTTTTTAACTTTTACATTCTCTCTCCTGTAATCTTCTATCCACTTTCAATACTTTACTCATTTTTAAAAAAAATTCTTAAAAAACATGCAAAAATGCTATGGCTCAATTAAAGTGGGACGGAGGGAGTAATATTTTATATTCAAAATAACAATAACACTGTTTAAGATTATTATTGTACCACAGTATACTCCCTCCGTCCCACAATAAGTTACGCACTTTGCCATTTTTGGCATCCCATTGATAAGTCACACTTTCTAAAATGAAAACTTTTTAATACTTCTTTATTCATGGGACCCACTTATCATACTCACAACACTTTTTAAATTTATTATTCTCTCCACTCATTTCTCTCCTACTCAACTATCTTCACTCACAAAAACACATCAACCTTTTCACTTTTTCCTTAATTCTCGTGCGAAACAGTAATTGTGTAACTTGTTATGGGACGGAGAGAGTATATAATATTGTAGTACTGTTAGGCAAAATCTATACAATCGAGCACAAATGAGAAAAGAATTACAATGAATTGAAATATAATATACAACATAATAAAGAGAAAATCGTAAATTCATTGTCTTGAGTTTTCTTGAATCCGTGTCGTAACCTCCTTGAATCGTCATCTTGAATTTGCTTGAATCCGAGTCGTGTGTGACACACTCTCCTTAAGACTAATTCGCCCCCTCACTACGAGTGCTCGAGGTCTTCAATGGACGTTAGTCTCCCAGGATAAAACGGATGAACCGAAACAACTTTGCACTTAAAGTTTTCCGGCGAATCTCACTATGTTTAAACAAAATCACCACTCAAAACTAATCTAGGAGGCCAAAGAAAAAGATGAACAAATTTCAAGAGGAAGGAGGAAGATTGAAGGAAAAATTATTTCTTTCATTTGTGGGTTACACACTTATAGCTCCATCAAAAGTCCCCAATTAAACTTGATTATTATGGGAGCAATTATACTTGCAATCATGGGGAGTCTCTCCACATTTTGTAACTCTTATTGCAAGTAATGATCCCAATTAATCTTTTTACCGTTACTTCAATATTGGGTTAAATTTAAAACATAATTTATAATTTAAACCCACCAATTTTGAGCTATTATATCCTTCACATCCAATAATAAATTGGACATCTAGATATACCATTTTAATGTTCTCACTAAATGGAACATAAACCCACAATAATCTTTGTCGAACGACAAACGATTCAATTAAGGAAAATACACAATTTCCTTCACAAACAACAAATTTTTCCAACAATCCCCCACATGAAGGAAATTGATGACGAGTTTGGTGATAGAGTTCGGCAGACGAAAACTTGCATACGATAGGTGTGGGAAAAAGCCCATTGAACCTTCGCTCGTACAAGCATATTTACTCTACTCGCAAATCGATAGACGCGATGTCCTTGAATCGTTATGCTTTTTGTGTAGCCGATCATATGCTTGACACAAGTAACGTCCTAACATAGTTCAATTCTCATAGCTATGTTCATTCATGGCCCTGAACATACGCCTGGTTCTGTGAGAGGGTCTAAGAATTGAGCCTCACACAATTCTCCTCGAAGCGGCCCCACTTCTCTCTCACATAGGTGATTTCTTAAAGGTAACCCGTATTACCCCGCTCGAAATTTCGACGCGTAAGAATCATTAAAAGCCATAAGCTTATCCTTGTCCTTTCGGGATGTCACTAACAGGAATGGACTTGGGGTTGGTTCCCCCACAGTGACGCTGCAAGTCTTTTAACAGTTAGGTTGTCCCATTGAATCTAGTTCTTGGGATCTCCAGTCATCTAGATTGGGTTTTCCGCTGTGTTTAACTTTTAAGAGGCTTACGTCTCATTCCCCTCATCAAACTTTCAACTAACTCTCTATTTAACCCTTTGGTTAACGGATTCGTTTTTCATTTGACATCACATTGTCAAATTAGTTGAGAGTAGTTGTTTAATGGTATTATGTCTTAGACATAAATGTCTAGACTACCATTACACACATTGCTATATATATTTTCAATCATAAATTGACTTTAGCAATATACCATCTTGCTAACACAAGCTTTATCCATTTGATAATTGTTAACTCAAATTCATTTAAATTCCAGCTATTCCAAATTGATCATTTCAAAAATTTCAAGAATATCCACCTAATGACTTGTTTAACAACAAGTCTATTAGTTTTCCTTGAATTTGAATCAACAGATCAAATTGACTAGAATTTTCCTTAGTTAACATATCGTTTTTGGATTTAATTAACAAAGTGACGTAGTCACTCTTGTTTAAATTCACACAATCGAACCTTTGATGTCATTATCTTTGTACTTGTCTCAAGTCATACAATGACTTTACAAACTAGCAGATTTTCTTTTAGGTTCCATTTCTTGAACCGTTTCAACACTTTGATCTATTTCACTCAAAGTATCACTTATTCACTTCCATGAATTTGACATCATTACTTGGTTTCCATTGATTTTATTTTCTTTTGATTTTTATATATATTCAAACTTATTGAATCATATATAACAAACCAATATGCACAATTGTTATGAACATAACTCTTGAAACATAATCCACAATTTTCTTTACTAATTGGACTTGCTACTTTGCGAAAAACACCCCCACATTCACAAGTGTACGTAGGCCTACGTTTCCATACTTCATATGGACATCTCATTGTTTTCTTGGGGAAACCTCTCCAAAAGGTAATTAATTATTTTCCAAAGTATACTCACCCCCACATTTTCGGAGTAGTCCCAAAATTAGCAATAATGCCAATTTTCATTATTAACACCATTTGATCATGGTGTACATTGTGGACACTTTGTTTCATTGCTCATGTACAACAAACCCCTCGGGTTGTTCTATGTAAATTTTCTCTTCTAAATCGACATTTAGAAAGGTTATTTACATCCATTTGATGTGTTTCAAATTTTGCTATGCAGCAATTGCAAATACAACTCTTTATTCTCGTGATGAGAGAATAAGTATAAAAGTAATCAAGGTCTTCATTTTTCTTGTAATCCTCAATTACAAGTCTAGCCTTGTACTCATTGATTGTTTTCCATCGGTCTTCATTTCCTTTTTGAAAATTCACTTATATGCTAGTGATTTACTACACAGAGATAAATCTATCAGTTTTCAAGTGTGATTTTCCAAGATGGAATCAATCTCACATATAATAGCCACTTTTCACAAAGATCATTCAAAAGAGTTTAATACCTCTTTATAACTTTGTGATTTACATTCTAGAATGTAGGTTAGAAAATTTGGGCCATAAAATTTTCTCATCCTACCTCTTTTGCTATGTTGAGGTCCAACCTCTTCTTCGCTATTTCATCATGATGAGTTTCTTCTTCTTCTATTGAATCATGTATCCGTTTAGATGAGTTTGCCTCATCTCTTGATGTACACGGAAACATATTCTCAAAGAAAGAGACGTTTCATGATTCCATTATAGTATTTTGTGCGCATACATTGAATCTTGGATTCATACACATGAATTCTATAAGAAGTACTACTATTTTATGCATACTCTACAAATATGCCACCAGTAGTCTTTAGTCCAATTTATACACAAACTCCACTTATTTGTGTTTTATCACTATCTCTTTAGTAAGTTGGTTTACAACTTTTCCTTTTAAAGAGATAAGACTCATCATTTTGCTTTTTAACAAGCAATGATAAAGGTAATAGATTACATATTACCACCATTTGTTTGAATCATCTTCACATTATAACCATCACTAAGATTATTTAATTCAAAACACATTTTACATCTTAATTGAATTTCTTTTTGAATGAGGGCATATAATCCAATTAACGAGACTTATTCTCATTATTGATTACTACCTCAACTCACCGATTAATTCAATTTCCATTTTATTCATTCACATAATGAATATTATGATTGATGACATCTACAAAAGATTGTCTCTTAATCCACAAGGTATATGTATGACTTTTCAAACAAGTTTGACCAACTTTGTCTTTGCCTTGAGCATTTCAATATGCTCCATCACAGTTTGCTTTCGCCACAAAAGTGTTAGAAAGTTCTTCTCCGAATCTCTATTCTCTTTTCCAACACAATACGAATAGCAAGCACCTTAACATTCATTTTACTCATTAATGTTTAAGGTGATTCTTGAAATCTTTCCAAGTAGGAAGCGATTTCTCAATTATTTCCGTCACTTGGAAATTTCACTCAACACCATTCATCGACATGGTTTTCAAGAAAAATATTTTCAATTCTTCCATTAACCTTTTCTCGTTTCATGGAGTCCATTATTTTAAAATCAAGAAAACGGCCTACAAAGAATTTCTTTGCACCAACATTCTCGATTTTATATTAATAGTCCAAAGACTCTCATCATTCCTTTGCCGTTTTCTTATTACTATACACATTACATAATGAATTCGACAATTCATTAAATATATAGTTTCGGTAAAAGAGATTTGCATTTTTCAACCATACCCATGGCTTGAAAACATCCGTCTCATTTTCACCCAACTTTGTAAGATTTTCCAAAAGAAATCTCTCTAAGTTCAAGGTGGTCAAGTAGAACATATTTTGTTGCCATCACTTAAAGTCAAGGCCAACAAAATTTTCTAACTTCTCACTATGGTGATTCGATATATTTGGAACAACCACATTCCATTAGAGATTTGTCTCCACACAAAGAGCCTTTAATTTTCAACAATTATCACTTTGTTGTTACAAATTTAACTCTCTAACTTAATTAGAGAATTCACTTTAAGAATAAATTGCTAATTCAATAGGACACTACTAGAAACTGGTCATTTACCCACGGAATATTACCCACGGAATATTTCGTGGGTATTACCCACGGTATTACCCACGGAAAAACCTAATTACCCACGGTTTAAAAAAGTTAAAGTAAAAATAATTAAAAAAAATTTCCCACGGAAATTCCGTGGGTAAACGTCCACATTACCCACGGAATAATTTCCGTGGGTATTGTCGACGGAATTTCCGTGGGTAATTAGAATTAATTACCCACGGAATTTATTCCGTGGGTATTACCCACGGAAACCATTCCGTGGGCATTACCCACGGATATTTCCGTGGGTAATCTGATATTTACGTGGGCAAACTATTTTTCCTTGGAATTACCTGCGGAATGGTTTCCGTGGGTAATACCCACTGACATTTCCGTGGGTAATCTGAAATTTCCGTGGGTAAGTTTTTTTTTTTTTTTAAATAACACGAGAATTCCTCTTTCTCCCTCTTCCTCTTTACTCGGCGTCGACGGCAATTGACGAGCTACCATTGACGTGAGCTCCCTCTCTATTAGGCGGCGAGGAAATTTGATTTCACGGCGATTGACGAGCTCCCAAGTCGGCGGCATCCATTCATTACACCGGATTTGTCACTCCGGCGCCCATTTAGATCTCTTCTCTCCCTTTTGGCCACCTCCTCAGTGTATTCCCTCCTTCTCTTTCCCTTCTGGCCAGTTCAGCCGTCCAATTTGCAGAAAGTATGTAAAAAAATCGGAATGTAATCTATTGAATTAGTTAGTATATTTTTTTTTCATTTTGATTGTGTTAGGTTCCTGATCAATAAAAGATTCAGATTTTATATTACTCCCTAAGTGAAATTCAAATAAATGTCTGTTTTTCATGTTATGGGCATTACGAAAATAGGCGATCATTTCAGTAATCGAATGAGCTTGATGGTTAGGCTATGAAATTTGGAATGATGAAATTTTGACATGTGCTGATGGGAAAATATATGAGAACTATTTACGTTGTAGTACAATAAACAAGTTTGATTAATAGGTCTCAACCAAACAAAAATAATGAAAAATGACAAAGTGGATAATGACAGATATTCCTCCAATAATGCACTTCACTGATAAGGTATTGCAGCCCGTTATTCCTAGGGGCGAGCAGAAAAACCAAAAAAACCATTAACACCGAAAAAAACCGAAAAACCGAGACCGAAAAATCGAACCAATAGCTTATTGGTTTGGGACGGTTCCCCAATAACAGAAAACCGAAAATATTGGTTCGGTTTTCATTTCCAAAAAAATAAACCGTTAACACACCGAACCGAACCGAAAGAGTTATAAAACGTCGTCGTTTTAATTTGGGTATATATATTACTCCTATATATCATTAAAATTTCTCAGTTTTTTTCATTCCTCTATGCTTTGCGCCGTGACCTAGGTTTCCCTCTCCACTCCAGCGCTCCTCGCCGCGCCTCTTCACTTCCTCCCTTCCTCGTCGCCTCCTCACTTCCTCCCTTCCTCGTCGCCGCCTCTCCTTCCTTCATCGTCGCCGGCGCCGCTGCTTCAATTTTGGCAACCAAAGTCGAGTGGCTGAACTGGTAAGAATACGATTTATATGCATTGGGTATACTTTGAATGCCTCCTTTAAAGATTTTTTCATTGTAATTCTTGAAAGCTGTTGAAGTTCTTATAGTGAATCAATTGTTGGATTTTAGATATTTGATTCTGGTATTGGCAATTTTCTGCATTATTCTAAGGGTCCCTCTAGTCACGACTTTCTTTTTTTCTTCAAGAATTGGGCGGAGAGAGTATACAGTCTAATAAACTAAATCAGCATACACAAAATATGTCTGTTATTCTGCATAGTATCTTAGATATATTTTGATCCCAATTTTCTGCATTATTCTAAGGATACTTATCAAAGTTCAAAATACATCACAAGATAATTCTTAGTGAAGTTGTTTACACAAAACTGCATTATATAATCAAATTTTTCTGGTATCAGAGCAGCATCTGGGAATTTAATTTTTATTCATTCTGGTATCAAATTTTTCCCGGTGGATCCTCTCCTCCTCCGCCTTTGAATGCTGCCACTTCACCACCACCTCGAAGGCGCAAACCTTGTTATGGGTGGATTGGTGAGACGGATGTAGCAATTGTTTTTAAGATATTTGAGTGTGATCAGCTTTATTAAATTTTGGTGGATGGTTTTTATGGATTTGGTTGCCAGTTAGTATGATTTATTAATCAATGTAGTTTCATTGGTTGAACTCGTGTTACCAAACTCAAAAGTGAATGTGTTACCAAACTCCAAATGCACTTATTTAGTGCATTTGGAGGGACCTGTTTGTAGTCCTGTTTTGTAGTCGACTAGTCGTGATTTTCAATTAAATGGTTGGACCTGTTTTGGTGCCTTGCTGTCAATTCTGCAATTCTGAGGCCTTTTAGTGATGTTGATTAAAAGTCTGGTATTTGGGTTAATTGTGCTTATGGACGGTCAAGTGCTGTTGAGAAATACTAACGGAAGTACTTAACAAATATTCATAAGCTAAATTTTATGAGCCATCTTTGTCTTTCAGGCTTTCTCTTTGTTCTCATCAGTGAATGCCATCCATGATATGGCTAAACATATTTTACATTTTAATTAGATTTTGTTTATGTTTATTTATTTCAATCTTTGGGAGGATATAAATTAATTATTAGAAGCCAAAGAGGATTAACTTTTTTAAGTTGGAATTACCGACTGAGATTTACTTTGATGACACTGATTGACTATCTGAGGTTTCTTTATTATTTGTAGTTTTTACTCTTAAATTATTGCTACATATTTTAGTATCCTTTCATTTAGTGCCGATTAATTTTTCCGGCCCTAGAATTAGGGAGTTAGAAGGATTCTTGGACATACTTTATAGATAGAGGAAATATCTCTTGCATAATTGTAAGCGATGTATATTAGTTGTTGTTTTAATTTTTTTTTAATAAATTATACTATCTTCGTCGTAAAATCAATTAAAATTTCAAGTTAAATTAAAGTAAAATTTAATTAAAAATTGAAGTAAATTAAATTTTTTAAATTAATACTTAATGCTTCTACCATGATGTATTAGAAGTTATTTCACAACGTAATGTTGTCAAATCAATTTAGTGGTGTGTGTAATGCAAAACCTTAGAAACCCGTTCAAGAATCTTTAACTTATCATGTTGAGATCAACATATAGTTATTGATTCTTGAATTGTCCGTGTGGACGGTCTTGGAATGCATAATTATATGTTTTTGTAAATATCATTTTTGTATAAAAACTATAATGTTATAAAATGCAGGAGTTAAATATGTCGGGGGAAGATCGTAGTTGGATGGATAATCGTAGAAACCCTAATAGAAGAGGCATCACACCTGCATTTATAGCGGGTTTAGAACATTTTGTGCAGTTTGCTAAAGCGCATCCCCAATACATGCACAATGGCATGATAAGGTGTCCGTGCAAAAGGTGCAAGAATAAGAAATTTCATAGTGATGGATTTGTAAAGAAGCATCTTATGGATCAAGGGTTTGTTGATGGTTACAAGATATGGGTAGCGCACGGTGAGCGTTATCCAGTTGAAACAAGTGTTCAAAATCGTTCTACTGTTGTGCTTAATTCGGCTAGGGAACCTGAACACGCAGGTTGGTTGATGAAGTAGAGATGTCTTTGGGTATGGAAGATATGGTTCGAAATGCTGCAGGTCCAGAGTTTGATTGGACCCCTAATCCAGAGGAACCCAATCCTGATGCAAAAAAGTTTATGAATTTAATGGACTCTGCAAATGATAAAGTTTATCCTGGTGCAAAGTCAACAGTGTTAGAGTTAGTGACCGAGCTTCTTAGTATCAAGTCTGATTTAAATATTAGCCAACATGCTTACGATCGTATCCTCTCATGGGAAATGTGTTATTAGTATCTCTCCCAGTATGCAGTAAGTATTATTTTATCATTTTCTTGTTACATTTTAAAGTTATCGTTTTTTCTATTATGTTCTGCACATATATTATTGATATATATCATATTTTAAATTTTTTATAGATTTATCCATAATGCACACACAAGTCCATCTAGATGGTTTGGTGAGATAATTCGGAAGCATCCGTTTCAAGAGTTTTTTCCGACACCGAAAAAGCTGTCAAAGACTGTGTATGAGCTGTGGTTGAGCGAGTTTCAGGTACCAATTAAATAGTATTTTCAGTAATTTTGCAGCTATGCCCATTTATTAGATAATACAAAGTATGTATATTGATCTTAAAATGTAAAGCCCCAACAATATTTGAGTTTATGACCCTAAAATTAATATATATCAAACTTTGTTTAGAGGGAATATTGTTGTCCCGGCTTCTCGCAACAGGATATAGAGAAAGCGTTCAAAGAAATGGTTTATACTTGCTATAGGGGATATGTGCACGGGATGCACATGAAGTGGAAAAATCGGTCGTGCCGCCCCAATTACTCGCCAAATTATGGGCCAAGTGGGAAGAACATTGGAGGAGTCAAAATTTTCAAAATATTTCGTATAAAGCCAAGATTAACGAAACTCGAATGAGGGATGTGGTAGTGTACACACGGGGGGTTCTATCAGCCTTAGTGAGTCATGGGACCGTTTGGTAAGTTTATTTCGTTACTAATATTTAAATAAGAAGTATTATATTTTTTATTCATTCTAATGATTTGTTTTAATATATTTCTTATAATGTTATTTTGTTTATATTTTAAGGTTAAGCGTCATGGGCCAGATGTTGATGCTTCGAGGCGTTCCTTGCCACGCACTCTTCCGTGTCTCCAAACGGCACAAGAAAGTGGAGTAGCCGTCATTATCAGGAAATATATGTAAGTATTTATATGGGCGACGTGTCTACTTTTTGTGTTTCAATCCCCCTTTTGTTTCCTTGCTTTGTCTCATTAAGTTTTACACATTTACACTTAGCCCTTACGTGACTTTAGTTGAACTAAATTCATGAGGTCCCAATTATGATTTAAAAAGTATCTTTCATTCTAGAATTTTACAAGTTCTCGAGATAAAACAGTTTTCTTGACATTATTAATTGTTTTTTGTTATATATTGAACAGAAACATATGTGAGGCGTGCTCGTGAAGAGGCTATTGAGGAGGGAATTATCGAGATTGAAAGCACCGGCCGCCTCCATTTCGAGCAGGACTTTGGAAGACCATTACCATTCATCACGGGCGACAAAAGGTGACCGATTGCCCGGATTCGGAAATCATGGAGCTGCTTTCTTTGACTTGCCATTGCTGCCGTTCTCTTCGCAGCTTTTTTCTTCCTCCAAGAGTGTGGACTATGATGCTCAAATGAGACAAAAGGATGAGATTATAGCAAGCCCGACCGAGACACTAAACACCCAAGTTAAGGAAATGGAAGAGCGAATGGAGGAACGATTGCGGCAAGAAAAGGAACAAATGCAAAGAAGAGAAGGAAGAGACGCGGCAAGAGAATGAAAAATACGGCAAGAGATGCGCAACAAATGCAAGAAATGATGAGATCTATGCTCCAACAACAACTACAGCAACAACAACCTCCTAGTGGTAATAACTCTAACTCTTCTATTGGACCATATCTAAATTCAAATGGAACTTTGAGTGGAAGTGGGCGTAGGGGTGGCCGTGGTGGTAACAGTCGTAAAAGTTGAATTTGACTTGTTTTTATTTGGTTTGGAGTGGCAACTTAACTACTAGACTTTTTTTTTTTTTGGTTTGTAATATGTTATGTTGTTTAGAGATTTGTACGTGTTAATATTTTATTTGTGGTTTGGAAGACATTGTTTAAGATTGTTTAAGAATTGTGTATATTGTTTGTGTGGATGGTGTGAATGTTATACAAGTATTGGATTTTTGGCTTTTACAGGTGGTTTTTTAAATTTTCAAATATTTTTTTTTCAATTCTGATACAATTACCCACGGAAATTTCCGTGGGTAATATTCAATTTTTTTTCACTTATGATAAAATTACCCACGGAATATTCCGTGGGTATTTGAGCATAAATTACACACGGAATATTCCGTGGGTAATTTTCCAAATTACCCACGGATATTTCCGTGGATAAAAAAAGAAGGTAAATATTATTTTTTAAATTTTAATATTACCCACGGATAATTCCGTGGGTAATCGGGAAAATTACCCACGAAATATTCCGTGGGTAATTTATGCACAATTACCCACGGAATTGTCCGTGGGTAATATTCGTATTACCCACGGAATATTCCGTGGGTAATGTCTGGCTAGTTTTCGTTGGCTAATTTTCCGTGGGCAATTTTCATTTATTTACCCACGGAAATTGTTGATTTCGACGGATATTCCGTGGGTATTATCCACGGAAGTTTCCGTGGGTATTACTCACAAAAATTTACCCACGGACATCCGACGGACAATTTCCGTGGGTAAATGAATATTACCCACGGAATTCGTTGATTACCCACGGAATTTTTCGTGGGTAAATGACCAGTTTCTAGTAGTGGGAGAATTAACACAATTTATTTCTCATAACCACTCATATTTATAAACCTCTAAATTCCTTAATGAAATTGTAATTAAAGGTTAATAATTCCAAAACATTAAAGGTCTCATCTTGGAGCCTCTAGATTAGAGAAAAATCACATTCTCATTTACAAAATACACAATTTCTTTTAAAAGTTCTCATTCTAAATATTTTGTGTTATTTGTCATCATCAACAACAATAAGATTTAACAACTTCCTTCAAGAAGTCTTATTGTTTTTATCTTTATGACATTAGTCACATATTTCCCCAATAGGTTTTAACAACTTCTTTCAAGAAGCCCTATGGTTTTAGTTCTTGTAACATTTTTCAATGTTCACAACAATAGAATTCTACAACTTCTTTCAAGAAGCTCTATTGTTTTTATCTTTGTGACTTTTGTCACTATTAACAATAATAGGATTTAACAACTTCTTTCATTTCAAGAAGTCCTATTATGTTAACCTTTGTGACCTTTGTCACCAATGCAACTAATAGATTTTAACAACTTCTCGTAAGAAGACCTATTATCTTTGTCAACTAAACGTTAAAGACTTAATCTTCCAACGTTCTTAGTTTCAATGAACTTTCTAATCTCTTTACATGTTGTATAACCACTACATGAGGCTTAGCCACAATTGGTTTATACAATCATTGTAACATAGTTGATGTCACGGAGCATCAATCTTTCCATCTTTATTAATCTCATTAAACAGAAATTAAAAAAATGTTTTAGTTCACAAAAACTGCTCTGATCCGAAATTTTTATCTTCACTTTCACCTTATAGATTTCAATATCCACCGTTCAGAATCTTCTCCTATGAGTCCTGAACATGCATACCAAATTTCAGCTCGATCCAACGGTTAACGAATCGGGAAATGAAGTTTTTCCACAGATGGTCATAGAAAATCTGTGCTGGAAATTTGCTTCTTTTTCATCAATTTTCCTTCTCTTTTTGCCATCTCTTTACATCTTTTCTCTTGTGGTCATTGTTCCATCGGATTTTTCAAATCTGTAATTCTTTCTCAAATAGGAGAATTAGTCTTAAGATTGTTAGACAAAATCTATACAATCGAGCACAAATGAGAAAAGAATTACAATGAATTGAAATATAATATACAACATAATAAAGAGAAAACCGTAAATTCATTGTCTTGAGTTTTCTTGAATCCGTGTCGTAACCTCCTTGAATCGTCATCTTGAATTTGCTTGAATCCGAGTCGTGTGTGACACACTCTCCTTAAGACTAATTCGCCCCCTCACTACGAGTGCTCGAGGTCTTCAATGGACGTTAGTCTCCCAGGATAAAACGGATGAACCGAAACAACTTTGCACTTAAAGTTTTTCGGCGAATCTCACTATGCTTAAACAAAATCACCACTCAAAACTAATCTAGGAGGCCAAAGAAAAAGATGAACAAATTTCAAGAGGAAGGAGGAAGATTGAAGGAAAAATGATTTCTTTCATTTGTGGGTTACACACTTATAGCTCCACCAAAAGTCCCCAATTAAACTTGATTATTATGAGAGCAATTATACTTGCAATCATGGGGAGTCTCTCCACATTTTGTAACTCTTATTGCAAGTAATGATCCCAATTAATCTTTTTACCGTTACTTCAATATTGGGTTAAATTTAAAACATAATTTATAATTTAAACCCACCAATTTTGAGCTATTATATCCTTCACATCCAATAATAAATTGGACATCTAGATATACCATTTTAATGTTCTCACTAAATGGAACATAAACCCACAATAATCTTTGTCGAACGACAAACGATTCAATTAAGAAAAATACACAATTTCCTTCACAAACAACAAATTTTTCCAACAAGTACAATAAGTCAATATCAATTTCATCAAGCGAAAAACAACTTTTTTTTGTTACAAAATGAGTGATCAATTTTATTTTATTTTTGAAATTTTGCTTTTGATAAATAGCAAATTTGAAAAAAAAAAATTGGTCATTCATTAAAAAAAAAGACATTTTATAAAATATACTCCCTCTACATTTCAATATAAGAGTCTCACTTGTGTAGTGATTTATTTGATAAGACTTAGATTAAAAAAAATGATAGTATTTTTAGTCGGGTATAGTTACATCTATAGTATAAATGAGGGAGGGGTTTGATACAGTGGTATGAACAGTTTCAAGCGGCAAAATTCCCATTTTGCTCTCATACATTTGTCCCTTTCCCATTTTACCCTTAAAAAAAAATTAATTTAAAAAAAAAATTAAAAAAAAAATCACGTGGCCTTGGACACGGGCATGTACTAGTTTAAAATAAATAATTAAATTAATTATTTTTTCTACATGTGTTATCAAGTTTAATCAATTTAACCACTAACAGAAATGAAATTTTAGAATTGCTTAGAATAATAAAAAAAAATTATAATTTATTATATTTTTGCAAAGTCATAATTTTGAAAGTGATTAATTATAATATTTAAG